>OY998173.1:66046306-66646306 GCA_963921995.1 Oxystoma pomonae | reverse complement strand
ATATGCGATTTTGGGGTACCCATTTGGTCGGAAATTTTTTCACAATTTTTTTTTGATTAATGAATTTGCCATATTTTATTTCCTGTATGCACTATTATGGAAAAGGCCATACTACTTCTAAAATATTAGCCTTCTAACTTGTTTGGTTTACGAGAAAACTTAAATCAAAAATGTGAATTTTTAAATTTTTTGTAAACTTTTTTCCTATTGCAGATAAACTTAAACTGTTATTGTTTTTAGGTTTAGCGCACCCGAAAACCTAGGTAAACTGATGCTTTTCTTGGTCCAGAGCTTTTAGTTTGACGGAAATAAAAAAAAATCAAAACTCAAACAATACCCCGAAATCCAAAACTGAGTTCACTTTGAGAACCGGTAGCTCCTAAAACATTTTACACAGGGGACTATAATTAACACGAGATTAAAGCAAGTGCCGCAGGGTATAAAATAAGCTATTAAGTGATTTGATAACTTAACGGGAAGTATTTTTAAAACCTGAAAATATGCGATTTTGGGGTACCCATTTGATCGGAAATTTTTTCACAAGATTTTTTTGAATAATGAATTTGCCCTATTTTAGTTTTTGTAAACACTATTATGGGAAAGGCCATAATACTTCTAAAATATTAGACTTGTAACTTGTTTGGTTTACGAGAAAACTTAAATCAAAAATGTGAATTTTTAAATTTTTTGTAAACTTTTTTCCTATTGCAGATAAACTTAAACTGTTATTGTTTTTAGGTTTAGCGCACCCGAAAACCTAGGTAAACTAATGCTTTTCTTAGTCCAGAGCTTTTAGTTTGGCGGAAATTAAAAAAAATCAAAACTCAAACAATACCCCGAAATCCAAAACTGAGTTCACTTTGAGAACCGGTAGCTCCTGAACCATTTTACACAGGGAACTATAATTAACACGAGAATAAAGCAAGTGCCGCAGGGTATAAAATAAGCTATTAAGTGATTTCATAACTCAACGGGAAGTATTTTTTAAACCCGAAAATATGCGACTTTGGGGTACCCATTTGGTCGGAAATTTTTTCACAAGATTTTTTTGAATATTGAATTTGCCTTATTTTAATCTCTGTAAGCACTATTATGGAAAAGGCCATACTACTTCTAAAATATTAGCCTTGTAACTTGTTTGGTTTACGAGAACACTTAAATCAAAAATGTGAATTTTTAAATTTTTGTAAACTTTTTTCCTATTGCAGATAAACTTAAACTGTTATTGTTTTTAGGTTTAGCGCACCCGAAAACCTAGGTAAACTGATGCTTTTCTTAGTCCAGAGCTTTTAGTTTGGCGGAAATTAAAAAAAATCAAAACTCAAACAATACCCCGAAATCCAAAACTGAGTTCACTTTGAGAACCGGTAGCTCCTAAACCATTTTACACAGGGGACTATAATTAACACGAGATTAAAGCAAGTGCCGCAGGGTATAAAATAAGCTATTAAGTGATTTGATAACTTAACGGGAAGTATTTTTAAAACCTGAAAATATGCGATTTTGGGGTACCCATTTGGTCGGAAATTTTTTCACAAGATTTCTTTGAATAATGAATTTGCCCTATTTTAATTCCTCTAAGCACTATTATGGAAAAGGCCATACTACTTCTAAAATATTAGCCTTGTAACTTGTTTGGTTTACGAGAAAATTTAAATCAAAAATGTGAATTTTTAAATTTTTTGTAAACTTTTTTCCTATTGCAGATAAACTTAAACTGTTATTGTTTTTAGGTTTAGCGCACCCGAAAACCTAGGTAAACTGATGCTTTTCTTGGTCCAGAGCTTTTAGTTTGGCGGAAATAAAAAAAAGTTAAAACTCAAACAATACTCCGAAATCCAAAACTGAGTTCATTTTGAGAACAGGTAGCTCCTAAACCATTTTACACAGGGGACTATAATTAACACGAGAATAAAGCAAGTGCCGCAGGGTATAAAATAAGCTATTAAGTGATGTCATAACTCAACGGGAAGTATTTTTAAAACCTGAAAATATGCGATTTTGGGGTACCCATTTGGTCGGAAATTTTTTCACAATTTTTTTTTGATTAATGAATTTGCCATATTTTATTTGCTGTAAGCACTATTATGGAAAAGGCCATACTACTTCTAAAATATTAGCCTTGTAACTTGTTTTGTTTACGAGAAAACTTAAATCAAAAATGTGAATTTTTAAATTTTTTGTAAACTTTTTTCCTATTGCAGATAAACTTAAACTGTTATTGTTTTTAGGTTTAGCGCACCCGAAAACCTAGGTAAACTGATGCTTTTCTTGGTCCAGAGCTTTTAGTTTGGCGGAAATAAAAAAAAATCAAAACTCAAACAATACCCCGAAATCCAAAACTGAGTTCACTTTGAGAACCGGTAGCTCCTAAACCATTTTACACAGGGAACTATAATTAACACGAGAATAAAGCAAGTGCCGCAGGGTATAAAATAAGCTATTAAGTGATTTCATAACTTAACGGGAAGTATTTTTAAAACCTGAAAATATGCGATTTTGGGGTACCCATTTGGTCGGAAATTTTTTCACAAGATTTTTTTGATTAATGAATTTGCCCTATTTTAATTTCTGTAAGCACTATTATGGAAAAGACCATACTACTTCTAAAATATTAGCCTTGTAACTTGTTTGGTTTACGAGAAAACTTAAATCAAAAATGTGAATTTTTAAATTTTTTGTAAACTTTTTTAATATTGCAGATAAACTTAAACTGTTATTGTTTTTAGGTTAAGCGTACCTGAAAACCTAGGTAAACTGATGCTTTTCTTGGTCCAGAGCTTTTAGTTTGGCGGAAATAAAAAAAAATCAAAACTCAAACAATACCCCGAAATCCAAAACTGAGTTCACTTTGAGAACCGGTAGCTCCTAAACCATTTTATACAGAGGACTAAAATTAACACGAGAATATAGCAAGTGTCGCAGGGTATAAAATAAGCTATTAAGTGATTTCATAACTTAACGGGAAGTATTTTTAAAACCTGAAAATATGCGATTTTGGGGTACCCATTTGGTCGGAAATTTTTTCACAAGATTTTTTTGATTAATGAATTTGCCCTATTTTAATTTCTGTAAGCACTATTATGGAAAAGACCATACTACTTCTAAAATATTAGCCTTGTAACTTGTTTGGTTTACGAGAAAACTTAAATCAAAAATGTGAATTTTTAAATTTTTTGTAAACTTTTTTCCTATTGCAGATAAACTTAAACTGTTATTGTTTTTAGGATTAGCGCACCCGAAAACCTAGGTAAACTGATGCTTTTCTTGGTCCATAGCTTTTAGTTTGGCGGAAATAAAAAAAAAACAAAACTCAAACAATACCCCGAAATCCAAAACTGAGTTCACTTTGAGAACCGGTAGCTCCTAAACAATTTTACACAGAGGACTATAATTAACACGATAATAAAGCAAGTGCCGCAGGGTATAAAATAAGCTATTAAGTGATTTCATAACTCAACGGGAAGTATTTTTAAAACCTGAAAATATGCGATTTTGGGGTACCCATTTGGTCGGAAATTTTTTCACAAGATTTTTTTGAATATTGAATTTGCCCTATTTTAATCTCTGTAAGCACTATTATGGGAAAGGCCATACTACTTCTAAAATATTAGCCTTGTAACTTGTTTGGTTTACGAGAAAACTTAAATCAAAAATGTGAATTTTTAAATTTTTTGTAAACTTTTTTAATATTGCAGATAAACTTAAACTGTTATTGTTTTTAGGTTAAGCGTACCTGAAAACCTAGGTAAACTGATGCTTTTCTTGGTCCAGAGCTTTTAGTTTGGCGGAAATAAAAAAAAATCAAAACTCAAACAATACCCCGAAATCCAAAACTGAGTTCACTTTGAGAACCGGTAGCTCCTAAACCATTTTATACAGAGGACTAAAATTAACACGAGAATATAGCAAGTGTCGCAGGGTATAAAATAAGCTATTAAGTGATTTCATAACTTAACGGGAAGTATTTTTAAAACCTGAAAATATGCGATTTTGGGGTACCCATTTGGTCGGAAATTTTTTCACAAGATTTTTTTGATTAATGAATTTGCCCTATTTTAATTTCTGTAAGCACTATTATGGAAAAGACCATACTACTTCTAAAATATTAGCCTTGTAACTTGTTTGGTTTACGAGAAAACTTAAATCAAAAATGTGAATTTTTAAATTTTTTGTAAACTTTTTTCCTATTGCAGATAAACTTAAACTGTTATTGTTTTTAGGATTAGCGCACCCGAAAACCTAGGTAAACTGATGCTTTTCTTGGTCCATAGCTTTTAGTTTGGCGGAAATAAAAAAAAAACAAAACTCAAACAATACCTCAAAATCCAAAATTGAGTTCATTTTGAGAACAGGTAGCTCCTAAACCATTTTGCACAGGGGACTATAATTAACACGAGAATAAAGCAAGTGCCGCAGGGTATAAAATAAGCTATTAAGTGATGTCATAACTCAACGGGAAGTATTTTTAAAACCTGAAAATATGCGATTTTGGGGTACCCATTTGGTCGGAAATTTTTTCACAATTTTTTTTTGATTAATGAATTTGCCATATTTTATTTGCTGTAAGCACTATTATGGAAAAGGCCATACTACTTCTAAAATATTAGCCTTGTAACTTGTTTGGTTTACGAGAAAACTTAAATCAAAAATGTGAATTTTTAAATTTTTTGTAAACGTTTTTCCTATTGCAGATAAACTTAAACTGTTATTGTTTTTAGGTTTAGCGCACCCGAAAACCTAGGTAAACTGATGCTTTTCTTGGTCCAGAGCTTTTAGTTTGGCGGAAATAAAAAAAAATCAAAACTCAAACAATACCCCGAAATCCAAAACTGAGTTCACTTTGAGAACCGGTAGCTCCTAAACCATTTTACACAGGGAACTATAATTAACACGAGAATAAAGCAAGTGCCGCAGGGTATAAAAAAGGCTATTACGTGATTTCATAACTCAACGGGAAGTATTTTTAAAACCCGAAAATATGCGATTTTGGGGTACCCATTTGGTCGGAAATTTTTTCACAAGATTTTTTTGAATATTGAATTTGCCCTATTTTACTCTCTGTAAGCACTATTATGGAAAAGGCCATACTACTTCTAAAATATTAGCCTTGTAACTTGTTTGGTTTACGAGAAAACTTAAATCAAAAATGTGAATTTTTAAATTTTTGTAAACTTTTTTCCTATTGCAGATAAACTTAAACTGTTATTGTTTTTAGGTTTAGCGCACCCGAAAACCTAGGTAAACTGATGCTTTTCTTGGTCCAGAGCTTTTAGTTTGGCGGAAATAAAAAAAAATCAAAACTCAAACAATACCCCGAAATCCAAAACTGAGTTCACTTTGAGAACCGGTAGCTCCTAAACAATTTTACACAGAGGACTATAATTAACACAAGAATAAAGCAAGTGCCGCAGGGTATAAAATAAGCTATTAAGTGATTTCATAACTTAACGGGAAGTATTTTTAAAACCTAAAAATATGCGATTTTGGGGTACCCATTTGGTCGGAAATTTTTTCACAAGATTTTTTTGATTAATGAATTTGCCCTATTTTAATCTCTGTAAGCACTATTATGGAAAAGGCTATACTACTTCTAAAATATTACCCTTGTAACTTGTTTGGTTTACGAGAAAACTTAAATCAAAAATGTGAATTTTTAAATTTTTGTAAACTTTTTTCCTATTGCAGATAAACTTAAACTGTTATTGTTTTTAGGTTTAGCGCACCCGAAAACCTAGGTAAACTGATGCTTTTCTTGGTCCAGAGCTTTTAGTTTGGCGGAAATAAAAAAAAATCAAAACTCAAACAATACCCCGAAATCCAAAACTGAGTTCACTTTGAGAACCGGTAGCTCCTAAACAATTTTACACAGAGGACTATAATTAACACAAGAATAAAGCAAGTGCCGCAGGGTATAAAATAAGCTATTAAGTGATTTCATAACTCAACGGGAAGTATTTTTAAAACCTGAAAATATGCGATTTTGGGGTACCCATTTGGTCGGAAATTTTTTCACAAGATTTCTTTGAATAAGGAATTTGCCCTATTTTAATTCCTCTAAGCACTATTATGGAAAAGGCCATACTACTTCTAAAATATTAGCCTTGTAACTTGTTTGGTTTACGAGAAAATTTAAATCAAAAATGTGAATTTTTAAATTTTTTGTAAACTTTTTTCCTATTGCAGATAAACTTAAACTGTTATTGTTTTTAGGTTTAGCGCACCCGAAAACCTAGGTAAACTGATGCTTTTCTTGGTCCAGAGCTTTTAGTTTGGCGGAAATAAAAAAAAGTTAAAACTCAAACAATACTCCGAAATCCAAAACTGAGTTCACTTTGAGAACCGGTAGCTCCTAAACCATTTTACACAGGGGACTATAATTAACACGAGAATAAAGCAAGTGCCGCAGGGTATAAAATAAGCTATTAAGTGATTTCATAACTCAACGGGAAGTATTTTTAAAACCTGAAAATATGCGATTTTGGGGTACCCATTTGGTCGGAAATTTTTTCACAAGATTTTTTTGAATAATGAATTTGCCCTATTTTAATTCCTCTAAGCACTATTATGGAAAAGGCCATACTACTTCTAAAATATTAGCCTTGTAACTTGTTTGGTTTACGAGAAAATTTAAATCAAAAATGTGAATTTTTAAATTTTTTGTAAACTTTTTTCCTATTGCAGATAAACTTAAACTGTTATTGTTTTTAGGTTTAGCGCACCCGAAAACCTAGGTAAACTGATGCTTTTCTTGGTCCAGAGCTTTTAGTTTGGCGGAAATAAAAAAAAGTTAAAACTCAAACAATACTCCGAAATCCAAAACTGAGTTCACTTTGAGAACCGGTAGCTCCTGAACCATTTTACACAGGGGACTATAATTAACACGAGAATAAAGCAAGTGCCGCAGGGTATAAAATAAGCTATTAAGTGATTTCATAACTCAACGGGAAGTATTTTTAAAACCTGAAAATATGCGATTTTGGGGTACCCATTTGGTCGGAAATTTTTTCACAAGATTTTTTTGAATAATGAATTTGCCCTATTTTAATTCCTCTAAGCACTATTATGGAAAAGGCCATACTACTTCTAAAATATTAGCCTTGTAACTTGTTTGGTTTACGAGAAAATTTAAATCAAAAATGTGAATTTTTAAATTTTTTGTAAACTTTTTTCCTATTGCAGATAAACTTAAACTGTTATTGTTTTTAGGTTTAGCGCACCCGAAAACCTAGGTAAACTGATGCTTTTCTTGGTCCAGAGCTTTTAGTTTGGCGGAAATAAAAAAAAATCAAAACTCAAACAATACCCCGAAATCCAAAACTGAGTTCACTTTGAGAACCGGTAGCTCCTAAACAATTTTACACAGAGGACTATAATTAACACGATAATAAAGCAAGTGCCGCAGGGTATAAAATAAGCTATTAAGTGATTTCATAACTCAACGGGAAGTATTTTTAAAACCTGAAAATATGCGATTTTGGGGTACCCATTTGGTCGGAAATTTTTTCACAAGATTTTTTTGAATAATGAATTTGCCCTATTTTAATTCCTCTAAGCACTATTATGGAAAAGGCCATACTACTTCTAAAATATTAGCCTTGTAACTTGTTTGGTTTACGAGAAAATTTAAATCAAAAATGTGAATTTTTAAATTTTTTGTAAACTTTTTTCCTATTGCAGATAAACTTAAACTGTTATTGTTTTTAGGTTTAGCGCACCCGAAAACCTAGGTAAACTGATGCTTTTCTTGGTCCAGAGCTTTTAGTTTGGCGGAAATAAAAAAAAATCAAAACTCAAACAATACCCCGAAATCCAAAACTGAGTTCACTTTGAGAACCGGTAGCTCCTAAACAATTTTACACAGAGGACTATAATTAACACGATAATAAAGCAAGTGCCGCAGGGTATAAAATAAGCTATTAAGTGATTTCATAACTCAACGGGAAGTATTTTTAAAACCTGAAAATATGCGATTTTGGGGTACCCATTTGGTCGGAAATTTTTTCACAAGATTTTTTTGAATAATGAATTTGCCCTATTTTAATTCCTCTAAGCACTATTATGGAAAAGGCCATACTACTTCTAAAATATTAGCCTTGTAACTTGTTTGGTTTACGAGAAAATTTAAATCAAAAATGTGAATTTTTAAATTTTTTGTAAACTTTTTTCCTATTGCAGATAAACTTAAACTGTTATTGTTTTTAGGTTTAGCGCACCCGAAAACCTAGGTAAACTGATGCTTTTCTTGGTCCAGAGCTTTTAGTTTGGCGGAAATAAAAAAAAATCAAAACTCAAACAATACCCCGAAATCCAAAACTGAGTTCACTTTGAGAACCGGTAGCTCCTAAACAATTTTACACAGAGGACTATAAATAACACGATAATAAAGCAAGTGCCGCAGGGTATAAAATAAGCTATTAAGTGATTTCATAACTCAACGGGAAGTATTTTTAAAACCTGAAAATATGCGATTTTGGGGTACCCATTTGGTCGGAAATTTTTTCACAAGATTTTTTTGAATATTGAATTTGCCCTATTTTAATCTCTGTAAGCACTATTATGGAAAAGGCCATACTACTTCTAAAATATTAGCCTTGTAACTTGTTTGGTTTACGAGAAAACTTAAATCAAAAATGTGAATTTTTAAATTTTTTGTAAACTTTTTTCCTATTGCAGATAAACTTAAACTGTTATTGTTTTAAGGTTTAGCGCACCCGAAAACCTAGGTAAACTGATGCTTTTCTTGGTCCATAGCTTTTAGTTTGGCGGAAATAAAAAAAAACAAAACTCAAACAATACCCCAAAATCCAAAACTGAGTTCATTTTGAGAACAGGTAGCTCCTAAACCATTTTACACAGGGGACTATAATTAACACGAGAATAAAGCAAGTGCCGCAGGGTATAAAATAAGCTATTAAGTGATGTCATAACTCAACGAGAAGTATTTTTAAAACCTGAAAATATGCGATTTTGGGGTACCCATTTGGTCGGAAATTTTTTCACAATTTTTTTTTGATTAATGAATTTGCCATATTTTATTTCCTGTAAGCACTATTATGGAAAAGGCCATACTACTTCTAAAATATTAGCCTTCTAACTTGTTTGGTTTACGAGAAAACTTAAATCAAAAATGTGAATTTTTAAATTTTTTGTAAACTTTTTTCCTATTGCAGATAAACTTAAACTGTTATTGTTTTTAGGTTTAGCGCACCCGAAAACCTAGGTAAACTGATGCTTTTATTGGTCCAGAGCTTTTAGTTTGACGGAAATAAAAAAAAATCAAAACTCAAACAATACCCCGAAATCCAAAACTGAGTTCACTTTGAGAACCGGTAGCTCCTAAAACATTTTACACAGGGGACTATAATTAACACGAGATTAAAGCAAGTGCCGCAGGGTATAAAATAAGCTATTAAGTGATTTGATAACTTAACGGGAAGTATTTTTAAAACCTGAAAATATGCGATTTTGGGGTACCCATTTGATCGGAAATTTTTTCACAAGATTTTTTTGAATAATGAATTTGCCCTATTTTAGTTTTTGTAAACACTATTATGGGAAAGGCCATAATACTTCTAAAATATTAGACTTGTAACTTGTTTGGTTTACGAGAAAACTTAAATCAAAAATGTGAATTTTTAAATTTTTTGTAAACTTTTTTCCTATTGCAGATAAACTTAAACTGTTATTGTTTTTAGGTTTAGCGCACCCGAAAACCTAGGTAAACTAATGCTTTTCTTAGTCCAGAGCTTTTAGTTTGGCGGAAATTAAAAAAAATCAAAACTCAAACAATACCCCGAAATCCAAAACTGAGTTCACTTTGAGAACCGGTAGCTCCTGAACCATTTTACACAGGGAACTATAATTAACACGAGAATAAAGCAAGTGCCGCAGGGTATAAAATAAGCTATTAAGTGATTTCATAACTCAACGGGAAGTATTTTTTAAACCCGAAAATATGCGATTTTGGGGTACCCATTTGGTCGGAAATTTTTTCACAAGATTTTTTTGAATATTGAATTTGCCTTATTTTAATCTCTGTAAGCACTATTATGGAAAAGGCCATACTACTTCTAAAATATTAGCCTTGTAACTTGTTTGGTTTACGAGAACACTTAAATCAAAAATGTGAATTTTTAAATTTTTGTAAACTTTTTTCCTATTGCAGATAAACTTAAACTGTTATTGTTTTTAGGTTTAGCGCACCCGAAAACCTAGGTAAACTGATGCTTTTCTTAGTCCAGAGCTTTTAGTTTGGCGGAAATTAAAAAAAATCAAAACTCAAACAATACCCCGAAATCCAAAACTGAGTTCACTTTGAGAACCGGTAGCTCCTAAACCATTTTACACAGGGGACTATAATTAACACGAGATTAAAGCAAGTGCCGCAGGGTATAAAATAAGCTATTAAGTGATTTGATAACTTAACGGGAAGTATTTTTAAAACCTGAAAATATGCGATTTTGGGGTACCCATTTGGTCGGAAATTTTTTCACAAGATTTCTTTGAATAATGAATTTGCCCTATTTTAATTCCTCTAAGCACTATTATGGAAAAGGCCATACTACTTCTAAAATATTAGCCTTGTAACTTGTTTGGTTTACGAGAAAATTTAAATCAAAAATGTGAATTTTTAAATTTTTTGTAAACTTTTTTCCTATTGCAGATAAACTTAAACTGTTATTGTTTTTAGGTTTAGCGCACCCGAAAACCTAGGTAAACTGATGCTTTTCTTGGTCCAGAGCTTTTAGTTTGGCGGAAATAAAAAAAAGTTAAAACTCAAACAATACTCCGAAATCCAAAACTGAGTTCATTTTGAGAACAGGTAGCTCCTAAACCATTTTACACAGGGGACTATAATTAACACGAGAATAAAGCAAGTGCCGCAGGGTATAAAATAAGCTATTAAGTGATGTCATAACTCAACGGGAAGTATTTTTAAAACCTGAAAATATGCGATTTTGGGGTACCCATTTGGTCGGAAATTTTTTCACAATTTTTTTTTGATTAATGAATTTGCCATATTTTATTTGCTGTAAGCACTATTATGGAAAAGGCCATACTACTTCTAAAATATTAGCCTTGTAACTTGTTTTGTTTACGAGAAAACTTAAATCAAAAATGTGAATTTTTAAATTTTTTGTAAACTTTTTTCCTATTGCAGATAAACTTAAACTGTTATTGTTTTTAGGTTTAGCGCACCCGAAAACCTAGGTAAACTGATGCTTTTCTTGGTCCAGAGCTTTTAGTTTGGCGGAAATAAAAAAAAATCAAAACTCAAACAATACCCCGAAATCCAAAACTGAGTTCACTTTGAGAACCGGTAGCTCCTAAACCATTTTACACAGGGAACTATAATTAACACGAGAATAAAGCAAGTGCCGCAGGGTATAAAATAAGCTATTAAGTGATTTCATAACTCAACGGGAAGTATTTTTAAAACCCGAAAATATGCGATTTTGGGGTACCCATTTGATCGGAAATTTTTTCACAAGATTTTTTTGAATAATGAATTTGCCCTATTTTAGTTTTTGTAAACACTATTATGGGAAAGGCCATAATACTTCTAAAATATTAGCCTTGTAACTTGTTTCGTTTACGAGAAAACTTAAATCAAAAATGTGAATTTTTAAATTTTTTGTAAACTTTTTTCCTATTGCAGATAAACTTAAACTGTTATTGTTTTTAGGTTTAGCGCACCCGAAAACCTAGGTAAACTGATGCTTTTCTTGGTCCAGAGCTTTTAGTTTGGCGGAAATAAAAAAAAATCAAAACTCAAACAATACCCCGAAATCCAAAACTGAGTTCACTTTGAGAACCGGTAGCTCCTAAACCATTTTACACAGGGAACTATAATTAACACGAGAATAAAGCAAGTGCCGCAGGGTATAAAATAAGCTATTAAGTGATTTCATAACTCAACGGGAAGTATTTTTAAAACCCGAAAATATGCGATTTTGGGGTACCCATTTGATCGGAAATTTTTTCACAAGATTTTTTTGAATAATGAATTTGCCCTATTTTAGTTTTTGTAAACACTATTATGGGAAAGGCCATAATACTTCTAAAATATTAGCCTTGTAACTTGTTTGGTTTACGAGAAAACTTAAATCAAAAATGTGAATTTTTAAATTTTTTGTAAACTTTTTTAATATTGCAGATAAACTTAAACTGTTATTGTTTTTAGGTTAAGCGTACCTGAAAATCTAGGTAAACTGATGCTTTTCTTGGTCCAGAGCTTTTAGTTTGACGGAAATAAAAAAAAGTTAAAACTCAAACAATACTCCGAAATTCAAAACTGAATTCACTTTGAGAACCGGTAGCTCCTAAACCATTTTACACAGGGGACTATAATTAACACGAGATTAAAGCAAGTGCCGCAGGGTATAAAATAAGCTATTAAGTGATTTGATAACTTAACGGGAAGTATTTTTAAAACCTGAAAATATGCGATTTTGGGGTACCCATTTGGTCGGAAATTTTTTCACAAGATTTCTTTGAATAATGAATTTGCCCTATTTTAATTCCTCTAAGCACTATTATGGAAAAGGCCATACTACTTCTAAAATATTAGCCTTGTAACTTGTTTGGTTTACGAGAAAATTTAAATCAAAAATGTGAATTTTTAAATTTTTTGTAAACTTTTTTCCTATTGCAGATAAACTTAAACTGTTATTGTTTTTAGGTTTAGCGCACCCGAAAACCTAGGTAAACTGATGCTTTTCTTGGTCCAGAGCTTTTAGTTTGGCGGAAATAAAAAAAAGTTAAAACTCAAACAATACTCCGAAATCCAAAACTGAGTTCATTTTGAGAACAGGTAGCTCCTAAACCATTTTACACAGGGGACTATAATTAACACGAGAATAAAGCAAGTGCCGCAGGGTATAAAATAAGCTATTAAGTGATGTCATAACTCAACGGGAAGTATTTTTAAAACCTGAAAATATGCGATTTTGGGGTACCCATTTGGTCGGAAATTTTTTCACAATTTTTTTTTGATTAATGAATTTGCCATATTTTATTTGCTGTAAGCACTATTATGGAAAAGGCCATACTACTTCTAAAATATTAGCCTTGTAACTTGTTTTGTTTACGAGAAAACTTAAATCAAAAATGTGAATTTTTAAATTTTTTGTAAACTTTTTTCCTATTGCAGATAAACTTAAACTGTTATTGTTTTTAGGTTTAGCGCACCCGAAAACCTAGGTAAACTGATGCTTTTCTTGGTCCAGAGCTTTTAGTTTGGCGGAAATAAAAAAAAATCAAAACTCAAACAATACCCCGAAATCCAAAACTGAGTTCACTTTGAGAACCGGTAGCTCCTAAACCATTTTACACAGGGAACTATAATTAACACGAGAATAAAGCAAGTGCCGCAGGGTATAAAATAAGCTATTAAGTGATTTCATAACTTAACGGGAAGTATTTTTAAAACCTGAAAATATGCGATTTTGGGGTACCCATTTGGTCGGAAATTTTTTCACAAGATTTTTTTGATTAATGAATTTGCCCTATTTTAATTTCTGTAAGCACTATTATGGAAAAGACCATACTACTTCTAAAATATTAGCCTTGTAACTTGTTTGGTTTACGAGAAAACTTAAATCAAAAATGTGAATTTTTAAATTTTTTGTAAACTTTTTTAATATTGCAGATAAACTTAAACTGTTATTGTTTTTAGGTTAAGCGTACCTGAAAACCTAGGTAAACTGATGCTTTTCTTGGTCCAGAGCTTTTAGTTTGGCGGAAATAAAAAAAAATCAAAACTCAAACAATACCCCGAAATCCAAAACTGAGTTCACTTTGAGAACCGGTAGCTCCTAAACCATTTTATACAGAGGACTAAAATTAACACGAGAATATAGCAAGTGTCGCAGGGTATAAAATAAGCTATTAAGTGATTTCATAACTTAACGGGAAGTATTTTTAAAACCTGAAAATATGCGATTTTGGGGTACCCATTTGGTCGGAAATTTTTTCACAAGATTTTTTTGATTAATGAATTTGCCCTATTTTAATTTCTGTAAGCACTATTATGGAAAAGACCATACTACTTCTAAAATATTAGCCTTGTAACTTGTTTGGTTTACGAGAAAACTTAAATCAAAAATGTGAATTTTTAAATTTTTTGTAAACTTTTTTCCTATTGCAGATAAACTTAAACTGTTATTGTTTTTAGGATTAGCGCACCCGAAAACCTAGGTAAACTGATGCTTTTCTTGGTCCATAGCTTTTAGTTTGGCGGAAATAAAAAAAAAACAAAACTCAAACAATACCCCGAAATCCAAAACTGAGTTCACTTTGAGAACCGGTAGCTCCTAAACAATTTTACACAGAGGACTATAATTAACACGATAATAAAGCAAGTGCCGCAGGGTATAAAATAAGCTATTAAGTGATTTCATAACTCAACGGGAAGTATTTTTAAAACCTGAAAATATGCGATTTTGGGGTACCCATTTGGTCGGAAATTTTTTCACAAGATTTTTTTGAATATTGAATTTGCCCTATTTTAATCTCTGTAAGCACTATTATGGGAAAGGCCATACTACTTCTAAAATATTAGCCTTGTAACTTGTTTGGTTTACGAGAAAACTTAAATCAAAAATGTGAATTTTTAAATTTTTTGTAAACTTTTTTAATATTGCAGATAAACTTAAACTGTTATTGTTTTTAGGTTAAGCGTACCTGAAAACCTAGGTAAACTGATGCTTTTCTTGGTCCAGAGCTTTTAGTTTGGCGGAAATAAAAAAAAATCAAAACTCAAACAATACCCCGAAATCCAAAACTGAGTTCACTTTGAGAACCGGTAGCTCCTAAACCATTTTATACAGAGGACTAAAATTAACACGAGAATATAGCAAGTGTCGCAGGGTATAAAATAAGCTATTAAGTGATTTCATAACTTAACGGGAAGTATTTTTAAAACCTGAAAATATGCGATTTTGGGGTACCCATTTGGTCGGAAATTTTTTCACAAGATTTTTTTGATTAATGAATTTGCCCTATTTTAATTTCTGTAAGCACTATTATGGAAAAGACCATACTACTTCTAAAATATTAGCCTTGTAACTTGTTTGGTTTACGAGAAAACTTAAATCAAAAATGTGAATTTTTAAATTTTTTGTAAACTTTTTTCCTATTGCAGATAAACTTAAACTGTTATTGTTTTTAGGATTAGCGCACCCGAAAACCTAGGTAAACTGATGCTTTTCTTGGTCCATAGCTTTTAGTTTGGCGGAAATAAAAAAAAAACAAAACTCAAACAATACCTCAAAATCCAAAATTGAGTTCATTTTGAGAACAGGTAGCTCCTAAACCATTTTGCACAGGGGACTATAATTAACACGAGAATAAAGCAAGTGCCGCAGGGTATAAAATAAGCTATTAAGTGATGTCATAACTCAACGGGAAGTATTTTTAAAACCTGAAAATATGCGATTTTGGGGTACCCATTTGGTCGGAAATTTTTTCACAATTTTTTTTTGATTAATGAATTTGCCATATTTTATTTGCTGTAAGCACTATTATGGAAAAGGCCATACTACTTCTAAAATATTAGCCTTGTAACTTGTTTGGTTTACGAGAAAACTTAAATCAAAAATGTGAATTTTTAAATTTTTTGTAAACGTTTTTCCTATTGCAGATAAACTTAAACTGTTATTGTTTTTAGGTTTAGCGCACCCGAAAACCTAGGTAAACTGATGCTTTTCTTGGTCCAGAGCTTTTAGTTTGGCGGAAATAAAAAAAAATCAAAACTCAAACAATACCCCGAAATCCAAAACTGAGTTCACTTTGAGAACCGGTAGCTCCTAAACCATTTTACACAGGGAACTATAATTAACACGAGAATAAAGCAAGTGCCGCAGGGTATAAAAAAGGCTATTACGTGATTTCATAACTCAACGGGAAGTATTTTTAAAACCCGAAAATATGCGATTTTGGGGTACCCATTTGGTCGGAAATTTTTTCACAAGATTTTTTTGAATATTGAATTTGCCCTATTTTACTCTCTGTAAGCACTATTATGGAAAAGGCCATACTACTTCTAAAATATTAGCCTTGTAACTTGTTTGGTTTACGAGAAAACTTAAATCAAAAATGTGAATTTTTAAATTTTTTGTAAACGTTTTTCCTATTGCAGATAAACTTAAACTGTTATTGTTTTTAGGTTTAGCGCACCCGAAAACCTAGGTAAACTGATGCTTTTCTTGGTCCAGAGCTTTTAGTTTGGCGGAAATAAAAAAAAATCAAAACTCAAACAATACCCCGAAATCCAAAACTGAGTTCACTTTGAGAACCGGTAGCTCCTAAACAATTTTACACAGAGGACTATAATTAACACAAGAATAAAGCAAGTGCCGCAGGGTATAAAATAAGCTATTAAGTGATTTCATAACTTAACGGGAAGTATTTTTAAAACCTAAAAATATGCGATTTTGGGGTACCCATTTGGTCGGAAATTTTTTCACAAGATTTTTTTGATTAATGAATTTGCCCTATTTTAATCTCTGTAAGCACTATTATGGAAAAGGCTATACTACTTCTAAAATATTACCCTTGTAACTTGTTTGGTTTACGAGAAAACTTAAATCAAAAATGTGAATTTTTAAATTTTTGTAAACTTTTTTCCTATTGCAGATAAACTTAAACTGTTATTGTTTTTAGGTTTAGCGCACCCGAAAACCTAGGTAAACTGATGCTTTTCTTGGTCCAGAGCTTTTAGTTTGGCGGAAATAAAAAAAAATCAAAACTCAAACAATACCCCGAAATCCAAAACTGAGTTCACTTTGAGAACCGGTAGCTCCTAAACAATTTTACACAGAGGACTATAATTAACACAAGAATAAAGCAAGTGCCGCAGGGTATAAAATAAGCTATTAAGTGATTTCATAACTCAACGGGAAGTATTTTTAAAACCTGAAAATATGCGATTTTGGGGTACCCATTTGGTCGGAAATTTTTTCACAAGATTTCTTTGAATAAGGAATTTGCCCTATTTTAATTCCTCTAAGCACTATTATGGAAAAGGCCATACTACTTCTAAAATATTAGCCTTGTAACTTGTTTGGTTTACGAGAAAATTTAAATCAAAAATGTGAATTTTTAAATTTTTTGTAAACTTTTTTCCTATTGCAGATAAACTTAAACTGTTATTGTTTTTAGGTTTAGCGCACCCGAAAACCTAGGTAAACTGATGCTTTTCTTGGTCCAGAGCTTTTAGTTTGGCGGAAATAAAAAAAAGTTAAAACTCAAACAATACTCCGAAATCCAAAACTGAGTTCACTTTGAGAACCGGTAGCTCCTAAACCATTTTACACAGGGGACTATAATTAACACGAGAATAAAGCAAGTGCCGCAGGGTATAAAATAAGCTATTAAGTGATTTCATAACTCAACGGGAAGTATTTTTAAAACCTGAAAATATGCGATTTTGGGGTACCCATTTGGTCGGAAATTTTTTCACAAGATTTTTTTGAATAATGAATTTGCCCTATTTTAATTCCTCTAAGCACTATTATGGAAAAGGCCATACTACTTCTAAAATATTAGCCTTGTAACTTGTTTGGTTTACGAGAAAATTTAAATCAAAAATGTGAATTTTTAAATTTTTTGTAAACTTTTTTCCTATTGCAGATAAACTTAAACTGTTATTGTTTTTAGGTTTAGCGCACCCGAAAACCTAGGTAAACTGATGCTTTTCTTGGTCCAGAGCTTTTAGTTTGGCGGAAATAAAAAAAAGTTAAAACTCAAACAATACTCCGAAATCCAAAACTGAGTTCACTTTGAGAACCGGTAGCTCCTGAACCATTTTACACAGGGGACTATAATTAACACGAGAATAAAGCAAGTGCCGCAGGGTATAAAATAAGCTATTAAGTGATTTCATAACTCAACGGGAAGTATTTTTAAAACCTGAAAATATGCGATTTTGGGGTACCCATTTGGTCGGAAATTTTTTCACAAGATTTTTTTGAATAATGAATTTGCCCTATTTTAATTCCTCTAAGCACTATTATGGAAAAGGCCATACTACTTCTAAAATATTAGCCTTGTAACTTGTTTGGTTTACGAGAAAATTTAAATCAAAAATGTGAATTTTTAAATTTTTTGTAAACTTTTTTCCTATTGCAGATAAACTTAAACTGTTATTGTTTTTAGGTTTAGCGCACCCGAAAACCTAGGTAAACTGATGCTTTTCTTGGTCCAGAGCTTTTAGTTTGGCGGAAATAAAAAAAAATCAAAACTCAAACAATACCCCGAAATCCAAAACTGAGTTCACTTTGAGAACCGGTAGCTCCTAAACAATTTTACACAGAGGACTATAATTAACACGATAATAAAGCAAGTGCCGCAGGGTATAAAATAAGCTATTAAGTGATTTCATAACTCAACGGGAAGTATTTTTAAAACCTGAAAATATGCGATTTTGGGGTACCCATTTGGTCGGAAATTTTTTCACAAGATTTTTTTGAATAATGAATTTGCCCTATTTTAATTCCTCTAAGCACTATTATGGAAAAGGCCATACTACTTCTAAAATATTAGCCTTGTAACTTGTTTGGTTTACGAGAAAATTTAAATCAAAAATGTGAATTTTTAAATTTTTTGTAAACTTTTTTCCTATTGCAGATAAACTTAAACTGTTATTGTTTTTAGGTTTAGCGCACCCGAAAACCTAGGTAAACTGATGCTTTTCTTGGTCCAGAGCTTTTAGTTTGGCGGAAATAAAAAAAAATCAAAACTCAAACAATACCCCGAAATCCAAAACTGAGTTCACTTTGAGAACCGGTAGCTCCTAAACAATTTTACACAGAGGACTATAATTAACACGATAATAAAGCAAGTGCCGCAGGGTATAAAATAAGCTATTAAGTGATTTCATAACTCAACGGGAAGTATTTTTAAAACCTGAAAATATGCGATTTTGGGGTACCCATTTGGTCGGAAATTTTTTCACAAGATTTTTTTGAATAATGAATTTGCCCTATTTTAATTCCTCTAAGCACTATTATGGAAAAGGCCATACTACTTCTAAAATATTAGCCTTGTAACTTGTTTGGTTTACGAGAAAATTTAAATCAAAAATGTGAATTTTTAAATTTTTTGTAAACTTTTTTCCTATTGCAGATAAACTTAAACTGTTATTGTTTTTAGGTTTAGCGCACCCGAAAACCTAGGTAAACTGATGCTTTTCTTGGTCCAGAGCTTTTAGTTTGGCGGAAATAAAAAAAAATCAAAACTCAAACAATACCCCGAAATCCAAAACTGAGTTCACTTTGAGAACCGGTAGCTCCTAAACAATTTTACACAGAGGACTATAAATAACACGATAATAAAGCAAGTGCCGCAGGGTATAAAATAAGCTATTAAGTGATTTCATAACTCAACGGGAAGTATTTTTAAAACCTGAAAATATGCGATTTTGGGGTACCCATTTGGTCGGAAATTTTTTCACAAGATTTTTTTGAATATTGAATTTGCCCTATTTTAATCTCTGTAAGCACTATTATGGAAAAGGCCATACTACTTCTAAAATATTAGCCTTGTAACTTGTTTGGTTTACGAGAAAACTTAAATCAAAAATGTGAATTTTTAAATTTTTTGTAAACTTTTTTCCTATTGCAGATAAACTTAAACTGTTATTGTTTTAAGGTTTAGCGCACCCGAAAACCTAGGTAAACTGATGCTTTTCTTGGTCCATAGCTTTTAGTTTGGCGGAAATAAAAAAAAACAAAACTCAAACAATACCCCAAAATCCAAAACTGAGTTCATTTTGAGAACAGGTAGCTCCTAAACCATTTTACACAGGGGACTATAATTAACACGAGAATAAAGCAAGTGCCGCAGGGTATAAAATAAGCTATTAAGTGATGTCATAACTCAACGAGAAGTATTTTTAAAACCTGAAAATATGCGATTTTGGGGTACCCATTTGGTCGGAAATTTTTTCACAATTTTTTTTTGATTAATGAATTTGCCATATTTTATTTCCTGTAAGCACTATTATGGAAAAGGCCATACTACTTCTAAAATATTAGCCTTCTAACTTGTTTGGTTTACGAGAAAACTTAAATCAAAAATGTGAATTTTTAAATTTTTTGTAAACTTTTTTCCTATTGCAGATAAACTTAAACTGTTATTGTTTTTAGGTTTAGCGCACCCGAAAACCTAGGTAAACTGATGCTTTTCTTGGTCCAGAGCTTTTAGTTTGACGGAAATAAAAAAAAATCAAAACTCAAACAATACCCCGAAATCCAAAACTGAGTTCACTTTGAGAACCGGTAGCTCCTAAAACATTTTACACAGGGGACTATAATTAACACGAGATTAAAGCAAGTGCCGCAGGGTATAAAATAAGCTATTAAGTGATTTGATAACTTAACGGGAAGTATTTTTAAAACCTGAAAATATGCGATTTTGGGGTACCCATTTGATCGGAAATTTTTTCACAAGATTTTTTTGAATAATGAATTTGCCCTATTTTAGTTTTTGTAAACACTATTATGGGAAAGGCCATAATACTTCTAAAATATTAGACTTGTAACTTGTTTGGTTTACGAGAAAACTTAAATCAAAAATGTGAATTTTTAAATTTTTTGTAAACTTTTTTCCTATTGCAGATAAACTTAAACTGTTATTGTTTTTAGGTTTAGCGCACCCGAAAACCTAGGTAAACTAATGCTTTTCTTAGTCCAGAGCTTTTAGTTTGGCGGAAATTAAAAAAAATCAAAACTCAAACAATACCCCGAAATCCAAAACTGAGTTCACTTTGAGAACCGGTAGCTCCTGAACCATTTTACACAGGGAACTATAATTAACACGAGAATAAAGCAAGTGCCGCAGGGTATAAAATAAGCTATTAAGTGATTTCATAACTCAACGGGAAGTATTTTTTAAACCCGAAAATATGCGATTTTGGGGTACCCATTTGGTCGGAAATTTTTTCACAAGATTTTTTTGAATATTGAATTTGCCTTATTTTAATCTCTGTAAGCACTATTATGGAAAAGGCCATACTACTTCTAAAATATTAGCCTTGTAACTTGTTTGGTTTACGAGAACACTTAAATCAAAAATGTGAATTTTTAAATTTTTGTAAACTTTTTTCCTATTGCAGATAAACTTAAACTGTTATTGTTTTTAGGTTTAGCGCACCCGAAAACCTAGGTAAACTGATGCTTTTCTTAGTCCAGAGCTTTTAGTTTGGCGGAAATTAAAAAAAATCAAAACTCAAACAATACCCCGAAATCCAAAACTGAGTTCACTTTGAGAACCGGTAGCTCCTAAACCATTTTACACAGGGGACTATAATTAACACGAGATTAAAGCAAGTGCCGCAGGGTATAAAATAAGCTATTAAGTGATTTGATAACTTAACGGGAAGTATTTTTAAAACCTGAAAATATGCGATTTTGGGGTACCCATTTGGTCGGAAATTTTTTCACAAGATTTCTTTGAATAATGAATTTGCCCTATTTTAATTCCTCTAAGCACTATTATGGAAAAGGCCATACTACTTCTAAAATATTAGCCTTGTAACTTGTTTGGTTTACGAGAAAATTTAAATCAAAAATGTGAATTTTTAAATTTTTTGTAAACTTTTTTCCTATTGCAGATAAACTTAAACTGTTATTGTTTTTAGGTTTAGCGCACCCGAAAACCTAGGTAAACTGATGCTTTTCTTGGTCCAGAGCTTTTAGTTTGGCGGAAATAAAAAAAAGTTAAAACTCAAACAATACTCCGAAATCCAAAACTGAGTTCATTTTGAGAACAGGTAGCTCCTAAACCATTTTACACAGGGGACTATAATTAACACGAGAATAAAGCAAGTGCCGCAGGGTATAAAATAAGCTATTAAGTGATGTCATAACTCAACGGGAAGTATTTTTAAAACCTGAAAATATGCGATTTTGGGGTACCCATTTGGTCGGAAATTTTTTCACAATTTTTTTTTGATTAATGAATTTGCCATATTTTATTTGCTGTAAGCACTATTATGGAAAAGGCCATACTACTTCTAAAATATTAGCCTTGTAACTTGTTTTGTTTACGAGAAAACTTAAATCAAAAATGTGAATTTTTAAATTTTTTGTAAACTTTTTTCCTATTGCAGATAAACTTAAACTGTTATTGTTTTTAGGTTTAGCGCACCCGAAAACCTAGGTAAACTGATGCTTTTCTTGGTCCAGAGCTTTTAGTTTGGCGGAAATAAAAAAAAATCAAAACTCAAACAATACCCCGAAATCCAAAACTGAGTTCACTTTGAGAACCGGTAGCTCCTAAACCATTTTACACAGGGAACTATAATTAACACGAGAATAAAGCAAGTGCCGCAGGGTATAAAATAAGCTATTAAGTGATTTCATAACTCAACGGGAAGTATTTTTAAAACCCGAAAATATGCGATTTTGGGGTACCCATTTGATCGGAAATTTTTTCACAAGATTTTTTTGAATAATGAATTTGCCCTATTTTAGTTTTTGTAAACACTATTATGGGAAAGGCCATAATACTTCTAAAATATTAGCCTTGTAACTTGTTTCGTTTACGAGAAAACTTAAATCAAAAATGTGAATTTTTAAATTTTTTGTAAACTTTTTTCCTATTGCAGATAAACTTAAACTGTTATTGTTTTTAGGTTTAGCGCACCCGAAAACCTAGGTAAACTGATGCTTTTCTTGGTCCAGAGCTTTTAGTTTGGCGGAAATAAAAAAAAATCAAAACTCAAACAATACCCCGAAATCCAAAACTGAGTTCACTTTGAGAACCGGTAGCTCCTAAACCATTTTACACAGGGAACTATAATTAACACGAGAATAAAGCAAGTGCCGCAGGGTATAAAATAAGCTATTAAGTGATTTCATAACTCAACGGGAAGTATTTTTAAAACCCGAAAATATGCGATTTTGGGGTACCCATTTGATCGGAAATTTTTTCACAAGATTTTTTTGAATAATGAATTTGCCCTATTTTAGTTTTTGTAAACACTATTATGGGAAAGGCCATAATACTTCTAAAATATTAGCCTTGTAACTTGTTTGGTTTACGAGAAAACTTAAATCAAAAATGTGAATTTTTAAATTTTTTGTAAACTTTTTTCCTATTGCAGATAAACTTAAACTGTTATTGTTTTTAGGTTTAGCGCACCCGAAAACCTAGGTAAACTGATGCTTTTCTTAGTCCAGAGCTTTTAGTTTGGCGGAAATAAAAAAAAATCAAAACTCAAACAATACCCCGAAATCCAAAACTGAGTTCACTTTGAGAACCGGTAGCTCCTAAACCATTTTACACAGGGAACTATAATTAACACGAGAATAAAGCAAGTGCCGCAGGGTATAAAATAAGCTATTAAGTGATTTCATAACTCAACGGGAAGTATTTTTAAAACCCGAAAATATGCGATTTAGGGGTACCCATTTGGTCGGAAATTTTTTCACAAGATTTTTTTGAATAATGAATTTACCCTATTTTAACTCCTGTAAGCACTATTATGGAAAAGGCTATACTACTTCTAAAATATTAGCCTTGTAACTTGTTTGGTTTACGAGAAATCTTAAATCAAAAATATGAATTTTTAAATTTTTGTAAACTTTTTTCCTATTGCAGATAAACTTAAGCTGTTATTGTTTTTAGGTTAAGCGCACCTGAAAACCTAGGTAAACTGATGCTTTTCTTGGTCCAGAGCTTTTAGTTTGGCGGAAATAAAAAAAAATCAAAACTCAAACAATACCCCGAAATCCAAAACTGAGTTCACTTTGAGAACCGGTAGCTCCTAAACCATTTTACACAGGGAACTATAATTAACACGAGAATAAAGCAAGTGCCGCAGGGTATAAAATAAGCTATTAAGTGATTTCATAACTCAACGGGAAGTATTTTTAAAACCCGAAAACATGCGATTTTGGGGTACCCATTTGGTCGGAAATTTTTTCACAAGATTTTTTTGAATAATGAATTTACCCTATTTTAACTCCTGTAAGCACTATTATGGAAAAGGCTATACTATTTCTAAAATATTAGCCTTGTAACTTGTTTGGTTTACGAGAAAACTTAAATCAAAAATATGAATTTTTAAATTTTTTGTAAACTTTTTTCCTATTGCAGATAAACTTAAACTGTTATTGTTTTTAGGTTTAGCGCACCCGAAAACCTAGGTAAACTGATGCTTTTTTTGGTCCAGAGCTTTTAGTTTGACGGAAATAAAAAAAAGTTAAAACTCAAACAATACTCCGAAATTCAAAACTGAATTCACTTTGAGAACTGGTAGCTCCTAAACAATTTTACACAGAGGACTATAATTAACACGATAATAAAGCAAGTGCCGCAGGGTATAAAATAAGCTATTAAGTGATTTCATAACTCAACGGGAAGTATTTTTAAAACCTGAAAATATGCGATTTTGGGGTACCCATTTGGTCGGAAATTTTTTCACAAGATTTTTTTGAATATTGAATTTGCCCTATTTTAATCTCTGTAAGCACTATTATGGAAAAGGCCATACTACTTCTAAAATATTAGCCTTGTAACTTGTTTGGTTTACGAGAAAACTTAAATCAAAAATGTGAATTTTTAAATTTTTTGTAAACTTTTTTAATATTGCAGATAAACTTAAACTGTTATTGTTTTTAGGTTAAGCGTACCTGAAAATCTAGGTAAACTGATGCTTTTCTTGGTCCAGAGCTTTTAGTTTGACGGAAATAAAAAAAAGTTAAAACTCAAACAATACTCCGAAATTCAAAACTGAATTCACTTTGAGAACCGGTAGCTCCTAAACAATTTTACACAGAGGACTATAATTAACACGATAATAAAGCAAGTGCCGCAGGGTATAAAATAAGCTATTAAGTGATTTCATAACTCAACGGGAAGTATTTTTAAAACCTGAAAATATGCGATTTTGGGGTACCCATTTGGTCGGAAATTTTTTCACAAGATTTTTTTGAATATTGAATTTGCCCTATTTTAATCTCTGTAAGCACTATTATGGAAAAGGCCATACTACTTCTAAAATATTAGCCTTGTAACTTGTTTGGTTTACGAGAAAACTTAAATCAAAAATGTGAATTTTTAAATTTTTTGTAAACTTTTTTAATATTGCAGATAAACTTAAACTGTTATTGTTTTTAGGTTAAGCGTACCTGAAAATCTAGGTAAACTGATGCTTTTCTTGGTCCAGAGCTTTTAGTTTTGCGGAAATAAAAAAAAATCAAAACTCAAACAATACCCCGAAATCCAAAACTGAGTTCACTTTGAGAACCGGTAGCTCCTAAACCATTTTATACAGAGGACTAAAATTAACACGAGAATATAGCAAGTGCCGCAGGGTATAAAATAAGCTATTAAGTGATTTGATAACTTAACGGGAAGTATTTTTAAAACCTGAAAATATGCGATTTTGGGGTACCCATTTGGTCGGAAATTTTTTCACAAGATTTTTTTGAATATTGAATTTGCCCTATTTTAATCTCTGTAAGCACTATTATGGAAAAGGCCATACTACTTCTAAAATATTAGCCTTGTAACTTGTTTGGTTTACGAGAAAACTTAAATCAAAAATGTGAATTTTTAAATTTTTTGTAAACTTTTTTAATATTGCAGATAAACTTAAACTGTTATTGTTTTTAGGTTAAGCGTACCTGAAAATCTAGGTAAACTGATGCTTTTCTTGGTCCAGAGCTTTTAGTTTTGCGGAAATAAAAAAAAATCAAAACTCAAACAATACCCCGAAATCCAAAACTGAGTTCACTTTGAGAACCGGTAGCTCCTAAACCATTTTATACAGAGGACTAAAATTAACACGAGAATATAGCAAGTGCCGCAGGGTATAAAATAAGCTATTAAGTGATTTGATAACTTAACGGGAAGTATTTTTAAAACCTGAAAATATGCGATTTTGGGGTACCCATTTGATCGGAAATTTTTTCACAAGATTTTTTTGAATAATGAATTTGCCCAATTTTAGTTTTTGTAAACACTATTATGGGAAAGGCCATAATACTTCTAAAATATTAGCCTTGTAACTTGTTTGGTTTACGAGAAAACTTAAATCAAAAATGTGAATTTTTAAATTTTTTGTAAACTTTTTTCCTATTGCAGATAAACTTAAACTGTTATTGTTTTTAGGTTTAGCGCACCCGAAAACCTAGGTAAACTGATGCTTTTCTTAGTCCAGAGCTTTTAGTTTGGCGGAAATAAAAAAAAATCAAAACTCAAACAATACCCCGAAATCCAAAACTGAGTTCACTTTGAGAACCGGTAGCTCCTAAACCATTTTATACAGAGGACTAAAATTAACACGAGAATATAGCAAGTGCCGCAGGGTATAAAATAAGCTATTAAGTGATTTCATAACTTAACGGGAAGTATTTTTAAAACCTGAAAATATGCGATTTTGGGGTACCCATTTGGTCGGAAATTTTTTCACAAGATTTTTTTGATTAATGAATTTGCCCTATTTTAATTTCTGTAAGCACTATTATGAAAAAGACCATACTACTTCTAAAATATTAGCCTTGTAACTTGTTTGGTTTACGAGAAAACTTAAATCAAAAATGTGAATTTTTAAATTTTTTGTAAACTTTTTTCCTATTGCAGATAAACTTAAACTGTTATTGTTTTTAGGTTTAGCGCACCCGAAAACCTAGGTAAACTGATGCTTTTTTTGGTCCAGAGCTTTTAGTTTGACGGAAATAAAAAAAAGTTAAAACTCAAACAATACTCCGAAATTCAAAACTGAGTTCACTTTGAGAACCGGTAGCTCCTAAACAATTTTACACAGAGGACTATAATTAACACGATAATAAAGCAAGTGCCGCAGGGTATAAAATAAGCTATTAAGTGATTTCATAACTCAACGGGAAGTATTTTTAAAACCTGAAAATATGCGATTTTGGGGTACCCATTTGGTCGGAAATTTTTTCACAAGATTTTTTTGAATATTGAATTTGCCCTATTTTAGTTTTTGTAAACACTATTATGGGAAAGGCCATAATACTTCTAAAATATTAGCCTTGTAACTTGTTTGGTTTACGAGAAAACTTAAATCAAAAATGTGAATTTTTAAATTTTTTGTAAACTTTTTTCCTATTGCAGATAAACTTAAACTGTTATTGTTTTTAGGTTAAGCGTACCTGAAAATCTAGGTAAACTGATGCTTTTCTTGGTCCAGAGCTTTTAGTTTGGCGGAAATAAAAAAAAATCAAAACTCAAACAATACCCCGAAATCCAAAACTGAGTTCACTTTGAGAACCGGTAGCTCCTAAACCGTTTTATACAGAGGACTAAAATTAACACGAGAATATAGCAAGTGCCGCAGGGTATAAAATAAGCTATTAAGTGATTTGATAACTTAACGGGAAGTATTTTTAAAACCTGAAAATATGCGATTTTGGGGTACCCATTTGATCGGAAATTTTTTCACAAGATTTTTTTGAATAATGAATTTGCCCTATTTTAGTTTTTGTAAACACTATTATGGGAAAGGCCATAATACTTCTAAAATATTAGCCTTGTAACTTGTTTGGTTTACGAGAAAACTTAAATCAAAAATGTGAATTTTTAAATTTTTTGTAAACTTTTTTCCTATTGCAGATAAACTTAAACTGTTATTGTTTTTAGGTTTAGCGCACCCGAAAACCTAGGTAAACTGATGCTTTTCTTAGTCCAGAGCTTTTAGTTTGGCGGAAATAAAAAAAATTCAAAACTCAAACAATACCCCGAAATCCAAAACTGAGTTCACTTTGAGAACCGGTAGCTCCTAAACCATTTTATACAGAGGACTAAAATTAACACGAGAATATAGCAAGTGCCGAAGGGTATAAAATAAGCTATTAAGTGATGTCATAACTCAACGGGAAGTATTTTTAAAACCTGAAAATATGCGATTTTGGGGTACCCATTTGGTCGGAAATTTTTTCACAAGATTTTTTTGAATAATGAATTTGCCCTATTTTAATTCCTGTAAGCACTATTATGGAAAAGGCCATACTACTTCTAAAATATTAGCCTTGTAACTTGGTTGGTTTACGAGAAAACTTAAATCAAAAATGTGAATTTTTAAATTTTTTGTAAACTTTTTTCCTATTGCAGATAAACTTAAACTGTTATTGTTTTTAGGTTTAGCGCACCCGAAAACCTAGGTAAACTGATGCTTTTCTTAGTCCAGAGCTTTTAGTTTGGCGGAAATAAAAAAAATTCAAAACTCAAACAATACCCCGAAATCCAAAACTGAGTTCACTTTGAGAACCGGTAGCTCCTAAACCATTTTATACAGAGGACTAAAATTAACACGAGAATATAGCAAGTGCCGAAGGGTATAAAATAAGCTATTAAGTGATGTCATAACTCAACGGGAAGTATTTTTAAAACCTGAAAATATGCGATTTTGGGGTACCCATTTGGTCGGAAATTTTTTCACAATTTTTTTTTTGATTAATGAATTTGCCATATTTTATTTCCTGTAAGCACTGTTATGGAAAAGGCCATACTACTTCTAAAATATTAGCCTTGTAACTTGTTTGGTTTACGAGAAAACTTAAATCAAAAATGTGAATTTTTAAATTTTTTCTAAACTTTTTTCCTATTGCAGATAAACTTAAACTGTTATTGTTTTTAGGTTTAGCGCACCCGAAAACCTAGGTAAACTGATGCTTTTCTTGGTCCAGAGCTTTTAGTTTGGCGGAAATAAAAAAAAAATCAAAACTCAAACAATACCCCGAAATCCAAAACTGAGTTCACTTTGAGAACCGGTAGCTCCTAAACCATTTTACACAGGGAACTATAATTAACACGAGAATAAAGCAAGTGCCGCAGGGTATAAAATAAGCTATTAAGTGATTTCATAACTCAACGGGAAGTATTTTTAAAACCCGAAAATATGCGATTTTGGGGTACCCATTTGGTCGGAAATTTTTTCACAAGATTTTTTTGAATAATGAATTTACCCTATTTTAACTCCTGTAAGCACTATTATGGAAAAGGCTATACTACTTCTAAAATATTAGCCTTGTAACTTGTTTGGTTTACGAGAAAACTTAAATCAAAAATGTGAATTTTTAAATTTTTGTAAACTTTTTTCCTATTGCAGATAAACTTAAACTGTTATTGTTTTTAGGTTTAGCGCACCCGAAAACCTAGGTAAACTGATGCTTTTCTTGGTCCAGAGCTTTTAGTTTGGCGGAAATAAAAAAAAATCAAAATTCAAACAATACCCCGAAATCCAAAACTGAGTTCAATTTGAGAACCGGTAGCTCCTAAACCATTTTACACAGGGGACTATAATTAACACGAGAATAAAGCAAGTGCCGCAGGGTATAAAATAAGCTATTAAGTGATTTCATAACTCAACGGGAAGTATTTTTAAAACCTGAAAATATGCGATTTTGGGGTACCCATTTGGTCGGAAATTTTTTCACAAGATTTTTTTGAATAATGAATTTGCCCTATTTTAATTCCTCTAAGCACTATTATGGAAAAGGCCATACTACTTCTAAAATATTAGCCTTGTAACTTGTTTGGTTTACGAGAAAATTTAAATCAAAAATGTGAATTTTTAAATTTTTTGTAAACTTTTTTCCTATTGCAGATAAACTTAAACTGTTATTGTTTTTAGGTTTAGCGCACCCGAAAACCTAGGTAAACTGATGCTTTTCTTGGTCCAGAGCTTTTAGTTTGGCGGAAATAAAAAAAAATCAAAATTCAAACAATACCCCGAAATCCAAAACTGAGTTCACTTTGAGAACCGGTAGCTCCTAAACAATTTTACACAGAGGACTATAATTAACACGATAATAAAGCAAGTGCCGCAGGGTATAAAATAAGCTATCAAGTGATTTCATAACTCACCGGGAAGTATTTTTAAAACTTGAAAATATGCGATTTTGGGGTACCCATTTGGTCGGAAATTTTTTCACAAGATTTTTTTGAATATTGAATTTGCCCTATTTTAATCTCTGTAAGCACTATTATGGAAAAGGCCATACTACTTCTAAAATATTAGCCTTGTAACTTGTTTGGTTTACGAGAAAACTTAAATCAAAAATGTGAATTTTTAAATTTTTTGTAAACTTTTTTAATATTGCAGATAAACTTAAACTGTTATTGTTTTTAGGTTAAGCGTACCTGAAAACCTAGGTAAACTGATGCTTTTCTTGGTCCAGAGCTTTTAGTTTGGCGGAAATAAAAAAAAATCAAAACTCAAACAATACCCCGAAATCCAAAACTGAGTTCACTTTGAGAACCGGTAGCTCCTAAACCATTTTATACAGAGGACTAAAATTAACACGAGAATATAGCAAGTGCCGCAGGGTATAAAATAAGCTATTAAGTGATTTCATAACTTAACGGGAAGTATTTTTAAAACCTGAAAATATGCGATTTTGGGGTACCCATTTGGTCGGAAATTTTTTCACAAGATTTTTTTGATTAATGAATTTGCCCTATTTTAATTTCTGTAAGCACTATTATGGAAAAGACCATACTACTTCTAAAATATTAGCCTTGTAACTTGTTTGGTTTACGAGAAAACTTAAATCAAAAATGTGAATTTTTAAATTTTTTGTAAACTTTTTTCCTATTGCAGATAAACTTAAACTGTTATTGTTTTTAGGTTTAGCGCACCCGAAAACCTAGGTAAACTGATGCTTTTCTTGGTCCATAGCTTTTAGTTTGGCGGAAATAAAAAAAAAACAAAACTCAAACAATACCCCAAAATCCAAAACTGAGTTCATTTTGAGAACAGGTAGCTCCTAAACCATTTTACACAGGGGACTATAATTAACACGAGATTAAAGCAAGTGCCGCAGGGTATAAAATAAGCTATTAAGTGATTTGATAACTTAACGGGAAGTATTTTTAAAACCTGAAAATATGCGATTTTGGGGTACCCATTTGATCGGAAATTTTTTCACAAGATTTTTTTGAATAATGAATTTGCCCTATTTTAGTTTTTGTAAACACTATTATGGGAAAGGCCATAATACTTCTAAAATATTAGCCTTGTAACTTGTTTGGTTTACGAGAAAACTTAAATCAAATATGTGAATTTTTAAATTTTTTGTAAACTTTTTTCCTATTGCAGATAAACTTAAACTGTTATTGTTTTTAGATTTAGCGCACCCGAAAACCTAGGTAAACTGATGCTTTTCTTAGTCCAGAGCTTTTAGTTTGGCGGAAATAAAAAAAAATCAAAACTCAAACAATACCCCGAAATCCAAAACTGAGTTCACTTTGAGAACCGGTAGCTCCTAAACCATTTTATACAGAGGACTAAAATTAACACGAGAATATAGCAAGTGCCGCAGGGTATAAAATAAGATATTAAGTGATTTCATAACTTAACGGGAAGTATTTTTAAAACCTGAAAATATGCGATTTTGGAGTACCCATTTGGTCGGAAATTTTTTCACAAGATTTTTTTGATTAATGAATTTGCCCTATTTTAATTTCTGTAAGCACTATTATGGAAAAGACCATACTACTTCTAAAATATTAGCCTTGTAACTTGTTTGGTTTACGAGAAAACTTAAATCAAAAATGTGAATTTTTAAATTTTTTGTAAACTTTTTTCCTATTGCAGATAAACTTAAACTGTTATTGTTTTTAGGTTTAGCGCACCCGAAAACCTAGGTAAACTGATGCTTTTCTTGGTCCAGAGCTTTTAGTTTGGCGGAAATAAAAAAAAATCAAAACTCAAACAATACCCCGAAATCCAAAACTGAGTTCACTTTGAGAACCGGTAGCTCCTAAACCATTTTACACAGGGAACTATAATTAACACGAGAATAAAGCAAGTGCCGCAGGGTATAAAATAAGCTATTAAGTGATTTCATAACTCAACGGGAAGTATTTTTAAAACCCGAAAATATGCGATTTTGGGGTACCCATTTGATCGGAAATTTTTTCACAAGATTTTTTTGAATAATGAATTTGCCCTATTTTAGTTTTTGTAAACACTATTATGGGAAAGGCCATAATACTTCTAAAATATTAGCCTTGTAACTTGTTTGGTTTACGAGAAAACTTAAATCAAAAATGTGAATTTTTAAATTTTTTGTAAACTTTTTTCCTATTGCAGATAAACTTAAACTGTTATTGTTTTTAGGTTTAGCGCACCCGAAAACCTAGGTAAACTGATGCTTTTCTTAGTCCAGAGCTTTTAGTTTGGCGGAAATAAAAAAAAATCAAAACTCAAACAATAACCCGAAATCCAAAACTGAGTTCACTTTGAGAACCGGTAGCTCCTAAACCATTTTACACAGGGAACTATAATTAACACGAGAATAAAGCAAGTGCCGCAGGGTATAAAATAAGCTATTAAGTGATTTCATAACTCAACGAGAAGTATTTTTAAAACCCGAAAATATGCGATTTTGGGGTACCCATTTGGTCGGAAATTTTTTCACAAGATTTTTTTGAATAATGAATTTACCCTATTTTAACTCCTGTAAGCACTATTATGGAAAAGGCTATACTACTTCTAAAATATTAGCCTTGTAACTTGTTTGGTTTACGAGAAAACTTAAATCAAAAATATGAATTTTTAAATTTTTGTAAACTTTTTTCCTATTGCAGATAAACTTAAGCTGTTATTGTTTTTAGGTTAAGCGCACCTGAAAACCTAAATAAACTGATGCTTTTCTTGGTCCAGAGCTTTTAGTTTGGCGGAAATAAAAAAAAATCAAAACTCAAACAATACCCCGAAATGCAAAACTGAGTTCACTTTGAGAACCGGTAGCTCCTAAACCATTTTATACAGAGGACTAAAATTAACACGAGAATATAGCAAGTGCCGCAGGGTATAAAATAAGCTATTAAGTGATTTCATAACTTAACGGGAAGTATTTTTAAAACCTGAAAATATGCGATTTTGGGGTACCCATTTGGTCGGAAATTTTTTCAAAAGATTTTTTTGATTAATGAATTTGCCCTACTTTAATTTCTGTAAGCACTATTATGAAAAAGACCATACTACTTCTAAAATATTCGCCTTGTAACTTGTTTGGTTTACGAGAAAACTTAAATCAAAAATGTGAATTTTTAAATTTTTTGTAAACTTTTTTCCTATTGCAGATAAACTTAAACTGTTATTGTTTTTAGGTTTAGCGCACCCGAAAACCTAGGTAAACTGATGCTTTTCTTGGTCCATAGCTTTTAGTTTGGCGGAAATAAAAAAAAAACAAACTCAAACAATACCCCAAAGTCCAAAACTGAGTTCATTTTGAGAACAGGTAGCTCCTAAACCATTTTACACAGGGGACTATAATTAACACGAGAATAAAGCAAGTGCCGCAGGGTATAAAATAAGCTATTAAGTGATGTCATAACTCAACGGGAAGTATTTTTAAAACCTGAAAATATGCGATTTTGGGGTACCCATTTGGTCGGAAATTTTTTCACAATTTTTTTTTGATTAATGAATTTGCCATATTTAATTTCCTGTAAGCACTATTATGGAAAAGGCCATACTACTTTCAAAATATTAGCCTTGTAACTTGTTTGGTTTACGAGAAAACTTAAATCAAAAATGTGAATTTTTAAATTTTTTGTAAACTTTTTTCCTATTGCAGATAAACTTAAACTGTTATTGTTTTTAGGTTTAGCGCACCCGAAAACCTAGGTAAACTGATGCTTTTCTTGGTCCAGAGCTTTTAGTTTGGCGGAAATAAAAAAAAAATCAAAACTCAAACAATACCCCGAAATCCAAAACTGAGTTCACTTTGAGAACCGGTAGCTCCTAAACCATTTTACACAGAGGACTATAACTAACACGATAATAAAGCAAGTGCCGCAGGGTATAAAATAAGCTATTAAGTGATTTCATAACTCAACGGGAAGTATTTTTAAAACCCGAAAATATGCGATTTTGGGGTACCCATTTGGTCGGAAATTTTTTCACAAGATTTTTTTGAATATTGAATTTGCCCTATTTTAATCTCTGTAAGCACTATTATGGAAAAGGCCATACTACTTCTAAAATATTAGCCTTGTAACTTGTTTGGTTTACGAGAAAACTTAAATCAAAAATGTGAATTTTTAAATTTTTTGTAAACTTTTTTAATATTGCAGAGAAACTTAAACTGTTATTGTTTTTAGGTTAAGCGCACCTGAAAACCTAGGTAAACTGATGCTTTTCTTGGTCCAGAGCTTTTAGTTTGGCGGAAATAAAAAAAAATCAAAACTCAAACAATACCCCGAAATCCAAAACTGAGTTCACTTTGAGAACCGGTAGCTCCTAAACCATTTTATACAGAGGACTAAAATTAACACGAGATTATAGCAAGTGCCGCAGGGTATAAAATAAGCTATTAGGTGATTTCATAACTTAACGGGAAGTATTTTTAAAACCTGAAAATATGCGATTTTGGGGTACCCATTTGGTCGCAAATTTTTTCACAAGATTTTTTTGATTAATGAATTTGCCCTATTTTAATTTCTGTAAGCACTATTATGAAAAAGACCTACTACTACTTCTAAAATATTAGCCTTGTAACTTGTTTGGTTTACGAGAAAACTTAAATCAAAAATGTGAATTATTAAATTTTTTGTAAACTTTTTTCCTATTGCAGATAAACTTAAACTGTTATTGTTTTTAGGTTTAGCGCACCCGAAAACCTAGGTAAACTGATGCTTTTCTTGGTCCAGAGCTTTTAGTTTGGCGGAAATAAAAAAAAATCAAAACTCAAACAATACGTCGAAATCCAAAACTGAGTTCACTTTGAGAACCGGTAGCTCCTAAACCATTTTACACAGGGGACTATAATTAACACGAGATTAAAGCAAGTGCCGCAGGGTATAAAATAAGCTATTAAGTGATTTGATAACTCAACGGGAAGTATTTTTAAAACCTGAAAATATGCGATTTTGGGGTACCCATTTGGTCGGAAATTTTTTCACAAGATTTTGTTGAATAATGAATTTGCCCTATTTTAATTCCTCTAAGCACTATTATGGAAAAGGCCATACTACTTCTAAAATATTAGCCTTGTAACTTGTTTGGTTTACGAGAAAATTTAAATCAAAAATGTGAATTTTTAAATTTTTTGTAAACTTTTTTCCTATTGCAGATAAACTTAAACTGTTATTGTTTTTAGGTTTAGCGCACCCGAAAACCTAGGTAAACTGATGCTTTTCTTAGTCCAGAGCTTTTAGTTTGGCGGAAATAAAAAAAAATCAAAACTCAAACAATACCCCGAAATCCAAAACTGAGTTCACTTTGAGAACCGGTAGCTCCTAAACCATTTTACACAGGGGACTATAATTAACACGAGATTAAAGCAAGTGCCGCAGGGTATAAAATAAGCTATTAAGTGATTTCATAACTCAACGGGAAGTATTTTTAAAACCTGAAAATATGCGATTTTGGGGTACCCATTTGGTCGGAAATTTTTTCACAAGATTTTTTTGAATATTGAATTTGCCCTATTTTAATCTCTGTAAGCACTATTATGGAAAAGGCCATACTACTTCTAAAATATTAGCCTTGTAACTTGTTTGGTTTACGAGAAAACTTAAATCAAAAATGTGAATTTTTAAATTTTTTGTAAACTTTTTTAATATTGCAGATAAACTTAAACTGTTATTGTTTTTAGGTTTAGCGCACCCGAAAACCTAGGTAAACTGATGCTTTTCTTAGTCCAGAGCTTTTAGTTTGGCGGAAATAAAAAAAAATCAAAACTCAAACAATACCCCGAAATCCAAAACTGAGTTCACTTTGAGAACCGGTAGCTCCTAAACCATTTTATACAGAGGACTAAAATTAACACGAGAATATAGCAAGTGCCGCAGGGTATAAAATAAGCTATTAAGTGATTTCATAACTTAACGGGAAGTATTTTTAAAACCTGAAAATATGCGATTTTGGGGTACCCATTTGGTCGGAAATTTTTTCACAAGATTTTTTTGATTAATGAATTTGCCCTATTTTAATTTCTGAAAGCACTATTATGAAAAAGACCATACTACTTCTAAAATATTAGCCTTGTAACTTGTTTGGTTTACGAGAAAACTTAAATCAAAAATGTGAATTTTTAAATTTTTTGTAAACTTTTTTCCTATTGCAGATAAACTTAAACTGTTATTGTTTTTAGGTTTAGCGCACCCGAAAACCTAGGTAAACTGATGCTTTTCTTGGTCCAGAGCTTTTAGTTTGGCGGAAATAAAAAAAAATCAAAACTTAAACAATACCCCGAAATCCAAAACTGAGTTCACTTTGAGAACCGGTAGCTCCTAAACCATTTTACACAGGGGACTATAATTAACACGAGATTAAAGCAAGTGCCGCAGGGTATAAAATAAGCTATTAAGTGATTTGATAACTTAACGGGAAGTATTTTTAAAACCTGAAAATATGCGATTTTGGGGTACCCATTTGGTCGGAAATTTTTTCACAAGATTTTTTTGATTAATGAATTTGCCCTATTTTAATTTCTGTAAGCACTATTATGAAAAAGACCATACTACTTCTAAAATATTAGCCTTGTAACTTGTTTGGTTTACGAGAAAACTTAAATCAAAAATGTGAATTTTTAAATTTTTTGTAAACTTTTTTCCTATTGCAGATAAACTTAAACTGTTATTGTTTTTAGGTTAAGCGCACCTGAAAACCTAGGTAAACTGATGCTTTTCTTGATCCAGAGCTTTTAGTTTGGCGGAAATAAAAAAAAATCAAAACTCAAACAATACCCCGAAATCCAAAACTGAGTTCATTTTGAGAACCGGTAGCTCCTAAACCATTTTACACAGGGAACTATAATTAACACGAGAATAAAGCAAGTGCCGCAGGGTATAAAATAAGCTATTAAGTGATTTCATAACTCAACGGGAAGTATTTTTAAAACCCGAAAATATGCGATTTTGGGGTACCCATTTGGTCGGAAATTTTTTCACAAGATTTTTTTGAATATTGAATTTGCCCTATTTTAATCTCTGTAAGCACTATTATGGAAAAGGCCATACTACTTCTAAAATATTAGCCTTGTAACTTGTTTGGTTTACGAGAAAACTTAAATCAAAAATGTGAATTTTTAAATTTTTGTAAACTTTTTTCCTATTGCAGATAAACTTAAACTGTTATTGTTTTTAGGTTAAGCGCACCTGAAAACCTAGGTAAACTGATGCTTTTCTTGGTCCAGAGCTTTTAGTTTGGCGGAAATAAAAAAAAATCAAAACTCAAACAATACCCCGAAATCCAAAACTGAGTTCACTTTGAGAACCGGTAGCTCCTAAACCATTTTATACAGAGGACTAAAATTAACACGAGATTAAAGCAAGTGCCGCAGGGTATAAAATAAGCTATTAAGTGATTTGATAACTTAACGGGAAGTATTTTTAAAACCTGAAAATATGCGATTTTGGGGTACCCATTTGGTCGGAAATTTTTTCACAAGATTTTTTTGATTAATGAATTTGCCCTATTTTAATTTCTGTAAGCACTATTATGAAAAAGACCATACTACTTCTAAAATATTAGCCTTGTAACTTGTTTGGTTTACGAGAAAACTTAAATCAAAAATGTGAATTTTTAAATTTTTTGTAAACTTTTTTCCTATTGCAGATAAACTTAAACTGTTATTGTTTTTAGGTTAAGCGCACCTGAAAACCTAGGTAAACTGATGCTTTTCTTGGTCCAGAGCTTTTAGTTTGGCGGAAATAAAAAAAAATCAAAACTCAAACAATACCCCGAAATCCAAAACTGAGTTCATTTTGAGAACCGGTAGCTCCTAAACCATTTTACACAGGGAACTATAATTAACACGAGAATAAAGCAAGTGCCGCAGGGTATAAAATAAGCTATTAAGTGATTTCATAACTCAACGGGAAGTATTTTTAAAACCCGAAAATATGCGATTTTGGGGTACCCATTTGGTCGGAAATTTTTTCACAAGATTTTTTTGAATATTGAATTTGCCCTATTTTAATCTCTGTAAGCACTATTATGGAAAAGGCCATACTACTTCTAAAATATTAGCCTTGTAACTTGTTTGGTTTACGAGAAAACTTAAATCAAAAATATGAATTTTTAAATTTTTGTAAACTTTTTTCCTATTGCAAATAAACTTAAACTGTTATTGTTTTTAGGTTAAGCGCACCTGAAAACCTAGGTAAACTGATGCTTTTCTTGGTCCAGAGCTTTTAGTTTGGCGGAAATAAAAAAAAATCAAAACTCAAACAATACCCCGAAATCCAAAACTGAGTTCACTTTGAGAACCGGTAGCTCCTAAACCATTTTATACAGAGGACTAAAATTAACACGAGAATATAGCAAGTGCCGCAGGGTATAAAATAAGCTATTAAGTGATTTCATAACTTAACGGGAAGTATTTTTAAAACCTGAAAATATGCGATTTTGGGGTACCCATTTGGTCGGAAATTTTTTCACAAGATTTTTTTGATTAATGAATTTGCCCTATTTTAATTTCTGAAAGCACTATTATGAAAAAGACCATACTACTTCTAAAATATTAGCCTTGTAACTTGTTTGGTTTACGAGAAAACTTAAATCAAAAATGTGAATTTTTAAATTTTTTGTAAACTTTTTTCCTATTGCAGATAAACTTAAACTGTTATTGTTTTTAGGTTTAGCGCACCCGAAAACCTAGGTAAACTGATGCTTTTCTTGGTCCAGAGCTTTTAGTTTGGCGGAAATAAAAAAAAATCAAAACTCAAACAATACTCCGAAATCCAAAACTGAGTTCACTTTGAGAACCGGTAGCTCCTAAACCATTTTACACAGGGGACTATAATTAACACGAGAATAAAGCAAGTGCCGCAGGGTATAAAATAAGCTATTAAGTGATTTCATAACTCAAACAATACCTCGAAATCCAAAACTGAGTTCACTTTGAGAACCGGTAGCTCCTAAACCATTTTACACAGGGGACTATAATTAACACGAGATTAAAGCAAGTGCCGCAGGGTATAAAATAAGCTATTAAGTGATTTGATAACTCAACGGGAAGTATTTTTAAAACCTGAAAATATGCGATTTTGGGGTACCCATTTGGTCGGAAATTTTTTCACAAGATTTTGTTGAATAATGAATTTGCCCTATTTTAATTCCTCTAAGCACTATTATAGAAAAGGCCATACTACTTCTAAAATATTAGCCTTGTAACTTGTTTGGTTTACGAGAAAATTTAAATCAAAAATGTGAATTTTTAAATTTTTTGTAAACTTTTTTCCTATTGCAGATAAACTTAAACTGTTATTGTTTTTAGGTTTAGCGCACCCGAAAACCTAGGTAAACTGATGCTTTTCTTAGTCCAGAGCTTTTAGTTTGGCGGAAATAAAAAAAAATCAAAACTCAAACAATACCCCGAAATCCAAAACTGAGTTCACTTTGAGAACCGGTAGCTCCTAAACCATTTTACACAGGGGACTATAATTAACACGAGATTAAAGCAAGTGCCGCAGGGTATAAAATAAGCTATTAAGTGATTTCATAACTCAACGGGAAGTATTTTTAAAACCTGAAAATATGCGATTTTGGGGTAACCATTTGGTCGGAAATTTTTTCACAAGATTTTTTTGAATATTGAATTTGCCCTATTTTAATCTCTGTAAGCACTATTATGGAAAAGGCCATACTACTTCTAAAATATTAGCCTTGTAACTTGTTTGGTTTACGAGAAAACTTAAATCAAAAATGTGAATTTTTAAATTTTTTGTAAACTTTTTTAATATTGCAGATAAACTTAAACTGTTATTGTTTTTAGGTTTAGCGCACCCGAAAACCTAGGTAAACTGATGCTTTTCTTAGTCCAGAGCTTTTAGTTTGGCGGAAATAAAAAAAAATCAAAACTCAAACAATACCCCGAAATCCAAAACTGAGTTCACTTTGAGAACCGGTAGCTCCTAAACCATTTTATACAGAGGACTAAAATTAACACGAGAATATAGCAAGTGCCGCAGGGTATAAAATAAGCTATTAAGTGATTTCATAACTTAACGGGAAGTATTTTTAAAACCTGAAAATATGCGATTTTGGGGTACCCATTTGGTCGGAAATTTTTTCACAAGATTTTTTTGATTAATGAATTTGCCCTATTTTAATTTCTGAAAGCACTATTATGAAAAAGACCATACTACTTCTAAAATATTAGCCTTGTAACTTGTTTGGTTTACGAGAAAACTTAAATCAAAAATGTGAATTTTTAAATTTTTTGTAAACTTTTTTCCTATTGCAGATAAACTTAAACTGTTATTGTTTTTAGGTTTAGCGCACCCGAAAACCTAGGTAAACTGATGCTTTTCTTGGTCCAGAGCTTTTAGTTTGGCGGAAATAAAAAAAAATCAAAACTCAAACAATACCCCGAAATCCAAAACTGAGTTCACTTTGAGAACCGGTAGCTCCTAAACCATTTTATACAGAGGACTAAAATTAACACGAGATTAAAGCAAGTGCCGCAGGGTATAAAATAAGCTATTAAGTGATTTGATAACTTAACGGGAAGTATTTTTAAAACCTGAAAATATGCGATTTTGGGGTACCCATTTGGTCAGAAATTTTTTCACAAGATTTTTTTGATTAATGAATTTGCCCTATTTTAATTTCTGTAAGCACTATTATGAAAAAGACCATACTACTTCTAAAATATTAGCCTTGTAACTTGTTTGGTTTACGAGAAAACTTAAATCAAAAATGTGAATTTTTAAATTTTTTGTAAACTTTTTTCCTATTGCAGATAAACTTAAACTGTTATTGTTTTTAGGTTAAGCGCACCTGAAAACCTAGGTAAACTGATGCTTTTCTTGGTCCAGAGCTTTTAGTTTGGCGGAAATAAAAAAAAATCAAAACTCAAACAATACCCCGAAATCCAAAACTGAGTTCATTTTGAGAACCGGTAGCTCCTAAACCATTTTACACAGGGAACTATAATTAACACGAGAATAAAGCAAGTGCCGCAGGGTATAAAATAAGCTATTAAGTGATTTCATAACTCAACGGGAAGTATTTTTAAAACCCGAAAATATGCGATTTTGGGGTACCCATTTGGTCGGAAATTTTTTCACAAGATTTTTTTGAATATTGAATTTGCCCTATTTTAATCTCTGTAAGCACTATTATGGAAAAGGCCATACTACTTCTAAAATATTAGCCTTGTAACTTGTTTGGTTTACGAGAAAACTTAAATCAAAAATATGAATTTTTAAATTTTTGTAAACTTTTTTCCTATTGCAGATAAACTTAAACTGTTATTGTTTTTAGGTTAAGCGCACCTGAAAACCTAGGTAAACTGATGCTTTTCTTGGTCCAGAGCTTTTAGTTTGGCGGAAATAAAAAAAAATCAAAACTCAAACAATACCCCGAAATCCAAAACTGAGTTCACTTTGAGAACCGGTAGCTCCTAAACCATTTTATACAGAGGACTAAAATTAACACGAGAATATAGCAAGTGCCGCAGGGTATAAAATAAGCTATTAAGTGATTTCATAACTTAACGGGAAGTATTTTTAAAACCTGAAAATATGCGATTTTGGGGTACCCATTTGGTCGGAAATTTTTTCACAAGATTTTTTTGATTAATGAATTTGCCCTATTTTAATTTCTGTAAGCACTATTATGGAAAAGGCTATACTACTTCTAAAATATTAGCCTTGTAACTTGTTTGGTTTACGAGAAAACTTAAATCAAAAATGTGAATTTTTAAATTTTTGTAAACTTTTTTCCTATTGCAGATAAACTTAAACTGTTATTGTTTTTAGGTTTAGCGCACCCGAAAACCTAGGTAAACTGATGCTTTTCTTGGTCCAGAGCTTTTAGTTTGGCGGAAATAAAAAAAAGTTAAAACTCAAACAATACTCCGAAATCCAAAACTGAGTTCACTTTGAGAACCGGTAGCTCCTAAACCATTTTACACAGGGGACTATAATTAACACGAGAATAAAGCAAGTGCCGCAGGGTATAAAATAAGCTATTAAGTGATTTCATAACTCAACGGGAAGTATTTTTAAAACCTGAAAATATGCGATTTTGGGGTACCCATTTGGTCGGAAATTTTTTCACAAGATTTTTTTGAATAATGAATTTGCCCTATTTTAATTCCTCTAAGCACTATTATGGAAAAGGCCATACTACTTCTAAAATATTAGCCTTGTAACTTGTTTGGTTTACGAGAAAATTTAAATCAAAAATGTGAATTTTTAAATTTTTTGTAAACTTTTTTCCTATAGCAGATAAACTTAAACTGTTATTGTTTTTAGGTTTAGCGCACCCGAAAACCCAGGTAAACTGATGCTTTTCTTGGTCCAGAGCTTTTAGTTTGGCGGAAATAAAAAAAAATCAAAACTCAAACAATACCCCGAAATTTAAAACTGAGTTCACTTTGAGAACCGGTAGCTCCTAAACAATTTTACACAGAGGACTATAACTAACACGATAATAAAGCAAGTGCCGCAGGGTATAAAATAAGCTATTAAGTGATTTTATAACTCAACGGGAAGTATTTTTAAAACCTGAAAATATGCGATTTTGGGGTACCCATTTGGTCGGAAATTTTTTCACAAGATTTTTTTGAATAATGAATTTGCCCTATTTTAATTCCTCTAAGCACTATTATGGAAAAGGCCATACTACTTCTAAAATATTAGCCTTGTAACTTGTTTGGTTTACGAGAAAATTTAAATCAAAAATGTGAATTTTTAAATTTTTTGTAAACTTTTTTCCTATTGCAGATAAACTTAAACTGTTATTGTTTTCAGGTTTAGCGCACCCGAAAACCTAGGTAAACTGATGCTTTTCTTGGTCCAGAGCTTTTAGTTTGGCGGAAATAAAAAAAAATCAAAACTCAAACAATACCCCGAAATCCAAAACTGAGTTCACTTTGAGAACCGGTAGCTCCTAAACAATTTTACACAGAGGACTATAATTAACACGATAATAAAGCAAGTGCCGCAGGGTATAAAATAAGCTATTAAGTGATTTCATAACTCAACGGGAAGTATTTTTAAAACCTGAAAATATGCGATTTTGGGGTACCCATTTGGTCGGAAATTTTTTCACAAGATTTTTTTGAATATTGAATTTGCCCTATTTTAATCTCTGTAAGCACTATTATGGAAAAGGCCATACTACTTCTAAAATATTAGCCTTGTAACTTGTTTGGTTTACGAGAAAACTTAAATCAAAAATGTGAATTTTTAAATTTTTTGTAAACTTTTTTAATATTGCAGATAAACTTAAACTGTTATTGTTTTTAGGTTAAGAGCACCTGAAAACCTAGGTAAACTGATGCTTTTCTTGGTCCAGAGCTTTTAGTTTGGCGGAAATAAAAAAAAATCAAAACTCAAACAATACCCCGAAATCAAAAACTGAGTTCACTTTGAGAACCGGTAGCTCCTAAACCATTTTATACAGAGGACTAAAATTAACACGAGAATATAGCAACTGCTGCAGGGTATAAAATAAGCTATTAAGTGATTTCATAACTTAACGGGAAGTATTTTTAAAACCTGAAAATATGCGATTTTGGGATACCCATTTGGTCGGAAATTTTTTCACAAGATTTTTTTGATTAATGAATTTGCCCTATTTTAATTTCTGTAAGCACTCTTATGGAAAAGACCATACTACTTCTAAAATATTAGCCTTGTAACTTGTTTGGTTTACGAGAAAACTTAAATCAAAAATGTGAATTTTTAAATTTTTTGTAAACTTTTTTCCTATTGCAGATAAACTTAAACTGTTATTGTTTTTAGGTTTAGCGCACCCGAAAACCTAGGTAAACTGATGCTTTTCTTGGTCCATAGCTTTTAGTTTGGCGGAAATAAAAAAAAAACAAAACTCAAACAATACCCCAAAATCCAAAACTGAGTTCATTTTGAGAACAGGTAGCTCCTAAACCATTTTACACAGGGGACTATAATTAACACGAGAATAAAGCAAGTGCCGCAGGGTATAAAATAAGCTATTAAGTGATGTCATAACTCAACGAGAAGTATTTTTAAAACCTGAAAATATGCGATTTTGGGGTACCCATTTGGTCGGAAATTTTTTCACAATTTTTTTTTGATTAATGAATTTGCCATATTTTATTTCCTGTAAGCACTATTATGGAAAAGGCCATACTACTTCTAAAATATTAGCCTTGTAACTTGTTTGGTTTACGAGAAAACTTAAATCAAAAATGTGAATTTTTAAATTTTTTGTAAACTTTTTTCCTATTGCAGATAAACTTAAACTGTTATTGTTTTTAGGTTTAGCGCACCCGAAAACCTAGGTAAACTGATGCTTTTCTTGGTCCAGAGCTTTTAGTTTGACGGAAATAAAAAAAAATCAAAACTCAAACAATACCCCGAAATCCAAAACTGAGTTCACTTTGAGAACCGGTAGCTCCTAAACCATTTTATACAGAGGACTAAAATTAACACGAGAATATAGCAAGTGCCGCAGGGTATAAAATAAGCTATTAAGTGATTTCATAACTTAACGGGAAGTATTTTTAAAACCTGAAAATATGCGATTTTGGGGTACCCATTTGGTCGGAAATTTTTTCACAAGATTTTTTTGATTAATGAATTTGCCCTATTTTAATTTCTGAAAGCACTATTATGAAAAAGACCATACTACTTCTAAAATATTAGCCTTGTAACTTGTTTGGTTTACGAGAAAACTTAAATCAAAAATGCGAATTTTTAAATTTTTTGTAAACTTTTTTCCTATTGCAGATAAACTTAAACTGTTATTGTTTTTAGGTTTAGCGCACCCGAAAACCTAGGTAAACTGATGCTTTTCTTGGTCCAGAGCTTTTAGTTTGGCGGAAATAAAAAAAAATCAAAACTCAAACAATACCCCGAAATCCAAAACTGAGTTCACTTTGAGAACCGGTAGCTCCTAAACAAATTTTTTCACAAGATTTTTTTGAATATTGAATTTGCCCTATTTTAATCTCTGTAAGCACTATTATGGAAAAGGCCATACTACTTCTAAAATATTAGCCTTGTAACTTGTTTGGTTTACGAGAAAACTTAAATCAAAAATGTGAATTTTTAAATTTTTTGTAAACTTTTTTAATATTGCAGATAAACTTAAACTGTTATTGTTTTTAGGTTAAGCGCACCTGAAAACCTAGGTAAACTGATGCTTTTCTTGGTCCAGAGCTTTTAGTTTGGTGGAAATAAAAAAAAATCAAAACTCAAACAATACCCCGAAATCCAAAACTGAGTTCACTTTGAGAACCGGTAGCTCCTAAACCATTTTATACAGAGGACTAAAATTAACACGAGAATATAGCAAGTGCCGCAGGGTATAAAATAAGCTATTAAGTGATTTCATAACTTAACGGGAAGTATTTTTAAAACCTGAAAATATGCGATTTTGGGGTACCCATTTGGTCGGAAATTTTTTCACAAGATTTTTTTGATTAATGAATTTGCCCTATTTTAATTTCTGTAAGCACTATTATGGAAAAGACCATACTACTTCTAAAATATTAGCCTTGTAACTTGTTTGGTTTACGAGAAAACTTAAATCAAAAATGTGAATTTTTAAATATTTTGTAAACTTTTTTCCTATTGCAGATAAACTTAAACTGTTATTGTTTTTAGGTTTAGCGCACCCGAAAACCTAGGTAAACTGATGCTTTTCTTGGTCCATAGCTTTTAGTTTGGCGGAAATAAAAAAAAAACAAAACTCAAACAATACCCCAAAATCCAAAACTGAGTTCATTTTGAGAACAGGTAGCTCCTAAACCATTTTACACAGGGGACTATAATTAACACGAGAATAAAGCAAGTGCCGCAGGGTATAAAATAAGCTATTAAGTGATGTCATAACTCAACGGGAAGTATTTTTAAAACCTGAAAATATGCGATTTTGGGGTACCCATTTGGTCGGAAATTTTTTCACAATTTTTTTTTGATTAATGAATTTGCCATATTTTATTTCCTGTAAGCACTATTATGGAAAAGGCCATACTACTTCTAAAATATTAGCCTTGTAACTTGTTTGGTTTACGAGAAAACTTAAATCAAAAATGTGAATTTTTAAATTTTTTGTAAACTTTTTTCCCATTGCAGATAAACTTAAACTGTTATTGTTTTTAGGTTAAGCGCACCTGAAAACCTAGGTAAACTGATGCTTTTCTTGGTCCAGAGCTTTTAGTTTGGTGGAAATAAAAAAAAATCAAAACTCAAACAATACCCCGAAATCCAAAACTGAGTTCACTTTGAGAACCGGTAGCTCCTAAACCATTTTATACAGAGGACTAAAATTAACACGAGAATATAGCAAGTGCCGCAGGGTATAAAATAAGCTATTAAGTGATTTCATAACTTAACGGGAAGTATTTTTAAAACCTGAAAATATGCGATTTTGGGGTACCCATTTGGTCGGAAATTTTTTTACAAGATTTTGTTGAATAATGAATTTGCCCTATTTTAATTCCTCTAAGCACCATTATGGAAAAGGCCATACTACTTCTAAAATATTAGCCTTGTAACTTGTTTGGTTTACGAGAAAATTTAAATCAAAAATGTGAATTTTTAAATTTTTTGTAAACTTTTTTCCTATTGCAGATAAACTTAAACTGTTATTGTTTTTAGGTTTAGCGCACCCGAAAACCTAGGTAAACTGATGCTTTTCTTGGTCCAGAGCTTTTACTTTGGCGGAAATAAAAAAAAATCAAAACTCAAACAATACCCCGAAATCCAAAACTGAGTTCACTTTGAGAACCGGTAGCTCCTAAACAATTTTACACAGAGGACTATAATTAACACGATAATAAAGCAAGTGCCGCAGGGTATAAAATAAGCTATTAAGTGATTTCATAACTCAACGGGAAGTATTTTTAAAACCTGAAAATATGCGATTTTGGGGTACCCATTTGGTCGGAAATTTTTTCACAAGATTTTTTTGAATATTAAATTTGCCCTATTTTAATCTCTGTAAGCACTATTATGGAAAAGGCCATACTACTTCTAAAATATTAGCCTTGTAACTTGTTTGGTTTACGAGAAAACTTAAATCAAAAATGTGAATTTTTAAATTTTTTGTAAACTTTTTTAATATTGCAGATAAACTTAAACTGTTATTGTTTTTTGGTTTAGCGCACCCGAAAACCTAGGTAAACTGATGCTTTTCTTAGTCCAGAGCTTTTAGTTTGGCGGAAATAAAAAAAAATCAAAACTCAAACAATACCCCGAAATCCAAAACTGAGTTCACTTTGAGAACCGGTAGCTCCTAAACCATTTTACACAGGGGACTATAATTAACACGAGATTAAAGCAAGTGCCGCAGGGTATAAAATAAGCTATTAAGTGATTTGATAACTTAACGGGAAGTATTTTTAAAACCTGAAAATATGCGATTTTGGGGTACCCATTTGGTCGGAAATTTTTTCACAAGATTTTTTTGATTAATGAATTTGCCCTATTTTAATTTCTGTAAGCACTATTATGAAAAAGACCATACTACTTCTAAAATATTAGCCTTGTAACTTGTTTGGTTTACGAGAAAACTTAAATCAAAAATGTGAATTTTTAAATTTTTTGTAAACTTTTTTCCTATTGCAGATAAACTTAAACTGTTATTGTTTTTAGGTTTAGCGCACCCGAAAACCTAGGTAAACTGATGCTTTTCTTGGTCCAGAGCTTTTAGTTTGGCGGAAATAAAAAAAAATCAAAACTCAAAAAATACCCCGAAATCCAAAACTGAGTTCACTTTGAGAACCGGTAGCTCCTAAACCATTTTACACAGGGGACTATAATTAACACGAGATTAAAGCAAGTGCCGCAGGGTATAAAATAAGCTATTAAGTGATTTGATAACTTAACGGGAAGTATTTTTAAAACCTGAAAATATGCGATTTTGGGGTACCCATTTGGTCGGAAATTTTTTCACAAGATTTTTTTGATTCATGAATTTGCCCTATTTTAATTTCTGTAAGCACTATTATGAAAAAGACCATACTACTTCTAAAATATTAGCCTTGTAACTTGTTTGGTTTACGAGAAAACTTAAATCAAAAATGTGAATTTTTAAATTTTTTGTAAACTTTTTTCCTATTGCAGATAAACTTAAACTGTTATTGTTTTTAGGTTTAGCGCACCCGAAAACCTAGGTAAACTGATGCTTTTCTTGGTCCAGAGCTTTTAGTTTGGCGGAAATAAAAAAAAATGAAAACTCAAACAATACCCCGAAATCCAAAACTGAGTTCACTTTGAGAACCGGTAGCTCCTAAGCCATTTTACACAGGGAACTATAATTAACACGAGAATAAAGCAAGTGCCGCAGGGTATAAAATAAGCTATTAAGTGATTTCATAACTCAACGGGAAGTATTTTTAAAACCCGAAAATATGCGATTTTGGGGTACCCATTTGGTCGGAAATTTTTTCACAAGATTTTTTTGAATATTGAATTTGCCCTATTTTAATTTCTGTAAGCACTATTATGGAAAAGGCCATACTACTTCTAAAATATTAGCCTTGTAACTTGTTTGGTTTACGAGAAAACTTAAATCAAAAATGTGAATTTTTAAATTTTTGTAAACTTTTTTCCTATTGCAGATAAACTTAAACTGTTATTGTTTTTAGGTTAAGCGCACCTGAAAACCTAGGTAAACTGATGCTTTTCATGGTCCAGAGCTTTTAGTTTGGCGGAAATAAAAAAAAATCAAAACTCAAACAATACCCCGAAATCCAAAACTGAGTTCACTTTGAGAACCGGTAGCTCCTAAACCATTTTATACAGAGGACTAAAATTAACACGAGAATATAGCAAGTGCCGCAGGGTATAAAATAAGCTATTAAGTGATTTCATAACTTAACGGGAAGTATTTTTAAAACCTGAAAATATGCGATTTTGGGGTACCCATTTGGTCGGAAATTTTTTCACAAGATTTTTTTGAATAATGAATTTGCCCTATTTTAATTTCTGTAAGCACTATTATGGAAAAGGCCATACTACTTCTAAAATATTAGCCTTGTAACTTGTTTGGTTTACGAGAAAACTTAAATCAAAAATGTGAATTTTTAAATTTTTGTAAACTTTTTTCCTATTGCAGATAAACTTAAACTGTTATTGTTTTTAGGTTAAGCGCACCTGAAAACCTAGGTAAACTGATGCTTTTCTTGGTCCAGAGCTTTTAGTTTGGTGGAAATAAAAAAAAATCAAAACTCAAACAATACCCCGAAATCCAAAACTGAGTTCACTTTGAGAACCGGTAGCTCCTAAACCATTTTATACAGAGGACTAAAATTAACACGAGAATATAGCAAGTGCCGCAGGGTATAAAATAAGCTATTAAGTGATTTCATAACTTAACGGGAAGTATTTTTAAAACCTGAAAATATGCGATTTTGGGGTACCCATTTGGTCGGAAATTTTTTCACAAGATTTTTTTGATTAATGAATTTGCCCTATTTTAATTTCTGTAAGCACTATTATGGAAAAGACCATACTACTTCTAAAATATTAGCCTTGTAACTTGTTTGGTTTACGAGAAAACTTAAATCAAAAATGTGAATTTTTAAATATTTTGTAAACTTTTTTCCTATTGCAGATAAACTTAAACTGTTATTGTTTTTAGGTTTAGCGCACCCGAAAACCTAGGTAAACTGATGCTTTTCTTGGTCCATAGCTTTTAGTTTGGCGGAAATAAAAAAAAAACAAAACTCAAACAATACCCCAAAATCCAAAACTGAGTTCATTTTGAGAACAGGTAGCTCCTAAACCATTTTACACAGGGGACTATAATTAACACGAGAATAAAGCAAGTGCCGCAGGGTATAAAATAAGCTATTAAGTGATGTCATAACTCAACGGGAAGTATTTTTAAAACCTGAAAATATGCGATTTTGGGGTACCCATTTGGTCGGAAATTTTTTCACAATTTTTTTTTGATTAATGAATTTGCCATATTTTATTTCCTGTAAGCACTATTATGGAAAAGGCCATACTACTTCTAAAATATTAGCCTTGTAACTTGTTTGGTTTACGAGAAAACTTAAATCAAAAATGTGAATTTTTAAATTTTTTGTAAACTTTTTTCCTATTGCAGATAAACTTAAACTGTTATTGTTTTTAGGTTTAGCGCACCCGAAAACCTAGGTAAACTGATGCTTTTCTTGGTCCAGAGCTTTTAGTTTGGCGGAAATAAAAAAAAAATCAAAACTCAAACAATACCCCGAAATCCAAAACTGAGTTCACTTTGAGAACCGGTAGCTCCTAAACCATTTTACACAGAGGACTATAACTAACACGATAATAAAGCAAGTGCCGCAGGGTATAAAATAAGCTATTAAGTGATTTGATAACTCAACGGGAAGTATTTTTAAAACCTGAAAATATGCGATTTTGGGGTACCCATTTGGTCGGAAATTTTTTCACAAGATTTTGTTGAATAATGAATTTGCCCTATTTTAATTCCTCTAAGCACTATTATGGAAAACGCCATACTACTTCTAAAATATTAGCCTTGTAACTTGTTTGGTTTACGAGAAAATTTAAATCAAAAATGTGAATTTTTAAATTTTTTGTAAACTTTTTTCCTATTGCAGATAAACTTAAACTGTTATTGTTTTTAGGTTTAGCGCACCCGAAAACCTAGGTAAACTGATGCTTTTCTTGGTCCAGAGCTTTTACTTTGGCGGAAATAAAAAAAAATCAAAACTCAAACAATACCCCGAAATCCAAAACTGAGTTCACTTTGAGAACCGGTAGCTCCTAAACAATTTTACACAGAGGACTATAATTAACACGATAATAAAGCAAGTGCCGCAGGGTATAAAATAAGCTATTAAGTGATTTCATAACTCAACGGGAAGTATTTTTAAAACCTGAAAATATGCGATTTTGGGGTACCCATTTGGTCGGAAATTTTTTCACAAGATTTTTTTGAATATTGAATTTGCCCTATTTTAATCTCTGTAAGCACTATTATGGAAAAGGCCATACTACTTCTAAAATATTAGCCTTGTAACTTGTTTGGTTTACGAGAAAACTTAAATCAAAAATGTGAATTTTTAAATTTTTTGTAAACTTTTTTAATATTGCAGATAAACTTAAACTGTTATTGTTTTTTGGTTTAGCGCACCCGAAAACCTAGGTAAACTGATGCTTTTCTTAGTCCAGAGCTTTTAGTTTGGCGGAAATAAAAAAAAATCAAAACTCAAACAATACCCCGAAATCCAAAACTGAGTTCACTTTGAGAACCGGTAGCTCCTAAACCATTTTACACAGGGGACTATAATTAACACGAGATTAAAGCAATTGCCGCAGGGTATAAAATAAGCTATTAAGTGATTTGATAACTTAACGGGAAGTATTTTTAAAACCTGAAAATATGCGATTTTGGGGTACCCATTTGGTCGGAAATTTTTTCACAAGATTTTTTTGATTAATGAATTTGCCCTATTTTAATTTCTGTAAGCACTATTATGAAAAAGACCATACTACTTCTAAAATATTAGCCTTGTAACTTGTTTGGTTTACGAGAAAACTTAAATCAAAAATGTGAATTTTTAAATTTTTTGTAAACTTTTTTCCTATTGCAGATAAACTTAAACTGTTATTGTTTTTAGGTTTAGCGCACCCGAAAACCTAGGTAAACTGATGCTTTTCTTGGTCCAGAGCTTTTAGTTTGGCGGAAATAAAAAAAAATCAAAACTCAAAAAATACCCCGAAATCCAAAACTGAGTTCACTTTGAGAACCGGTAGCTCCTAAACCATTTTACACAGGGGACTATAATTAACACGAGATTAAAGCAAGTGCCGCAGGGTATAAAATAAGCTATTAAGTGATTTGATAACTTAACGGGAAGTATTTTTAAAACCTGAAAATATGCGATTTTGGGGTACCCATTTGGTCGGAAATTTTTTCACAAGATTTTTTTGATTCATGAATTTGCCCTATTTTAATTTCTGTAAGCACTATTATAAAAAAGACCATACTACTTCTAAAATATTAGCCTTGTAACTTGTTTGGTTTACGAGAAAACTTAAATCAAAAATGTGAATTTTTAAATTTTTTGTAAACTTTTTTCCTATTGCAGATAAACTTAAACTGTTATTGTTTTTAGGTTTAGCGCACCCGAAAACCTAGGTAAACTGATGCTTTTCTTGGTCCAGAGCTTTTAGTTTGGCGGAAATAAAAAAAAATGAAAACTCAAACAATACCCCGAAATCCAAAACTGAGTTCACTTTGAGAACCGGTAGCTCCTAAACCATTTTACACAGGGAACTATAATTAACACGAGAATAAAGCAAGTGCCGCAGGGTATAAAACAAGCTATTAAGTGATTTCATAACTTAACGGGAAGTATTTTTAAAACCCGAAAATATGCGATTTTGGGGTACCCATTTGGTCGGAAATTTTTTCACAAGATTTTTTTGAATATTGAATTTGCCCTATTTTAATTTCTGTAAGCACTATTATGGAAAAGGCCATACTACTTCTAAAATATTAGCCTTGTAACTTGTTTGGTTTACGAGAAAACTTAAATCAAAAATGTGAATTTTTAAATTTTTGTAAACTTTTTTCCTATTGCAGATAAACTTAAACTGTTATTGTTTTTAGGTTAAGCGCACCTGAAAACCTAGGTAAACTGATGCTTTTCATGGTCCAGAGCTTTTAGTTTGGCGGACATAAAAAAAAATCAAAACTCAAACAATACCCCGAAATCCAAAACTGAGTTCACTTTGAGAACCGGTAGCTCCTAAACCATTTTATACAGAGGACTAAAATTAACACGAGAATATAGCAAGTGCCGCAGGGTATAAAATAAGCTATTAAGTGATTTCATAACTTAACGGGAAGTATTTTTAAAACCTGAAAATATGCGATTTTGGGGTACCCATTTGGTCGGAAATTTTTTCACAAGATTTTTTTGAATAATGAATTTGCCCTATTTTAATTTCTGTAAGCACTATTATGGAAAAGGCCATACTACTTCTAAAATATTAGCCTTGTAACTTGTTTGGTTTACGAGAAAACTTAAATCAAAAATGTGAATTTTTAAATTTTTTGTAAACTTTTTTCCTATTGCAGATAAACTTAAACTATTATTGTTTTTAGGTTTAGCGCACTCGAAAACCTAGGTAAACTGATGATTTTCTTGGTCCAGAGCTTTTAGTTTGGCGGAAATAAAAAAAAATCAAAACTCAAACAATACCCCGAAATCCAAAACTGAGTTCATTTTGAGAACCGGTAGCTCCTAAACCATTTTACACAGAGGACTATAATTAACACGAGAATAAAGCAAGTGCCGCAGGGTATAAAATAAGCTATTAAGTGATTTCATAACTCAACGGGAAGTATTTTTAAAACCCGAAAATATGCGATTTTGGGGTACCCATTTGGTCGGAAATTTTTTCACAAGATTTTTTTGAATAATGAATTTACCCTATTTTAACTCCTGTAAGCACTATTATGGAAAAGGCTATACTACTTCTAAAATATTAGCCTTGTAACTTGTTTGGTTTACGAGAAAACTTAAATCAAAAATGTGAATTTTTAAATATTTTGTAAACTTTTTTCCTATTGCAGATAAACTTAAACTGTTATTGTTTTTAGGTTTAGCGCACCCGAAAACCTAGGTAAACTGATGCTTTTCTTGGTCCATAGCTTTTAGTTTGGCGGAAATAAAAAAAAAACAAAACTCAAACAATACCCCAAAATCCAAAACTGAGTTCATTTTGAGAACAGGTAGCTCCTAAACCATTTTACACAGGGGACTATAATTAACACGAGAATAAAGCAAGTGCCGCAGGGTATAAAATAAGCTATTAAGTGATGTCATAACTCAACGGGAAGTATTTTTAAAACCTGAAAATATGCGATTTTGGGGTACCCATTTGGTCGGAAATTTTTTCACAATTTTTTTTTGATTAATGAATTTGCCATATTTTATTTCCTGTAAGCACTATTATGGAAAAGGCCATACTACTTCTAAAATATTAGCCTTGTAACTTGTTTGGTTTACGAGAAAACTTAAATCAAAAATGTGAATTTTTAAATTTTTTGTAAACTTTTTTCCTATTGCAGATAAACTTAAACTGTTATTGTTTTTAGGTTTAGCGCACCCGAAAACCTAGGTAAACTGATGCTTTTCTTGGTCCAGAGCTTTTAGTTTGGCGGAAATAAAAAAAAAATCAAAACTCAAACAATACCCCGAAATCCAAAACTGAGTTCACTTTGAGAACCGGTAGCTCCTAAACCATTTTACACAGAGGACTATAACTAACACGATAATAAAGCAAGTGCCGCAGGGTATAAAATAAGCTATTAAGTGATTTGATAACTCAACGGGAAGTATTTTTAAAACCTGAAAATATGCGATTTTGGGGTACCCATTTGGTCGGAAATTTTTTCACAAGATTTTGTTGAATAATGAATTTGCCCTATTTTAATTCCTCTAAGCACTATTATGGAAAAGGCCATACTACTTCTAAAATATTAGCCTTGTAACTTGTTTGGTTTACGAGAAAATTTAAATCAAAAATGTGAATTTTTAAATTTTTTGTAAACTTTTTTCCTATTGCAGATAAACTTAAACTGTTATTGTTTTTAGGTTTAGCGCACCCGAAAACCTAGGTAAACTGATGCTTTTCTTGGTCCAGAGCTTTTACTTTGGCGGAAATAAAAAAAAATCAAAACTCAAACAATACCCCGAAATCCAAAACTGAGTTCACTTTGAGAACCGGTAGCTCCTAAACAATTTTACACAGAGGACTATAATTAACACGATAATAAAGCAAGTGCCGCAGGGTATAAAATAAGCTATTAAGTGATTTCATAACTCAACGGGAAGTATTTTTAAAACCTGAAAATATGCGATTTTGGGGTACCCATTTGGTCGGAAATTTTTTCACAAGATTTTTTTGAATATTGAATTTGCCCTATTTTAATCTCTGTAAGCACTATTATGGAAAAGGCCATACTACTTCTAAAATATTAGCCTTGTAACTTGTTTGGTTTACGAGAAAACTTAAATCAAAAATGTGAATTTTTAAATTTTTTGTAAACTTTTTTAATATTGCAGATAAACTTAAACTGTTATTGTTTTTTGGTTTAGCGCACCCGAAAACCTAGGTAAACTGATGCTTTTCTTAGTCCAGAGCTTTTAGTTTGGCGGAAATAAAAAAAAATCAAAACTCAAACAATACCCCGAAATCCAAAACTGAGTTCACTTTGAGAACCGGTAGCTCCTAAACCATTTTACACAGGGGACTATAATTAACACGAGATTAAAGCAAGTGCCGCAGGGTATAAAATAAGCTATTAAGTGATTTGATAACTTAACGGGAAGTATTTTTAAAACCTGAAAATATGCGATTTTGGGGTACCCATTTGGTCGGAAATTTTTTCACAAGATTTTTTTGATTAATGAATTTGCCCTATTTTAATTTCTGTAAGCACTATTATGAAAAAGACCATACTACTTCTAAAATATTAGCCTTGTAACTTGTTTGGTTTACGAGAAAACTTAAATCAAAAATGTGAATTTTTAAATTTTTTGTAAACTTTTTTCCTATTGCAGATAAACTTAAACTGTTATTGTTTTTAGGTTTAGCGCACCCGAAAACCTAGGTAAACTGATGCTTTTCTTGGTCCAGAGCTTTTAGTTTGGCGGAAATAAAAAAAAATCAAAACTCAAAAAATACCCCGAAATCCAAAACTGAGTTCACTTTGAGAACCGGTAGCTCCTAAACCATTTTACACAGGGGACTATAATTAACACGAGATTAAAGCAAGTGCCGCAGGGTATAAAATAAGCTATTAAGTGATTTGATAACTTAACGGGAAGTATTTTTAAAACCTGAAAATATGCGATTTTGGGGTACCCATTTGGTCGGAAATTTTTTCACAAGATTTTTTTGATTCATGAATTTGCCCTATTTTAATTTCTGTAAGCACTATTATAAAAAAGACCATACTACTTCTAAAATATTAGCCTTGTAACTTGTTTGGTTTACGAGAAAACTTAAATCAAAAATGTGAATTTTTAAATTTTTTGTAAACTTTTTTCCTATTGCAGATAAACTTAAACTGTTATTGTTTTTAGGTTTAGCGCACCCGAAAACCTAGGTAAACTGATGCTTTTCTTGGTCCAGAGCTTTTAGTTTGGCGGAAATAAAAAAAAATGAAAACTCAAACAATACCCCGAAATCCAAAACTGAGTTCACTTTGAGAACCGGTAGCTCCTAAACCATTTTACACAGGGAACTATAATTAACACGAGAATAAAGCAAGTGCCGCAGGGTATAAAATAAGCTATTAAGTGATTTCATAACTTAACGGGAAGTATTTTTAAAACCCGAAAATATGCGATTTTGGGGTACCCATTTGGTCGGAAATTTTTTCACAAGATTTTTTTGAATATTGAATTTGCCCTATTTTAATTTCTGTAAGCACTATTATGGAAAAGGCCATACTACTTCTAAAATATTAGCCTTGTAACTTGTTTGGTTTACGAGAAAACTTAAATCAAAAATGTGAATTTTTAAATTTTTGTAAACTTTTTTCCTATTGCAGATAAACTTAAACTGTTATTGTTTTTAGGTTAAGCGCACCTGAAAACCTAGGTAAACTGATGCTTTTCATGGTCCAGAGCTTTTAGTTTGGCGGACATAAAAAAAAATCAAAACTCAAACAATACCCCGAAATCCAAAACTGAGTTCACTTTGAGAACCGGTAGCTCCTAAACCATTTTATACAGAGGACTAAAATTAACACGAGAATATAGCAAGTGCCGCAGGGTATAAAATAAGCTATTAAGTGATTTCATAACTTAACGGGAAGTATTTTTAAAACCTGAAAATATGCGATTTTGGGGTACCCATTTGGTCGGAAATTTTTTCACAAGATTTTTTTGAATAATGAATTTGCCCTATTTTAATTTCTGTAAGCACTATTATGGAAAAGGCCATACTACTTCTAAAATATTAGCCTTGTAACTTGTTTGGTTTACGAGAAAACTTAAATCAAAAATGTGAATTTTTAAATTTTTTGTAAACTTTTTTCCTATTGCAGATAAACTTAAACTGTTATTGTTTTTAGGTTTAGCGCACCCGAAAACCTAGGTAAACTGATGATTTTCTTGGTCCAGAGCTTTTAGTTTGGCGGAAATAAAAAAAAATCAAAACTCAAACAATACCCCGAAATCCAAAACTGAGTTCATTTTGAGAACCGGTAGCTCCTAAACCATTTTACACAGAGGACTATAATTAACACGAGAATAAAGCAAGTGCCGCAGGGTATAAAATAAGCTATTAAGTGATTTCATAACTCAACGGGAAGTATTTTTAAAACCCGAAAATATGCGATTTTGGGGTACCCATTTGGTCGGAAATTTTTTCACAAGATTTTTTTGAATAATGAATTTACCCTATTTTAACTCCTGTAAGCACTATTATGGAAAAGGCTATACTACTTCTAAAATATTAGCCTTGTAACTTGTTTGGTTTACGAGAAAACTTAAATCAAAAATGTGAATTTTTAAATTTTTGTAAACTTTTTTCCTATTGCAGATAAACTTAAACTGTTATTGTTTTTAGGTTTAGCGCACCCGAAAACCTAGGTAAACTGATGCTTTTCTTGGTCCAGAGCTTTTAGTTTGGCGGAAATAAAAAAAAGTTAAAACTCAAACAATACTCCGAAATCCAAAACTGAGTTCACTTTGAGAACCGGTAGCTCCTAAACCATTTTACACAGGGGACTATAATTAACACGAGAATAAAGCAAGTGCCGCAGGGTATAAAATAAGCTATTAAGTGATTTCATAACTCAACGGGAAGTATTTTTAAAACCTGAAAATATGCGATTTTGGGGTACCCATTTGGTCGGAAATTTTTTCACAAGATTTTTTTGAATAATGAATTTGCCCTATTTTAATTCCTCTAAGCACTATTATGGAAAAGGCCATACTACTTCTAAAATATTAGCCTTGTAACTTATTTGGTTTACGAGAAAATTTAAATCAAAAATGTGAATTTTTAAATTTTTTGTAAACTTTTTTCCTATAGCAGATAAACTTAAACTGTTATTGTTTTTAGGTTTAGCGCACCCGAAAACCCAGGTAAACTAATGCTTTTCTTGGTCCAGAGCTTTTAGTTTGGCGGAAATAAAAAAAAATCAAAACTCAAACAATACCCCGAAATCCAAAACTGAGTTCACTTTGAGAACCGGTAGCTCCTAAACAATTTTACACAGAGGACTATAACTAACACGATAATAAAGCAAGTGCCGCAGGGTATAAAATAAGCTATTAAGTGATTTCATAACTCAACGGGAAGTATTTTTAAAACCTGAAAATATGCGATTTTGGGGTACCCATTTGGTCGGAAATTTTTTCACAAGATTTTTTTGAATAATGAATTTGCCCTATTTTAATTCCTCTAAGCACTATTATGGAAAAGGCCATACTACTTCTAAAATATTAGCCTTGTAACTTGTTTGGTTTACGAGAAAATTTAAATCAAAAATGTGAATTTTTAAATTTTTTGTAAACTTTTTTCCTATTACAGATAAACTTAAACTGTTATTGTTTTTAGGTTTAGCGCACCCGAAAACCTAGGTAAACTGATGCTTTTCTTGGTCCAGAGCTTTTAGTTTAGCGGAAATAAAAAAAAATCAAAACTCAAACAATACCCCGAAATCCAAAACTGAGTTCACTTTGAGAACCGGTAGCTCCTAAACAATTTTACACAGAGGGCTATAATTAACACGATAATAAAGCAAGTGCCGCAGGGTATAAAATAAGCTATTAAGTGATTTCATAACTCAACGGGAAGTATTTTTAAAACCTGAAAATATGCGATTTTGGGGTACCCATTTGGTCGGAAATTTTTTCACAAGATTTTTTTGAATATTGAATTTGCCCTATTTTAATCTCTGTAAGCACTATTATGGAAAAGGCCATACTACTTCTAAAATATTAGCCTTGTAACTTGTTTGGTTTACGAGAAAACTTAAATCAAAAATGTGAATTTTTAAATTTTTTGTAAACTTTTTTGATATTGCAGATAAACTTAAACTGTTATTGTTTTTAGGTTTAGCGCACCCGAAAACCTAGGTAAACTGATGCTTTTCTTGGTCCAGAGCTTTTAGTTTGGCGGAAATAAAAAAAAGTTAAAACTCAAACAATACTCCGAAATCCAAAACTGAGTTCAATTTGAGAACCGGTAGCTCCTAAACCATTTTACACAGGGGACTATAATTAACACGAGAATAAAGCAAGTGCCGCAGGGTATAAAATAAGCTATTAAGTGATTTCATAACTCAACGGGAAGTATTTTTAAAACCTGAAAATATGCGATTTTGGGGTACCCATTTGGTCGGAAATTTTTTCACAAGATTTTTTTGAATAATGAATTTGCCCTATTTTAATTCCTCTAAGCACTATTATGGAAAAGGCCATACTACTTCTAAAATATTAGCCTTGTAACTTGTTTGGTTTACGAGAAAATTTAAATCAAAAATGTGAATTTTTAAATTTTTTGTAAACTTTTTTCCTATAGCAGATAAACTTAAACTGTTATTGTTTTTAGGTTTAGCGCACCCGAAAACCCAGGTAAACTGATGCTTTTCTTGGTCCAGAGCTTTTAGTTTGGCGGAAATAAAAAAAAATCAAAACTCAAACAATACCCCGAAATCCAAAACTGAGTTCACTTTGAGAACCGGTAGCTCCTAAACAATTTTACACAGAGGACTATAACTAACACGATAATAAAGCAAGTGCCGCAGGGTATAAAATAAGCTATTAAGTGATTTCATAACTCAACGGGAAGTATTTTTAAAACCTGAAAATATACGATTTTGGGGTGGTCGGAAATTTTTTCACAAGATTTTTTTGAATAATGAATTTGCCCTATTTTAATTCCTCTAAGCACTATTATGGAAAAGGCCATACTACTTCTAAAATATTAGCCTTGTAACTTGTTTGGTTTACGAGAAAATTTAAATCAAAAATGTGAATTTTTAAATTTTTTGTAAACTTTTTTCCTATTGCAGATAAACTTAAACTGTTATTGTTTTTAGGTTTAGCGCACCCGAAAACCTAGGTAAACTGATGCTTTTCTTGGTCCAGAGCTTTTAGTTTGGCGGAAATAAAAAAAAATCAAAACTCAAACAATACCCCGAAATCCAAACCTGAGTTCACTTTGAGAACCGGTAGCTCCTAAACAATTTTACACAGAGGACTATAATTAACACGATAATAAAGCAAGTGCCGCAGGGTATAAAATAAGCTATTAAGTGATTTCATAACTCAACGGGAAGTATTTTTAAAACCTGAAAATATGCGATTTTGGGGTACCCATTTGGTCGGAAATTTTTTCACAAGATTTTTTTGAGTATTGAATTTGCCCTATTTTAATCTCTGTAAGCACTATTATGGAAAAGGCCATACTACTTCTAAAATATTAGCCTTGTAACTTGTTTGGTTTACGAGAAAACTTAAATCAAAAATGTGAATTTTTAAATTTTTTGTAAACTTTTTTAATATTGCAGATAAACTTAAACTGTTATTGTTTTTAGGTTAAGCGCACCTGAAAACCTAGGTAAACTGATGCTTTTCTTGTTCCAGAGCTTTTAGTTTGGCGGAAATAAAAAAAAATCAAAACTCAAACAATACCCCGAAATCCAAAACTGAGTTCACTTTGAGAACCGGTAGCTCCTAAACCATTTTATACAGAGGACTAAAATTAACACGAGAATATAGCAACTGCTGCAGGGTATAAAATAAGCTATTAAGTGATTTCATAACTTAACGGGAAGTATTTTTAAAACCTGAAAATATGCGATTTTGGGGTACCCATTTGGTCGGAAATTTTTTCACAAGATTTTTTTGATTAATGAATTTGCCCTATTTTAATTTCTGTAAGCACTATTATGGAAAAGACCATACTACTTCTAAAATATTAGCCTTGTAACTTGTTTGGTTTACGAGAAAACTTAAATCAAAAATGTGAATTTTTAAATTTTTTGTAAACTTTTTTCCTATTGCAGATAAACTTAAACTGTTATTGTTTTTAGGTTTAGCGCACCCGAAAACCTAGGTAAACTGATGCTTTTCTTGGTCCATAGCTTTTAGTTTGGCGGAAATAAAAAAAAAACAAAACTCAAACAATACCCCAAAATCCAAAACTGAGTTCATTTTGAGAACAGGTAGCTCCTAAACCACTTTACACAGGGGACTATAATTAACACGAGAATAAAGCAAGTGCCGCAGGGTATAAAATAAGCTACTAAGTGATGTCATAACTCAACGAGAAGTATTTTTAAAACCTGAAAATATGCGATTTTGGGGTACCCATTTGGTCGGAAATTTTTTCACAATTTTTTTTTGATTAATGAATTTGCCATATTTTATTTCCTGTAAGCACTATTATGGAAAAGGCCATACTACTTCTAAAATATTAGCCTTGTAACTTGTTTGGTTTACGAGAAAACTTAAATCAAAAATGTGAATTTTTAAATTTTTTGTAAACTTTTTTCCTATTGCAGATAAACTTAAACTGTTATTGTTTTTAGGTTTAGCGCACCCGAAAACCTAGGTAACCTGATGCTTTTCTTGGTCCAGAGCTTTTAGTTTGACGGAAATAAAAAAAAATCAAAACTCAAACAATACCCCGAAATCCAAAACTGAGTTCACTTTGAGAACCGGTAGCTCCTAAACCATTTTACACAGGGGACTATAATTAACACGAGATTAAAGCAAGTGCCGCAGGGTATAAAATAAGCTATTAAGTGATTTGATAACTTAACGGGAAGTATTTTTAAAACCTGAAAATATGCGATTTTGGGGTACCCATTTGATCGGAAATTTTTTCACAAGATTTTTTTGAATAATGAATTTGCCCTATTTTAGTTTTTGTAAACACTATTATGGGAAAGGCCATAATACTTCTAAAATATTAGCCTTGTAACTTGTTTGGTTTACGAGAAAACTTAAATCAAAAATGTGAATTTTTAAATTTTTTGTAAACTTTTTTCCTATTGCAGATAAACTTAAACTGTTATTGTTTTTAGGTTTAGCGCACCCGAAAACCTAGGTAAACTGATGCTTTTCTTGGTCCATAGCTTTTAGTTTTGAGAACAGGTAGCCCCTAAACCATTTTACACAGGGGACTATAATTAACACGAGAATAAAGCAAGTGCCGCAGGGTATAAAATAAGCTATTAAGTGATGTCATAACTCAACGAGAAGTATTTTTAAAACCTGAAAATATGCGATTTTGGGGTACCCATTTGGTCGGAAATTTTTTCACAATTTTTTTTTGATTAATGAATTTGCCATATTTTATTTCCTGTAAGCACTATTATGGAAAAGGCCATACTACTTCTAAAATATTAGCCTTGTAACTTGTTTGGTTTACGAGAAAACTTAAATCAAAAATGTGAATTTTTAAATTTTTTGTAAACTTTTTTCCTATTGCAGATAAACTTAAACTGTTATTGTTTTTAGGTTTAGCGCACCCGAAAACCTAGGTAACTTGATGCTTTTCTTGGTCCAGAGCTTTTAGTTTGACGGAAATAAAAAAAAATCAAAACTCAAACAATACCCCGAAATCCAAAACTGAGTTCACTTTGAGAACCGGTAGCTCCTAAACCATTTTACACAGGGGACTATAATTAACACGAGATTAAAGCAAGTGCCGCAGGGTATAAAATAAGCTATTAAGTGATTTGATAACTTAACGGGAAGTATTTTTAAAACCTGAAAATATGCGATTTTGGGGTACCCATTTGATCGGAAATTTTTTCACAAGATTTTTTTGAATAATGAATTTGCCCTATTTTAGTTTTTGTAAACACTATTATGGGAAAGGCCATAATACTTCTAAAATATTAGCCTTGTAACTTGTTTGGTTTACGTGAAAACTTAAATCAAAAATGTGAATTTTTAAATTTTTTGTAAACTTTTTTCCTATTGCAGATAAACTTAAACTGTTATTGTTTTTAGGTTTAGCGCACCCGAAAACCTAGGTAAACTAATGCTTTTCTTAGTCCAGAGCTTTTAGTTTGGCGGAAATTAAAAAAAATCAAAACTCAAACAATACCCCGAAATCCAAAACTGAGTTCACTTTGAGAACCGGTAGCTCCTAAACCATTTTATACAGAGGACTAAAATTAACACGAGAATATAGCAAGTGCCGCAGGGTATAAAATAAGCTATTAAGTGATTTCATAACTTAACGGGAAGTATTTTTAAAACCTGAAAATATGCGATTTTGGGGTACCCATTTGGTCGGAAATTTTTTCACAAGATTTTTTTGATTAATGAATTTGCCCTATTTTAATTTCTGTAAGCACTATTATGAAAAAGACCATACTACTTCTAAAATATTAGCCTTGTAACTTGTTTGGTTTACGAGAAAACTTAAATAAAAAATGTGAATTTTTAAATTTTTTGTAAACTTTTTTCCTATTGCAGATAAACTTAAACTGTTATTGTTTTTAGGTTTAGCGCACCCAAAAACCTAGGTAAACTGATGCTTTTCTTGGTCCAGAGCTTTTAGTTTGGCGGAAATAAAAAAAAATCAAAACTCAAACAATACCCCGAAATCCAAAACTGAGTTCACTTTGAGAACCGGTAGCTCCTAAACAATTTTACACAGAGGACTATAATTAACACGATAATAAAGCAAGTGCCGCAGGGTATAAAATAAGCTATTAAGTGATTTCATAACTCAACGGGAAGTATTTTTAAAACCTGAAAATATGCGATTTTGGGGTACCCATTTGGTCGGAAATTTTTTCACAAGATTTTTTTGAATATTGAATTTGCCCTATTTTAATCTCTGTAAGCACTATTATGGAAAAGGCCATACTACTTCTAAAATATTAGCCTTGTAACTTGTTTGGTTTACGAGAAAACTTAAATAAAAAATGTAAATTTTTAAATTTTTTGTAAACTTTTTTAATATTGCAGATAAACTTAAACTGTTATTGTTTTTAGGTTTAGCGCACCCGAAAACCTAGGTAAACTGATGCTTTTCTTGGTCCAGAGCTTTTAGTTTGGCGGAAATAAAAAAAAATCAAAACTCAAACAATACCCCGAAATCCAAAACTGAGTTCACTTTGAGAACCGGTAGCTCCTAAACCATTTTATACAGAGGACTAAAATTAACACGAGAATATAGCAAGTGCCGCAGGGTATAAAATAAGCTATTAAGTGATTTCATAACTTAACGGGAAGTATTTTTAAAACCTGAAAATATGCGATTTTGGGGTACCCATTTGGTCGGAAATTTTTTCACAAGATTTTTTTGATTAATGAATTTGCCCTATTTTAATTTCTGTAAGCACTATTATGGAAAAGACCATACTACTTCTAAAATATTAGCCTTGTAACTTGTTTGGTTTACGAGAAAACTTAAATCAAAAATGTGAATTTTTAAATATTTTGTAAACTTTTTTCCTATTGCAGATAAACTTAAACTGTTATTGTTTTTAGGTTTAGCGCACCCGAAAACCTAGGTAAACTGATGCTTTTCTTGGTCCATTGCTTTTAGTTTGGCGGAAATAAAAAAAAAACAAAACTCAAACAATACCCCAAAATCCAAAACTGAGTTCATTTTGAGAACAGGTAGCTCCTAAACCATTTTACACAGGGGACTATAATTAACACGAGAATAAAGCAAGTGCCGCAGGGTATAAAATAAGCTATTAAGTGATGTCATAACTCAACGGGAAGTATTTTTAAAACCTGAAAATATGCGATTTTGGGGTACCCATTTGGTCGGAAATTTTTTCACAATTTTTTTTTGATTAATGAATTTGCCATATTTTATTTCCTGTAAGCACTATTATGGAAAAGGCCATACTACTTCTAAAATATTAGCCTTGTAACTTGTTTGGTTTACGAGAAAACTTAAATCAAAAATGTGAATTTTTAAATTTTTTGTAAACTTTTTTCCTATTGCAGATAAACTTAAACTGTTATTGTTTTTAGGTTTAGCGCACCCGAAAACCTAGGTAAACTGATGCTTTTCTTGGTCCAGAGCTTTTACTTTGGCGGAAATAAAAAAAAATCAAAACTCAAACAATACCCCGAAATCCAAAACTGAGTTCACTTTGAGAACCGGTAGCTCCTAAACAATTTTACACAGAGGACTATAATTAACACGATAATAAAGCAAGTGCCGCAGGGTATAAAATAAGCTATTAAGTGATTTCATAACTCAACGGGAAGTATTTTTAAAACCTGAAAATATGCGATATTGGGGTACCCATTTAGTTGGAAATTTTTTCACAATTTTTTTTTGATTAATGAATTTGCCATATTTTATTTCCTGTAAGCACTATTATGGAAAAGGCCATACTACTTCTAAAATATTAGCCTTGTAACTTGTTTGGTTTACGAGAAAACTTAAATCAAAAATGTGAATTTTTATATTTTTTGTAAACTTTTTTCCTATTGCAGATAAACTTAAACTGTTATTGTTTTTAGGTTTAGCGCACCCGAAAACCTAGGTAAACTGATGCTTTTCTTGGTCAAGAGCTTTTAGTTTGGCGGAAATAAAAAAAAATCAAAACTCAAACAATACCTCGAAATCCAAAACTGAGTTTACTTTGAGAACCGGTAGCTCTTAAACCATTTTACACAGGGGACTATAATTAACACGAGATTAAAGCAAGTGCCGCAGGGTATAAAATAAGCTATTAAGTGATTTGATAACTCAACGGGAAGTATTTTTAAAACCTGAAAATATGCGATTTTGGGGTACCCATTTGGTCGGAAATTTTTTCACAAGATTTTGTTGAATAATGAATTTGCCCTATTTTAATTCCTCTAAGCACTATTATGGAAAAGGCCATACTACTTCTAAAATATTAGCCTAGTAACTTGTTTGGTTTACGAGAAAATTTAAATCAAAAATGTGAATTTTTAAATTTTTTGTAAACTTTTTTCCTATTGCAGATAAACTTAAACTGTTATTGTTTTTAGGTTTAGCGCACCCGAAAACCTAGGTAAACTGATGCTTTTCTTGGTCCAGAGCTTTTACTTTGGCGGAAATAAAAAAAAATCAAAACTCAAACAATACCCCGAAATCCAAAACTGAGTTCACTTTGAGAACCGGTAGCTCCTAAACTATTTTACACAGAGGACTATAATTAACACGATAATAAAGCAAGTGCCGCAGGGTATAAAATAAGCTATTAAGTGATTTCATAACTCAACGGGAAGTATTTTTAAAACCTGAAAATATGCGATATTGGGGTACCCATTTGGTCGGAAATTTTTTTACAAGATTTTTTTGAATATTGAATTTGCCCTATTTTAATCTCTGTAAGCGCTATTATGGAAAAGGCCATACTACTTCTAAAATATTAGCCTTGTAACTTGTTTGGTTTACGAGAAAACTTAAATCAAAAATGTGAATTTTTAAATTTTTTGTAAACTTTTTTAATATTGCAGATAAACTTAAACTGTTATTGTTTTTAGGTTTAGCGCACCCGAAAACCTAGGTAAACTGATGCTTTTCTTAGTCCAGAGCTTTTAGTTTGGCGGAAATAAAAAAAAATCAAAACTCAAACAATACCCCGAAATCCAAAACTGAGTTCACTTTGAGAACCGGTAGCTCCTAAACCATTTTATACAGAGGACTAAAATTAACACGAGAATATAGCAAGTGCCGCAGGGTATAAAATAAGCTATTAAGTGATTTTATAACTTAACGGGAAGTATTTTTAAAACCTGAAAATATGCGATTTTGGGGTACCCATTTGGTCGGAAATTTTTTCACAAGATTTTTTTGATTAATGAATTTGCCCTATTTTAATTTCTGAAAGCACTATTATGAAAAAGACCATACTACTTCTAAAATATTAGCCTTGTAACTTGTTTGGTTTACGAGAAAACTTAAATCAAAAATGTGAATTTTTAAATTTTTTGTAAACTTTTTTCCTATTGCAGATAAACTTAAACTGTTATTGTTTTTAGGTTTAGCGCACCCGAAAACCTAGGTAAACTGATGCTTTTCTTGGTCCAGAGCTTTTAGTTTGGCGGAAATAAAAAAAAATCAAAACTCAAACAATACCCCGAAATCCAAAACTGAGTTCACTTTGAGAACCGGTAGCTCCTAAACCATTTTACACAGGGGACTATAATTAACACGAGATTAAAGCAAGTGCCGCAGGGTATAAAATAAGCTATTAAGTGATTTGATAACTTAACGGGAAGTATTTTTAAAACCTGAAAATATGCGATTTTGGGGTACCCATTTGGTCGGAAATTTTTTCACAAGATTTTTTTGATTAATGAATTTGCCCTATTTTAATTTCTGTAAGCACTATTATGAAAAAGACCATACTACTTCTAAAATATTAGCCTTGTAACTTGTTTCGTTTACGAGAAAACTTAAATCAAAAATGTGAATTTTTAAATTTTTTGTAAACTTTTTTCCTATTGCAGATAAACTTAAACTGTTATTGTTTTTAGGTTTAGCGCACCCGAAAACCTAGGTAAACTGATGCTTTTCTTGGTCCAGAGCTTTTAGTTTGGCGGAAATAAAAAAAAATCAAAACTCAAACAATACCCCGAAATCCAAAACTGAGTTCACTTTGAGAACCGGTAGCTCCTAAACCATTTTACACAGGGAACTATAATTAACACGAGAATAAAGCAAGTGCCGCAGGGTATAAAATAAGCTATTAAGTGATTTCATAACTCAACGGGAAGTATTTTTAAAACCCGAAAATATGCGATTTTGGGGTACCCATTTGGTCGGAAATTTTTTCACAAGATTTTTTTGAATATTGAATTTGCCCTATTTTAATCTCTGTAAGCACTATTATGGAAAAGGCCATACTACTTCTAAAATATTAGCCTTGTAACTTGTTTGGTTTACGAGAAAACTTAAATCAAAAATGTGAATTTTTAAATTTTTGTAAACTTTTTTCCTATTGCAGATAAACTTAAACTGTTATTGTTTTTAGGTTAAGCGCACCTGAAAACCTAGGTAAACTGATGCTTTTCTTGGTCCAGAGCTTTTAGTTTGGCGGAAATAAAAAAAAATCAAAACTCAAACAATACCCCGAAATCCAAAACTGAGTTCACTTTGAGAACCGGTAGCTCCTAAACCATTTTATACAGAGGACTAAAATTAACACGAGAATATAGCAAGTGCCGCAGGGTATAAAATAAGCTATTAAGTGATTTCATAACTTAACGGGAAGTATTTTTAAAACCTGAAAATATGCGATTTTGGGGTACCCATTTGGTCGGAAATTTTTTCACAAGATTTTTTTGATTAATGAATTTGCCCTATTTTAATTCCTGTAAGCACTATTATGGAAAAGGCCATACTACTTCTAAAATATTAGCCTTGTAACTTGTTTGGTTTACGAGAAAACTTAAATCAAAAATGTGAATTTTTAATTTTTTTGTAAACTTTTTTCCTATTGCAGATAAACTTAAACTGTTATTGATTTTAGGTTTAGCGCACCCGAAAACCTAGGTAAACTGATGCTTTTCTTGGTCCAGAGCTTTTAGTTTGGCGGAAATAAAAAAAAATCAAAACTCAAACAATACCCCGAAATCCAAAACTGAGTTCATTTTGAGAACCGGTAGCTCCTAAACCATTTTACACAGAGGACTATAATTAACACGAGAATAAAGCAAGTGCCGCAGGGTATAAAATAAGCTATTAAGTGATTTCATAACTTAACGGGAAGTATTTTTAAAACCTGAAAATATGCGATTTTGGGGTACCCATTTGGTCGGAAATTTTTTCACAAGATTCTTTTGAATAATGAATTTGCCCTATTTTAATTCGTGTAAGCACAATTATGGAAAAGGCCATACCACTTCTAAAATATTAGCCTTGTAACTTGTTTGGTTTACGAGAAAACTTAAATCAAAAATGTGAATTTTTAAATTTTTTGTAAACCTTTTTCCTATTGCAGATAAACTTAAACTGTTATTGTTTTTAGGTTTAGCGCACCCGAAAACCTAGGTAAACTGATACTTTTCTTGGTCCAGAGCTTTTAGTTTGGCGGAAATAAAAAAAAATCAAAACTCAAACAATACCCCGAAATCCAAAACTGAGTTCACTTTGAGAACCGGTAGCTTCTAAACCATTTTACACAGGGGACTATAATTAACACGAGATTAAAGCAAGTGCCGCAGGGTATAAAATAAGCTATTAAGTGATTTGATAACTTAACGGGAAGTATTTTTAAAACCTGAAAATATGCGATTTTGGGGTACCCATTTGGTCGGAAATTTTTTCACAAGATTTTTTTGATTAATGAATTTGCCCTATTTTAATTCCTGTAAGCACTATTATGAAAAAGACCATACTACTTCTAAAATATTAGCCTTGTAACTTGTTTCGTTTACGAGAAAACTTAAATCAAAAATGTGAATTTTTAAATTTTTTGTAAACTTTTTTCCTATTGCAGATAAACTTAAACTGTTATTGTTTTTAGGTTTAGCGCACCCGAAAACCTAGGTAAACTGATGCTTTTCTTGGTCCAGAGCTTTTAGTTTGGCGGAAATAAAAAAAAATCAAAACTCAAACAATACCCCGAAATCCAAAACTGAGTTCACTTTGAGAACCGGTAGCTCCTAAACCATTTTACACAGGGAACTATAATTAACACGAGAATAAAGCAAGTGCCGCAGGGTATAAAATAAGCTATTAAGTGATTTCATAACTCAACGGGAAGTATTTTTAAAACCCGAAAATATGCGATTTTGGGGTACCCATTTGGTCGGAAATTTTTTCACAAGATTTTCTTGAATATTGAATTTGCCCTATTTTAATCTCTGTAAGCACTATTATGGAAAAGGCCATACTACTTCTAAAATATTAGCCTTGTAACTTGTTTGGTTTACGAGAAAACTTAAATCAAAAATGTGAATTTTTAAATTTTTGTAAACTTTTTTCCTATTGCAGATAAACTTAAACTGTTATTGTTTTTAGGTTAAGCGCACCTGAAAACCTAGGTAAACTGATGCTTTTCTTGGTCCAGAGCTTTTAGTTTGGCGGAAATAAAAAAAAATCAAAACTCAAACAATACCCCGAAATCCAAAACTGAGTTCACTTTGAGAACCGGTAGCTCCTAAACCATTTTATACAGAGGACTAAAATTAACACGAGAATATAGCAAGTGCCGCAGGGTATAAAATAAGCTATTAAGTGATTTCGTAACTTAACGGGAAGTATTTTTAAAACCTGAAAATATGCGATTTTGGGGTACCCATTTGGTCGGAAATTTTTTCACAAGATTTTTTTGATTAATGAATTTGCCCTATTTTAATTTCTGTAAGCACTATTATGGAAAAGGCCATACTACTTCTAAAATATTAGCCTTGTAACTTGTTTGGTTTACGAGAAAACTTAAATCAAAAATGTGAATTTTTAATTTTTTTGTAAACTTTTTTCCTATTGCAGATAAACTTAAACTGTTATTGATTTTAGGTTTAGCGCACCCGAAAACCTAGGTAAACTGATGCTTTCCTTGGTCCAGAGCTTTTAGTTTGGCGGAAATAAAAAAAAATCAAAACTCAAACAATACCCCGAAATCCAAAACTGAGTTCATTTTGAGAACCGGTAGCTCCTAAACCATTTTACACAGAGGACTATAATTAACACGAGAATAAAGCAAGTGCCGCAGGGTATAAAATAAGCTATTAAGTGATTTCATAACTTAACGGGAAGTATTTTTAAAACCTGAAAATATGCGATTTTGGGGTACCCATTTGGTCGGAAATTTTTTCACAAGATTTTTTTGATTAATGAATTTGCCCTATTTTAATTTCTGTAAGCACTATTATGGAAAAGGCCATACTACTTCTAAAATATTAGCCTTGTAACTTGTTTGGTTTACGAGAAAACTTAAATCAAAAATGTGAATTTTTAAATTTTTTGTAAACTTCTTTCCTATTGCAGATAAACTTAAACTGTTATTCTTTTTAGGTTTAGCGCACCCGAAAACCTAGGTAAACTGATGCTTATCTTGGTCCAGAGCTTTTAGTTTGGCGGAAATAAAAAAAAATCAAAACTCAAACAATACCCCGAAATCCAAAACTGCGTTCACTTTGAGAACCGGTAGCTCCTAAACCATTTTACACAGAGGACTATAATTAACACGAGAAGAAAGCAAGTGCCGCAGGGTATAAAATAAGCTATTAAGTGATTTCATAACTTAACGGGAAGTATTTTTAAAACCTGAAAATATGCGATTTTGGGGTAACCATTTGGTCGGAAATTTTTTCACAAGATTTTTTTCATTAATGAATTTGCCCTATTTTAATTCCTGTAAGCATTATTATGGAAAAGGCCATACTACTTCTAAAATATTAGCCTTGTAACTTGTTTGGTTTACGAGAAAACTTAAATCAAAAATGTGAATTTTTAAATTTTTTGTAAACTTTTTTCCTATTGCAGATAAACTTAAACTGTTATTGTTCTTAGGTTTAGCGCACCCGAAAACCTAGGTAAACTGATGCTTTTCTTGGTCCAGAGCTTTTAGTTTGGCGGAAATAAAAAAAAATCAAAACTCAAACAATACCCCGAAATCCAAAACTGAGTTCACTTTGAGAACCGGTAGCTCCTAAACCATTTTATACAGAGGACTAAAATTAACACGAGAAAATAGCAAGTGCCGCAGGGTATAATATAAGCTATTAAGTGATGTCATAACTCAACGGGAAGTATTTTTAAAACCTGAAAATATGCGATTTTGGGGTACCACTTTGGTCGGAAATTTTTTCACAATTTTTTTTTGATTAATGATTTTGCCATGTTTTAATTCCTGTAAGCACTATTATGGAAAAGGCGATACTACTTCTAAAATATTAGCCTTGTAACTTGTTTGGTTTACGAGAAAACTTAAATCAAAAATGTGAATTTTTAAATTTTTTGTAAACTTTTTTCATATTGCAGATAAACTTAAACTGTTATTGTTTTTAGGTTTAGCGCACCCGAAAACCTAGGTAAACTGATGCTTTTCTTGGTCCAGAGCTTTTAGTTTGGCGGAAATAAAAAAAAATCAAAACTCAAACAATACCCCGAAATCCAAAACTGAGTTCACTTTGAGAACCGGTAGCTCCTAAACCATTTTATACAGAGGACTAAAATTAACACGAGAAAATAGCAAGTGCCGCAGGGTATAATATAAGCTATTAAGTGATGTCATAACTCAACGGGAAGTATTTTTAAAACCTGAAAATATGCGATTTTGGGGTACCCATTTGGTCGGAAATTTTTTCACAAGATTTTTTTGAATAATGAATTTGCCCTATTTTACTTTTTGTAAACACTATTATGGGAAAGGCCATAATACTTCTAAAATATTAGCCTTGTAACTTGTTTGGTTTACGAGAAAACTTAAATGAAAAATGTGAATTTTTAAATTTTTTGTAAACTTTTTTCCTATTGCAGATAAACTTAAACTGTTATTGTTCTTAGGTTTAGCGCACCCGAAAACCTAGGTAAACTGATGCTTTTCTTAGTCCAGAGCTTTTAGTTTGGCGGAAATAAAAAAAAATCAAAACTCAAACAATACCCCGAAATCCAAAACTGAGTTCACTTTGAGAACCGGTAGCTCCTAAACCATTTTATACAGAGGACTAAAATTAACACGAGAAAATAGCAAGTGCCGCAGGGTATAATATAAGCTATTAAGTGATGTCATAACTCAACGGGAAGTATTTTTAAAACCTGAAAATATGCGATTTTGGGGTACCCATTTGGTCGGAAATTTTTTCACAAGATTTTTTTGAATAATGAATTTGCCCTATTTTAGTTTTTGTAAACACTATTATGGGAAAGGCCATAATACTTCTAAAATATTAGCCTTGTAACTTGTTTGGTTTACGAGAAAACTTAAATGAAAAATGTGAATTTTTAAATTTTTTGTAAACTTTTTTCCTATTGCAGATAAACTTAAACTGTTATTGTTCTTAGGTTTAGCGCACCCGAAAACCTAGGTAAACTGATGCTTTTCTTAGTCCAGAGCTTTTAGTTTGGCGGAAATAAAAAAAAATCAAAACTCAAACAATACCCCGAAATCCAAAACTGAGTTCACTTTGAGAACCGGTAGCTCCTAAACCATTTTATACAGAGGACTAAAATTAACACGAGAAAATAGCAAGTGCCGCAGGGTATAATATAAGCTATTAAGTGATGTCATAACTCAACGGGAAGTATTTTTAAAACCTGAAAATATGCGATTTTGGGGTACCCATATGGTCGGAAATTTTTTCACAATTTTTTTTTGATTAATGATTTTGCCATATTTTAATTCCTGTAAGCACTATTATGGAAAAGGCCATACTACTTCTAAAATATTAGCCTTGTAACTTGTTTGGTTTACGAGAAAACTTAAATCAAAAATGTGAATTTTTAAATTTTTTGTAAACTTTTTTCATATTGCAGATAAACTTAAACTGTTATTGTTTTTAGGTTTAGCGCACCCGAAAACCTAGGTAAACTGATGCTTTTCTTGGTCCAGAGCTTTTAGTTTGGCGGAAATAAAAAAAAATCAAAACTCAAACAATACCCCGAAATCCAAAACTGAGTTCACTTTGAGAACCGGTAGCTCCTAAACCATTTTATACAGAGGACTAAAATTAACACGAGAATATAGCAAGTGCCGCAGGGTATAAAATAAGCTATTAAGTGATTTCATAACTCAACGGGAAGTATTTTTAAAACCCGAAAATATGCGATTTTGGGGTACTTATTTGGTCGGAAATTTTTTCACAAGATTTTTTTGAATAATGAATTTACCCTATTTTAACTCCTGTAAGCACTATTATGGAAAAGGCTATACTACTTCTAAAATATTAGCCTTGTAACTTGTTTGGTTTACGAGAAAACTTAAATCAAAAATGTGAATTTTTAAATTTTTTGTAAACTTTTTTCCTATTGCAGATAAACTTAAACTGTTATTGTTTTTAGGTTTAGCGCACCCGAAAACCTAGGTAAACTGATGCTTTTCTTGGTCCAGAGCTTTTAGTTTGGCGGAAATAAAAAAAATCAAAACTCAAACAATACCCCGAAATCCAAAACTGAGTTCACTTTGAGAACCGGTAGCTCCTAAACCATTTTACACAAAGAACTATAATTAACACGAGAATAAAGCAAGTGCCGCAGGGTATAAAATAAGCTATTAAGTGATTTCATAACTCAACGGGAAGTATTTTTAAACCCCGAAAATATGCGATTTTGGGGTACCCATTTGGCCGGAAATTTTTTCACAAGATTTTTTTGAATAATGAATTTACCCTATTTTAATCTCTGTAAGCACTATTATGGAAAAGGCCATACTACTTCTAAAATATTAGCCTTGTAACTTGTTTGGTTTACGAGAAAACTTAAATCAAAAATGTGAATTTTTAAATTTTTTGTAAACTTTTTTCCTATTGCAGATAAACTTAAACTGTTATTGTTTTTAGGTTTAGCGCACCCGAAAACCTAGGTAACCTGATGCTTTTCTTGGTCCAGAGCTTTTAGTTTGACGGAAATAAAAAAAAATCAAAACTCAAACAATACCCCGAAATCCAAAACTGAGTTCACTTTGAGAACCGGTAGCTCCTAAACCATTTTACACAGGGGACTATAATTAACACGAGATTAAAGCAAGTGCCGCAGGGTATAAAATAAGCTATTAAGTGATTTGATAACTTAACGGGAAGTATTTTTAAAACCTGAAAATATGCGATTTTGGGGTACCCATTTGATCGGAAATTTTTTCACAAGATTTTTTTGAATAATGAATTTGCCCTATTTTAGTTTTTGTAAACACTATTATGGGAAAGGCCATAATACTTCTAAAATATTAGCCTTGTAACTTGTTTGGTTTACGAGAAAACTTAAATCAAAAATGTGAATTTTTAAATTTTTTGTAAACTTTTTTCCTATTGCAGATAAACTTAAACTGTTATTGTTTTTAGGTTTAGCGCACCCGAAAACCTAGGTAAACTGATGCTTTTCTTGGTCCATAGCTTTTAGTTTTGAGAACAGGTAGCCCCTAAACCATTTTACACAGGGGACTATAATTAACACGAGAATAAAGCAAGTGCCGCAGGGTATAAAATAAGCTATTAAGTGATGTCATAACTCAACGAGAAGTATTTTTAAAACCTGAAAATATGCGATTTTGGGGTACCCATTTGGTCGGAAATTTTTTCACAATTTTTTTTTGATTAATGAATTTGCCATATTTTATTTCCTGTAAGCACTATTATGGAAAAGGCCATACTACTTCTAAAATATTAGCCTTGTAACTTGTTTGGTTTACGAGAAAACTTAAATCAAAAATGTGAATTTTTAAATTTTTTGTAAACTATTTTCCTATTGCAGATAAACTTAAACTGTTATTGTTTTTAGGTTTAGCGCACCCGAAAACCTAGGTAACTTGATGCTTTTCTTGGTCCAGAGCTTTTAGTTTGGCGGAAATAAAAAAAAATCAAAACTCAAACAATACCCCGAAATCCAAAACTGAGTTCACTTTGAGAACCGGTAGCTCCTAAACCATTTTACACAGGGGACTATAATTAACACGAGATTAAAGCAAGTGCCGCAGGGTATAAAATAAGCTATTAAGTGATTTGATAACTTAACGGGAAGTATTTTTAAAACCTGAAAATATGCGATTTTGGGGTACCCATTTGGTCGGAAATTTTTTCACAAGATTTTTTTGATTAATGAATTTGCCCTATTTTAATTTCTGTAAGCACTATTATGAAAAAGACCATACTACTTCTAAAATATTAGCCTTGTAACTTGTTTCGTTTACGAGAAAACTTAAATCAAAAATGTGAATTTTTAAATTTTTTGTAAACTTTTTTCCTATTGCAGATAAACTTAAACTGTTATTGTTTTTAGGTTTAGCGCACCCGAAAACCTAGGTAAACTGATGCTTTTCTTGGTCCAGAGCTTTTAGTTTGGCGGAAATAAAAAAAAATCAAAACTCAAACAATACCCCGAAATCCAAAACTGAGTTCACTTTGAGAACCGGTAGCTCCTAAACCATTTTACACAGGGAACTATAATTAACACGAGAATAAAGCAAGTGCCGCAGGGTATAAAATAAGCTATTAAGTGATTTCATAACTCAACGGGAAGTATTTTTAAAACCCGAAAATATGCGATTTTGGGGTACCCATTTGGTCGGAAATTTTTTCACAAGATTTTCTTGAATATTGAATTTGCCCTATTTTAATCTCTGTAAGCACTATTATGGAAAAGGCCATACTACTTCTAAAATATTAGCCTTGTAACTTGTTTGGTTTACGAGAAAACTTAAATCAAAAATGTGAATTTTTAAATTTTTGTAAACTTTTTTCCTATTGCAGATAAACTTAAACTGTTATTGTTTTTAGGTTAAGCGCACCTGAAAACCTAGGTAAACTGATGCTTTTCTTGGTCCAGAGCTTTTAGTTTGGCGGAAATAAAAAAAAATCAAAACTCAAACAATACCCCGAAATCCAAAACTGAGTTCACTTTGAGAACCGGTAGCTCCTAAACCATTTTATACAGAGGACTAAAATTAACACGAGAATATAGCAAGTGCCGCAGGGTATAAAATAAGCTATTAAGTGATTTCGTAACTTAACGGGAAGTATTTTTAAAACCTGAAAATATGCGATTTTGGGGTACCCATTTGGTCGGAAATTTTTTCACAAGATTTTTTTGATTAATGAATTTGCCCTATTTTAATTTCTGTAAGCACTATTATGGAAAAGGCCATACTACTTCTAAAATATTAGCCTTGTAACTTGTTTGGTTTACGAGAAAACTTAAATCAAAAATGTGAATTTTTAATTTTTTTGTAAACTTTTTTCCTATTGCAGATAAACTTAAACTGTTATTGATTTTAGGTTTAGCGCACCCGAAAACCTAGGTAAACTGATGCTTTTCTTGGTCCAGAGCTTTTAGTTTGGCGGAAATAAAAAAAAATCAAAACTCAAACAATACCCCGAAATCCAAAACTGAGTTCATTTTGAGAACCGGTAGCTCCTAAACCATTTTACACAGAGGACTATAATTAACACGAGAATAAAGCAAGTGCCGCAGGGTATAAAATAAGCTATTAAGTGATTTCATAACTTAACGGGAAGTATTTTTAAAACCTGAAAATATGCGATTTTGGGGTAACCATTTGGTCGGAAATTTTTTCACAAGATTTTTTTGAATAATGAATTTGCCCTGTTTTAGTTTTTGTAAACACTATTATGGAAAAGGCCATAATACTTCTAAAATATTAGCCTTGTAACTTGTTTGGTTTACGAGAAAACTTAAATCAAAAATGTGAATTTTTAAATTTTTTGTAAACTTTTTTCCTATTGCAGATAAACTTAAACTGTTATTGTTCTTAGGTTTAGCGCACCCGAAAACCTAGGTAAACTGATGCTTTTCTTGGTCCAGAGCTTTTAGTTTGGCGGAAATAAAAAAAAATCAAAACTCAAACAATACCCCGAAATCCAAAACTGAGTTCACTTTGAGAACCGGTAGCTCCTAAACCATTTTATACAGAGGACTAAAATTAACACGAGAAAATAGCAAGTGCCGCAGGGTATAATATAAGCTATTAAGTGATGTCATAACTCAACGGGAAGTATTTTTAAAACCTGAAAATATGCGATTTTGGGGTACCACTTTGGTCGGAAATTTTTTCACAATTTTTTTTTGATTAATGATTTTGCCATATTTTAATTCCTGTAAGCACTATTATGGAAAAGGCGATACTACTTCTAAAATATTAGCCTTGTAACTTGTTTGGTTTACGAGAAAACTTAAATCAAAAATGTGAATTTTTAAATTTTTTGTAAACTTTTTTCATATTGCAGATAAACTTAAACTGTTATTGTTTTTAGGTTTAGCGCACCCGAAAACCTAGGTAAACTGATGCTTTTCTTGGTCCAGAGCTTTTAGTTTGGCGGAAATAAAAAAAAATCAAAACTCAAACAATACCCCGAAATCCAAAACTGAGTTCACTTTGAGAACCGGTAGCTCCTAAACCATTTTATACAGAGGACTAAAATTAACACGAGAAAATAGCAAGTGCCGCAGGGTATAATATAAGCTATTAAGTGATGTCATAACTCAACGGGAAGTATTTTTAAAACCTGAAAATATGCGATTTTGGGGTACCCATTTGGTCGGAAATTTTTTCATAAGATTTTTTTGAATAATGAATTTGCCCTATTTTACTTTTTGTAAACACTATTATGGGAAAGGCCATAATACTTCTAAAATATTAGCCTTGTAACTTGTTTGGTTTACGAGAAAACTTAAATGAAAAATGTGAATTTTTAAATTTTTTGTAAACTTTTTTCCTATTGCAGATAAACTTAAACTGTTATTGTTCTTAGGTTTAGCGCACCCGAAAACCTAGGTAAACTGATGCTTTTCTTAGTCCAGAGCTTTTAGTTTGGCGGAAATAAAAAAAAATCAAAACTCAAACAATACCCCGAAATCCAAAACTGAGTTCACTTTGAGAACCGGTAGCTCCTAAACCATTTTATACAGAGGACTAAAATTAACACGAGAAAATAGCAAGTGCCGCAGGGTATAATATAAGCTATTAAGTGATGTCATAACTCAACGGGAAGTATTTTTAAAACCTGAAAATATGCGATTTTGGGGTACCCATTTGGTGGGAAATTTTTTCACAAGATTTTTTTGAATAATGAATTTGCCCTATTTTAGTTTTTGTAAACACTATTATGGGAAAGGCCATAATACTTCTAAAATATTAGCCTTGTAACTTGTTTGGTTTACGAGAAAACTTAAATGAAAAATGTGAATTTTTAAATTTTTTGTAAACTTTTTTCCTATTGCAGATAAACTTAAACTGTTATTGTTCTTAGGTTTAGCGCACCCGAAAACCTAGGTAAACTGATGCTTTTCTTAGTCCAGAGCTTTTAGTTTGGCGGAAATAAAAAAAAATCAAAACTCAAACAATACCCCGAAATCCAAAACTGAGTTCACTTTGAGAACCGGTAGCTCCTAAACCATTTTATACAGAGGACTAAAATTAACACGAGAAAATAGCAAGTGCCGCAGGGTATAATATAAGCTATTAAGTGATGTCATAACTCAACGGGAAGTATTTTTAAAACCTGAAAATATGCGATTTTGGGGTACCCATATGGTCGGAAATTTTTTCACAATTTTTTTTTGATTAATGATTTTGCCATATTTTAATTCCTGTAAGCACTATTATGGAAAAGGCCATACTACTTCTAAAATATTAGCCTTGTAACTTGTTTGGTTTACGAGAAAACTTAAATCAAAAATGTGAATTTTTAAATTTTTTGTAAACTTTTTTCATATTGCAGATAAACTTAAACTGTTATTGTTTTTAGGTTTAGCGCACCCGAAAACCTAGGTAAACTGATGCTTTTCTTGGTCCAGAGCTTTTAGTTTGGCGGAAATAAAAAAAAATCAAAACTCAAACAATACCCCGAAATCCAAAACTGAGTTCACTTTGAGAACCGGTAGCTCCTAAACCATTTTATACAGAGGACTAAAATTAACACGAGAATATAGCAAGTGCCGCAGGGTATAAAATAAGCTATTAAGTGATTTCATAACTCAACGGGAAGTATTTTTAAAACCCGAAAATATGCGATTTTGGGGTACTTATTTGGTCGGAAATTTTTTCACAAGATTTTTTTGAATAATGAATTTACCCTATTTTAACTCCTGTAAGCACTATTATGGAAAAGGCTATACTACTTCTAAAATATTAGCCTTGTAACTTGTTTGGTTTACGAGAAAACTTAAATCAAAAATGTGAATTTTTAAATTTTTTGTAAACTTTTTTCCTATTGCAGATAAACTTAAACTGTTATTGTTTTTAGGTTTAGCGCACCCGAAAACCTAGGTAAACTGATGCTTTTCTTGGTCCAGAGCTTTTAGTTTGGCGGAAATAAAAAAAATCAAAACTCAAACAATACCCCGAAATCCAAAACTGAGTTCACTTTGAGAACCGGTAGCTCCTAAACCATTTTACACAAAGAACTATAATTAACACGAGAATAAAGCAAGTGCCGCAGGGTATAAAATAAGCTATTAAGTGATTTCATAACTCAACGGGAAGTATTTTTAAACCCCGAAAATATGCGATTTTGGGGTACCCATTTGGCCGGAAATTTTTTCACAAGATTTTTTTGAATAATGAATTTACCCTATTTTAATCTCTGTAAGCACTATTATGGAAAAGGCCATACTACTTCTAAAATATTAGCCTTGTAACTTGTTTGGTTTACGAGAAAACTTAAATCAAAAATGTGAATTTTTAAATTTTTTGTAAACTTTTTTCCTATTGCAGATAAACTTAAACTGTTATTGTTTTTAGGTTTAGCGCACCCGAAAACCTAGGTAACCTGATGCTTTTCTTGGTCCAGAGCTTTTAGTTTGACGGAAATAAAAAAAAATCAAAACTCAAACAATACCCCGAAATCCAAAACTGAGTTCACTTTGAGAACCGGTAGCTCCTAAACCATTTTACACAGGGGACTATAATTAACACGAGATTAAAGCAAGTGCCGCAGGGTATAAAATAAGCTATTAAGTGATTTGATAACTTAACGGGAAGTATTTTTAAAACCTGAAAATATGCGATTTTGGGGTACCCATTTGATCGGAAATTTTTTCACAAGATTTTTTTGAATAATGAATTTGCCCTATTTTAGTTTTTGTAAACACTATTATGGGAAAGGCCATAATACTTCTAAAATATTAGCCTTGTAACTTGTTTGGTTTACGAGAAAACTTAAATCAAAAATGTGAATTTTTAAATTTTTTGTAAACTTTTTTCCTATTGCAGATAAACTTAAACTGTTATTGTTTTTAGGTTTAGCGCACCCGAAAACCTAGGTAAACTGATGCTTTTCTTGGTCCATAGCTTTTAGTTTTGAGAACAGGTAGCCCCTAAACCATTTTACACAGGGGACTATAATTAACACGAGAATAAAGCAAGTGCCGCAGGGTATAAAATAAGCTATTAAGTGATGTCATAACTCAACGAGAAGTATTTTTAAAACCTGAAAATATGCGATTTTGGGGTACCCATTTGGTCGGAAATTTTTTCACAATTTTTTTTTGATTAATGAATTTGCCATATTTTATTTCCTGTAAGCACTATTATGGAAAAGGCCATACTACTTCTAAAATATTAGCCTTGTAACTTGTTTGGTTTACGAGAAAACTTAAATCAAAAATGTGAATTTTTAAATTTTTTGTAAACTATTTTCCTATTGCAGATAAACTTAAACTGTTATTGTTTTTAGGTTTAGCGCACCCGAAAACCTAGGTAACTTGATGCTTTTCTTGGTCCAGAGCTTTTAGTTTGACGGAAATAAAAAAAAATCAAAACTCAAACAATACCCCGAAATCCAAAACTGAGTTCACTTTGAGAACCGGTAGCTCCTAAACCATTTTACACAGGGGACTATAATTAACACGAGATTAAAGCAAGTGCCGCAGGGTATAAAATAAGCTATTAAGTGATTTGATAACTTAACGGGAAGTATTTTTAAAACCTGAAAATATGCGATTTTGGGGTACCCATTTGATCGGAAATTTTTTCACAAGATTTTTTTGAATAATGAATTTGCCCTATTTTAGTTTTTGTAAACACTATTATGGGAAAGGCCATAATACTTCTAAAATATTAGCCTTGTAACTTGTTTGGTTTACGAGAAAACTTAAATCAAAAATGTGAATTTTTAAATTTTTTGTAAACTTTTTTCCTATTGCAGATAAACTTAAACTGTTATTGTTTTTAGGTTTAGCGCACCCGAAAACCTAGGTAAACTAATGCTTTTCTTAGTCCAGAGCTTTTAGTTTGGCGGAAATTAAAAAAAATCAAAACTCAAACAATACCCCGAAATCCAAAACTGAGTTCACTTTGAGAACCGGTAGCTCCTAAACCATTTTATACAGAGGACTAAAATTAACACGAGAATATAGCAAGTGCCGCAGGGTATAAAATAAGCTATTAAGTGATTTCATAACTTAACGGGAAGTATTTTTAAAACCTGAAAATATGCGATTTTGGGGTACCCATTTGGTCGGAAATTTTTTCACAAGATTTTTTTGATTAATGAATTTGCCCTATTTTAATTTCTGTAAGCACTATTATGAAAAAGACCATACTACTTCTAAAATATTAGCCTTGTAACTTGTTTGGTTTACGAGAAAACTTAAATAAAAAATGTGAATTTTTAAATTTTTTGTAAACTTTTTTCCTATTGCAGATAAACTTAAACTGTTATTGTTTTTAGGTTTAGCGCACCCAAAAACCTAGGTAAACTGATGCTTTTCTTGGTCCAGAGCTTTTAGTTTGGCGGAAATAAAAAAAAATCAAAACTCAAACAATACCCCGAAATCCAAAACTGAGTTCACTTTGAGAACCGGTAGCTCCTAAACAATTTTACACAGAGGACTATAATTAACACGATAATAAAGCAAGTGCCGCAGGGTATAAAATAAGCTATTAAGTGATTTCATAACTCAACGGGAAGTATTTTTAAAACCTGAAAATATGCGATTTTGGGGTACCCATTTGGTCGGAAATTTTTTCACAAGATTTTTTTGAATATTGAATTTGCCCTATTTTAATCTCTGTAAGCACTATTATGGAAAAGGCCATACTACTTCTAAAATATTAGCCTTGTAACTTGTTTGGTTTACGAGAAAACTTAAATAAAAAATGTGAATTTTTAAATTTTTTGTAAACTTTTTTAATATTGCAGATAAACTTAAACTGTTATTGTTTTTAGGTTAAGCGCACCTGAAAACCTAGGTAAACTGATGCTTTTCTTGGTCCAGAGCTTTTAGTTTGGCGGAAATAAAAAAAAATCAAAACTCAAACAATACCCCGAAATCCAAAACTGAGTTCACTTTGAGAACCGGTAGCTCCTAAACCATTTTATACAGAGGACTAAAATTAACACGAGAATATAGCAAGTGCCGCAGGGTATAAAATAAGCTATTAAGTGATTTCATAACTTAACGGGAAGTATTTTTAAAACCTGAAAATATGCGATTTTGGGGTACCCATTTGGTCGGAAATTTTTTCACAAGATTTTTTTGATTAATGAATTTGCCCTATTTTAATTTCTGTAAGCACTATTATGGAAAAGACCATACTACTTCTAAAATATTAGCCTTGTAACTTGTTTGGTTTACGAGAAAACTTAAATCAAAAATGTGAATTTTTAAATATTTTGTAAACTTTTTTCCTATTGCAGATAAACTTAAACTGTTATTGTTTTTAGGTTTAGCGCACCCGAAAACCTAGGTAAACTGATGCTTTTCTTGGTCCATTGCTTTTAGTTTGGCGGAAATAAAAAAAAAACAAAACTCAAACAATACCCCAAAATCCAAAACTGAGTTCATTTTGAGAACAGGTAGCTCCTAAACCATTTTACACAGGGGACTATAATTAACACGAGAATAAAGCAAGTGCCGCAGGGTATAAAATAAGCTATTAAGTGATGTCATAACTCAACGGGAAGTATTTTTAAAACCTGAAAATATGCGATTTTGGGGTACCCATTTGGTCGGAAATTTTTTCACAATTTTTTTTTGATTAATGAATTTGCCATATTTTATTTCCTGTAAGCACTATTATGGAAAAGGCCATACTACTTCTAAAATATTAGCCTTGTAACTTGTTTGGTTTACGAGAAAACTTAAATCAAAAATGTGAATTTTTAAATTTTTTGTAAACTTTTTTCCTATTGCAGATAAACTTAAACTGTTATTGTTTTTAGGTTTAGCGCACCCGAAAACCTAGGTAAACTGATGCTTTTCTTGGTCCAGAGCTTTTACTTTGGCGGAAATAAAAAAAAATCAAAACTCAAACAATACCCCGAAATCCAAAACTGAGTTCACTTTGAGAACCGGTAGCTCCTAAACAATTTTACACAGAGGACTATAATTAACACGATAATAAAGCAAGTGCCGCAGGGTATAAAATAAGCTATTAAGTGATTTCATAACTCAACGGGAAGTATTTTTAAAACCTGAAAATATGCGATATTGGGGTACCCATTTAGTCGGAAATTTTTTCACAAGATTTTTTTGATTAATGAATTTGCCCTATTTTAATTTCTGTAAGCACTATTATGAAAAAGACCTACTACTACTTCTAAAATATTAGCCTTGTAACTTGTTTGGTTTACGAGAAAACTTAAATCAAAAATGTGAATTTTTATATTTTTTGTAAACTTTTTTCCTATTGCAGATAAACTTAAACTGTTATTGTTTTTAGGTTTAGCGCACCCGAAAACCTAGGTAAACTGATGCTTTTCTTGGTCAAGAGCTTTTAGTTTGGCGGAAATAAAAAAAAATCAAAACTCAAACAATACCTCGAAATCCAAAACTGAGTTTACTTTGAGAACCGGTAGCTCTTAAACCATTTTACACAGGGGACTATAATTAACACGAGATTAAAGCAAGTGCCGCAGGGTATAAAATAAGCTATTAAGTGATTTGATAACTCAACGGGAAGTATTTTTAAAACCTGAAAATATGCGATTTTGGGGTACCCATTTGGTCGGAAATTTTTTCACAAGATTTTGTTGAATAATGAATTTGCCCTATTTTAATTCCTCTAAGCACTATTATGGAAAAGGCCATACTACTTCTAAAATATTAGCCTAGTAACTTGTTTGGTTTACGAGAAAATTTAAATCAAAAATGTGAATTTTTAAATTTTTTGTAAACTTTTTTCCTATTGCAGATAAACTTAAACTGTTATTGTTTTTAGGTTTAGCGCACCCGAAAACCTAGGTAAACTGATGCTTTTCTTGGTCCAGAGCTTTTACTTTGGCGGAAATAAAAAAAAATCAAAACTCAAACAATACCCCGAAATCCAAAACTGAGTTCACTTTGAGAACCGGTAGCTCCTAAACTATTTTACACAGAGGACTATAATTAACACGATAATAAAGCAAGTGCCGCAGGGTATAAAATAAGCTATTAAGTGATTTCATAACTCAACGGGAAGTATTTTTAAAACCTGAAAATATGCGATATTGGGGTACCCATTTGGTCGGAAATTTTTTTACAAGATTTTTTTGAATATTGAATTTGCCCTATTTTAATCTCTGTAAGCGCTATTATGGAAAAGGCCATACTACTTCTAAAATATTAGCCTTGTAACTTGTTTGGTTTACGAGAAAACTTAAATCAAAAATGTGAATTTTTAAATTTTTTGTAAACTTTTTTAATATTGCAGATAAACTTAAACTGTTATTGTTTTTAGGTTTAGCGCACCCGAAAACCTAGGTAAACTGATGCTTTTCTTAGTCCAGAGCTTTTAGTTTGGCGGAAATAAAAAAAAATCAAAACTCAAACAATACCCCGAAATCCAAAACTGAGTTCACTTTGAGAACCGGTAGCTCCTAAACCATTTTATACAGAGGACTAAAATTAACACGAGAATATAGCAAGTGCCGCAGGGTATAAAATAAGCTATTAAGTGATTTTATAACTTAACGGGAAGTATTTTTAAAACCTGAAAATATGCGATTTTGGGGTACCCATTTGGTCGGAAATTTTTTCACAAGATTTTTTTGATTAATGAATTTGCCCTATTTTAATTTCTGAAAGCACTATTATGAAAAAGACCATACTACTTCTAAAATATTAGCCTTGTAACTTGTTTGGTTTACGAGAAAACTTAAATCAAAAATGTGAATTTTTAAATTTTTTGTAAACTTTTTTCCTATTGCAGATAAACTTAAACTGTTATTGTTTTTAGGTTTAGCGCACCCGAAAACCTAGGTAAACTGATGCTTTTCTTGGTCCAGAGCTTTTAGTTTGGCGGAAATAAAAAAAAATCAAAACTCAAACAATACCCCGAAATCCAAAACTGAGTTCACTTTGAGAACCGGTAGCTCCTAAACCATTTTACACAGGGGACTATAATTAACACGAGATTAAAGCAAGTGCCGCAGGGTATAAAATAAGCTATTAAGTGATTTGATAACTTAACGGGAAGTATTTTTAAAACCTGAAAATATGCGATTTTGGGGTACCCATTTGGTCGGAAATTTTTTCACAAGATTTTTTTGATTAATGAATTTGCCCTATTTTAATTTCTGTAAGCACTATTATGAAAAAGACCATACTACTTCTAAAATATTAGCCTTGTAACTTGTTTCGTTTACGAGAAAACTTAAATCAAAAATGTGAATTTTTAAATTTTTTGTAAACTTTTTTCCTATTGCAGATAAACTTAAACTGTTATTGTTTTTAGGTTTAGCGCACCCGAAAACCTAGGTAAACTGATGCTTTTCTTGGTCCAGAGCTTTTAGTTTGGCGGAAATAAAAAAAAATCAAAACTCAAACAATACCCCGAAATCCAAAACTGAGTTCACTTTGAGAACCGGTAGCTCCTAAACCATTTTACACAGGGAACTATAATTAACACGAGAATAAAGCAAGTGCCGCAGGGTATCAAATAAGCTATTAAGTGATTTCATAACTCAACGGGAAGTATTTTTAAAACCCGAAAATATGCGATTTTGGGGTACCCATTTGGTCGGAAATTTTTTCACAAGATTTTTTTGAATATTGAATTTGCCCTATTTTAATCTCTGTAAGCACTATTATGGAAAAGGCCATACTACTTCTAAAATATTAGCCTTGTAACTTGTTTGGTTTACGAGAAAACTTAAATCAAAAATGTGAATTTTTAAATTTTTGTAAACTTTTTTCCTATTGCAGATAAACTTAAACTGTTATTGTTTTTAGGTTAAGCGCACCTGAAAACCTAGGTAAACTGATGCTTTTCTTGGTCCAGAGCTTTTAGTTTGGCGGAAATAAAAAAAAATCAAAACTCAAACAATACCCCGAAATCCAAAACTGAGTTCACTTTGAGAACCGGTAGCTCCTAAACCATTTTATACAGAGGACTAAAATTAACACGAGAATATAGCAAGTGCCGCAGGGTATAAAATAAGCTATTAAGTGATTTCATAACTTAACGGGAAGTATTTTTAAAACCTGAAAATATGCGATTTTGGGGTACCCATTTGGTCGGAAATTTTTTCACAAGATTTTTTTGATTAATGAATTTGCCCTATTTTAACTCCTGTAAGCACTATTATGGAAAAGGCCATACTACTTCTAAAATATTAGCCTTGTAACTTGTTTGGTTTACGAGAAAACTTAAATCAAAAATGTGAATTTTTAATTTTTTTGTAAACTTTTTTCCTATTGCAGATAAACTTAAACTGTTATTGATTTTAGGTTTAGCGCACCCGAAAACCTAGGTAAACTGATGCTTTTCTTGGTCCAGAGCTTTTAGTTTGGCGGAAATAAAAAAAAATCAAAACTCAAACAATACCCCGAAATCCAAAACTGAGTTCACTTTGAGAACCGGTAGCTCCTAAACCATTTTACACAGGGAACTATAATTAACACGAGAATAAAGCAAGTGCCGCAGGGTATCAAATAAGCTATTAAGTGATTTCATAACTCAACGGGAAGTATTTTTAAAACCCGAAAATATGCGATTTTGGGGTACCCATTTGGTCGGAAATTTTTTCACAAGATTTTTTTGAATATTGAATTTGCCCTATTTTAATCTCTGTAAGCACTATTATGGAAAAGGCCATACTACTTCTAAAATATTAGCCTTGTAACTTGTTTGGTTTACGAGAAAACTTAAATCAAAAATGTGAATTTTTAAATTTTTGTAAACTTTTTTCCTATTGCAGATAAACTTAAACTGTTATTGTTTTTAGGTTAAGCGCACCTGAAAACCTAGGTAAACTGATGCTTTTCTTGGTCCAGAGCTTTTAGTTTGGCGGAAATAAAAAAAAATCAAAACTCAAACAATACCCCGAAATCCAAAACTGAGTTCACTTTGAGAACCGGTAGCTCCTAAACCATTTTATACAGAGGACTAAAATTAACACGAGAATATAGCAAGTGCCGCAGGGTATAAAATAAGCTATTAAGTGATTTCGTAACTTAACGGGAAGTATTTTTAAAACCTGAAAATATGCGATTTTGGGGTACCCATTTGGTCGGAAATTTTTTCACAAGATTTTTTTGATTAATGAATTTGCCCTATTTTAATTTCTGTAAGCACTATTATGGAAAAGGCCATACTACTTCTAAAATATTAGCCTTGTAACTTGTTTGGTTTACGAGAAAACTTAAATCAAAAATGTGAATTTTTAATTTTTTTGTAAACTTTTTTCCTATTGCAGATAAACTTAAACTGTTATTGATTTTAGGTTTAGCGCACCCGAAAACCTAGGTAAACTGATGCTTTTCTTGGTCCAGAGCTTTTAGTTTGGCGGAAATAAAAAAAAATCAAAACTCAAACAATACCCCGAAATCCAAAACTGAGTTCATTTTGAGAACCGGTAGCTCCTAAACCATTTTACACAGAGGACTATAATTAACACGAGAATAAAGCAAGTGCCGCAGGGTATAAAATAAGCTATTAAGTGATTTCATAACTTAACGGGAAGTATTTTTAAAACCTGAAAATATGCGATTTTGGGGTAACCATTTGGTCGGAAATTTTTTCACAAGATTTTTTTGAATAATGAATTTGCCCTATTTTAGTTTTTGTAAACACTATTATGGAAAAGGCCATAATACTTCTAAAATATTAGCCTTGTAACTTGTTTGGTTTACGAGAAAACTTAAATCAAAAATGTGAATTTTTAAATTTTTTGTAAACTTTTTTCCTATTGCAGATAAACTTAAACTGTTATTGTTCTTAGGTTTAGCGCACCCGAAAACCTAGGTAAACTGATGCTTTTCTTGGTCCAGAGCTTTTAGTTTGGCGGAAATAAAAAAAAATCAAAACTCAAACAATACCCCGAAATCCAAAACTGAGTTCAATTTGAGAACCGGTAGCTCCTAAACCATTTTATACAGAGGACTAAAATTAACACGAGAAAATAGCAAGTGCCGCAGGGTATAATATAAGCTATTAAGTGATGTCATAACTCAACGGGAAGTATTTTTAAAACCTGAAAATATGCGATTTTGGGGTACCACTTTGGTCGGAAATTTTTTCACAATTTTTTTTTGATTAATGATTTTGCCATATTTTAATTCCTGTAAGCACTATTATGGAAAAGGCGATACTACTTCTAAAATATTAGCCTTGTAACTTGTTTGGTTTACGAGAAAACTTAAATCAAAAATGTGAATTTTTAAATTTTTTGTAAACTTTTTTCGTATTGCAGATAAACTTAAACTGTTATTGTTTTTAGGTTTAGCGCACCCGAAAACCTAGGTAAACTGATGCTTTTCTTGGTCCAGAGCTTTTAGTTTGGCGGAAATAAAAAAAAATCAAAACTCAAACAATACCCCGAAATCCAAAACTGAGTTCACTTTGAGAACCGGTAGCTCCTAAACCATTTTATACAGAGGACTAAAATTAACACGAGAAAATAGCAAGTGCCGCAGGGTATAATATAAGCTATTAAGTGATGTCATAACTCAACGGGAAGTATTTTTAAAACCTGAAAATATGCGATTTTGGGGTACCCATTTGGTCGGAAATTTTTTCACAAGATTTTCTTGAATATTGAATTTGCCCTATTTTAATCTCTGTAAGCACTATTATGGAAAAGGCCATACTACTTCTAAAATATTAGCCTTGTAACTTGTTTGGTTTACGAGAAAACTTAAATCAAAAATGTGAATTTTTAAATTTTTGTAAACTTTTTTCCTATTGCAGATAAACTTAAACTGTTATTGTTTTTAGGTTAAGCGCACCTGAAAACCTAGGTAAACTGATGCTTTTCTTGGTCCAGAGCTTTTAGTTTGGCGGAAATAAAAAAAAATCAAAACTCAAACAATACCCCGAAATCCAAAACTGAGTTCACTTTGAGAACCGGTAGCTCCTAAACCATTTTATACAGAGGACTAAAATTAACACGAGAATATAGCAAGTGCCGCAGGGTATAAAATAAGCTATTAAGTGATTTCGTAACTTAACGGGAAGTATTTTTAAAACCTGAAAATATGCGATTTTGGGGTACCCATTTGGTCGGAAATTTTTTCACAAGATTTTTTTGATTAATGAATTTGCCCTATTTTAATTTCTGTAAGCACTATTATGGAAAAGGCCATACTACTTCTAAAATATTAGCCTTGTAACTTGTTTGGTTTACGAGAAAACTTAAATCAAAAATGTGAATTTTTAATTTTTTTGTAAACTTTTTTCCTATTGCAGATAAACTTAAACTGTTATTGATTTTAGGTTTAGCGCACCCGAAAACCTAGGTAAACTGATGCTTTTCTTGGTCCAGAGCTTTTAGTTTGGCGGAAATAAAAAAAAATCAAAACTCAAACAATACCCCGAAATCCAAAACTGAGTTCATTTTGAGAACCGGTAGCTCCTAAACCATTTTACACAGAGGACTATAATTAACACGAGAATAAAGCAAGTGCCGCAGGGTATAAAATAAGCTATTAAGTGATTTCATAACTTAACGGGAAGTATTTTTAAAACCTGAAAATATGCGATTTTGGGGTAACCATTTGGTCGGAAATTTTTTCACAAGATTTTTTTGAATAATGAATTTGCCCTATTTTAGTTTTTGTAAACACTATTATGGAAAAGGCCATAATACTTCTAAAATATTAGCCTTGTAACTTGTTTGGTTTACGAGAAAACTTATATCAAAAATGTGAATTTTTAAATTTTTTGTAAACTTTTTTCCTATTGCAGATAAACTTAAACTGTTATTGTTCTTAGGTTTAGCGCACCCGAAAACCTAGGTAAACTGATGCTTTTCTTGGTCCAGAGCTTTTAGTTTGGCGGAAATAAAAAAAAATCAAAACTCAAACAATACCCCGAAATCCAAAACTGAGTTCACTTTGAGAACCGGTAGCTCCTAAACCATTTTATACAGAGGACTAAAATTAACACGAGAAAATAGCAAGTGCCGCAGGGTATAATATAAGCTATTAAGTGATGTCATAACTCAACGGGAAGTATTTTTAAAACCTGAAAATATGCGATTTTGGGGTACCACTTTGGTCGGAAATTTTTTCACAATTTTTTTTTGATTAATGATTTTGCCATATTTTAATTCCTGTAAGCACTATTATGGAAAAGGCGATACTACTTCTAAAATATTAGCCTTGTAACTTGTTTGGTTTACGAGAAAACTTAAATCAAAAATGTGAATTTTTAAATTTTTTGTAAACTTTTTTCGTATTGCAGATAAACTTAAACTGTTATTGTTTTTAGGTTTAGCGCACCCGAAAACCTAGGTAAACTGATGCTTTTCTTGGTCCAGAGCTTTTAGTTTGGCGGAAATAAAAAAAAATCAAAACTCAAACAATACCCCGAAATCCAAAACTGAGTTCACTTTGAGAACCGGTAGCTCCTAAACCATTTTATACAGAGGACTAAAATTAACACGAGAAAATAGCAAGTGCCGCAGGGTATAATATAAGCTATTAAGTGATGTCATAACTCAACGGGAAGTATTTTTAAAACCTGAAAATATGCGATTTTGGGGTACCCATTTGGTCGGAAATTTTTTCACAAGATTTTTTTGAATAATGAATTTGCCCTATTTTACTTTTTGTAAACACTATTATGGGAAAGGCCATAATACTTTTAAAATATTAGCCTTGTAACTTGTTTGGTTTACGAGAAAACTTAAATGAAAAATGTGAATTTTTAAATTTTTTGTAAACTTTTTTCCTATGCAGATAAACTTAAACTGTTATTGTTCTTAGGTTTAGCGCACCCGAAAACCTAGGTAAACTGATGCTTTTCTTAGTCCAGAGCTTTTAGTTTGGCGGAAATAAAAAAAAATCAAAACTCAAACAATACCCCGAAATCCAAAACTGAGTTCACTTTGAGAACCGGTAGCTCCTAAACCATTTTATACAGAGGACTAAAATTAACACGAGAAAATAGCAAGTGCCGCAGGGTATAATATAAGCTATTAAGTGATGTCATAACTCAACGGGAAGTATTTTTAAAACCTGAAAATATGCGATTTTGGGGTACCCATTTGGTCGGAAATTTTTTCACAAGATTTTTTTGAATAATGAATTTGCCCTATTTTAGTTTTTGTAAACACTATTATGGGAAAGGCCATAATACTTCTAAAATATTAGCCTTGTAACTTGTTTGGTTTACGAGAAAACTTAAATGAAAAATGTGAATTTTTAAATTTTTTGTAAACTTTTTTCCTATTGCAGATAAACTTAAACTGTTATTGTTCTTAGGTTTAGCGCACCCGAAAACCTAGGTAAACTGATGCTTTTCTTAGTCCAGAGCTTTTAGTTTGGCGGAAATAAAAAAAAATCAAAACTCAAACAATACCCCGAAATCCAAAACTGAGTTCACTTTGAGAACCGGTAGCTCCTAAACCATTTTATACAGAGGACTAAAATTAACACGAGAAAATAGCAAGTGCCGCAGGGTATAATATAAGCTATTAAGTGATGTCATAACTCAACGGGAAGTATTTTTAAAACCTGAAAATATGCGATTTTGGGGTACCCATATGGTCGGAAATTTTTTCACAATTTTTTTTTGATTAATGATTTTGCCATATTTTAATTCCTGTAAGCACTATTATGGAAAAGGCCATACTACTTCTAAAATATTAGCCTTGTAACTTGTTTGGTTTACGAGAAAACTTAAATCAAAAATGTGAATTTTTAAATTTTTTGTAAACTTTTTTCATATTGCAGATAAACTTAAACTGTTATTGTTTTTAGGTTTAGCGCACCCGAAAACCTAGGTAAACTGATGCTTTTCTTGGTCCAGAGCTTTTAGTTTGGCGGAAATAAAAAAAAATCAAAACTCAAACAATACCCCGAAATCCAAAACTGAGTTCACTTTGAGAACCGGTAGCTCCTAAACCATTTTATACAGAGGACTAAAATTAACACGAGAATATAGCAAGTGCCGCAGGGTATAAAATAAGCTATTAAGTGATTTCATAACTCAACGGGAAGTATTTTTAAAACCCGAAAATATGCGATTTTGGGGTACTTATTTGGTCGGAAATTTTTTCACAAGATTTTTTTGAATAATGAATTTACCCTATTTTAACTCCTGTAAGCACTATTATGGAAAAGGCTATACTACTTCTAAAATATTAGCCTTGTAACTTGTTTGGTTTACGAGAAAACTTAAATCAAAAATGTGAATTTTTAAATTTTTGTAAACTTTTTTCCTATTGCAGATAAACTTAAACTGTTATTGTTTTTAGGTTTAGCGCACCCAAAATCCTAGGTAAACTGATGCTTTTCTTGGTCCAGAGCTTTTAGTTTGGCGGAAATAAAAAAAAGTTAAAACTCAAACAATACTCCGAAATCCAAAACTGAGTTCACTTTGAGAACCGGTAGCTCCTAAACCACTTTACACAGGGGACTATAATTAACACGAGAATAAAGCAAGTGCCGCAGGGTATAAAATAAGTTATTAAGTGATGTCATAACTCAACGGGAAGTATTTTTAAAACCTGAAAATATGCGATTTTGGGGTACCCATTTGGTAGGAAATTTTTTCACAATTTTTTTTTGATTAATGAGTTTGCCATATTTTAATTCCTGTAAGCACTATTATGGAAAAGGCCATACTACTTCTAAAATATTAGCCTTGTAACTTGTTTGGTTTACGAGAAAACTTAAATCAAAAATGTGAATTTTTAAATTTTTTGTAAACTTTTTTCCTATTGCAGATAAACTTAAACTGTTATTGTTTTTAGGTTTAGTGCACCCGAAAACCTAGGTAAACTGATGCTTTTCTTGGTCCAGAGCTTTTAGTTTGGCGGAAATAAAAAAAAATCAAAACTCAAACAATACCCCGAAATCCATAACTGAGTTCACTTTGAGAACCGGTAGCTCCTAAACCATTTTACGCAGGGAACTATAATTAACACGAGAATAAAGCAAGTGCCGCAGGGTATAAAATAAGCTATTAAGTGATTTCATAACTCAACGGGAAGTATTTTTAAAACCTGAAAATATGCGATTTTGGGGTACCCATTTGATCGGAAATTTTTTCACAAGATTTTTTTGAATAATGAATTTGCCCTATTTTAGTTTTTGTAAACACTATTATGGGAAAGGCCATAATACTTCTAAAATATTAGCCTTGTAACTTGTTTGGTTTACGAGAAAACTTAAATCAAAAATGTGAATTTTTAAATTTTTTGTAAACTTTTTTCCTATTGCAGATAAACTTAAACTGTTATTGTTTTTAGGTTTAGTGCACCCGAAAACCTAGGTAAACTGATGCTTTTCTTGGTCCAGAGCTTTTAGTTTGGCGGAAATAAAAAAAAATCAAAACTCAAACAATACCCCGAAATCCAAAACTGAGTTCACTTTGAGAACCGGTAGCTCCTAAACCATTTTACACAGGGAACTATAATTAACACGAGAATAAAGCAAGTGCCGCAGAGTATAAAATAAGCTATTAAGTGATTTCATAACTCAACGGGAAGTATTTTTAAAACCCGAAAATATGCGATTTTGGGGTACCCATTTGATCGGAAATTTTTTCACAAGATTTTTTTGAATAATGAATTTGCCCTATTTTAGTTTTTGTAAGCACTATTATGGAAAAGGCCATACTACTTCTAAAATATTAGCCTTGTAACTTGTTTGGTTTACGAGAAAACTTAAATCAAAATGTGAATTTTTAAATTTTTTGTAAACTTTTTTCCTATTGCAGATAAACTTAAACTGTTATTGTTTTTAGGTTTAGCGCACCCGAAAACCTAGGTAAACTGATGCTTTTCTTGGTCCAGAGCTTTTAGTTTGGCGGAAATAAAAAAAAATCAAAACTCAAACAATACCCCGAAATCCAAAACTGAGTTCACTTTGAGAACCGGTAGCTCCTAAACCATTTTACACAGGGAACTATAATTAACACGAGAATAAAGCAAGTGCCGCAGGGTATAAAATAAGCTATTAAGTGATTTCATAACTTAACGGGAAGTATTTTTAAAACCTGAAAATATGCGATTTTGGGGTACCCATTTGGTCGGAAATTTTTTCACAAGATTTTTTTGAATAATGAATTTGCCCAATGTTAACTTTTGTAAGCACTATTATGGAAAAGGCCATAATACTTCTAAAATATTAGCCTTGTAACTTGTTTGGTTTACGAGAAAACTTAAATCAAAAATGTGAATTTTTAAATTTTTTGTAAACTATTTTCCTCTTGCAGATAAACTTAAACTGTTATTGTTTTTAGGTTTAGCGCACCCGAAAACCTAGGTAAACTGATGCTTTTCTTAGTCCAGAGCTTTTAGTTTGGCGGAAATAAAAAAAAATCAAAACTCAAACAATACCCCGAAATCCAAAACTGAGTTCACTTTGAGAACCGGTAGCTCCTAAACCATTTTACACAGGGAACTATAATTAACACGAGAATAAAGCAAGTGCCGCAGGGTATAAAATAAGCTATTAAGTGATTTCATAACTCAACGGGAAGTATTTTTAAAACCCGAAAATATGCGATTTTGGGGTACCCATTTGGCCGGAAATTTTTTCACAAGATTTTTTTGAATAATGAATTTAACCTATTTTAACTCCTGTAAGCACTATTATGGAAAAGGCTATACTACTTCTAAAATATTAGCCTTGTAACTTGTTTGGTTTACGAGAAAACTTAAATCAAAAATGTGAATTTTTAAATTTTTGTAAATTTTTTCCTATTGCAGATAAACTTAAACTGTTATTGTTTTTAGGTTTAGCGCACCCAAAAACCTAGGTAAACTGATGCTTTTCTTGGTCCAGAGCTTTTAGTTTGGCGGAAATAAAAAAAAGTTAAAACTCAAACAATACTCCGAAATCCAAAACTGAGTTCACTTTGAGAACCGGTAGCTCCTAAACCATTTTACACAGGGAACTATAATTAACACGAGAATAAAGCAAGTGCCGCAGGGTATAAAATAAGCTATTAAGTGATTTCATAACTCAACGGAAAGTATTTTTAAAACCTGAAAATATGCGATTTTGGGGTACCCATTTGGTCGGAAATTTTTTCACAAGATTTTTTTGAATAATGAATTTGCCCTATTTTAATTCCTCTAAGCACTATTATGGAAAAGGCCATACTACTTCTAAAATATTAGCCTTGTAACTTGTTTGGTTTACGAGAAAACTTAAATCAAAAATGTGAATTTTTAAATTTTTTGTAAACTTTTTTCCTATTGCAGATAAACTTAAACTGTTATTGTTTTTAGGTTAAGCGCACCCGAAAACCTAGGTAAACTGATGCTTTTCTTGGTCCAGAGCTTTTAGTTTGGCGGAAATAAAAAAAAAATCAAAACTCAAACAATACCCCGAAATCCAAAACTGAGTTCACTTTGAGAACCGGTAGCTCCTAAACCATTTTACACAGGGAACTATAATTAACACGAGAATAAAGCAAGTGCCGCAGGGTATAAAATAAGCTATTAAGTGATTTCATAACTTAACGGGAAGTATTTTTAAAACCTGAAAATATGCGATTTTGGGGTACCCATTTGGTCGGAAATTTTTTCACAAGATTTTTTTGAATAATGAATTTGCCCAATGTTAACTTTTGTAAGCACTATTATGGAAAAGGCCATAATACTTCTAAAATATTAGCCTTGTAACTTGTTTGGTTTACGAGAAAACTTAAATCAAAAATGTGAATTTTTAAATTTTTTGTAAACTTTTTTCCTATTGCAGATAAACTTAAACTGTTATTGTTTTTAGGTTTAGCGCACCCGAAAACCTAGGTAAACTGATGCTTTTCTTGGTCCAGAGCTTTTAGTTTGGCGGAAATAAAAAAAATCAAAGCTCAAACAATACCCCGAAATCCAAAACTGAGTTCACTTTGAGAACCGGTAGCTCCTAAACCATTTTACACAGGGGACTATAATTAACACGAGAATAAAGCAAGTGCCGCAGGGTATAAAATAAGCTATTAAGTGATTTCATAACTCATCGGAAAGTATTTTTAAAACCTGAAAATATGCGATTTTGGGGTACCCATTTGGTCGGAAATTTTTTCACAAGATTTTTTTGAATAATGAATTTGCCCTATTTTAATTCCTCTAAGCACTATTATGGAAAAGGCCATACTACTTCTAAAATATTAGCCTTGTAACTTGTTTGGTTTACGAGAAAACTTAAATCAAAAATGTGAATTTTTAAATTTTTTGTAAACTTTTTTCCTATTGCAGATAAACTTAAACTGTTATTGTTTTTAGGTTAAGCGCACCCGAAAACCTAGGTAAACTGATGCTTTTCTTGGTCCAGAGCTTTTAGTTTGGCGGAAATAAAAAAAAAATCAAAACTCAAACAATACCCCGAAATCCAAAACTGAGTTCACTTTGAGAACCGGTAGCTCCTAAACCATTTTACACAGGGAACTATAATTAACACGAGAATAAAGCAAGTGCCGCAGGGTATAAAATAAGCTATTAAGTGATTTCATAACTTAACGGGAAGTATTTTTAAAACCTGAAAATATGCGATTTTGGGGTACCCATTTGGTCGGAAATTTTTTCACAAGATTTTTTTGAATAATGAATTTGCCCAATGTTAACTTTTGTAAGCACTATTATGGAAAAGGCCATAATACTTCTAAAATATTAGCCTTGTAACTTGTTTGGTTTACGAGAAAACTTAAATCAAAAATGTGAATTTTTAAATTTTTTGTAAACTTTTTTCCTATTGCAGATAAACTTAAACTGTTATTGTTTTTAGGTTTAGCGCACCCGAAAACCTAGGTAAACTGATGCTTTTCTTGGTCCAGAGCTTTTAGTTTGGCGGAAATAAAAAAAATCAAAGCTCAAACAATACCCCGAAATCCAAAACTGAGTTCACTTTGAGAACCGGTAGCTCCTAAACCATTTTACACAGGGGACTATAATTAACACGAGAATAAAGCAAGTGCCGCAGGGTATAAAATAAGCTATTAAGTGATTTCATAACTTAACGGGAAGTATTTTTAAAACCCGAAAATATGCGATTTTGGGGTACCCATTTGGTCGGAAATTTTTTCACAAGATTTTTTTGAATAATGAATTTGCCCTATTTTAATTCCTGTAAGGACTATTATGGAAAAGGCCATACTACTTCTAAAATATTAGCCTTGTAACTTGTTTGGTTTACGAGAAAACTTAAATCAAAAATGTGAATTTTTAAATTTTTTGTAAACTTTTTTCCTATTGCAGATAAACTTAAACTGTTATTGTTTTTAGGTTTAGCGCACCCGAAAACCTAGGTAAACTGATGCTTTTCTTGGTCCAGAGCTTTTAGTTTGGTGGAAATAAAAAAAAATCAAAACTCAAACAATACCTCGAAATCCAAAACTGAGTTCACTTTGAGAACCGGTAGCTCCTAAACCATTTTACACAGGGGACTATAATTAACACGAGAATAAATCAAGTGCCGCTGGGTATAAAATAAGCTATTAAGTGATTTCATAACTCAACGGGAAGTATTTTTAAAACCTGAAAATATGCGATTTTGGGGTACCCATTTGGTCGGAAACTTTTTCACAAGATTTTTTTGAATAATGAATTTGCCCTATTTTAATCTCTGTAAGCACTATTATGGAAAAGGCCATACTACTTCTAAAATATTAGCCTTGTAACTTGTTTGGTTTACGAGAAAACTTAAATCAAAAATGTGAATTTTTAAATTTTTTGTAAACTTTTTTCCTAATGCAGATAAACTTAAACTGTTATTGTTTTTAGGTTAAGCGCACCCGAAAACCTAGGTAAACTGATGCTTTTCTTGGTCCAGAGCTTTTAGTTTGGCGGAAATAAAAAAAAATCAAAACTCAAACAATATCCCGAAATCCAAAACTGAGTCCACTTTGAGAACCGGTAGCTCCTAAACCATTTTACACAGGGGACTATAATTAACACGAGAATAAATCAAGTGCCGCAGGGTATAAAATAAGCTATTAAGTGATTTCATAACTTAAGTGCAAGTATCTTTAAAACCTGAAAATATGCGATTTTGGGGTACCCATTTGGTCGGAAATTTTTTCACAAGATTTTTTTGAATAATGAATTTTCCCTATTTTAACTCCTGTAAGCACTATTATGGAAAAGGCCATACTACTTCCAAAATATTAGCCTTGTAACTTGTTTGGTTTACGAGAAAACTTAAATCAAAAATTAATTAATAATTAAAAACCGTTGGCTGCGTTCAAAACAATTATCGGCTTTTGTCTTACGTCTGTTTGTGTTTTTTTTAAATCAAAAAACCTATAGAAATATGTGGTTTTTAGCCCATTCGCTAATTATTATTATTTTTTGCATATCCAGGAACTGACAGAAAAATGTGGTTTTTAGATTATTATTAAAAACCGTTAGCTGCGTTTAAAACAAGTATCGCCTTTTGTCTTACGTCTGTTTGTGTTTTTTTTAAATCAAAAAACCTATAGAAATATGTGGTTTTTAGCTCATTCGCTAATTACTATTATTTTTTGCATATCCAGGAACTGACAGAAAAATGTGGTTTTTGGATTATTATTAAAAACCGTTAGCTGCGTTCAGAACAAGTATGGCCTTTTGTCTTACGTCTGTTTGTGCTTTTTTAAATCAAAAAACCGATAAAAATAGGTCGATTTTAGCCTATTCGCTAATTATTATTATTTTTTGCAAATCCAGGAACTGACAGAAAAATGTGTTTTTAGATTATAATTAAAAACCGTTGGCCGCGTTCAAAACAATTATCGGCTTTTGTCTTACGTCTGTTTGTGTTTTTTTAAAATCAAAAAACCTATAGAAATATGTGGTTTTTAGCTCATTCGCTAATTATTATTATTTTTTGCATATCCAGGAGCTGACAAAAAAATGTGGTTTTTAGATTATTATTAAAAACCGTTAGCTGCGTTCAAAACAAGTATCGCCTTTTGTCTTACGTCTGTTTGTGATTTTTTAAAATAAAAAAACCGATAGAAATATGTGGTTTTTAGCCCATTCGCTAATTATTTTTTTTTTGCAAATCCAGGAACTGACAGAAAAATGTGGTTTTTAGATTATTCTTAAAAATCGTTAGCTGCGTTCAAAACAAGTATCGCCTTTTGTCTTACGTCTGTTTGTGATTTTTTAAAAATCAAAAAACTGATAAAAATAGGTCAATTTTAGCCTATTCGCTAATTATTATTATTTTTTGCAAATCCAGGAACTGACAGAAAAATGTGGTTTTTAGATTATAATTAAAAACCGTTGGCTGCGTTCAAAACAAGTATCGGCTTTTGTCTTACGTCTGTTTGTGATTTTTTAAAATCAAAAAACCGATAGAAATATGTGGTTTTTAGCCCGTTCGCTAATTATTATTATTTTTTGCATATCCAGGAACTGACAGAAAAATGTGGTTTTTGGATGATTATTAAAAACCTTTAGCTGCGTTCAGAACAAGTATCGCCTTTTGTCTTACGTCTGTTTGTGATTTTTTTAAATCAAAAAACCGATAAAAATAGGTCGATTTTAGCCTATTCGCTAATTATTATTATTTTTTGCAAATCCAGGAACTGACAGAAAAATGTGATTTTTAGATTATTATTAAAAACCGTTAGCTGCGTTCAAAACAAGTATCGCCTTTTGTCTTACGTCTGTTTGTGATTTTTTAAAATCAAAAAACCGATAAAAATATGTCGATTTTAGTCTATTAGCTAATTATTATTATTTTTTGCAAATCCAGGAACTGACAGAAAAATGTAGTTTTTAGATTATTATTAGAAACCTTTAGCTGCGTTCGAAACATTTATCGCCTTTTGTCTTACGTCTGTTTGTGATTTTTTAAAATAAAAAAACCGATAAAAATTTGTCGATTTTAGTCTATTCGCCAATTATTATTATTTTTTGCAAATCCAGGAACTGACAGAAAAATGTGGTTTTTAGATTATAATTAAAAACCGTTAGCTGCGTTCAAAGCAAGTATCGCCTTTTGTCTTACGTCTGTTTGTGATTTTTTTAAATCAAAAAACCGATAAAAATATGTCGATTTTAGTCTATTCGCTAATTATTATTATTTTTTGCAAATGCAGGAACTGACAGAAAAATGTCGTTATCAGATTATTATTAGAAACCTTTAGCTGCGTTCGAAACATGTATCGCCTTTTGTCTTACGTCTGTTTGTGATTTTTTAAATTAAAAAAACCGATAAAAATATGTCGATTTTAGTCTATTCGCTAATTATTATTATTTTTTGCAAATCCAGGAACTGACAGAAAAATGTGGTTTTTAGATTATATTTAAAAACCGTTGGCTGCGTTCAAAACAAGGCTTTTGTCTTAAGTCTGTTTGTGTTTTTTTTAAATCAAAAAACCTATAGAAATATGTGGTTTTTAGCCCATTACAAATTATTATTATTTTTTGCATATCCAGGAACTGACAGAAAAATGTGGTTTTTAGATTATTATTAAAAACCGTTAGCTGCATTCAAAACAAGTATCGCCTTTTGCCTTACGTCTGTTTGTGTTTTTTTAAAATCAAAAAACCTATAGAAATATGTGGTTTTTAGCCCATTGCTAATTATTATTATTTTTTGCATATCCAAGAACTGACAGAAAAATGTGGTTTTTAGATTATTATTAAAAACCGTTAGCTGCGTTCAAAACAAGTATCGCCTTTTGTCTTACGTCTGTTTTTGATTTTTTAAAAATCAAAAAACTGATAAAAATATGTCGATTTTAGCCTATTCGCTAATTATTATTATTTTTGCAAATCCAGGAACTGACAGAAAAATGTGGTTTTTAGATTATTCTTAAAAATCGTTAGCTGCGTTCAAAACAAGTATCGCCTTTTGTCTTACGTCTGTTTGTGATTTTTTAAAAATCAAAAAACTGATAAAAATAGGTCAATTTTAGCCTATTCGCTAATTATTATTATTTTTTGCAAATCCAGGAACTGACAGAAAAATGTGGTTTTTAGATTATAATTAAAAACCGTTGGCTGCGTTCAAAACAAGTATCGGCTTTTGTCTTACGTCTGTTTGTGATTTTTTAAAATCAAAAAACCGATAGAAATATGTGGGTTTTAGCCCGTTCGCTAATTATTATTATTTTTTGCATATCCAGGAACTGACAGAAAAATGTGGTTTTTGGATGATTATTAAAAACCTTTAGCTGCGTTCAGAACAAGTATCGCCTTTTGTCTTACGTCTGTTTGTGATTTTTTTAAATCAAAAAACCGATAAAAATAGGTCGATTTTAGCCTATTCGCTAATTATTATTATTTTTTCCAAATCCAGGAACTGACAGAAAAATGTGATTTTTAGATTATTATTAAAAACCTTTAGCTGCGTTCAAAACAAGTATCGCCTTTTGTCTTACGTCTGTTTGTGATTTTTTAAAATCAAAAAACCGATAAAAATATGTCGATTTTAGTCTATTAGCGAATTATTATTATTTTTTGCAAATCCAGGAACTGACAGAAAAATGTAGTTTTTAGATTATTATTAGAAACCATTAGCTGCGTTCGAAACATTTATCGCCTTTTGTCTTACGTCTGTTTGTGATTTTTTAAAATAAAAAAACCGATAAAAATTTGTCGATTTTAGTCTATTCGCTAATTATTATTATTTTTTGCAAATCCAGGAACTGACAGAAAAATGTGTTTTTTAGATTATAATTAAAAACCGTTAGCTGCGTTCAAAACAAGTATCGCCTTTTGTCTTACGTCTGTTTGTGATTTTTTTAAATCAAAAAACCGATAAAAATATGTCGATTTTAGTCTATTCGCTAATTATTATTATTTTTTGCAAATCCAGGAACTGACAGAAAAATGTCGTTATTAGATTATTATTAGAAACCTTTAGCTGCGTTCGAAACATGTTTCGACTTTTGTCTTACGTCTGTTTGTGATTTTTTAAATTAAAAAAACCGATAAAAATATGTCGATTTTAGTCTATTCGCTAATTATTATTATTTTTTGCAAATCCAGGAACTGACAGAAAAATGTGGTTTTTAGATTATATTTAAAAACCTTTGGCTGCGTTCAAAACAAGGCTTTTGTCTTAAGTCTGTTTGTGTTTTTTTTAAATCAAAAAACCTATAGAAATATGTGGTTTTTAGCCCATTGCAAATTATTATTATTTTTTGCATATCCAGGAACTGACAGAAAAATGTGGTTTTTAGATTATTATTAAAAACCGTTAGCTGCATTCAAAACAAGTATCGCCTTTTGCCTTACGTCTGTTTGTGTTTTTTTAAAATCAAAAAACCTATAGAAATATGTGGTTTTTAGCCCATTGCTAATTATTATTATTTTTTGCATATCCAAGAACTGACAGAAAAATGTGGTTTTTAGATTATTATTAAAAACCGTTAGCTGCGTTCAAAACAAGTATCGCCTTTTGTCTTACGTCTGTTTTTGATTTTTTAAAAATCAAAAAACTGATAAAAATAGGTCGATTTTAGCCTATTCGCTAATTATTATTATTTTTTGCAAATCCAGGAACTGACAGAAAAATGTGGTTTTTAGATTATTATTATTATTAAAAACCGTTAGCTGCGTTCAAAACAAGTATCGCCTTTTGTCTTACGTCTGTTTGTAATTTTTTAAAATAAAAAAACCGATAGAAATATGTGCTTTTAGCCCATTCGCTATTTATTATTATTTTTTGCAAATCCAGGAACTGACAGAAAAATGTGGTTTTTAGATTATTATTAAAAACCGTTAGCTGCATTCAAAACAAGTATCGCCTTTTGTCTTACGTCTGTTTTTGATTTTTTAAAAATCAAAAAACTGATAAAATAGGTCGATTTTAGCCTATTCGCTAATTATTATTATTTTTTGCAAATCCAGGAACTGACAGAAAAATGTGGTTTTTAGATTATAATTAAAAACCGTTAGCTGCGTTCAAAACAAGTATCGCCTTTTGTCTTACGTCTGTTTGTGATTTTTTAAAATCGAAAAACCGATAAAAATATGTCGATTTTAGTCTATTCGCTAATTATTATTATTTTTTGCAAATCCAGGAACTGACAGAAAAATGAGGTTTTTAGATTATAATTAAAAACCGTTAGCTGCGTTAAAAACAAGTATCGCCTTTTGTCTTACGTCTGTTTGTGATTTTTTTAAATCAAAAAACCGATAAAAATATGTCGATTTTAGTCTATTCGCTAATTAATATTATTTTTTGCAAATCCAGGAACTGACAGGAAAATGTCGTTTTTAGATTATTATTAGAAACCTTTAGCTGCGTTCGAAACATGTATCGCCTTTTGTCTTACGTCTGTTTGTGATTTTTTAAATTAAAAAAACCGATAAAAATATGTCGATTTTAGTCTATTCGCTAATTATTATTATTTTTTGGAAATCCAGGAACTGACAGAAAAATGTGGTTTTTAGATTATATTTAAAAACCGTTGGCTGCGTTCAAAACAAGTATCGGCTTTTGTCTTACGTCTGTTTGTGTTTTTTTAAAATCAAAAAACCTATAGAAATATGTGGTTTTTAGCCATGTGGTTTTTAGATTATTATTATTATTAAAAACCGTTAGCTGCGTTCAAAACAAGTATCGCCTTTTGTCTTACGTCTGTTTGTGATTTTTTTAAATCAAAAAACCGATAAAAATATGTCGTTTTTAGCCTATTCGCTAATTATTATTATTTTTTGCAAATCCAGGAACTGACAGAAAAATGTGGTTTTTAGATTATAATTAAAAACCGTTGGCTGCGTTCAAAACAAGTATCGCCTTTTGTCTTACGTCTGTTTGTGATTTTTTTAAATCAAAAAACCGATAGAAATATGTGGTTTTTAGCCCGTTCGCTAATTATTATTATTTTTTGCATATCCAGGAACTGACAGAAAAATGTGGTTTTTAGATTATATTTAAAAACCGTTGGCTGCGTTCAAAACAAGTATCGGCTTTTGTCTTACGTCTGTTTGTGATTTTTTAAATTAAAAAAACCGATAAAAATATGTCGATTTTAGTCTATTCGCTAATTATTATTATTTTTTGCAAATCCAGGAACTGACAGAAAAATGTGGTTTTTAGATTATATTTAAAAACCGTTGGCTGCGTTCAAAACAAGTATCGGCTTTTGTCTTACGTCTGTTTGTGTTTTTTTAAAATCAAAAAACCTATAGAAATATGTGGTTTTTAGCCATGTGGTTTTTAGATTATTATTATTATTAAAAACCGTTAGCTGCGTTCAAAACAAGTATCGCCTTTTGTCTTACGTCTGTTTGTGATTTTTTTAAATAAAAAAACCGATAAAAATATGTCGTTTTTAGCCTATTCGCTAATTATTATTATTTTTTGCAAATCCAGGAACTGACAGAAAAATGTGGTTTTTAGATTATAATTAAAAACCGTTGGCTGCGTTCAAAACAAGTATCGCCTTTTGTCTTACGTCTGTTTGTGATTTTTTTAAATCAAAAAACCGATAGAAATATGTGGTTTTTAGCCCGTTCGCTAATTATTATTATTTTTTGCATATCCAGGAACTGACAGAAAAATGTGGTTTTTGAATTATTATTAAAAACCGTTAGCTGCGTTCAAAACAAGTATCGCCTTTTGTCTTACGTCTGTTTGTGATTTTTTAAATTAAAAAAACCGATAAAAATATGTCGATTTTAGTCTATTCGCTAATTATTATTATTTTTTGCAAATCCAGGAACTGACAGAAAAATGTGGTTTTTAGATTATATTTAAAAACCGTTGGCTGCGTTCAAAACAAGTATCGGCTTTTGTCTTACGTCTGTTTGTGTTTTTTTAAAATCAAAAAACCTATAGAAATATGTGGTTTTTAGCCATGTGGTTTTTAGATTATTATTATTATTAAAAACCGTTAGCTGCGTTCAAAACAAGTATCGCCTTTTGTCTTACGTCTGTTTGTGATTTTTTTAAATCAAAAAACCGATAAAAATATGTCGATTTTAGTCTATTCGCTAATTATTATTATTTTTTGCAAATCCAGGAACTGACAGAAAAATGTGGTTTTTAGATTATATTTAAAAACCGTTGGCTGCGTTCAAAACAAGTATCGGCTTTTGTCTTACGTCTGTTTGTGTTTTTTTAAAATCAAAAAACCTATAGAAATATGTGGTTTTTAGCCATGTGGTTTTTAGATTATTATTATTATTAAAAACCGTTAGCTGCGTTCAAAACAAGTATCGCCTTTTGTCTTACGTCTGTTTGTGATTTTTTAAATTAAAAAAACCGATAAAAATATGTCGATTTTAGTCTATTCGCTAATTATTATTATTTTTTGCAAATCCAGGAACTGACAGAAAAATGTGGTTTTTAGATTATATTTAAAAACCGTTGGCTGCGTTCAAAACAAGTATCGGCTTTTGTCTTACGTCTGTTTGTGTTTTTTTAAAATCAAAAAACCTATAGAAATATGTGGTTTTTAGCCATGTGGTTTTTAGATTATTATTATTATTAAAAACCGTTAGCTGCGTTCAAAACAAGTATCGCCTTTTGTCTTACGTCTGTTTGTGATTTTTTTAAATCAAAAAACCGATAAAAATATGTCGTTTTTAGCCTATTCGCTAATTATTATTATTTTTTGCAAATCCAGGAACTGACAGAAAAATGTGGTTTTTAGATTATAATTAAAAACCGTTGGCTGCGTTCAAAACAAGTATCGCCTTTTGTCTTACGTCTGTTTGTGATTTTTTTAAATCAAAAAACCGATAGAAATATGTGGTTTTTAGCCCGTTCGCTAATTATTATTATTTTTTGCATATCCAGGAACTGACAGAAAAATGTGGTTTTTGGATTATTATTAAAAACCGTTAGCTGCGTTCAGAACAGGTATCGCCTTTTGTCTTACGTCTGTTTGTGATTTTTTAAAATCAAAAAACCGATAAAAATATGTCGATTTTAGTCTATTCGCTAATTATTATTATTTTTTGCAAATCCAGGAACTGACAGAAAAATGTCGTTTTTAGATTATTATTAGAAACCTTTAGCTGCGTTCGAAACATGTATCAACTTTTGTCTTACGTCTGTTTGTGATTTTTTAAAATCAAAAAACCGATAAAAATATGTCGATTTTAGTCTATTCGCTTATTATTATTATTTTTTGCAAATCCAGGAACTGACAGAAAAATGTCGTTTTTAGATTATTATTAGAAACTTTTAGCTGCGTTTGAAACATGTATCGCCTTTTGTCTTACGTCTGTTTGTGATTTTTTAAATTAAAAAAACCGATAAAAATATGTCGATTTTAGTCTATTCGCTAATTATTATTATTTTTTGCAAATCCAGGAACTGACAGAAAAATGTGGTTTTTAGCTTATAATTAAAAACCGTTGGCTGCGTTCAAAACAAGTATCGCCTTTTGTCTTACGTCTGTTTGTGATTTTTTTAAATCAAAAAACCGATAGAAATATGTGGTTTTTAGCCCGTTCGCTAATTATTATTATTTTATGCATATCCAGGAACTGACAGAAAAATGTGGTTTTTGGATTATTATTAAAAACCGTTAGCTGCGTTCAGAACAAGTATCGCCTTTTGTCTTACGTCTGTTTGTGATTTTTTTAAAGCAAAAAACCGATAAAAATAGGTCGATTTTAGCCTATTCGCTAATTATTATTATTTTTTGCAAATCCAGGAACTGACAGAAAAATGTGATTTTTAGATTATTATTAAAAACCGTTAGCTGCGTTCAAAACAAGTATCGCCTTTGTCTTACGTCTGTTTGTGATTTTTTTAAATCAAAAAACCGATAAAAATATGTCGATTTTAGTCTATTCGCTAATTGTTATTATTTTTTGCAAATCCAGGAACTGACAGAAAAATGTCGTTTTTAGATTATTATTAGAAACTTTTAGCTGCGTTCGAAACATGTATCGCCTTTTGTCTTACGTCTGTTTGTGATTTTTTAAATTAAAAAAACCGATAAAAATATGTCGATTTTAGTCTATTCGCTAATTATTATTATTTTTTGCAAATCCAGGAACTGACAGAAAAATGTGGTTTTTAGATTATATTTAAAAACCGTTGGCTGCGTTCAAAACAATTATCGGCTTTTGTCTTACGTCTGTTTGTGTTTTTTTAAAATCAAAAAACCTATAGAAATATGTGGTTTTTAGCCCATTGCTAATTATTATTATTTTTTGCATATCCAGGAACTGACAGAAAAATGTGGTTTCTAGATTATTATTAAAAACCGTTAGCTGCGTTCAAAACAAGTATCGCCTTTTGTCTTACGTCTGTTTGTGATTTTTTAAAATAAAAAAACCGATAGAAATATGTGGTTTTTAGCCCATTCGCTATTTATTATTATTTTTTGCAAATCCAGGAACTGACAGAAAAATGTGGTTTTTAGATTATTATTAAAAAACGTTGGCTGCGTTCAAAACAAGTATCGCCTTTTGTCTTACGTCTGTTTGTGATTTTTTTAAATCAAAAATCCGATAAAAATATGTCGTTTTTAGCCTATTCGCTAATTATTATTATTTTTTGCAAATCCAGGAACTGACAGAAAAATGTGGTTTTTAGATTATAATTAAAAGACGTTGGCTGCGTTCAAAACAAGTATCGGCTTTTGTCTTACGTCTGTTTGTAATTTTTTAAAATCAAAAAACCGATAGAAATAAGTGGTTTTTAGCCTGTTCGCTAATTATTATTATTTTTTGCATATCCAGGAACTGACAGAAAAATGTGGTTTTTGGATTATTATTAAAAACCGTTAGCTGCGTTCAGAACAGGTATCGCCTTCTGTCTTACGTCTGTTTGTGATTTTTTAAAATCAAAAAACCGATAAAAATATGTCGATTTTAGTCTATTCGCTAATTATTATTATTTTTTGCAAATCCAGGAACTGACAGAAAAATGTCGTTTTTAGATTATTATTAGAAACCTTTAGCTGCGTTCGAAACATGTATCACCTTTTGTCTTACGTCTGTTTGTGATTTTTTAAAATCAAAAAACCGATAAAAATATGTCGATTTTAGTCTATTCGCTAATTATTATTATTTTTTGCAAATCCACGAACTGACAGAAAAATGTCGTTTTTAGATTATTATTAGAAACTTTTAGCTGCGTTCGAAACATGTATCGCCTTTTGTCTTACGTCTGTTTGTGATTTTTTAAATTAAAAAAACCGATAAAAATATGTCGATTTTAGTCTATTCGCTAATTATTATTATTTTTTGCAAATCCAGGAACTGACAGAAAAATGTGGTTTTTAGATTATAATTAAAAACCGTTAGCTGCGTTCAAAACAAGTATCGCCTTTTGTCTTACGTCTGTTTGTGATTTTTTAAAATAAAAAAACCGATAGAAATATGTGGTTTTTAGCCCATTCGCTATTTATTATTATTTTTTGCAAATCCAGGAACTGACAGAAAAATGTGGTTTTTAGATTATTATTAAAAACCGTTAGCTGCGTTCAAAACAAGTATCGCCTTTTGTCTTACGTCTGTTTTTGATTTTTTAAAAATCAAAAAACTGATAAAAATAGGACGATTTTAGCTTATTCGCTAATTATTATTATTTTTTGCAAATCCAGGAACTGACAGAAAAATGTGGTTTTTAGATTATTATTATTATTAAAAACCGTTAGCTGCGTTCAAAACAAGTATCGCCTTTTGTCTTACGTCTGTTTGTGATTTTTTTAAATCAAAAAACCGATAAAAATATGTCGTTTTTAGCCTATTCGCTAATTATTATTATTTTTTGCAAATCCAGGAACTGACAGAAAAATGTGGTTTTTAGATTATAATTAAAAACCGTTGGCTGCGTTCAAAACAAGTATCGGCTTTTGTCTTACGTCTGTTTGTGATTTTTTAAAATCAAAAAACCGATAGAAATATGTGGTTTTTAGCCCGTTCGCTAATTATTATTATTTTTTGCATATCCAGGAACTGACAGAAAAATGTGGTTTTTGGATTATTATTAAAAACCGTTAGCTGCGTTCAGAACAAGTATCGCCTTTTGTCTTACGTCTGTTTGTGATTTTTTAAAATAAAAAAACCGATAGAAATATGTGGTTTTTAGCCCAGTCGCTAATTATTATTATTTTTTGCAAATCCAGGAACTGACAGAAAAATGTGGTTTTTAGATTATTATTAAAAATCGTTAGCTGCGTTCAAAACAAGTATCGCCTTTTGTCTTACGTCTGTTTGTGATTTTTTAAAATAAAAAAACCGATAGAAATATGCGGTTTTTAGCCCATTCGCTATTTATTATTATTTTTTGCAAATCCAGGAACTGACAGAAAAATGTGGTTTTTAGATTATTATTAAAAACCGTTAGCTGCGTTCGAAACAAGTATCGCCCTTTGTCTTACGTCTGTTTTTGATTTTTTAAAAATCAAAAAACTGATAATAATAGGTCGATTTTAGCCTATTGCTAATTATTATTATTTTTTGCAAATCCAGGAACTGACAAAAAATGTGGTTTTTAGATGATTATTATTATTATTAAAAACCGTTAGCTGCGTTCAAAACAAGTATCGCCTTTTGTCTTACGTCTGTTTGTGATTTTTTTATATCAAAAATCCGATAAAAATATGTCGTTTTTAGCCTATTCGCTAATTATTATTATTTTTTGCAAATCCAGGAACTGACAGAAAAATGTGGTTTTTAGATTATAATTAAAAAACGTTGGCTGCGTTCAAAACAAGTATCGGCTTTTGTCTTACGTTTGTTTGTGATTTTTTAAAATCAAAAAACCGATAGAAATATGTGGTTTTTAGCCCGTTCGCTAATTATTATTATTTTTTGCATATCCAGAAACTGACAGAAAAATGTGGTTTTTGGATTATTATTAAAAACTGTTAGCTGCGTTCAGAACAGGTATCGCCTTTTGTCTTACGTCTGTTTGTGATTTTTTTAAATCAAAAAACCGATAAAAATATGTCGATTTTAGTCTATTCGCTAATTATTATTATTTTTTGCAAATCCAGGAACTGACAGAAAAATGTCGTTTTTAGATTATTATTAGAAACTTTTAGCTGCGTTCGAAACATGTATCGCCTTTTGTCTTACGTCTGTTTGTGATTTTTTAAAATCAAAAAACCGATAAAAATATGTCGTTTTTAGCCTATTCGCTAATTATTATTATTTTTTGCAAATCCAGGAACTGACAGAAAAATGTGTTTTTAGATTATAATTAAAAACCTTTGGCTGCGTTCAAAACAATTATCGGCTTTTGTCTTAGGTCTGTTTGTGTTTTTTTAAAATTAAAAAACCGATAGAAATATGTGGTTTTTAGCCCATTCGCTAATTATTATTATTTTTTGCAAATCCAGGAACTGACAGAAAAATATGGTTTTTAGATTATAATTAAAAACCGTTAGCTGCGTTCAAAACAAGTATCGCTTTTTGTCTTAAGTCTGTTTGTGATTTTTTAAAATAAAAAAACCGATAGAAATATGTGGTTTTTAGCCCATTCGCTAATTATTATTATTTTTTGCAAATGCAGGAACTGACAGAAAAATGTGGTTTTTAGATTATTCTTAAAAATCGTTAGCTGCGTTCAAAACAAGTATCGCCTTTTGTCTTACATCTGTTTGTGATTTTTTAAAAATCAAAAAACTGATAAAAATAGGTCAATTTTAGCCTATTCGCTAATTATTATTATTTTTTGCAAATCCAGGAACTGACAGAAAAATGTGTTTTTAGATTATAATTAAAAACCGTTGGCTGCGTTCAAAACAATTATTGGCTTTTGTCTTACGTCTGTTTGTGTTTTTTTAAAATCAAAAAACCGATAGAAATATGTGGTTTTTAGCCCGTTCGCTAATTATTATTATTTTTTGCATATCCAGAAACTGACAGAAAAATGTGGTTTTTGGATTATTATTAAAAACTGTTAGCTGCGTTCAGAACAGGTATCGCCTTTTGTCTTACGTCTGTTTGTGATTTTTTTAAATCAAAAAACCGATAAAAATATGTCGATTTTAGTCTATTCGCTAATTATTATTATTTTTTGCAAATCCAGGAACTGACAGAAAAATGTTGTTTTTAGATTATTATTAGAAACTTTTAGCTGCGTTCGAAACATGTATCGCCTTTTGTCTTACGTCTGTTTGTGATTTTTTAAAATCAAAAAACCGATAAAAATATGTCGTTTTTAGCCTATTCGCTAATTATTATTATTTTTTGCAAATCCAGGAACTGACAGAAAAATGTGTTTTTAGATTATAATTAAAAACCTTTGGCTGCGTTCAAAACAATTATCGGCTTTTGTCTTAGGTCTGTTTGTGTTTTTTTAAAATTAAAAAACCGATAGAAATATGTGGTTTTTAGCCCATTCGCTAATTATTATTATTTTTTGCAAATCCAGGAACTGACAGAAAAATATGGTTTTTAGATTATAATTAAAAACCGTTAGCTGCGTTCAAAACAAGTATCGCTTTTTGTCTTAAGTCTGTTTGTGATTTTTTAAAATAAAAAAACCGATAGAAATATGTGGTTTTTAGCCCATTCGCTAATTATTATTATTTTTTGCAAATCCAGGAACTGACAGAAAAATGTGGTTTTTAGATTATTCTTAAAAATCGTTAGCTGCGTTCAAAACAAGTATCGCCTTTTGTCTTACGTCTGTTTGTGATTTTTTAAAAATCAAAAAACTGATAAAAATAGGTCAATTTTAGCCTATTCGCTAATTATTATTATTTTTTGCAAATCCAGGAACTGACAGAAAAATGTGGTTTTTAGATTATTATTATTATTAAAAACCGTTAGCTGCGTTCAAAGCAAGTATCGCCTTTTGTCTTACGTCTGTTTGTGATTTTTTTAAATCAAAAAACCGATAAAAATATATCGTTTTTAGCCTATTCGCTAATTATTATTATTTTTTGCAAATCCAGGAACTGACAGAAAAATGTGTTTTTAGATTATAATTAAAAACCGTTGGCTGCGTTCAAAACAATTATTGGCTTTTGTCTTACGTCTGTTTGGGTTTTTTTAAAATCAAAAAACCGATAGAAATATGTGGTTTTTAGCCCATTCGCTAATTATTATTATTTTTTGCAAATCCAGGAACTGACAGAAAAATGTGGTTTTTAGATTATAATTAAAAACCGTTAGCTGCGTTCAAAACAAGTATCGCCTTTTGTCTTACGTATGTTTGTGATTTTTTAAAATAAAAAAACCGATAGAAATATGTGGTTTTTAGCCCAGTCGCTAATTATTATTATTTTTTGCAAATCCAGGAACTGACAGAAAAATGTGGTTTTTAGATTATTCTTAAAAATCGTTAGCTGCGTTCAAAACAAGTATCGCCTTTTGTCTTACGTCTGTTTGTGATTTTTTAAAAATCAAAAAACTGATAAAAATAGGTCAATTTTAGCCTATTCGCTAATTATTATTATTTTTTGCAAATCCAGGAACTGACAGAAAAATGTGGATTTTAGATTATTATTATTATTAAAAACCATTAGCTGCGTTCAAAACAAGTATCACCTTTTGTCTTACGTCTGTTTGTGATTTTTTTAAATCAAAAAACCGATAAAAATATATCGTTTTTAGCCTATTCGCTAATTATTATTATTTTTTGCAAATCCAGGAACTGACAGAAAAATGTGGTTTTTAGATTATAATTAAAAACCGCTGGCTGCGTTCAGAACAAGTATCGGCTTTTGTCTTACGTCTGTTTGTGATTTTTTAAAATCAAAAAACCGATAGAAATATGTGGTTTTTAGCCCGTTCGCTAATTATTATTATTTTTTGCATATCTAGGAACTGACAGAAAAATGTGGTTTTTGGATTATTATTAAAAACCTTTAGCTGCGTTCAGAACAAGTATCGCCTTTTGTCTTACGTCTGTTTGTGATTTTTTTAAATCAAAAATCCGATAAAAATATGTCGTTTTTAGCCTATTCGCTAATTATTATTATTTTTTGCAAATCCAGGAACTGACAGAAAAATGTGGTTTTTAGATTATTATTAGAAACCTTTAGCTGCGTTCGATACATGTATCGCCTTTTGTCTTACGTCTGTTTGTGATTTTTTAAAATAAAAAAACCGATAAAAATATGTCGATTTTAGTCTATTCGCTAATTATTATTATTTTTGCAAATCCAGGAACTGACAGAAAAATGAAGTTTTTAGATTATAATTAAAAACCGTCAGCTGCGTTCAAAACAAGTATCGCCTTTTGTCTTACGTTTGTTTGTGATTTTTTTAAATCAAAAAACCGATAAAAATATGTCGATTTTAGTCTATTCGCTAATTATTATTATTTTTTGCAAGTCCAGGAACTGACAGAAAAATGTCGTTTTTAGATTATTATTAGAAACCTTTAGCTGCGTTCGAAACATGTATCGCCTTTTGTCTTACGTCTGTTTGTGATTTTTTAAATTAAAAAAACCGATAAAAATATGTCGATTTTAGTCTATTCGCTAATTATTATTATTTTTTGCATATCCAGGAACTGACAGAAAAATGTGGTTTTTAGATTATTATTAAAAATCGTTAGCTGCGTTCAAAACAAGTATCGCCTTTTGTCTTACGTCTGTTTGTGATTTTTTAAAATAAAAAAACCGATAGAAATATGTGGTTTTTAGCCCATTCGCTATTTATTATTATTTTTTGCAAATCCAGGAACTGACAGAAAAATGTGGTTTTTAGATTATTATTAAAAACCGTTAGCTGCGTTCGAAACAAGTATCGCCCTTTGTCTTACGTCTGTTTTTGATTTTTTAAAAATCAAAAAACTGATAATAATAGGTCGATTTTAGCCTATTCGCTAATTATTATTATTTTTTGCAAATCCAGGAACTGACAGAAAAATGTGGTTTTTAGATTATTATTATTATTAAAAACCGTTAGCTGCGTTCAAAACAAGTATCGCCTTTTGTCTTACGTCTGTTTGTGATTTTTTTAAATCAAAAATCCGATAAAAATATGTCGTTTTTATCCTATTCGCTAATTATTATTATTTTTTGCAAATCCAGGAACTGACAGAAAAATGTGGTTTTTAGATTATAATTAAAAAACGTTGGCTGCGTTCAAAACAAGTATCGGCTTTTGTCTTACGTTTGTTTGTGATTTTTTAAAATCAAAAAACCGATAGAAATATGTGGTTTTTAGCCCGTTCGCTAATTATTATTATTTTTTGCATATCCAGAAACTGACAGAAAAATGTGGTTTTTGGATTATTATTAAAAACCGTTAGCTGCGTTCAGAACAGGTATCGCCTTTTGTCTTACGTCTGTTTGTGATTTTTTTAAATCAAAAAACCGATAAAAATATGTCGATTTTAGTCTATTCGCTAATTATTATTATTTTTTGCAAATCCAGGAACTGACAGAAAAATGTCGTTTTTAGATTATTATTAGAAACCTTTAGCTGCGTTCGAAACATGTATCGCCTTTTGTCTTACGTCTGTTTGTGATTTTTTAAAATCAAAAAACCGATAAAAATATGTCGTTTTTAGCCTATTCGCTAATTATTATTATTTTTTGCAAATCTAGGAACTGACAGAAAAATGTGTTTTTAGATTATAATTAAAAACCGTTGGCTGCGTTCAAAACAATTATCGGCTTTTGTCTTACGTCTGTTTGTGTTTTTTTAAAATCAAAAAGCCTATAGAAATATGTGGTTTTTAGCTCATTCGCTAATTATTATTATTTTTTGCATATCCAGGAGCTGACAAAAAAATGTGGTTTTTAGATTATTATTAAAAACCGTTAGCTGCGTTCAAAACAAGTATCGCCTTTTGTCTTAAGTCTGTTTATGATTTTTTAAAATAAAAAAACCGATAGAAATATGTGGTTTTTAGCCCATTCGCTAATTATTATTATTTTTTGCAAATCCAGGAACTGACAGAAAAATGTGGTTTTTAGATTATAATTAAAAACCGTTAGCTGCGTTCAAAACAAGTATCGCCTTTTGTCTTAAGTCTGTTTATGATTTTTTAAAATAAAAAAACCGATAGAAATATGTGGTTTTTAGCCCATTCGCTAATTATTATTATTTTTTGCAAATCCAGGAACTGACAGAAAAATGTGGTTTTTAGATTATATTTAAAAATCGTTAGCTTCGTTCAAAACAAGTATCGCCTTTTGTCTTACGTCTGTTTGTGATTTTTTAAAAATCAAAAAACTGATAAAAATAGGTCAATTTTAGCCTATTCGCTAATTATTATTATTTTTTGCAAATTCAGGAACTGACAGAAAAATGTGGTTTTTAGATTATAATTAAAAACCGTTGGCTGCGTTCAAAACAAGTATCGGCTTTTGTCTTACGTCTGTTTGTGATTTTTTAAAATAAAAAAACCGATAGAAATATGTGGTTTTTAGCCCGTTCGCTAATTATTATTATTTTTTGCATATCCAGGAACTGACAGAAAAATGTGGGTTTTAAATTATTATTAAAAACCTTTAGCTGCGTTCAAAACAAGTATCGCCTTTTGTCTTACGTCTGTTTGTGATTTTTAAAAATCAAAAAACCGATAAAAATATGTCGATTTTAGTCTATTCGCTAATTATGATTATTTTTTGCAAATCCAGGAACTGACAGAAAAATGTGGTTTTTAGATTATTATTAAAAATCGTTAGCTGCGTTCAAAACAAGTATCGCCTTTTGTCTTACGTCTGTGTGTGATTTTTTAAAAAAAAAACCGATAAAAATATGTCGATTTTAGTCTATTCGCTAATTATTATTATTTTTTGCAAATCCAGGAACTGACAGAAAAATGTGGTTTTTAGATTATAATTAAAAACCGTTAGCTGCGTTCAAAACAAGTATCGCCTTTTGTCTTACGTCTGTTTGTGATTTTTTTAAATCAAAAAACCGATAAAAATATGTCGATTTTAGTCTATTCGCTAATTATTATTATTTTTTGCAAATCCAGAAACTGACAGAAAAATGTCGTTTCTAGATTATTATTAGAAACTTTTAGCTGCGTTCGAAATATGTATCGCCTTTTGTCTTACGTCTGTTTGTGATTTTTTAAATTAAAAAAACCGATAAAAATATGTCGATTTTAGTCTATTCGCTAATTATTATTATTTTTTGCAAATCCAGGAACTGACAGAAAAATGTGGTTTTTAGATTATATTTAAAAACCGTTGGCTGCGTTCAAAACAATTATCAGCTTTTGTCTTAGGTCTGTTTGTGTTTTTTTAAAATCAAAAAACCTATAGAAATATGTGGTTTTTAGCCCATTGCTAATTATTATTATTTTTTGCATATCCAGGAACTGACAGAAAAATGTGGTTTTTAGATTATTATTAAAAACCGTTAGCTGCGTTCAAAACAAGTATCGCCTTTTGTCTTACGTCTGTTTGTGATTTTTTAAAATAAAAAAACCGATAGAAATATGTGGTTTTTAGCCCATTCGCTATTTATTATTATTTTTTGCAAATCCAGGAACTGACAGAAAAATGTGGTTTTTAGATTATTATTAAAAACCGTTAGCTGCGTTCAAAACAAGTATCGCCTTTTGTCTTACGTCTGTTTTTGATTTTCTAAAAATCAAAAAACTGATAAAATAGGTCGATTTTAGCCTATTCGCTAATTATTATTATTTTTTGCAAATCCAGGAACTGACAGAAAAATGTGGTTTTTAGATTATTATTAAAAACCGTTAGCTGCGTTCGAAACAAGTATCGCCCTTTGTCTTACGTCTGTTTTTGATTTTTTAAAAATCAAAAAACTGATAAAAATAGGTCGATTTTAGCCTATTCGCTAATTATTATTATTTTTTGCAAATCCAGGAACTGACAGAAAAATGTGGTTTTTAGATTATTATTATTATTAAAAACCGTTAGCTGCGTTCAAAACAAGTATCGCCTTTTGTCTTACGTCTGTTTGTGATTTTTTAAAATCAAAAAACCGATAGAAATATGTGGTTTTTAGCCCATTCGCTATTTATTATTATTTTTTGCAAATCCAGGAAATGACAGAAAAATGTGGTTTTTAAATTATTATTAAAAACCGTTAGCTGCGTTCGAAACAAGTATCGCCCTTTGTCTTACGTCTGTTTTTGATTTTTTTAAAATCAAAAAACTGATAAAAATATGTCCATTTTAGCCTATTCGCTAATTATTATTATTTTTTGCAAATCCAGGAACTGACAGAAAAATGTGGTTTTTAGATTATTATTATTATTAAAAACCGTTAGCTGCGTTCAAAACAAGTATCGCCTTTTGTCTTACGTCTGTTTGTGATTTTTTTAAATCAAAAATCCGATAAAAATATGTCGTTTTTAGCCTATTCGCTAATTATTATTATTTTTTGCAAATCCAGGAACTGACAGAAAAATGTGGTTTTTAGATTATAATTAAAAAACGTTGGCTGCGTTCAAAACAAGTATCGGCTTTTGACTTACGTCTGTTTGTAATTTTTTAAAATCAAAAAACCGATAGAAATATGTGGTTTTTAGCCTGTTCGCTAATTATTATTATTTTTTGCATATCCAGGAACTGACAGAAAAATGTTGTTTTTGGATTATTATTAAAAACCGTTAGCTGCGTTCAGAACAGGTATCGCCTTTTGTCTTACGTCTGTTTGTGATTTTTTAAAATCAAAAAACCGATAAAAATATGTCGATTTTAGTCTATTCGCTAATTATTATTATTTTTTGCAAATCCAGGAACTGACAGAAAAATGTCGTTTTTAGATTATTATTAGAAACCTTTAGCTGCGTTCGAAACATGTATCACCTTTTGTCTTACGTCTGTTTGTGATTTTTTAAAATCAAAAAACCGATAAAAATATGTCGATTTTAGTCTATTCGCTAATTATTATTATTTTTTGCAAATCCAGGAACTGACAGAAAAATGTCGTTTTTAGATTATTATTAGAAACTTTTAGCTGCGTTCGAAACATGTATTGCCTTTTGTCTTACGTCTGTTTGTGATTTTTTAAATTAAAAAAACCGATAAAAATATGTCGATTTTAGTCTATTCGCTAATTATTATTTTTTGCAAATCCAGGAACTGACAGAAAAATGTGGTTTTTAGATTATAATTAAAAACCGTTAGCTGCGTTCAAAACAAGTATCGCCTTTTATCTTACGTCTGTTTGTGATTTTTTTAAATCAAAAAACCGATGAAAATATGTCGATTTTAGTCTATTCGCTAATTGTTATTATTTTTTGCAAATCCAGGAACTGACAGAAAAATTTCGTTTTTAGATTATTATTAGAAACTTTTAGCTGCGTTCGAAACATGTATCGCCTTTTGTCTTACGTCTGTTTGTGATTTTTTAAATTAAAAAAACCGATAAAAATATGTCGATTTTAGTCTATTCGCTAATTATTATTATTTTTTGCAAATCCAGGAACTGACAGAAAAATGTGGTTTTTAGACTATATTTAAAAACCGTTGGCTGCGTTCAAAACAATTATCGGCTTTTGTCTTACGTGTTTTTGTGTTTTTTTAAAATCAAAAAACCTATAGAAATATGTGGTTTTTAGCCCATTGCTAATTATTATTATTTTTTGCATATCCAGGAACTGACAGAAAAATGTGGTTTCTAGATTATTATTAAAAACCGTTAGCTGCGTTCAAAACAAGTATCGCCTTTTGTCTTACGTCTGTTTGTGATTTTTTAAAATAAAAAAACCGATAGAAATATGTGGTTTTTAGCCCATTGGCTATTTATTATTATTTTTTGCAAATCCAGGAACTGACAGAAAAATGTGGTTTTTAGATTATTATTAAAAAACGTTGGCTGCGTTCAAAACAAGTATCGCCTTTTGTCTTACGTCTGTTTGTGATTATTTTAAATCAAAAATCCGATAAAAATATGTCGTTTTTAGTCTATTCGCTAATTATTATTATTTTTTGCAAATCCAGGAACTGACAGAAAAATGTCGTTTTTAGATTATTATTAGAAACTTTTAGCTGCGTTCGAAACATGTATCGCCTTTTGTCTTACGTCTGTTTGTGATTTTTTAAATTAAAAAAACCGATAAAAATATGTCGATTTTAGTCTATTCGCTAATTATTATTATTTTTTGCAAATCCAGGAACTGACAGAAAAATGTGGTTTTTAGATTATAATTAAAAACCGTTAGCTGCGTTCAGAACAGGTATCGCCTTTTGTCTTACGTCTGTTTGTGATTTTTTAAAATCAAAAAACCGATAAAAATATGTCGATTTTAGTCTATTCGCTAATTATTATTATTTTTTGCATATCCAGGAACTGACAGAAAAATGTTGTTTTTGGATTATTATTAAAAACCGTTAGCTGCGTTCAGAACAGGTATCGCCTTTTGTCTTACGTCTGTTTGTGATTTTTTAAAATCAAAAAACCGATAAAAATATGTCGATTTTAGTCTATTCGCTAATTATGATTATTTTTTGCAAATCCAGGAACTGACAGAAAAATGTGGTTTTTAGATTATTATTAAAAATCGTTAGCTGCGTTCAAAACAAGTATCGGCTTTTGTCTTACGTCTGTTTGTAATTTTTTAAAATCAAAAAACCGATAGAAATAAGTGGTTTTTAGCCTGTTCGCTAATTATTATTATTTTTTGCATATCCAGGAACTGACAGAAAAATGTGGTTTTTGGATTATTATTAAAAACCGTTAGCTGCGTTCAGAACAGGTATCGCCTTTTGTCTTACGTCTGTTTGTGATTTTTTAAAATCAAAAAACCGATAAAAATATGTCGATTTTAGTCTATTCGCTAATTATTATTATTTTTTGCAAATCCAGGAACTGACAGAAAAATGTCGTTTTTAGATTATTATTAGAAACTTTTAGCTGCGTTCGAAACATGTATCGCCTTTTGTCTTACGTCTGTTTGTGATTTTTTAAATTAAAAAAACCGATAAAAATATGTCGATTTTAGTCTATTCGCTAATTATTATTATTTTTTGCAAATCCAGGAACTGACAGAAAAATGTGGTTTTTAGATTATAATTAAAAACCGTTAGCTGCGTTCAAAACAAGTATCGCCTTTTGCCTTACTTCTGTTTGTGATTTTTTAAAATAAAAAAACCGATAGAAATATGTGGTTTTTAGCCCATTCGCTATTTATTATTATTTTTTGCAAATCCAGGAACTGACAGAAAAATGTGGTTTTTAGATTATTATTAAAAACCGTTAGCTGCGTTCAAAACAAGTATCGCCTTTTGTCTTACGTCTGTTTTTAATTTTTTAAAAATCAAAATATTCGCTAATTATTATTATTTTTTGCAAATCCAGGAACTGACAGAAAAATGTGGTTTTTAGATTATTATTATTATTAAAAACCGTTAGCTGCGTTCAAAACAAGTATCGCCTTTTGTTTTACGTCTGTTTGTGATTTTTTTAAATAAAAAAACCGATAAAAATATGTCGTTTTTAGCCTATTCGCTAATTATTATTATTTTTTGCAAATCCAGGAACTGACAGAATTATGTGGTTTTTAGATTATAATTAAAAACCGTTGGCTGCGTTCAAAACAAGTATCGGCTTTTGTCTTACGTCTGTTTGTGATTTTTTAAAATCAAAAAACCGATAGAAATATGTGGTTTTTAGCCCGTTCGCTAATTATTATTTCTTTTTGCATATCCAGGAACTGACAGAAAAATGTGGTTTTTGGATTATTATTAAAAACCGTTAGCTGCGTTCAGAACAAGTATCGCCTTTTGTCTTACGTCTGTTTGTGATTTTTTTAAAGCAAAAAACCGATAAAAATAGGTCGATTTTAGCCTATTCGCTAATTATTATTATTTTTTGCATATCCAGGAACTGACAGAAAAATGTGGTTTTTAGATTATTATTAAAAAACGTTGGCTGCGTTCAAAACAAGTATCGCCTTTTGTCTTACGTCTGTTTGTGATTATTTTAAATCAAAAATCCGATAAAAATATGTCGTTTTTAGCCTGTTCGCTAATTATTATTATTTTTTGCATATCCAGGAACTGACAGAAAAATGTTGTTTTTGGATTATTATTAAAAACCGTTAGCTGCGTTCAGAACAGGTATCGTCTTTTGTCTTACGTCTGTTTGTGATTTTTTAAAATCAAAAAACCGATAAAAATATGTCGATTTTAGTCTGTTCGCTAATTATTATTATTTTTTGCAAATCCAGGAACTGACAGAAAAATGTCGTTTTTAGATTATTATTAGAAACCTTTAGCTGCGTTCGAAACATGTATCACCTTTTGTCTTACGTCTGTTTGTGATTTTTTAAAATCAAAAAACCGATAAAAATATGTCGATTTTAGTCTATTCGCTAATTATTATTATTTTTTGCAAATCCAGGAACTGACAGAAAAATGTCGTTTTTAGATTATTATTAGAAACTTTTAGCTGCGTTCGAAACATGTATCGCCTTTTGCCTTACGTCTGTTTGTGATTTTTTAAATTAAAAAAACCGATAAAAATATGTCGATTTTAGTCTATTCGCTAATTATTATTTTTTGCAAATCCAGGAACTGACAGAAAAATGTGGTTTTTAGATTATAATTAAAAACCGTTAGCTGCGTTCAAAACAAGTATCGCCTTTTGTCTTACGTCTGTTTGTGATTTTTTTAAATCAAAAAACCGATGAAAATATGTCAATTTTAGTCTATTCGCTAATTGTTATTATTTTTTGCAAATCCAGGAACTGACAGAAAAATTTCGTTTTTAGATTATTATTAGAAACTTTTAGCTGCGTTCGAAACATGTATCGCCTTTTGTCTTACGTCTGTTTGTGATTTTTTAAATTAAAAAAACCGATAAAAATATGTCGATTTTAGTCTATTCGCTAATTATTATTATTTTTTGCAAATCCAGGAACTGACAGAAAAATGTGGTTTTTAGACTATATTTAAAAACCGTTGGCTGCGTTCAAAACAATTATCGGCTTTTGTCTTACGTGTTTTTGTGTTTTTTTAAAATCAAAAAACCTATAGAAATATGTGGTTTTTAGCCCATTGCTAATTATTATTATTTTTTGCATATCCAGGAACTGACAGAAAAATGTGGTTTCTAGATTATTATTAAAAATCGTTAGCTGCGTTCAAAACAAGTATCGCCTTTTGTCTTACGTCTGTTTGTGATTTTTTAAAATAAAAAAACCGATAGAAATATGTGGTTTTTAGCCCATTGGCTATTTATTATTATTTTTTGCAAATCCAGGAACTGACAGAAAAATGTGGTTTTTAGATTATTATTAAAAAACGTTGGCTGCGTTCAAAACAAGTATCGCCTTTTGTCTTACGTCTGTTTGTGATTATTTTAAATCAAAAATCTGATAAAAATATGTCGTTTTTAGCCTATTCGCTAATTATTATTATTTTTTGCAAATCCAGGAACTGACAGAAAAATGTGGTTTTTAGATTATAATTAAAAAACGTTGGCTGCGTTCAAAACAAGTATCGGCTTTTGTCTTACGTCTGTTTGTAATTTTTTAAAATCAAAAAACCGATAGAAATAAGTGGTTTTTAGCCTGTTCGCTAATTATTATTATTTTTTGCATATCCAGGAACTGACAGAAAAATGTGGTTTTTGGATTATTATTAAAAACCGTTAGCTGCGTTCAGAACAGGTATCGCCTTTTGTCTTACGTCTGTTTGTGATTTTTTAAAATCAAAAAACCGATAAAAATATGTCGATTTTAGTCTATTCGCTAATTATTATTATTTTTTGCAAATCCAGGAACTGACAGAAAAATGACGTTTTTAGATTATTATTAGAAACTTTTAGCTGCGTTCGAAACATGTATCGCCTTTTGTCTTACGTCTGTTTGTGATTTTTTAAATTAAAAAAACCGATAAAAATATGTCGATTTTAGTCTATTCGCTAATTATTATTATTTTTTGCAAATCCAGGAACTGACAGAAAAATGTGGTTTTTAGATTATAATTAAAAACCGTTAGCTGCGTTCAAAACAAGTATCGCCTTTTGCCTTACGTCTGTTTGTGATTTTTTAAAATAAAAAAACCGATAGAAATATGTGGTTTTTAGCCCATTCGCTATTTATTATTATTTTTTGCAAATCCAGGAACTGACAGAAAAATGTGGTTTTTAGATTATTATTAAAAACCGTTAGCTGCGTTCAAAACAAGTATCGCCTTTTGTCTTACGTCTGTTTTTAATTTTTTAAAAATCAAAAAACTGATAAAAATAGGACGATTTTAGCTTATTCGCTAATTATTATTATTTTTTGCAAATCCAGGAACTGACAGAAAAATGTGGTTTTTAGATTATTATTATTATTAAAAACCGTTAGCTGCGTTCAAAACAAGTATCGCCTTTTGTTTTACGTCTGTTTGTGATTTTTTTAAATAAAAAAACCGATAAAAATATGTCGTTTTTAGCCTATTCGCTAATTATTATTATTTTTTGCAAATCCAGGAACTGACAGAATTATGTGGTTTTTAGATTATAATTAAAAACCGTTGGCTGCGTTCAAAACAAGTATCGGCTTTTGTCTTACGTCTGTTTGTGATTTTTTAAAATCAAAAAACCGATAGAAATATGTGGTTTTTAGCCCGTTCGCTAATTATTATTTCTTTTTGCATATCCAGGAACTGACAGAAAAATGTGGTTTTTGGATTATTATTAAAAACCGTTAGCTGCGTTCAGAACAAGTATCGCCTTTTGTCTTACGTCTGTTTGTGATTTTTTTAAAGCAAAAAACCGATAAAAATAGGTCGATTTTAGCCTATTCGCTAATTATTATTATTTTTTGCATATCCAGGAACTGACAGAAAAATGTGGTTTTTAGATTATTATTAAAAAACGTTGGCTGCGTTCAAAACAAGTATCGCCTTTTGTCTTACGTCTGTTTGTGATTTTTTTAAATCAAAAATCCGATAAAAATATGTCGTTTTTAGCCTATTCGCTAATTATTATTATTTTTTGCAAATCCAGGAACTGACAGAAAAATGTGGTTTTTAGATTATAATTAAAAAACGTTGGCTGCGTTCAAAACAAGTATCGGCTTTTGTCTTACGTCTGTTTGTAATTTTTTTAAATCAAAAAACCGATAGAAATAAGTGGTTTTTAGCCTGTTCGCTAATTATTATTATTTTTTGCATATCCAGGAACTGACAGAAAAATGTGGTTTTTGGATTATTATTAAAAACCGTTAGCTGCGTTCAGAACAGGTATCGCCTTTTGTCTTACGTCTGTTTGTGATTTTTTAAAATCAAAAAACCGATAAAAATATGTCGATTTTAGTCTATTCGCTAATTATTATTATTTTTTGCAAATCCAGGAACTGACAGAAAAATGTCGTTTTTAGATTATTATTAGAAACCTTTAGCTGCGTTCGAAACATGTATCACCTTTTGTCGTACGTCTGTTTGTGATTTTTTAAAATCAAAAAACCGATAAAAATATGTCGATTTTAGTCTATTCGCTAATTATTATTATTTTTTGCAAATCCAGGAACTGACAGAAAAATGTCGTTTTTAGATTATTATTAGAAACTTTTAGCTGCGTTCGAAACATGTATCGCCTTTTGTCTTACGTCTGTTTGTGATTTTTTAAATTAAAAAAACCGATAAAAATATGTCGATTTTAGTCTATTCGCTAATTATTATTATTTTTTGCAAATCCAGGAACTGACAGAAAAATGTGGTTTTTAGATTATAATTAAAAACCGTTAGCTGCGTTCAAAACAAGTATCGCCTTTTGTCTTACGTCTGTTTGTGATTTTTTAAAATAAAAAAACCGATAGAAATATGTGGTTTTTAGCCCATTCGCTATTTATTATTATTTTTTGCAAAACCAGGAACTGACAGAAAAATGTGGTTTTTAGATTATTATTAAAAACCGTTAGCTGCGTTCAAAACAAGTATCGCCTTTTGTCTTACGTCTGTTTGTGATTTTTTTAAATCAAAAAACCGATAAAAATATGTCGTTTTTAGCCTATTCGCTAATTATTATTATTTTTTGCAAATCCAGGAACTGACAGAATAATGTGGTTTTTAGATTATAATTAAAAACCGTTGGCTGCGTTCAAAACAAGTATCGGCTTTTGTCTTACGTCTGTTTGTGATTTTTTTAAATCAAAAAACCGATAGAAATATGTGGTTTTTAGCCCGTTCGCTAATTATTATTATTTTTTGCATATCCAGGAACTGACAGAAAAATGTGGTTTTTGGATTATTATTAAAAACTGTTAGCTGCGTTCAGAACAAGTATCGCCTTTTGTCTTACGTCTGTTTGTGATTTTTTTAAAGCAAAAAACCGATAAAAATATGTCGATTTTAGTCTATTCGCTAATTATTATTATTTATTGCAAATCCAGGAACTGACAGAAAAATGTCGTTTTTAGATTATTATTAGAAACCTTTAGCTGCGTTCGAAACATGTATCGCCTTTTGTCTTAAGTCTGTTTGTGATTTTTTAAATTAAAAAAACCGATAAAAATATGTCGATTTTAGTCTATTCGCTAATTATTATTATTTTTTGCAAATCCAGGAACTGACAGAAAAATGTGGTTTTTAGATTATCATTAAAAACCGTTAGCTGCGTTCAAAACAAGTATCGCCTTTTGTCTTACGTCTGTTTGTGATTTTTTAAAATAAAAAAACTGATAGAAATATGTGGTTTTTAGCCCAATCGCTAATTATTATATTTTTTGCAAATCCAGGAACTGACAGAAAAATGTGGTTTTTAGATTATTATTAAAAATCGTTAGCTGCGTTCAAAACAAGTATCGCCTTTTGTCTTACGTCTGTTTGTGATTTTTTAAAATAAAAAAAACGATAAAAATATGTCGATTTTAGTCTATTCGCTAATTATTATTATTTTTTGCAAATCCAGGAACTGACAGAAAAATGTGGTTTTTAGATTATAATTAAAAACCGTTAGCTGCGTTCAAAACAAGTATCGCCTTTTGTCTTACGTCTGTTTGTGATTTTTTAAATTAAAAAAACCGATAAAAATATGTCGATTTTAGTCTATTCGCTAATTATTATTATTTTTTGCAAATCCAGGAACTGACAGAAAAATGTGGTTTTTAGATTATATTTAAAAACCGTTGGCTGCGTTCAAAACAATTATCGGCTTTTGTCTTACGTCTGTTTGTGTTTTTTTAAAATCAAAAAACCTATAGAAATATGTGGTTTTTAGCCCATTGCTAATTATTATTATTTTTTGCATATCCAGGAACTGACAGAAAAATGTGGTTTCTAGATTATTATTAAAAACCGTTAGCTGCGTTCAAAACAAGTATCGCCTTTTGTCTTACGTCTGTTTTTGATTTTTTTAAAATCAAAAAACTGATAAAAATAGGACGATTTTAGCTTATTCGCTAATTATTATTATTTTTTGCAAATCCAGGAACTGACAGAAAAATGTGGCTTTTAGATTATTATTATTATTAAAAACCGTTAGCTGCGTTCAAAACAAGTATCGCCTTTTGTCTTACGTCTGTTTGTGATTTTTTAAAATCGAAAAACCGATAAAAATATGTCGATTTTAGTCTATTCGCTAATTATTATTATTTTTTGAAAATCCAAGAACTGACAGAAAAATGTGGTTTTTAGATTATAATTAAAAACCGTTGGCTGCGTTCAAAACAAGTATCGGCTTTTGTCTTACGTCTGTTTGTGATTTTTTTAAATAAAAAAACCGATAGAAATATGTGGTTTTTAGCCCGTTCGCTAATTATTATTATTTTTTGCATATCCAGGAACTGACAGAAAAATGTGGTTTTTGGATTATTATTAAAAACCGTTAGCTGCGTTCAGAACAAGTATCGCCTTTTGTCTTACGTCTGTTTGTGATTTTTTTAAAGCAAAAAACCGATAAAAATATGTCGATTTTAGTTTATTCGCTAATTATTAATATTTTTTGCAAATCCAGGAACTGACAGAAAAATGTCGTTTTTAGATTATTATTAGAAACCTTTAGCTGCGTTCGAAACATGTATCGCCTTTTGTCTTACGTCTGTTTGTGATTTTTTAAATTAAAAAAACCGATAAAAATATGTCGATTTTAGTCTATTCGCTAATTATTATTATTTTTTGTAAATCCAGGAACTGACAGAAAAATGTGGTTTTTAGATTATTATTAAAAACCGTTAGCTGCGTTCAAAACAAGTATCGCCTTTTGTCTTACGTCTGTTTGTGATTTTTTAAAATAAAAAAACCGATAGAAATATGTGGTTTTTAGCCCATTCGCTAATTATTATTATTTTTTGCAAATCCAGGAACTGACAGAAAAATGTGGTTTTTAGATTATTATTAAAAATCGTTAGCTGTGTTCAAAACAAGTATCGCCTTTTGTCTTACGTCTGTTTGTGATTTTTTAAAATAAAAAAACCGATAAAAATATGTCGATTTTAGTCTATTCGCTAATTATTATTATTTTTTGCAAATCCAGAAACTGACAGAAAAATGTCGTTTTTAGATTATTATTAGAAACCTTTAGCTGCGTTCGAAACATGTATCGCCTTTTGTCTTACGTCTGTTTGTGATTTTTTAAATTAAAAAAACCGATAAAAATATGTCGATTTTAGTCTATTCGCTAATTATTATTATTTTTTGCAAATCCAGGAACTGACAGAAAAATGTGGTTTTTAGATTATCATTAAAAACCGTTAGCTGCGTTCAAAACAAGTATCGCCTTTTGTCTTACGTCTGTTTGTGATTTTTTAAAATAAAAAAACTGATAGAAATATGTGGTTTTTAGCCCATTCGCTAATTATTATATTTTTTGCAAATCCAGGAACTGACAGAAAAATGTGGATTTTAGATTATTATTAAAAATCGTTAGATGCGTTCAAAACAAGTATCGCCTTTTGTCTTACGTCTGTTTGTGATTTTTTAAAATAAAAAAACCGATAAAAATATGTCGATTTTAGTCTATTCGCTAATTATTATTATTTTTTGCAAATCCAGGAACTGACAGAAAAATGTGGTTTTTAGATTATAATTAAAAACCGTTAGCTGCGTTCAAAACAAGTATCGCCTTTTGTCTTACGTCTGTTTGTGATTTTTTTAAATCAAAAAACCGATAAAAATATGTCGATTTTAGTCTATTCGCTAATTATTATTATTTTTTGCAAATCCAGAAACTGACAGAAAAATGTCGTTTTTAGATTATTATTAGAAACCTTTAGCTGCGTTCGAAACATGTATCGCCTTTTGTCTTACGTCTGTTTGTGATTTTTTAAATTAAAAAAACCGATAAAAATATGTCGATTTTAGTCTATTCGCTAATTATTATTATTTTTTGCAAATCCAGGAACTGACAGAAAAATGTGGTTTTTAGATTATTATTAAAAACCGTTAGCTGCGTTCAAAACAGGTATCGCCTTTTGTCTTACGTCTGTTTGTAATTTTTTAAAATCAAAAAACCGATAGAAATAAGTGGTTTTTAGCCTGTTCGCTAATTATTATTATTTTTTGCATATACAGGAACTGACAGAAAAATGTGGTTTTTGGATTATTATTAAAAACCGTTAGCTGCGTTCAGAACAGGTATCGCCTTTTTTCTTACGTCTGTTTGTGATTTTTTAAAATCAAAAAACCGATAAAAATATGTCGATTTTAGTCTATTCGCTAATTATTATTATTTTTTGCAAATCCAGGAACTGACAGAAAAATGTCGTTTTTAGATTATTATTAGAAACCTTTAGCTGCGTTCGAAACATGTATCACCTTTTGTCTTACGTCTGTTTGTGATTTTTTAAAATCAAAAAACCGATAAAAATATGTCGATTTTAGTCTATTCGCTAATTATTATTATTTTTTGCAAATCCAGGAACTGACAGAAAAATGTCGTTTTTAGATTATTATTAGAAACTTTTAGCTGCGTTCGAAACATGTATCGCCTTTTGTCTTACGTCTGTTTGTGATTTTTTAAATTAAAAAAACCGATAAAAATATGTCGATTTTAGTCTATTCGGTAATTATTATTATTTTTTGCAAATCCAGGAACTGACAGAAAAATGTGGTTTTTAGATTATTATTAGAAACCTTTAGCTGCGTTCAAAACAAGTATCGCCTTTTGTCTTACGTCTGTTTGTGATTTTTTTAAATCAAAAAACCGATAAAAATATGTCGATTTTAGTCTATTCGCTAATTATTATTATTTTTTGCAAATCCAGAAACTGACAGAAAAATGTCGTTTTTAGATTATTATTAGAAACCTTTAGCTGCGTTCGAAACATGTATCGCCTTTTGTCTTACGTCTGTTTGTGATTTTTTAAATTAAAAAAACCGATAAAAATATGTCGATTTTAGTCTATTCGCTAATTATTATTATTTTTTGCAAATCCAGGAACTGACAGAAAAATGTGGTTTTTAGATTATTATTAAAAACCGTTAGCTGCGTTCAAAACAAGTATCGCCTTTTGTCTTACGTCTGTTTGTAATTTTTTAAAATCAAAAAACCGATAGAAATAAGTGGTTTTTAGCCTGTTCGCTAATTATTATTATTTTTTGCATATACAGGAACTGACAGAAAAATGTGGTTTTTGGATTATTATTAAAAACCGTTAGCTGCGTTCAGAAAAGGTATCGCCTTTTTTCTTACGTCTGTTTGTGATTTTTTAAAATCAAAAAACCGATAAAAATATGTCGATTTTAGTCTATTCGCTAATTATTATTATTTTTTGCAAATCCAGGAACTGACAGAAAAATGTCGTTTTTAGATTATTATTAGAAACCTTTAGCTGCGTTCGAAACATGTATCACCTTTTGTCTTACGTCTGTTTGTGATTTTTTAAAATCAAAAAACCGATAAAAATATGTCGATTTTAGTCTATTCGCTAATTATTATTATTTTTTGCAAATCCAGGAACTGACAGAAAAATGTCGTTTTTAGATTATTATTAGAAACTTTTAGCTGCGTTCGAAACATGTATCGCCTTTTGTCTTACGTCTGTTTGTGATTTTTTAAATTAAAAAAACCGATAAAAATATGTCGATTTTAGTCTATTCGCTAATTATTATTATTTTTTGCAAATCCAGGAACTGACAGAAAAATGTGGTTTTTAGATTATAATTAAAAACCGTTAGCTGCGTTCAAAACAAGTATCGCCTTTTGTCTTACGTCTGTTTGTGATTTTTTAAAATAAAAAAACCGATAGAAATATGTGGTTTTTAGCCCATTCGCTATTTATTATTATTTTTTGCAAAACCAGGAACTGACAGAAAAATGTGGTTTTTAGATTATTATTAAAAACCGTTAGCTGCGTTCAAAACAAGTATCGCCTTTTGTCTTACGTCTGTTTTTGATTTTTTAAAAATCAAAAAACTGATAAAAATAGAACGATTTTAGCTTATTCGCTAATTATTATTATTTTTTGCAAATCCAGGAACTGACAGAAAAATGTGGTTTTTAGATTATTATTATTATTAAAAACCGTTAGCTGCGTTCAAAACAAGTATCGCCTTTTGTCTTACGTCTGTTTGTGATTTTTTTAAATCAAAAAACCGATAAAAATATGTCGTTTTTAGCCTATTCGCTAATTATTATTATTTTTTGCAAATCCAGGAACTGACAGAATAATGTGGTTTTTAGATTATAATTAAAAATCGTTGGCTGCGTTCAAAACAAGTATCGGCTTTTGTCTTACGTCTGTTTGTGATTTTTTTAAATCAAAAAACCGATAGAAATATGTGGTTTTTAGCTTGTTCGCTAATTATTATTATTTTTTGCATATCCAGGAACTGACAGAAAAATGTGGTTTTTGGATTATTATTAAAAACCGTTAGCTGCGTTCAGAACAAGTATCGCCTTTTGTCTTACGTCTGTTTGTGATTTTTTTAAAGCAAAAAACCGATAAAAATAGGTCGATTTTAGCCTATTCGCTAATTATTATTATTTTTTGCAAATCCAGGAACTGACAGAAAAATGTGATTTTTAGATTATTATTAAAAACCGTTAGCTGCGTTGAAAACAAGTATCGCCTTTTGTCTTACGTCTGTTTGTGATTTTTTAAAATCAAAAAACCGATAAAAATATGTCGATTTTATTCTATTCGCTAATTATTATTATTTATTGCAAATCCAGGAACTGACAGAAAAATGTCGTTTTTAGATTATTATTAGAAACCTTTAGCTGCGTTCGAAACATGTATCGCCTTTTGTCTTAAGTCTGTTCGTGATTTTTTAAATTAAAAAAACCTATAAAAATATGTCGATTTTAGTCTATTCGTTAATTATTATTATTTTTTGCAAATCCAGGAACTGACAGAAAAATGTGGTTTTTAGATTATCATTAAAAACCGTTAGCTGCGTTCAAAACAAGTATCGCCTTTTGTCTTATGTCTGTTTGTGATTTTTTTAAATCAAAAATCCGATAAAAATATGTCGTTTTTAGCCTATTTGCTAATTATTATTATTTTTTGCAAATCCAGGAACTGACAGAAAAATGTGGTTTTTAGATTATCATTAAAAACCGTTAGCTGCGTTCAAAACAAGTATCGCCTTTTGTCTTATGTCTGTTTGTGATTTTTTTAAATCAAAAATCCGATAAAAATATGTCGATTTTAGTCTATTCGCTAATTATTATTATTTTTTGCAAATCCAGAAACTGACAGAAAAATGTCGTTTTTAGATTAATATTAGAAACTTTTAGCTGCGTTCGAAACATGTATCGCCTTTTGTCTTACGTCTGTTTGTGATTTTTAAATTAAAAAAACCGATAAAAATATGTCGATTTTAGTCTATTCGCTAATTATTATTATTTTTTGCAAATCCAGGAACTGACAGAAAAATGTGGTTTTTAGATTATATTTAAAAACCGTTGGCTGCGTTTAAAACAATTATCGGCTTTTGTCTTACGTCTGTTTGTGTTTTTTTAAAATCAAAAAACCTATAGAAATATGTGGTTTTTAGCCCATTGCTAATTATTATTATTTTTTGCATATCCAGGAACTGACAGAAAAATGTGGTTTCTAGATTATTATTAAAAACCGTTAGCTGCGTTCAAAACAAGTATCGCCTTTTGTCTTACGTCTGTTTGTGATTTTTTAAAATCAAAAAACCGATAAAAATATGTCGATTTTAGTCTATTCGCTAATTATTATTATTTTTTGCAAATCCAGGAACTGACAGAAAAATGTGGTTTTTAGATTATAATTAAAAACCGTTAGCTGCGTTTAAAACAAGTATCGCCTTTTGTCTTACGTCTGTTTGTGATTTTTTTAAATAAAAAAACCGTTAAAAATATGTCGATTTTAGTCTATTCGCTAATTGTTATTATTTTTTGCAAATCCAGGAACTGACAGAAAAATGTCGTTTTTAGATTATTATTAGAAACTTTTAGCTGCGTTCGAAACATGTATCGCCTTTTGTCTTACGTCTGTTTGTGATTTTTAAATTAAAAAAACCGATAAAAATATGTCGATTTTAGTCTATTCGCTAATTATTATTATTTTTTGCAAATCCAGGAACTGACAGAAAAATGTGGTTTTTAGATTATATTTAAAAACCGTTGGCTGCGTTTAAAACAATTATCGGCTTTTGTCTTACGTCTGTTTGTGTTTTTTTAAAATCAAAAAACCTATAGAAATATGTGGTTTTTAGCCCATTGCTAATTATTATTATTTTTTGCATATCCAGGAACTGACAGAAAAATGTGGTTTCTAGATTATTATTAAAAACCGTTAGCTGCGTTCAAAACAAGTATCGCCTTTTGTCTTACGTCTGTTTGTGATTTTTTAAAATAAAAAAACCGATAGAAATATGTGGTTTTTAGCCCATTCGCTATTTATTATTATTTTTTGCAAATCCAGAAACTGACAGAAAAATGTGGTTTTTAGATTATTATTAAAAACCGTTAGCTGCGTTCAAAACAAGTATCGCCTTTTGTCTTACGTCTGTTTTTGATTTTTTAAAAATCAAAAAACTGATAAAAATAGGACGATTTTAGCTTATTCGCTAATTATTATTATTTTTTGCAAATCCAGGAACTGACAGAAAAATGTGGTTTTTAGATTATTATTATTATTAAAAACCGTTAGCTGCGTTCAAGAAAAGTATCGCCTTTTGTCTTACGTCTGTTTGTGATTTTTTTAAATCAAAAAACCGATAAAAATATGTCGTTTTTAGCCTATTCGCTAATTATTATTATTTTTTGCAAATCCAGGAACTGACAGAATAATGTGGTTTTTAGATTATAATTAAAAACCGTTGCTTTTGTCTTACGTCTGTTTGTGATTTTTTTAAATCAAAAAACCGATAGAAATATGTGGTTTTTAGCCCGTTCGCTAATTATTATTATTTTTTGCATATCCAGGAACTGACAGAAAAATGTGGTTTTTGGATTATTATTAAAAACCGTTAGCTGCGTTGAGAACAAGTATCGCCTTTTGTCTTACGTCTGTTTGTGATTTTTTTAAAGCAAAAAACCGATAAAAATAGGTCGATTTTAGCCTATTCGCTAATTATTATTATTTTTTGCAAATCCAGGAACTGACAGAAAAATGTGATTTTTAGATTATTATTAAAAATCGTTAGCTGCGTTGAAAACAAGTATCGCCTTTTGTCTTACGTCTGTTTGTGATTTTTTAAAATCAAAAAACCGATAAAAATATGTCGATTTTAGTCTATTCGCTAATTATTATTATTTTTTGCAAATCCAGGAACTGACAGAAAAATGTCGTTTTTAGATTATTATTAGAAACCTTTAGCTGCGTTCGAAACATGTATCGCCTTTTGTCTTACGTCTGTTTGTGATTTTTTAAATTAAAAAAATCGATAAAAATATGTCGATTTTAGTCTATTCGCTAATTATTATTATTTTTTGCAAATCCAGGAACTGACAGAAAAATGTGGTTTTTAGATTATTATTAAAAACCGTTAGCTGCGTTCAAAACAAGTATCGCCTTTTGTCTTACGTCTGTTTGTGATTTTTTAAAATAAAAAAACCGATAGAAATATGTGGTTTTTAGCCCATTGCTAATTATTATTATTTTTTGCAAATCCAGGAACTGACAGAAAAATGTGGTTTTTAGATTATTATTAAAAATCGTTAGCTGCGTTCAAAACAAGTATCGCCTTTTGTCTTACGTCTGTTTGTGATTTTTTAAAATAAAAAAACCGATAAAAATATGTCGATTTTAGTCTAATCGCTAATTATTATTATTTTTTGCAAATCCAGGAACTGACAGAAAAATGTGGTTTTTAGATTATATTTAAAAATCGTTGGCTGCGTTTAAAACAATTATCGGCTTTTGTCTTAAGTCTGTTTGTGTTTTTTTAAAATCAAAAAACCTATAGAAATATGTGGTTTTTAGCCCATTGCTAATTATTATTATTTTTTGCATATCCAGGAACTGACAGAAAAATGTGGTTTCTAGATTATTATTAAAAAACGTTAGCTGCGTTCAAAACAAGTATCGCCTTTTGTCTTACGTCTGTTTGTGATTTTTTAAAATAAAAAAACCGATATAAATATGTGTTTTTAGCCCATTCGCTATTTATTATTATTTTTTGCAAATCCAGGAACTGACAGAAAAATGTGGTTTTTAGATTATTATTAAAAACCGTTAGCTGCGTTTAAAACAAGTATCGCCTTTTGTCTTACGTCTGTTTTTGATTTTTTAAAAATCAAAAAACTGATAAAAATAGGACGATTTTAGCTTATTCGCTAATTATTATTATTTTTTGCAAATCCAGGAACTGACAGAAAAATGTGGTTTTTAGATTATTATTATTATTAAAAACCGTTAGCTGCGTTCAAAACAAGTATCGCCTTTTGTCTTACGTCTGTTTGTGATTTTTTTAAATCAAAAAACCGATAAAAATATGTCGTTTTTAGCCTATTCGCTAATTATTATTATTTTTTGCAAATCCAGGACCTGACAGAATAATGTGGTTTTTAGATTATAATTAAAAGCCGTTGGCTGCGTTCAAAACAAGTATCGGCTTTTGTCTTACGTCTGTTTGTGATTTTTTTAAATCAAAAAACTGATAGAAATATGTGGTTTTTAGCCTGTTCGCTAATTATTATTATTTTTTGCATATCCAGGAACTGACAGAAAAATGTGGTTTTTGGATTATTATTAAAAACCGTTAGCTGCGTTCAGAACAAGTATCGCCTTTTGTCTTACGTCTGTTTGTGATTTTTTAAAAGCAAAAAACCGATAAAAATAGGTCGATTTTAGCCTATTCGCTAATTATTATTATTTTTTGCAAATCCAGGAACTGACAGAAAAATGTGATTTTTAGATTATTATTAAAAACCGTTAGCTGCGTTGAAAACAAGTATCGCCTTTTGTCTTACGTCTGTTTGTGATTTTTTTAAATCAAAAAACCGATAAAAATATGTCGATTTTAGTCTATTCGCTAATTGTTATTATTTTTTGCAAATCCAGGAACTGACAGAAAAATTTCGTTTTTAGATTATTATTAGAAACTTTTAGCTGCGTTCGAAACATGTATCGCCTTTTGTCTTACGTCTGTTTGTGATTTTTTAAATTAAAAAAACCGATAAAAATATGTCGATTTTAGTCTATTCGCTAATTATTATTATTTTTTGCAAATCCAGGAACTGACAGAAAAATGTGGTTTTTAGATTATATTTAAAAACCGTTGGCTACGTTTAAAACAACTATCGGCTTTTGTCTTACGTCTGTTTGTGATTTTTTAAAATAAAAAAACCGATAGAAATATGTGGTTTTTAGCCCATTCGCTAATTATTATTATTTTTTGCAAATCCAGGAACTGACAGAAAAATGTGGTTTTTAGATTATTATTAAAAATCGTTAGCTGCGTTCAAAACAAGTATCGCCTTTTGTCTTACGTCTGTTTGTGATTTTTTAAAATAGAAAAACCGATAAAAATATGTCGATTTTAGTCTATTCGCTAATTATTATTATTTTTTGCAAATCCAGGAACTGACAGAAAAATGAGGTTTTTAGATTATAATTAAAAACCGTTAGCTGCGTTCAAAACAAGTATCGCCTTTTGTCTTACGTCTGTTTGTGATTTTTTAAAATGAAAAAAACCGATAAAAATATGTCGATTTTAGTCTATTCACTAATTATTATTATTTTTTGCAAATCCAGGAACTGACAGAAAAATGTCGTTTTTAGATTATTATTAGAAACCTTTAGCTGCGTTCGAAACATGTATCGCCTTTTGTCTTACGTCTGTTTGTGATTTTTTAAATTAAAAAAACCGATAAAAATATGTCGATTTTAGTCTATTCGCTATTTATTATTATTTTTTGCAAATCCAGGAACTGACAGAAAAATGTGGTTTTTAGATTATAATTAAAAACCGTTAGCTGCGTTCAAAACAAGTATCGCCTTTTGTCTTACGTCTGTTTGTGATTTTTTTAAATCAAAAAACCGATAAAAATATGTCGATTTTAGTCTATTCGCTAATTGTTATTATTTTTTGCAAATCCAGGAACTGACAGAAAAATGTCGTTTTTAGATTATTATTAGAAACTTTTAGCTGCGTTCGAAACATGTATCGCCTTTTGTCTTACGTCTGTTTGTGATTTTTTAAATTAAAAAAACCGATAAAAATATGTCGATTTTAGTCTATTCGCTAATTATTATTATTTTTTGCAAATCCAGGAACTGACAGAAAAATGTGGTTTTTAGATTATATTTAAAAACCGTTGGCTACGTTTAAAAAAACTATCGGCTTTTGTCTTACGTCTGTTTGTGATTTTTTAAAATAAAAAAACCGATAAAAATATGTCGATTTTAGTCTATTCGCTAATTATTATTATTTTTTGCAAATCCAGGAACTGACAGAAAAATGTGGTTTTTAGATTATAATTAAAAACCGTTAGCTGCGTTCAAAACAAGTATCGCCTTTTGTCTTACGTCTGTTTGTGATTTTTTTAAATCAAAAAACCGATAAAAATATGTCGATTTTAGTCTATTCGCTAATTGTTATTATTTTTTGCAAATCCAGGAACTGACAGAAAAATGTCGTTTTTAGATTATTATTAGAAACTTTTAGCTGCATTCGAAACATGTATCGCCTTTTGTCTTACGTCTGTTTGTGATTTTTTAAATTAAAAAAACCGATAAAAATATGTCGATTTTAGTCTATTCGCTAATTATTATTATTTTTTGCAAATCCAGGAACTGACAGAAAAATGTGGTTTTTAGATTATATTTAAAAACCGTTAGCTGCGTTCAAAACAAGTATCGCCTTTTGTCTTACGTCTGTTTGTGATTTTTTAAAATAAAAAAACCGATAGAAATATGTGGTTTTTAGCCCATTCGCTAATTATTATTATTTTTTGCAAATCCAGGAACTGACAGAAAAATGTGGTTTTTAGATTATTATTATAAAACGTTAGGTGCGTTCAAAACAAGTATCGCCTTTTGTCTTACGTCTGTTTGTGAGTTTTTAAAATAAAAAAACCGATAAAAATATGTCGATTTTAGTCTATTCGCAAATTATTATTATTTTTTGCAAATCCAGGAACTGACAGAAAAATGAGGTTTTTAGATTATAATTAAAAACCGTTAGCTGCGTTCAAAACAAGTATCGCCTTTTGTCTTACGTCTCTTTGTGATTTTTTAAAATGAAAAAACCGATAAAAATATGTCGATTTTAGTCTATTCGCTAATCATTATTATTTTTTGCAAATCCAGGAACTGACAGAAAAATGTCGTTTTTAGATTATTATTAGAAACCTTTAGCTGCGTTCGAAACATGTATCGCCTTTTCTCTTACGTCTGTTTGTGATTTTTTAAAATCAAAAAACCGATAAAAATATGTCGTTTTTAGCCTATTCGCTAATTATTATTATTTTTTGCAAAGCCAGGAACTGACAGAAAAATGTGTTTTTAGATTATAATTAAAAACCGTTGGCCGCGTTCAAAACAATTATCGGCTTTTGTCTTACATCTGTTTGTGTTTTTTTAAAATCAAAAAACCTATAGAAATATGTGGTTTTTAGCTCATTCGCTAATTATTATTATTTTTTGCATATCCAGGAGCTGACAGAAAAATGTGGTTTTTAGATTATTATTAAAAACCGTTAGCTGCGTTCAAAACAAGTATCGCCTTTTGTCTTACGTCTGTTTGTGATTTTTTAAAATAAAAAAACCGATAGAAATTAGTGGTTTTTAGCCCATTCGCTAATTATTTTTTTTTTGCAAATCCAGGAACTGACAGAAAAATGTGGTTTTTAGATTATTCTTAAAAATCATTAGCTGCGTTCAAAACAAGTATCGCCTTTTGTCTTACGTCTTTTTGTGATTTTTTAAAAATCAAAAAACTGATAAAAATAGGTCGATTTTAGCCTATTCGCTAATTATTATTATTTTTTGCAAATCCAGGAACTGACAGAAAAATGTGGTTTTTAGATTATAATTAAAAACCGTTGGCCGCGTTCAAAACAATTATCGGCTTTTGTCTTACATCTGTTTGTGTTTTTTTTAAATCAAAAAACCTATAGAAATATGTGGTTTTTAGCTCATTCGCTAATTATTATTATTTTTTGCATATCCAGGAGCTGACAGAAAAATGTGGTTTTTAGATTATTATTAAAAACCGTTAGCTGCGTTCAAAACAAGTATCGCCTTTTGTCTTACGTCTGTTTTTGATTTTTTAAAAATCAAAAAACTGATAAAAATAGGACGATTTTAGCTTATTCGCTAATTATTATTATTTTTTGCAAATCCAGGAACTGACAGAAAAATGTGGTTTTTAGATTATTCTTATTATTAAAAACCGTTAGCTGCGTTCAAAACAAGTATCGCCTTTTGTCTTACGTCTGTTTGTGATTTTTTTAAATCAAAAAACCGATAAAAATATGTCGTTTTTAGCCTATTCGCTAATTATTATTATTTTTTGCAAATCCAAGAACTGACAGAATAATGTGGTTTTTAGATTATAATTAAAAACCGTTGGCTGCGTTCAAAACAAGTATCGGCTTTTGTCTTACGTCTGTTTGTGATTTTTTTAAATCAAAAAACTGATAGAAATATGTGGTTTTTAGCCCGTTCGCTAATTATTATCATTTTTTGCATATCCAGGAACTGACAGAAAAATGTGGTTTTTGGATTATTATTAAAAACCGTTAGCTGCGTTCAGAACAAGTATCGCCTTTTGTCTTACGTCTGTTTGTGATTTTTTTAAAGCAAAAAACCGATAAAAATAGGTCGATTTTAGCCTATTCGCTAATTATTATTATTTTTTGCAAATCCAGGAACTGACAGAAAAATGTGATTTTTAGATTATTATTAAAAACCGTTAGCTGCGTTGAAAACAAGTATCGCCTTCTGTCTTACGTCTGTTTGTGATTTTTTAAAATCAAAAAACCGATAAAAATATGTCGATTTTAGTCTATTCGCTAATTATTATTATTTTTTGCAAATCCAGGAACTGACAGAAAAATGTCGTTTTTAGATTATTATTAGAAACTTTTAGCTGCGTTCGAAACATGTATCGCCTTTTGTCTTACGTCTGTTTGTGATTTTTTAAATTAAAAAAACCGATAAAAATATGTCGATTTTAGTCTATTCGCTAATTATTATTATTTTTTGCAAATCCAGGAACTGACAGAAAAATGTGGTTTTTAGATTATAATTAAAAACCGTTAGCTGCGTTCAAAACAAGTATCGCCTTTTGTCTTACGTCTGTTTGTGATTTTTTTAAATAAAAAAACCGATAAAAATATGTCGATTTTAGTCTATTCGCTAATTGTTATTATTTTTTGCAAATCCAGGAACTGACAGAAAAATGTCGTTTTTAGATTATTATTAGAAACTTTTAGCTGCGTTCGAAACATGTATCGCCTTTTGTCTTACGTCTGTTTGTGATTTTTTAAATTAAAAAAACCGATAAAAATATGTCGTTTTTAGTCTATTCGCCCATTATTAATATTTTTTGCAAATCCAGGAACTGACAGAAAAATGTGGTTTTTAGATTATATTTAAAAACCGTTGGCTACGTTTAAAACAACTATCGGCTTTTGTCTTACGTCTGTTTGTGATTTTTTAAAATAAAAAAACCGATAGAAATATGTGGTTTTTAGCCCATTCGCTAATTATTATTATTTTTTGCAAATCCAGGAACTGACAGAAAAATGTGGTTTTTAGATTATTATTAAAAATCGTTAGCTGCGTTCAAAACAAGTATCGCCTTTTGTCTTACGTCTGTTTGTGATTTTTTAAAATAGAAAAACCGATAAAAATATGTCGATTTTAGTCTATTCGCTAATTATTATTATTTTTTGCAAATCCAGGAACTGACAGAAAAATGAGGTTTTTAGATTATAATTAAAAACCGTTAGCTGCGTTTAAAACAAGTATCGCCTTTTGTCTTACGTCTATTTGTGATTTTTTAACATGAAAAAACCGATAAAAATATGTCGATTTTAGTCTATTCGCTAATTATTATTATTTTTTGCAAATCCAGGAACTGACAGAAAAATGTCGTTTTTAGATTATTATTAGAAACCTTTAGCTGCGTTCGAAACATGTATCGCCTTTTGTCTTACGTCTGTATGTGATTTTTTAAATTAAAAAAACCGATAAAAATATGTCGATTTTAGTCTATTCGCTAATTATTATTATTTTTTGCAAATCCAGGAACTGACAGAAAAATGTGGTTTTTAGATTATATTTAAAAACCGTTAGCTGCGTTCAAAACAAGTATCGCCTTTTGTCTTACGTCTGTTTGTGATTTTTTAAAATAAAAAAACCGATAAAAATATGTCGATTTTAGTCTATTCGCTAATTATTATTATTTTTTGCAAATCCAGGAACTGACAGAAAAATGTGGTTTTTAGATTATAATTAAAAACCGTTAGCTGCGTTTAAAACAAGTATCGCCTTTTGTCTTACGTCTGTTTGTGATTTTTTTAAATCAAAAAACCGATAAAAATATGTCGATTTTAGTCTATTCGCTAATTGTTATTATTTTTTGCAAATCCAGGAACTGACAGAAAAATGTCGTTTTTAGATTATTATTAGAAACTTTTAGCTGCGTTCGAAACATGTATCGCCTTTTGTCTTACGTCTGTTTGTGATTTTTTAAATTAAAAAAACCGATAAAAATATGTCGATTTTAGTCTATTCGCTAATTATTATTATTTTTTGCAAATCCAGGAACTGACAGAAAAATGTGGTTTTTAGATTATATTTAAAAACCGTTAGCTGCGTTCAAAACAAGTATCGCCTTTTGTCTTACGTCTGTTTGTGATTTTTTAAAATAAAAAAACCGATAGAAATATGTGGTTTTTAGCCCATTCGCTAATTATTATTATTTTTTGCAAATCCAGGAACTGACAGAAAAATGTGGTTTTTAGATTATTATTATAAAACGTTAGCTGCGTTTAAAACAAGTATCGCCTTTTGTCTTACGTCTGTTTGTGAGTTTTTAAAATAAAAAAACCGATAAAAATATGTCGATTTTAGTCTATTCGCAAATTATTATTATTTTTTGCAAATCCAGAAACTGACAGAAAAACGAGGTTTTTAGATTATAATTAAAAACCGTTAGCTGCGTTCAAAACAAGTATCGCCTTTTGTCTTACGTCTCTTTGTGATTTTTTAAAATGAAAAAACCGATAAAAATATGTCGATTTTAGTCTATTCGCTAATTATTATTATTTTTTGCAAATCCAGGAACTGACAGAAAAATGTCGTTTTTAGATTATTATTAGAAACCTTTAGCTGCGTTCGAAACATGTATCGCCTTTTCTCTTACGTCTGTTTGTGATTTTTTAAAATCAAAAAACCGATAAAAATATGTCGTTTTTAGCCTATTCGCTAATTATTATTATTTTTTGCAAATCCAGGAACTGACAGAAAAATGTGTTTTTAGATTATAATTAAAAACCGTTGGCCGCGTTCAAAACAATTATCGGCTTTTGTCTTACATCTGTTTGTGTTTTTTTAAAATCAAAAAACCTATAGAAATATGTGGTTTTTAGCTCATTCGCTAATTATTATTATTTTTTGCATATCCAGGAGCTGACAGAAAAATGTGGTTTTTAGATTATTATTAAAAACCGTTAGCTGCGTTCAAAACAAGTATCGCCTTTTGTCTTACGTCTGTTTGTGATTTTTTAAAATAAAAAAACCGATAGAAATATGTGGTTTTTAGCCCATTCGCTAATTATTTTTTTTTGCAAATCCAGGAACTGACAGAAAAATGTGGTTTTTAGATTATTCTTAAAAATCGTTAGCTGCGTTCAAAACAAGTATCGCCTTTTGTCTTACGTCTTTTTGTGATTTTTTAAAAATCAAAAAACTGATAAAAATAGGTCGATTTTAGCCTATTCGCTAATTATTATTATTTTTTGCAAATCCAGGAACTGACAGAAAAATGTGGTTTTTAGATTATAATTAAAAACCGTTGGCTGCGTTCAAAACAAGTATCGGCTTTTGTCTTACGTCTGTTTGTGATTTTTTAAAATCAAAAAACCGATAGAAATATGTGGTTTTTAGCCCGTTCGCTAATTATTATTATTTTTTGCATATCCAGGAACTGACAGAAAAATGTGGTTTTTGGATGATTATTAAAAAACTTTATCTGCGTTCAGAACAAGTATCGCCTTTTGTCTTACGTCTGTTTGTGATTTTTTTAAATAAAAAAAACCGATAAAAATAGGTCGATTTTAGCCTATTCGCTAATTATTATTATTTTTTGCAAATCCAGGAACTGACAGAAAAATGTGATTTTTAGATTATTATTAAAAACAGTTAGCTGCGTTCAAAACAAGTATCGCCTTTTGTCTTACGTCTGTTTGTGATTTTTTAAAATCAAAAAACCCATAAAAATATGTCGATTTTAGTCTATTCGCTAATTATTATTATTTTTTGCAAATCCAGGAACTGACAGAAAAATGTAGTTTTTAGATTATTATTAGAAACCTTTAGCTGCGTTCGAAACATTTATCGCCTTTTGTCTTACGTCTGTTTGTGATTTTTTAAAATAAAAAAACCGATAAAAATATGTCGATTTTAGTCTATTCGCTAATTATTATTATTTTTTGCAAATCCAGGAACTGACAGAAAAATGTGGTTTTTAGATTTTATTTAAAAACCGTTGGCTGCGTTCAAAACAAGTATCGGCTTTTGTCTTACGTCTGTTTGTGTTTTTTTAAAATCAAAAAACCTATAGAAATATGTGGTTTTTAGCCCATTGCTAATTATTATTATTTTTTGCATATCCAGGAACTGACAGAAAAATGTGGTTTTTGGATTATTATTAAAAACCGTTAGCTGCGTTCAGAACAAGTATCGCCTTTTGTCTTACGTCTGTTTGTGATTTTTTTAAAGCAAAAAACCGATAAAAATAGGTCGATTTTAGCCTATTCGCTAATTATTATTATTTTTTGCAAATCCAGGAACTGACAGAAAAATGTGATTTTTAGATTATTATTAAAAATCGTTAGCTGCGTTGAAAACAAGTATCGCCTTTTGTCTTACGTCTGTTTGTGATTTTTTAAATTAAAAAAACCGATAAAAATATGTCGATTTTAGTCTATTCGCTAATTATTATTATTTTTTGCAAATCCAGGAACTGACAGAAAAATGTGGTTTTTAGATTATTATTAAAAACCGTTAGCTGCGTTCAAAACAAGTATCGCCTTTTGTCTTACGTCTGTTTGTGATTTTTTAAAATAAAAAAACCGATAGAAATATGTGGTTTTTAGCCCATTCGCTAATTATTATTATTTTTTGCAAATCCAGGAACTGACAGAAAAATGTGTTTTTAGATTATAATTAAAAACCGTTGGCCGCGTTCAAAACAATTATAGGCTTTTGTCTTACATCTGTTTGTGTTTTTTTAAAATCAAAAAACCTATAGAAATATGTGGTTTTTAGCTCATTCGCTAATTATTATTATTTTTTGCATATCCAGGAGCTGACAGAAAAATGTGGTTTTTAGATTATTATTAAAAACCGTTAGCTGCGTTCGAAACATGTATCGCCTTTTCTCTTACGTCTGTTTGTGATTTTTTAAAATCAAAAAACCGATAAAAATATGTCGTTTTTAGCCTATTCGCTAATTATTATTATTTTTTGCAAATCCAGGAACTGACAGAAAAATGTGTTTTTAGATTATAATTAAAAACCGTTGGCCGCGTTCAAAACAATTATCGGCTTTTGTCTTACATCTGTTTGTGTTTTTTTAAAATCAAAAAACCTATAGAAATATGTGGTTTTTAGCTCATTCGCTAATTATTATTATTTTTTGCATATCCAGGAGCTGACAGAAAAATGTGGTTTTTAGATTATTATTAAAAACCGTTAGCTGCGTTCAAAACAAGTATCGCCTTTTGTCTTACGTCTGTTTGTGATTTTTTAAAATAAAAAAACCGATAGAAATATGTGGTTTTTAGCCCATTCGCTAATTATTTTTTTTTGCAAATCCAGGAACTGACAGAAAAATGTGGTTTTTAGATTATTCTTAAAAATCGTTAGCTGCGTTCAAAACAAGTATCGCCTTTTGTCTTACGTCTTTTTGTGATTTTTTAAAAATCAAAAAACTGATAAAAATAGGTCGATTTTAGCCTATTCGCTAATTATTATTATTTTTTGCAAATCCAGGAACTGACAGAAAAATGTGGTTTTTAGATTATAATTAAAAACCGTTGGCTGCGTTCAAAACAAGTATCGGCTTTTGTCTTACGTCTGTTTGTGATTTTTTAAAATCAAAAAACCGATAGAAATATGTGGTTTTTAGCCCGTTCGCTAATTATTATTATTTTTTGCATATCCAGGAACTGACAGAAAAATGTGGTTTTTGGATGATTATTAAAAAACTTTATCTGCGTTCAGAACAAGTATCGCCTTTTGTCTTACGTCTGTTTGTGATTTTTTTAAATAAAAAAACCGATAAAAATAGGTCGATTTTAGCCTATTCGCTAATTATTATTATTTTTTGCAAATCCAGGAACTGACAGAAAAATGTGATTTTTAGATTATTATTAAAAACAGTTAGCTGCGTTCAAAACAAGTATCGCCTTTTGTCTTACGTCTGTTTGTGATTTTTTAAAATCAAAAAACCCATAAAAATATGTCGATTTTAGTCTATTCGCTAATTATTATTATTTTTTGCAAATCCAGGAACTGACAGAAAAATGTAGTTTTTAGATTATTATTAGAAACCTTTAGCTGCGTTCGAAACATTTATCGCCTTTTGTCTTACGTCTGTTTGTGATTTTTTAAAATAAAAAAACCGATAAAAATATGTCGATTTTAGTCTATTCGCTAATTATTATTATTTTTTGCAAATCCAGGAACTGACAGAAAAATGTGGTTTTTAGATTTTATTTAAAAACCGTTGGCTGCGTTCAAAACAAGTATCGGCTTTTGTCTTACGTCTGTTTGTGTTTTTTTAAAATCAAAAAACCTATAGAAATATGTGGTTTTTAGCCCATTGCTAATTATTATTATTTTTTGCATATCCAGGAACTGACAGAAAAATGTGGTTTTTGGATTATTATTAAAAACCGTTAGCTGCGTTCAGAACAAGTATCGCCTTTTGTCTTACGTCTGTTTGTGATTTTTTTAAAGCAAAAAACCGATAAAAATAGGTCGATTTTAGCCTATTCGCTAATTATTATTATTTTTTGCAAATCCAGGAACTGACAGAAAAATGTGATTTTTAGATTATTATTAAAAACCGTTAGCTGCGTGGAAAACAAGTATCGCCTTTTGTCTTACGTCTGTTTGTGATTTTTTAAAATCAAAAAACCGATAAAAATATGTCGATTTTAGTCTATTCGCTAATTATTATTATTTTTTGCAAATCCAGGAACTGACAGAAAAATGTCGTTTTTAGATTATTATTAGAAACTTTTAGCTGCGTTCGAAACATGTATCGCCTTTTGTCTTACGTCTGTTTGTGATTTTTTAAATTAAAAAAACCGATAAAAATATGTCGATTTTAGTCTATTCGCTAATTATTATTATTTTTTGCAAATCCAGGAACTGACAGAAAAATGTGGTTTTTAGATTATAATTAAAAACCGTTAGCTACGTTCAAAACAAGTATCGCCTTTTGTCTTACGTCTGTTTGTGATTTTTTTAAATCAAAAAACCGATAAAAATATGTCGATTTTAGTCTATTCGCTAATTGTTATTATTTTTTGCAAATCCAGGAACTGACAGAAAAATGTCGTTTTTAGATTATTATTAAAAATCGTTAGCTGCGTTCAAAACAAGTATCGCCTTTTGTCTTACGTCTGTTTGTGATTTTTTAAAATAAAAAAACCGATAAAAATATGTCGATTTTAGTCTATTCGCTAATTATTATTATTTTTTGCAAATCCAGGAACTGACAGAAAAATGTCGTTTTTAGATTATTATTAGAAACTTTTAGCTGCGTTCGAAACATGTATCGCCTTTTGTCTTACGTCTGTTTGTGATTTTTTAAATTAAAAAAACCGATAAAAATATGTCGATTTTAGTCTATTCGCTAATTATTATTATTTTTTGCAAATCCAGGAACTGACAGAAAAATGTGGTTTTTAGATTATATTTAAAAACCGTTGGCTGCGTTTAAAACAATTATCGGCTTTTGTCTTACGTCTGTTTGTGATTTTTGAAAATAAAAAAACCGATAGAAATATGTGGTTTTTAGCCCATTCGCTAATTATTATTATTTTTTGCAAATCCAGGAACTGACAGAAAAATGTGGTTTTTAGATTATTATTAAAAATCGTTAGCTGCGTTCAAAACAAGTATCGCCTTTTGTCTTACGTCTGTTTGTGACTTTTTAAAATAAAAAAACCGATAAAAATATGTCGATTTTAGTCTATTCGCTAATTATTATTATTTTTTGCAAATCCAGGAACTGACAGAAAAATGAGGTTTTTAGATTATAATTAAAAACCGTTAGCTGCGTTCAAAACAAGTATCGCCTTTTGTCTTACGTCTGTTTGTGATTTTTTTAAATGAAAAAATCGATAAAAATATGTCGATTTTAGTCTATTCGCTAATTATTATTATTTTTTGCAAATCCAGGAACTGACAGAAAAATGTCGTTTTTAGATTATTATTAGAAACCTTTAGCTGCGTTCGAAACATGTATCGCCTTTTGTTTTACGTCTGTTTGTGATTTTTTAAATTAAAAAAACCGATAAAAATATGTCGATTTTAGTCTATTCGCTAATTATTATTATTTTTTGCAAATCCAGGAACTGACAGAAAAATGTGGTTTTTAGATTATATTTAAAAACCGTTAGCTGCGTTCAAAACAAGTATCGCCTTTTGTCTTACATCTGTTTGTGATTTTTTAAAATAAAAAAACCGATAAAAATATGTCGATTTTAGTCTATTCGCTAATTATTATTATTTTTTGCAAATCCAGGAACTGACAGAAAAATGTGGTTTTTAGATTATAATTAAAAACCGTTAGCTGCGTTCAAAACAAGTATCGCCTTTTGTCTTACGTCTGTTTGTGATTTTTTTAAATCAAAAAACCGATAAAAATATGTCGATTTTAGCCTATTCGCTAATTGTTATTATTTTTTGCAAATCCAGGAACTGACAGAAAAATGTCGTTTTTAGATTATTATTAGAAACTTTTAGCTGCGTTCGAAACAAGTATCGCCTTTTGTCTTACGTCTGTTTGTGATTTTTTAAATTAAAAAAACCGATAAAAATATGTCGATTTTAGTCTATTCGCTAATTATTATTATTTTTTGCAAATCCAGGAACTGACAGAAAAATGTGGTTTTTAGATTATATTTAAAAACCGTTAGCTGCGTTCAAAACAAGTATCGCCTTTTGTCTTACGTCTGTTTGTGATTTTTTAAAATAAAAAAACCGATAGAAATTTGTGGTTTTTAGCCCATTCGCTAATTATTATTATTTTTTGCAAATCCATGAACTGACAGAAAAATGTGGTTTTTAGATTATTATTAAAAAACGTTAGCTGCGTTCAAAACAAGTATCGCCTTTTGTCTTACGTCTGTTTGTGAGTTTTTAAAATAAAAAAACCGATAAAAATATGTCGATTTTAGTCTATTCGCAAATTATTATTATTTTTTGCAAATCCAGGAACTGACAGAAAAATGAGGTTTTTAGATTATAATTAAAAACCGTTAGCTGCGTTCAAAACAAGTATCGCCTTTTGTCTTACGTCTCTTTGTGATTTTTTAAAATGAAAAAACCGATAAAAATATGTCGATTTTAGTCTATTCGCTAATTATTATTATTTTTTGCAAATCCAGGAACTGACAGAAAAATGTCGTTTTTAGATTATTATTAGAAACCTTTAGCTGCGTTCGAAACATGTATCGCCTTTTCTCTTACGTCTGTTTGTGATTTTTTAAAATCAAAAAACCGATAAAAATATGTCGTTTTTAGCCTATTCGCTAATTATTATTATTTTTTGCAAATCCAGGAACTGACAGAAAAATGTGTTTTTAGATTATAATTAAAAACCGTTGGCCGCGTTCAAAACAATTATCGGCTTTTGTCTTACATCTGTTTGTGTTTTTTTAAAATCAAAAAACCTATAGAAATATGTGGTTTTTAGCTCATTCGCTAATTATTATTATTTTTTTGCATATCCAGGAGCTGACAGAAAAATGTGGTTTTTAGATTATTATTAAAAACCGTTAGCTGCGTTCAAAACAAGTATCGCCTTTTGTCTTACGTCTGTTTGTGATTTTTTAAAATAAAAAAACCGATAGAAATATGTGGTTTTTAGCCCATTCGCTAATTATTTTTTTTTTGCAAATCCAGGAACTGACAGAAAAATGTGGTTTTTAGATTATTCTTAAAAATCGTTAGCTGCGTTCAAAACAAGTATCGCCTTTTGTCTTACGTCTTTTTGTGATTTTTTAAAAATCAAAAAACTGATAAAAATAGGTCGATTTTAGCCTATTCGCTAATTATTATTATTTTTTGCAAATCCAGGAACTGACAGAAAAATGTGGTTTTTAGATTATAATTAAAAACCGTTGGCTGCGTTCAAAACAAGTATCGGCTTTTGTCTTACGTCTGTTTGTGATTTTTTAAAATCAAAAAACCGATAGAAATATGTGGTTTTTAGCCCGTTCGCTAATTATTATTATTTTTTGCATATCCAGGAACTGACAGAAAAATGTGGTTTTTGGATGATTATTAAAAACCTTTAGCTGCGTTCAGAACAAGTATCGTTTTTTGTCTTACGTCTGTTTGTGATTTTTTTAAATAAAAAAACCGATAAAAATAGGTCGATTTTAGCCTATTCGCTAATTATTATTATTTTTTGCAAATCCAGGAACTGACAGAAAAATGTGATTTTTAGATTATTATTAAAAACCGTTAGCTGCGTTCAAAACAAGTATCGGCTTTTGTCTTACGTCTGTTTGTGATTTTTTAAAATCAAAAAACCGATAGAAATATGTGGTTTTTAGCCCGTTCGCTAATTATTATTATTTTTTGCATATCCATGAACTGACAGAAAAATGTGGTTTTTGGATGATTATTAAAAACCTTTAGCTGCGTTCAGAACAAGTATCGCCTTTTGTCTTACGTCTGTTTGTGATTTTTTAAAATAAAAAAACCGATAAAAATATGTCGATTTTAGTCTATTCGCTAAATATTATTATTTTTTGCAAATCCAGGAACTGACAGAAAAATGTGGTTTTTAGATTATAATTAAAAACCGTTAGCTGCGTTCAAAACAAGTATCGCCTTTTGTCTTACGTCTGTTTGTGATTTTTTTAAATCAAAAAACCGATAAAAATATGTCGATTTTAGTCTATTCGCTAATTATTATTATTTTTTGCAAATCCAGGAACTGACAGAAAAATGTCGTTTTTAGATTATTATTAGAAACCTTTAGCTGCGTTCGAAACATGTATCGCCTTTTGTCTTACGTCTGTTTGTGATTTTTTAAATTAAAAAAACCGATAAAAATATGTCGATTTTAGTCTATTCGCTAATTATTATTATTTTTTGCATATCCAGGAACTGACAGAAAAATGTGGTTTTTGGATTATTATTAAAAACCGTTAGCTGCGTTCAAAAGAAGTATCGCCTTTTGTCTTACGTCTGTTTGTGTTTTTTTAAAATCAAAAAACCTATAGAAATATGTGGTTTTTAGCCCACTGCTAATTATTATTATTTTTTGCATATCCAGGAACTGACAGAAAAATGTGGTTTTTAGATTATTATTAAAAACCGTTAGCTACGTTCAAAACAAGTATCGCCTTTTGTCTTACGTCTGTTTGTGATATTTTAAAATAAAAAAACCGATAGAAATATGTGGTTTTTAGCCCATTCGCTATTTATTATTATTTTTTGCAAATCCAGGAACTGACAGAAAAATGTGGTTTTTAGATTATTATTAAAAACCGTTAGCTGCATTCAAAACAAGTATCGCCTTTTGTCTTACGTCTGTTTTTGATTTTTTAAAAATCAAAAAACTGATAAAAATAGGTCGATTTTAGCCTATTCGCTAATTATTATTATTTTTTGCAAATCCTGGAACTGACAGAAAAATGTGGTTTTTAGATTATTATTATTATTAAAAACCGTTAGCTGCGTTCAAAACAAGTATCGCCTTTTGCCTTACGTCTGTTTGTGATTTTTTTAAATCAAAAAACTGATAGAAATATGTGGTTTTTAGCCCGTTCGCTAATTATTATTATTTTTTGCATATCCAGGAACTGACAGAAAAATGTGGTTTTTGGATTATTATTAAAAACCGTTAGCTGCGTTCAGAACAAGTATCGCCTTTTGTCTTACGTCTGTTTGTGATTTTTTAAAATCAAAAAACCGATAAAAATATGTCGATTTTAGTCTATTCGCTAATTATTATTATTTTTTGCAAATCCAGGAACTGACAGAAAAATGTCGTTTTTAGATTATTATTAGAAACTTTTAGCTGCGTTCGAAACATGTATCGCCTTTTTTCTTACGTCTGTTTGTGATTTTTTAAATTAAAAAAAAACCGATAAAAATATGTCGATTTTAGTCTATTCGCTAATTATTATTATTTTTTGCAAATCCAGGAACTGACAGAAAAATGTGGTTTTTAGATTATAATTAAAAACCGTTAGCTGCGTTTAAAACAAGTATCGCCTTCTGTCTTACGTCTGTTTGTGATTTTTTAAATTAAAAAAACCGATAAAAATATGTCGATTTTAGTCTATTCGCTAATTATTATTATTTTTTGCAAATCCAGGAACTGACAGAAAAATGTGGTTTTTAGATTATATTTAAAAACCGTTGGCTGCGTCTAAAACAATTATCGGCTTTTGTCTTACGTCTGTTTGTGATTTTTTAAAATAAAAAAACCGATAGAAATATGTGGTTTTTAGCCCATTCGCTAATTATTATTATTTTTTGCAAATCCAGGAACTGACAGAAAAATGTGGTTTTTAGATTATTATTAAAAATCGTTAGCTGCGTTCAAAACAAGTATCGCCTTTTGTCTTACGTCTGTTTGTGATTTTTTAAAATAAAAAAACCGATAAAAATATGTCGATTTTAGTCTATTCGCTAATTATTATTATTTTTTGCAAATCCAGGAACTGACAGAAAAATGAGGTTTTTAGATTATAATTAAAAACCGTTAGCTGCGTTCAAAACAAGTATCGCCTTTTGTCTGACGTCTGTTTGTGATTTTTTAAAATGAAAAAACCGATAAAAATATGTCGATTTTAGTCTATTCGCTAATTATTATTATTTTTTGCAAATCCAGCAACTGACAGAAAAATGTCGTTTTTAGATTATTATTAGAAACCTTTAGCTGCGTTCGAAACATGTATCGCCTTTTGTCTTACGTCTGTTTGTGATTTTTTAAATTAAAAAAACCGATAAAAATATGTCGATTTTATTCTATTCGCTAATTATTATTATTTTTTGCAAATCCAGGAACTGACAGAAAAATGTGGTTTTTAGATTATTATTAAAAAACGTTAGCTGCGTTCAAAACAAGTATCGCCTTTTGTCTTACGTCTGTTTTTGATTTTTTAAAAATCAAAAAACTGATAAAAATAGGTCGATTTTAGCCTGTTCGCTAATTATTATTATTTTTTGCAAATCCTGGAACTGACAGAAAAATGTGGTTTTTAGATTATTATTATTATTAAAAACCGTTAGCTGCGTTCAAAACAAGTATCGCCTTTTGCCTTACGTCTGTTTGTGATTTTTTTAAATCAAAAAACTGATAGAAATATGTGGTTTTTAGCCCGTTCGCTAATTATTATTATTTTTTGCATATCCAGGAACTGACAGAAAAATGTGGTTTTTGGATTATTATTAAAAACCGTTAGCTGCGTTCAGAACAAGTATCGCCTTTTGTCTTACGTCTGTTTGTGATTTTTTAAAATCAAAAAACCGATAAAAATATGTCGATTTTAGTCTATTCGCTAATTATTATTATTTTTTGCAAATCCAGGAACTGACAGAAAAATGTCGTTTTTAGATTATTATTAGAAACTTTTAGCTGCGTTCGAAACATGTATCGCCTTTTTTCTTACGTCTGTTTGTGATTTTTTAAATTAAAAAAAAACCGATAAAAATATGTCGATTTTAGTCTATTCGCTAATTATTATTATTTTTTGCAAATCCAGGAACTGACAGAAAAATGTGGTTTTTAGATTATAATTAAAAACCGTTAGCTGCGTTTAAAACAAGTATCGCCTTCTGTCTTACGTCTGTTTGTGATTTTTTAAATTAAAAAAACCGATAAAAATATGTCGATTTTAGTCTATTCGCTAATTATTATTATTTTTTGCAAATCCAGGAACTGACAGAAAAATGTGGTTTTTAGATTATATTTAAAAACCGTTGGCTGCGTCTAAAACAATTATCGCCTTTTGTCTTACGTCTGTTTGTGATTTTTTAAAATAAAAAAACCGATAAAAATATGTCGATTTTAGTCTATTCGCTAATTATTATTATTTTTTGCAAATCCAGGAACTGACAGAAAAATGAGGTTTTTAGATTATAATTAAAAACCGTTAGCTGCGTTCAAAACAAGTATCGCCTTTTGTCTGACGTCTGTTTGTGATTTTTTAAAATGAAAAAACCGATAAAAATATGTCGATTTTAGTCTATTCGCTAATTGTTATTATTTTTTGCAAATCCAGGAACTGACAGAAAAATGTCGTTTTTAGATTATTATTAGAAACTTTTAGCTGCGTTCGAAACATGTATCGCCTTTTGTCTTACGTCTGTTTGTGATTTTTTAAATTAAAAAAACCGATAAAAATATGTCGATTTTAGTCTATTCGCTAATTATTATTATTTTTTGCAAATCCAGGAACTGACAGAAAAATGTGGTTTTTAAATTATATTTAAAAACCGTTAGCTGCGTTCAAAACAAGTATCGCCTTTTGTCTTACGTCTGTTTGTGATTTTTTAAAATAAAAAAACCGATAGAAATATGTGGTTTTTAGCCCATTCGCTAATTATTATTATTTTTTGCAAATCCAGGAACTGACAGAAAAATGTGGTTTTTAGATTATTATTAAAAAACGTTAGCTGCGTTCAAAACAAGTATCGCCTTTTGTCTTACGTCTGTTTGTGAGTTTTTAAAATAAAAAAACCGATAAAAATATGTCGATTTTAGTCTATTCGCAAATTATTATTATTTTTTGCAAATCCAGGAACTGACAGAAAAATGAGGTTTTTAGATTATAATTAAAAACCGTTAGCTGCGTTCAAAACAAGTATCGCCTTTTGTCTTACGTCTCTTTGTGATTTTTTAAAATGAAAAAACCGATAAAAATATGTCGATTTTAGTCTATTCGCTAATTATTATTATTTTTTGCAAATCCAGGAACTGACAGAAAAATGTCGTTTTTAGATTATTATTAGAAACCTTTAGCTGCGTTCGAAACATGTATCGCCTTTTGTCTTACGTCTGTTTGTGATTTTTTAAAATCAAAAACCCATAAAAATATGTCGATTTTAGTCTATTCGCTAATTATTATTATTTTTTGCAAATCCAGGAACTGACAGAAAAATGTGGTTTTTAGATTATAATTAAAAACCGTTAGCTGCGTTCAAAACAAGTATCGCCTTTTGTCTTACGTCTGTTTGTGATTTTTTTAAATCAAAAAACCGATAAAAATATGTCGATTTTAGTCTATTCGCTAATTATTATTATTTTTTGCAAATCCAGGAACTGACAGAAAAATGTCGTTTTTAGATTATTATTAGAAACCTCTAGCTGCATTCGAAACATGTATCGCCTTTTGTCTTACGTTTGTTTGTGATTTTTTAAATTAAAAAAACCGATAAAAATATGTCGATTTTAGTCTATTCGCTAATTATTATTATTTTTTGCAAATCCAGGAACTGACAGAAAAATGTGGTTTTTAGATTTTATTTAAAAACCGTTGGCTGCGTTCAAAACAAGTATCGGCTTTTGTCTTACGTCTGTTTGTGTTTTTTTAAAATCAAAAATCCTATAGAAATATGTGGTTTTTAGCCCATTGCTAATTATTATTATTTTTTGCAAATCCAGGAACTGACAGAAAAATGTGGTTTTTAGATTATTATTAAAAACCGTTAGCTGCGTTCAAAACAAGTATCGCCTTTTGTCTTACGTCTGTTTGTGATTTTTTAAAATAAAAAACCGATAGAAATATGTGGTTTTTAGCCCATTCGCTATTTATTATTATTTTTTGCAAATCCAGGAACTGACAGAAAAATGTGGTTTTTAGATTATTATTAAAAACCGTTAGCTGCATTCAAAACAAGTATCGCCTTTTGTCTTACGTCTGTTTGTGATTTTTTAAAATAAAAAAACCGATAGAAATATGTGGTTTTTAGCCCATTCGCTATTTATTATTATTTTTTGCAAATCCAGGAACTGACAGAAAAATGTGGTTTTTAGATTATTATTAAAAACCGTTAGCTGCGTTCAAAACAAGTATCGCCTTTTGTCTTACGTCTGTTTGTGATTTTTTAAAATAAAAAAACCGATAGAAATATGTGGTTTTTAGCCCATTCGCTATTTATTATTATTTTTTGCAAATCCAGGAACTGACAGAAAAATGTGGTTTTTAGATTATTATTAAAAACCGTTAGCTGCATTCAAAACAAGTATCGCCTTTTGTCTTACGTCTGTTTTTGATTTTTTAAAAATCAAAAAACTGATAAAAATAGGTCGATTTTAGCCTATTGGCTAATTATTATTATTTTTTGCAAATCCAGGAACTGACAGAAAAATGTGGTTTTTAGATTATTATTATTATTAAAACCCGTTAGCTGCGTTCAAAACAAGTATCGCCTTTTGTCTTACGTCTGTTTGTGATTTTTTTAAATCAAAAATCCGATAAAAATATGTCGTTTTTAGCCTATTCGCTAATTATTATTATTTTTTGCAAATCCAGGAACTGACAGAAAAATGTGGTTTTTAGATTATAATTAAAAACCGTTGGCTGCGTTCAAAACAAGTATCGGCTTTTGTCTTACGTCTGTTTGTGATTTTTTTAAATCAAAAAACCGATAGAAATATGTGGTTTTTAGCCCGTTCGCTAATTATTATTATTTTTTGCATATCCAGGAACTGACAGAAAAATGTGGTTTTTGGATTATTATTAAAAATCGTTAGCTGCGTTCAGAACAGGTATCGCCTTTCGTCTTACGTCTGTTTGTGATTTTTTTAAATCAAAAAACCGATAAAAATATGTCGATTTTAGTCTATTCGCTAATTATTATTATTTTTTGCAAATCCAGGAACTGACAGAAAAATGTGGTTTTTAGATTATTATTAAAAACCGTTAGCTGCGTTCAAAACAAGTATCGCCTTTTGTCTTACGTCTGTTTGTGATTTTTAAAATAAAAAAACCGATAGAAATATGTGGTTTTTAGCCCATTCGCTATTTATTATTATTTTTTGCAAATCCAGGAACTGACAGAAAAATGTGGTTTTTAGATTATTATTAAAAACCGTTAGCTGCATTCAAAACAAGTATCGCCTTTTGTCTTACGTCTGTTTGTGATTTTTTAAAATAAAAAAACGGATAGAAATATGTGGTTTTTAGCCCATTCGATAATTATTTTTTTTTTGCAAATCCAGGAACTGACAGAAAAATGTGGTTTTTAGATTATATTTAAAAACCGTTGGCTGTGTTCAAAACAAGTATCGGCTTTTGTCTTACGTCTGTTTGTGATTTTTTTAAATCAAAAAACCGATAGAAATATGTGGTTTTTAGCCCGTTCGCTAATTATTATTATTTTTTGCATATCCAGGAACTGACAGAAAAATGTGGTTTTTGGATTATTATTAAAAATCGTTAGCTGCGTTCAGAACAGGTATCGCCTTTTGTCTTACGTCTGTTTGTGATTTTTTTAAATCAAAAAACCGATAAAAATATGTCGATTTAAGTCTATTCGCTAATTATTATTATTTTTTGCAAATCCAGGAACTGACAGAAAAATGTGGTTTTTAGATTATTATTAAAAACCGTTAGCTGCGTTCAAAACAAGTATCGCCTTTTGTCTTACGTCTGTTTGTGATTTTTTAAAATAAAAAAACCGATAGAAATATGTGGTTTTTAGCCCATTCGCTATTTATTATTATTTTTTGCAAATCCAGGAGCTGACAGAAAAATGTGGTTTTTAGATTATTATTAAAAACCGTTAGCTGCGTTCAAAACAAGTATCGCCTTTTGTCTTACGTCTGTTTTTGATTTTTTAAAAATCAAAAAACTGATAAAAATAGGTCGATTTTAGCCTATTCGCTAATTATTATTATTTTTTGCAAATCCAGGAACTGACAGAAAAATGTGGTTTTTAGATTATTATTATTATTTAAAACCGTTAGCTGCGTTCAAAACAAGTATCGCCTTTTGTCTTACGTCTGTTTGTGATTTTTTTAAATCAAAAAACCGATAAAAATATGTCGTTTTTAGCCTATTTGCTAATTATTATTATTTTTTGCAAATCCAGGAACTGACAGAAGAATGTGGTTTTTAGATTATTATTAAAAACCGTTAGCTGCGTTCGAAACAAGTATCGCCCTTTGTCTTACGTCTGTTTTTGATTTTTTAAAAATCAAAAAACTGATAAAAATAGGTCGATTTTAGCCTATTCGCTAATTATTATTATTTTTTGCAAATCCAGGAACTGACAGAAAAATGTGGTTTTTAGATTATTATTATTATTAAAAACCGTTAGCTGCGTTCAAAATAAGTATCGCCTTTTGTCTTACGTCTGTTTGTGATTTTTTAAAATCAAAAAACCGATAGAAATATGTGGTTTTTAGCCCATTCGCTATTTATTATTATTTTTTGCAAATCCAGGAACTGACAGAAAAATGTGGTTTTTAGATTATTATTAAAAACCGTTAGCTGCGTTCGAAACAAGTATCGCCCTTTGTCTTACGTCTGTTTTTGATTTTTTAAAAATCAAAAAACTGATAAAAATAGGTCCATTTTAGCCTATTCGCTAATTATTATTATTTTTTGCAAATCCAGGAACTGACAGAAAAATGTGGTTTTTAGATTACAATTAGAAACCTTTAGCTGCGTTCGAAACATGTATCGCCTTTTGTCTTACATCTGTTTGTAATTTTTTAAAATCAAAAAACCGATAGAAATATGTGGTTTTTAGCCTGTTCGCTTATTATTATTATTTTTTGCATATCCAGGAACTGACAGAAAAATGTGGTTTTTGGATTATTATTAAAAACCGTTAGCTGCGTTCAGAACAGGTATCGCCTTTTGTCTTACGTCTGTTTGTGATTTTTTAAAATCAAAAAACCGATAAAAATATGTCGATTTTAGTCTATTCGCTAATTATTATTATTTTTTGCAAATCCAGGAACTGACAGAAAAATGTCGTTTTCAGATTATTATTAGAAACTTTTAGCTGCGTTCGAAACATGTATCGCCTTTTGTCTTACGTCTGTTTGTGATTTTTTAAATTAAAAAAACCGATAAAAATATGTCGATTTTAGTCTATTCGCTAATTATTATTATTTTTTGCAAATCCAGGAACTGACAGAAAAATGTGGTTTTTAGATTATAATTAAAAACCGTTAGCTGCGTTCAAAACAAGTATCGCCTTTTATCTTACGTCTGTTTGTGATTTTTTTAAATCAAAAAACCGATAAAAATATGTCGATTTTAGTCTATTCGCTAATTGTTATTATTTTTTGCAAATCCAGGAACTGACAGAAAAATGTCGTTTTTAGATTATTATTAGAAACTTTTAGCTGCGTTCGAAACATGTATCGCCTTTTGTCTTACGTCTGTTTGTGATTTTTTAAATTAAAAAAACCGATAAAAATATGTCGATTTTAGTCTATTCGCTAATTATTATTATTTTTTGCAAATCCAGGAACTGACAGAAAAATGTGGTTTTTAGATTATATTTAAAAACCGTTGGCTGCGTTTAAAACAATTATCGGCTTTTGTCTTACGTCTGTTTGTGTTTTTTTAAAATCAAAAAACCTATAGAAATATGTGGTTTTTAGCCCATTGCTAATTATTATTATTTTTTGCATATCCAGGAACTGACAGAAAAATGTGGTTTCTAGATTATTATTAAAAACCGTTAGCTGCGTTCAAAACAAGTATCGCCTTTTGTCTTACGTCTGTTTGTGATTTTTTAAAATAAAAAAACCGATAGAAATATGTGGTTTTTAGCCCATTCGCTATTTATTATTATTTTTTGCAAATCCAGGAACTGACAGAAAAATGTGCTTTTTAGATTATTATTAAAAACCGTTAGCTGCGTTCAAAACAAGTATCGCCTTTTGTCTTACGTCTGTTTTTGATTTTTTAAAAATCAAAAAACTGATAAAAATAGGACGATTTTAGCTTATTCGCTAAATATTATTATTTTTTGCAAATCCAGGAAATGACAGAAAAATGTGGTTTTTAGATTATTATTATTATTAAAAACCGTTAGCTGCGTTCAAAACAAGTATCGCCTTTTGTCTTACGTCTGTTTTTGATTTTTTAAAAATCAAAAAACTGATAAAAATAGGACGATTTTAGCTTATTCGCTAAATATTATTATTTTTTGCAAATCCAGGAACTGACAGAATAATGTGGTTTTTAGATTATAATTAAAAACCGTTGGCTGCGTTCAAAACAAGTATCGGCTTTTGTCTTACGTCTGTTTGTGATTTTTTTAAATCAAAAAACCGATAGAAATATGTGGTTTTTAGCCCGTTCGCTAATTATTATTATTTTTTGCATATCCAGGAACTGACAGAAAAATGTGGTTTTTGGATTATTATTAAAAACCGTTAGCTGCGTTCAGAACAAGTATCGCCTTTTGTCTTACGTCTGTTTGTGATTTTTTTAAAGCAAAAAAGCGATAAAAATAGGTCGATTTTAGCCTATTCGCTAATTATTATTATTTTTTGCAAATCCAGGAACTGACAGAATAATGTGGTTTTTAGATTATAATTAAAAACCGTTGGCTGCGTTCAAAACAAGTATCGGCTTTTGTCTTACGTCTGTTTGTGATTTTTTTAAATCAAAAAACCGATAGAAATATGTGGTTTTTAGCCCGTTCGCTAATTATTATTATTTTTTGCATATCCAGGAACTGACAGAAAAATGTGGTTTTTGGATTATTATTAAAAACCGTTAGCTGCGTTCAGAACAAGTATCGCCTTTTGTCTTACGTCTGTTTGTGATTTTTTTAAAGCAAAAAACCGATAAAAATAGGTCGATTTTAGCCTATTCGCTAATTATTATTATTTTTTGCAAAATCAGGAACTGACAGAAAAATGTGATTTTTAGACTATTATTAAAAATCGTTAGCTGCGTTGAAAACAAGTATCGCCTTTTGTCTTACGTCTGTTTGTGATTTTTTAAAATCAAAAAACCGATAAAAATATGTCGATTTTAGTCTATTCGCTAGTTATTATTATTTTTTGCAAATCCAGGAACTGACAGAAAAATATGGTTTTTAGATTATATTTAAAAACCGTTGGCTGCGTTTAAAACAATTATCGGCTTTTGTCTTAAGTTTGTTTGTGTTTTTTTAAAATCAAAAAACCTATAGAAATATGTGGTTTTTAGCCCATTGCTAATTATTATTATTTTTTGCATATCCAGGAACTGACAGAAAAATGTGGTTTCTAGATTATTATTAAAAACCGTTAGCTGCGTTCAAAACAAGTATCGCCTTTTGTCTTACGTCTGTTTGTGATTTTTTAAAATAAAAAAACCGATATAAATATGTGGTTTTTAGCCCATTCGCTATTTATTATTATTTTTTGCAAATCCAGGAACTGACAGAAAAATGTGGTTTTTAGATTATTATTAAAAACCGTTAGCTGCGTTCAAAACAAGTATCGCCTTTTGTCTTACGTCTGTTTTTGATTTTTTAAAAATCAAAAAACTGATAAAAATAGGACGATTTTAGCTTATTCGCTAATTAATATTATTTTTTGCAAATCCAGGAACTGACAGAAAAATGTGGTTTTTAGATTATTATTATTATTAAAAACCGTTAGCTGCGTTCAAAACAAGTATCGCCTTTTGTCTTACGTCTGTTTGTGATTTTTTTAAATCAAAAAACCGATAAAAATATGTCGTTTTTAGCCTATTCGCTAATTATTATTATTTTTTGCAAATCCAGGAACTGACAGAATAATGTGGTTTTTAGATTATAATTAAAAACCGTTGGCTGCGTTCAAAACAAGTATCGGCTTTTGTCTTACGTCTGTTTGTGATTTTTTTAAATCAAAAAACTGATAGAAATATGTGGTTTTTAGCCCGTTCGCTAATTATTATTATTTTTTGCATATCCAAGAACTGACAGAAAAATGTGGTTTTTGGATTATTATTAAAAACCGTTAGCTGCGTTCAGAACAAGTATCGCCTTTTGTCTTACGTCTGTTTGTGATTTTTTTAAAGCAAAAAAGCGATAAAAATAGGTCGATTTTAGCCTATTCGCTAATTATTATTATTTTTTGCAAATCCAGAAACTGACAGAAAAATGTGATTTTTAGATTATTATTAAAAACCGTTAGCTGCGTTGAAAACAAGTATCGCCTTTTGTCTTACGTCTGTTTGTGATTTTTTAAAATCAAAAAACCGATAAAAATATGTCGATTTTAGTCTATTCGCTAATTATTATTATTTTTTGCAAATCCAGGAACTGACAGAAAAATGTCGTTTTTAGATTATTATTAGAAACTTTTAGCTGCGTTCGAAACATGTATCGCCTTTTGTCTTACGTCTGTTTGTGATTTTTTAAATTAAAAAAGCCGATAAAAATATGTCGATTTTAGTCTATTCGCTAATTATTATTATTTTTTGCAAATCCAGGAACTGACAGAAAAATGTGGTTTTTAGATTATAATTCAAAACCGTTAGCTGCGTTCAAAACAAGTATCGCCTTTTGTCTTACGTCTGTTTGTGATTTTTTTAAATCAAAAAACCGATAAAAATATGTCGATTTTAGTCTATTCGCTAATTGTTATTATTTTTTGCAAATCCAGGAACTGACAGAAAAATGTCGTTTTTAGATTATTATTAGAAACTTTTAGCTGCGTTCGAAACATGTATCGCCTTTTGTCTTACGTCTGTTTGTGATTTTTTAAATTAAAAAAACCGATAAAAATATGTCGATTTTAGTCTATTCGCTAATTATTATTATTTTTTGCAAATCCAGGAACTGACAGAAAAATGTGGTTTTTAGATTATATTTAAAAACCGTTGGCTGCGTTTAAAACAATTATCGGCTTTTGTCTTACGTCTGTTTGTGATTTTTTAAAATAAAAAAACCGATAGAAATATGTGGTTTTTAGCCCATTCGCTAATTATTATTATTTTTTGCAAATCCAGGAACTGTCAGAAAAATGTGGTTTTTAGATTATTATTAAAAATCGTTAGCTGCGTTCAAAACAAGTATCGCCTTTTGTCTTACGTCTGTTTGTGATTTTTTAAAATAAAAAAACCGATAAAAATATGTCGATTTTAGTCTATTCGCTAATTATTATTATTTTTTGCAAATCCAGGAACTGACAGAAAAATGTCGTTTTTAGATTATCATTAGAAACCTTTAGCTGCGTTCGAAACATGTATCGCCTTTTGTCTTACGTCTGTTTGTGATTTTTTTAATTAAAAAAACCGATAAAAATATGTCGATTTTAGTCTATTCGCTAATTATTATTATTTTTTGCAAATCCAGGAACTGACAGAAAAATGTGGTTTTTAGATTATTATTAAAAACCGTTAGCTGCGTTCAAAACAAGTATCGCCTTTTGTCTTACGTCTGTTTGTGATTTTTTAAAATAAAAAAACCGATAGAAATATGTGGTTTTTAGCCCATTCGCTAATTATTATTATTTTTTGCAAATCCAGGAACTGACAGAAAAATGTGGTTTTTAGATTATTATTAAAAATCGTTAGCTGCGTTCAAAACAAGTATCGCCTTTTGTCTTACGTCTGTTTGTGATTTTTTAAAATAAAAAAACCGATAAAAATATGTCGATTTTAGTCTATTCGCTAGTTATTATTATTTTTTGCAAATCCAGGAACTGACAGAAAAATATGGTTTTTAGATTATATTTAAAAACCGTTGGCTGCGTTTAAAACAATTATCGACTTTTGTCTTAAGTTTGTTTGTGTTTTTTTAAAATCAAAAAACCTATAGAAATATGTGGTTTTTAGCCCATTGCTAATTATTATTATTTTTTGCATATCCAGGAACTGACAGAAAAATGTGGTTTCTAGATTATTATTAAAAACCGTTAGCTGCGTTCAAAACAAGTATCGCCTTTTGTCTTACGTCTGTTTGTGATTTTTTAAAATAAAAAAACCGATATAAATATGTGGTTTTTAGCCCATTCGCTATTTATTATTATTTTTTGCAAATCCAGGAACTGACAGAAAAATGTGGTTTTTAGATTATTATTAAAAACCGTTAGCTGCGTTCAAAACAAGTATCGCCTTTTGTCTTACGTCTGTTTTTGATTTTTTAAAAATCAAAAAACTGATAAAAATAGGACGATTTTAGCTTATTCGCTAATTAATATTATTTTTTGCAAATCCAGGAACTGACAGAAAAATGTGGTTTTTAGATTATTATTATTATTAAAAACCGTTAGCTGCGTTCAAAACAAGTATCGCCTTTTGTCTTACGTCAGTTTGTGATTTTTTTAAATCAAAAAACCGATAAAAATATGTCGTTTTTAGCCTATTCGCTAATTATTATTATTTTTTGCAAATCCAGGAACTGACAGAATAATGTGGTTTTTAGATTATAATTAAAAACCGTTGGCTGCGTTCAAAACAAGTATCGGCTTTTGTCTTACGTCTGTTTGTGATTTTTTTAAATCAAAAAACTGATAGAAATATGTCGTTTTTAGCCCGTTCGCTAATTATTATTATTTTTTGCATATCCAAGAACTGACAGAAAAATGTGGTTTTTGGATTATTATTAAAAACCGTTAGCTGCGTTCAGAACAAGTATCGCCTTTTGTCTTACGTCTGTTTGTGATTTTTTTAAAGCAAAAAAGCGATAAAAATAGGTCGATTTTAGCCTATTCGCTAATTATTATTATTTTTTGCAAATCCAGGAACTGACAGAAAAATGTGATTCTTAGATTATTATTAAAAACCGTTAGCTGCGTTGAAAACAAGTATCGCCTTTTGTCTTACGTCTGTTTGTGATTTTTTAAAATCAAAAAACCGATAAAAATATGTCGATTTTAGTCTATTCGCTAATTATTATTATTTTTTGCAAATCCAGGAACTGACAGAAAAATGTCGTTTTTAGATTATTATTAGAAACTTTTAGCTGCGTTCGAAACATGTATCGCCTTTTGTCTTACGTCTGTTTGTGATTTTTTAAATTAAAAAAGCCGATAAAAATATGTCGATTTTAGTCTATTCGCTAATTATTATTATTTTTTGCAAATCCAGGAACTGACAGAAAAATGTGGTTTTTAGATTATAATTCAAAACCGTTAGCTGCGTTCAAAACAAGTATCGCCTTTTGTCTTACGTCTGTTTGTGATTTTTTTAAATCAAAAAACCGATAAAAATATGTCGATTTTAGTCTATTCGCTAATTGTTATTATTTTTTGCAAATCCAGGAACTGACAGAAAAATGTCGTTTTTAGATTATTATTAGAAACTTTTAGCTGCGTTCGAAACATGTATCGCCTTTTGTCTTACGTCTGTTTGTGATTTTTTAAATTAAAAAAACCGATAAAAATATGTCGATTTTAGTCTATTCGCTAATTATTATTATTTTTTGCAAATCCAGGAACTGACAGAAAAATGTGGTTTTTAGATTATATTTAAAAACCGTTGGCTGCGTTTAAAACAATTATCGGCTTTTGTCTTACGTCTGTTTGTGATTTTTTAAAATAAAAAAACCGATAGAAATATGTGGTTTTTAGCCCATTCGCTAATTATTATTATTTTTTGCAAATCCAGGAACTGTCAGAAAAATGTGGTTTTTAGATTATTATTAAAAATCGTTAGCTGCGTTCAAAACAAGTATCGCCTTTTGTCTTACGTCTGTTTGTGATTTTTTAAAATAAAAAAACCGATAAAAATATGTCGATTTTAGTCTATTCGCTAATTATTATTATTTTTTGCAAATCCAGGAACTGACAGAAAAATGAGGTTTTTAGATTATAATTAAAAACCGTTAGCTGCGTTCAAAACAAGTATCGCCTTTTGTCTTACGTCTGTTTGTGATTTTTTAAAATGAAAAAACCGATAAAAAAATGTCGATTTTAGTCTATTTGCTAATTATTATTATTTTTTGCAAATCCAGGAACTGACAGAAAAATGTCGTTTTTAGATTATCATTAGAAACCTTTAGCTGCGTTCGAAACATGTATCGCCTTTTGTCTTACGTCTGTTTGTGATTTTTTAAATTAAAAAAACCGATAAAAATATGTCGATTTTAGTCTATTCGCTAATTATTATTATTTTTTGCAAATCCAGGAACTGACAGAAAAATGTGGTTTTTAGATTATATTTAAAAACCGTTAGCTGCGTTCAAAACAAGTATCGCCTTTTGTCTTACGTCTGTTTGTGATTTTTTAAAATAAAAAAACCGATAGAAATATGTGGTTTTTAGCCCATTCGCTAATTATTATTATTTTTTGCAAATCCAGGAACTGACAGAAAAATGTGGTTTTTAGATTATTATTAAAAAACGTTAGCTGCGTTCAAAACAAGTATCGCCTTTTGTCTTACGTCTGTTTGTGAGTTTTTAAAATAAAAAAACCGATAAAAATATGTCAATTTTAGTCTATTCGCAAATTATTATTATTTTTTGCAAATCCAGGAACTGACAGAAAAATGAGGTTTTTAGATTATAATTAAAAACCGTTAGCTGCGTTCAAAACAAGTATCGCCTTTTGTCTTACGTCTCTTTGTGGTTTTTTAAAATGAAAAAACCGATAAAAATATGTCGATTTTAGTCTATTCGCTAATTATTATTATTTTTTGCAAATCCAGGAACTGACAGAAAAATGTCGTTTTTAGATTATTATTAGAAACCTTTAGCTGCGTTCGAAACATGTATCGCCTTTTCTCTTACGTCTGTTTGTGATTTTTTAAAATCAAAAAACCGATAAAAATATGTCGTTTTTAGCCTATTCGCTAATTATTATTATTTTTTGCAAATCCAGGAACTGACAGAAAAATTTGTTTTTAGATTATAATTAAAAACCGTTGGCCGCGTTCAAAACAATTATCGGCTTTTGTCTTACATCTGTTTGTGTTTTTTTAAAATCAAAAAACCTATAGAAATATGTGGGTTTTAGCTCATTCGCTAATTATTATTATTTTTTGCATATCCAGGAGCTGACAGAAAAATGTGGTTTTTAGATTATTATTAAAAACCGTTAGCTGCGTTCAAAACAAGTATCGCCTTTTGTCTTACGTCTGTTTGTGTTTTTTAAAATCAAAAAACCTATAGAAATATGTGGTTTTTAGCCCATTGCTAATTATTATTATTTTTTGCATATCCAGGAACTGACAGAAAAATGTGGTTTTTGGATTATTATTAAAAACCGTTAGCTGCGTTCAAAACAAGTATCGCCTTTTGTCTTACGTCTGTTTGTGTTTTTTTAAAATCAAAAAACCTATAGAAATATGTGGTTTTTAGCCCACTGCTAATTATTATTATTTTTTGCATATCCAGGAACTGACAGAAAAATGTGGTTTTTAGATTATTATTAAAAACCGTTAGCTGCGTTCAAAACAAGTATCGCCTTTTGTCTTACGTCTGTTTCTGATTTTTTAAAATAAAAAAACCGATAGAAATATGTGGTTTTTAGCCCATTCGCTATTTATTATTATTTTTTGCAAATCCAGGAACTGACAGAAAAATGTGATTTTTAGATTATTATTAAAAACCGTTAGCTGCATTCAAAACAAGTATCGCCTTTTGTCTTACGTCTGTTTTTGATTTTTTAAAAATCAAAAAACTGATAAAAATAGGTCGATTTTAGCCTATTCGCTAATTATTATTATTTTTTGCAAATCCAGGAACTGACAGAAAAATGTGGTTTTTAGATTATTATTATTATTAAAAACCGTTAGCTGCGTTCAAAACAAGTATCGCCTTTTGTCTTACGTCTATTTGTGATTTTTTTAAATCAAAAATCCGATAAAAATATGTCGTTTTTAGCCTATTCGCTAATTATTATTATTTTTTGCAAATCCAGGAACTGACAGAAAAATGTGGTTTTTAGATTATAATTAAAAACCGTTGGCTGCGTTCAAAACAAGTATCGGCTTTTGTCTTACGTCTGTTTGTGATTTTTTTAAATCAAAAAACCGATAGAAATATGTGGTTTTTAGCCCGTTCGCTAATTATTATTATTTTTTGCATATCCAGGAACTGACAGAAAAATGTGGTTTTTGGATTATTATTAAAAATCGTTAGCTGCGTTCAGAACAGGTATCGCCTTTTGTCTTACGTCTGTTTGTGATTTTTTTAAATCAAAAAACCGATAAAAATATGTCGATTTTAGTCTATTCGCTAATTATTATTATTTTTTGCAAATCCAGGAACTGACAGAAAAATGTGGTTTTTAGATTATTATTATTATTAAAAACCGTTAGCTGCGTTCAAAACAAGTATCGCCTTTTGTCTTACGTCTGTTTGTGATTTTTTAAAATAAAAAAACCGATAGAAATATGTGGTTTTTAGCCCATTCGCTATTTATTATTATTTTTTGCAAATCCAGGAACTGACAGAAAAATGTGGTTTTTAGATTATTATTAAAAACCGTTAGCTGCATTCAAAACAAGTATCTCCTTTTGTCTTACGTCTGTTTTTGATTTTTTTAAAATCAAAAAACTGATAAAAATAGGTCGAGTTTAGCCTATTCGCTAATTATTATTATTTTTTGCAAATCCAGGAACTGACAGAAAAATGTGGTTTTTAGATTATTATTATTTTTAAAAACCGTTAGCTGCGTTCAAAACAAGTATCGCCTTTTGTCTTACGTCTGTTTGTGATTTTTTTAAATCAAAAATCCGATAAAAATATGTCGTTTTTAGCCTATTCGCTAATTATTATTATTTTTTGCAAATCCAGGAACTGACAGAAAAATGTGGTTTTTAGATTATAATTAAAAACCGTTGGCTGCGTTCAAAACAAGTATCGGCTTTTGTCTTACGTCTGTTTGTGATTTTTTAAAATCAAAAAACCGATAGAAATATGTGGTTTTTAGCCCGTTCGCTAATTATTATTATTTTTTGCATATCCAGGAACTGACAGAAAAATGTGGTTTTGGGATTATTATTAAAAACCGTTAGCTGCGTTCAGAACAGGTATCGCCTTTTGTCTTACGTCTGTTTGTGATTTTTTTAAATCAAAAACCCGATAAAAATATGTCGATTTTAGTCTATTCGCTAATTATTATTATTTTTTGCAAATGCAGGAACTGACAGAAAAATGTCGTTTTTAGATTATTATTAGAAACCTTTAGCTGCGTTCGAAACATGTATCGCCTTTTGTCTTACGTCTGTTTGTGATTTTTTAAAATCAAAAAAACGATAAAAATATGTCGTTTTTAGCCTATTCGCTAATTATTATTATTTTTTGCAAATCCAGGAACTGACAGAAAAATGTGTTTTTAGATTATAATTAAAACCGTTGGCTGCGTTCAAAACAATTATCGGCTTTTGTCTTACGTCTGTTTGTGTTTTTTTAAAATCAAAAAACCGATAGAAATATGTGGTTTTTAGCCCATTCGCTAATTATTATTATTTTTTGCAAATCCAGGAACTGACAGAAAAATGTGGTTTTTAGATTATAATTAAAAACCGTTAGCTGCGTTCAAAACAAGTATCGCCTTTTGTCTTACGTCTGTTTGTGATTTTTTAAAATAAAAAAACCGATAAAAATATGTCGATTTTAGTCTATTCGCTAATTATTATTATTTTTTGCAAATCCAGGAACTGACAGAAAAATGAGGTTTTTAGATTATAATTAAAAACCGTTAGCTGCGTTCAAAACAAGTATCGCCTTTTGTCTTACGTCTGTTTGTGATTTTTTAAAATGAAAAAACCGATAAAAAAATGTCGATTTTAGTCTATTTGCTAATTATTATTATTTTTTGCAAATCCAGGAACTGACAGAAAAATGTCGTTTTTAGATTATCATTAGAAACCTTTAGCTGCGTTCGAAACATGTATCGCCTTTTGTCTTACGTCTGTTTGTGATTTTTTAAATTAAAAAAACCGATAAAAATATGTCGATTTTAGTCTATTCGCTAATTATTATTATTTTTTGCAAATCCAGGAACTGACAGAAAAATGTGGTTTTTAGATTATATTTAAAAACCGTTAGCTGCGTTCAAAACAAGTATCGCCTTTTGTCTTACGTCTGTTTGTGATTTTTTAAAATAAAAAAACCGATAGAAATATGTGGTTTTTAGCCCATTCGCTAATTATTATTATTTTTTGCAAATCCAGGAACTGACAGAAAAATGTGGTTTTTAGATTATTATTAAAAAACGTTAGCTGCGTTTAAAACAAGTATCGCCTTTTGTCTTACGTCTGTTTGTGAGTTTTTAAAATAAAAAAACCGATAAAAATATGTCAATTTTAGTCTATTCGCAAATTATTATTATTTTTTGCAAATCCAGGAACTGACAGAAAAATGAGGTTTTTAGATTATAATTAAAAACCGTTAGCTGCGTTCAAAACAAGTATCGCCTTTTGTCTTACGTCTCTTTGTGATTTTTTAAAATGAAAAAACCGATAAAAATATGTCGATTTTAGTCTATTCGCTAATTATTATTATTTTTTGCAAATCCAGGAACTGACAGAAAAATGTCGTTTTTAGATTATTATTAGAAACCTTTAGCTGCGTTCGAAACATGTATCGCCTTTTCTCTTACGTCTGTTTGTGATTTTTTAAAATCAAAAAACCGATAAAAATATGTCGTTTTTAGCCTATTCGCTAATTATTATTATTTTTTGCAAATCCAGGAACTGACAGAAAAATTTGTTTTTAGATTATAATTAAAAACCGTTGGCCGCGTTCAAAACAATTATCGGCTTTTGTCTTACATCTGTTTGTGTTTTTTTAAAATCAAAAAACCTATAGAAATATGTGGTTTTTAGCTCATTCGCTAATTATTATTATTTTTTGCATATCCAGGAGCTGACAGAAAAATGTGGTTTTTAGATTATTATTAAAAACCGTTAGCTGCGTTCAAAACAAGTATCGCCTTTTGTCTTACGTCTGTTTGTGTTTTTTAAAATCAAAAAACCTATAGAAATATGTGGTTTTTAGCCCATTGCTAATTATTATTATTTTTTGCATATCCAGGAACTGACAGAAAAATGTGGTTCTTGGATTATTATTAAAAACCGTTAGCTGCGTTCAAAACAAGTATCGCCTTTTGTCTTACGTCTGTTTGTGTTTTTTTAAAATCAAAAAACCTATAGAAATATGTGGTTTTTAGCCCACTGCTAATTATTATTATTTTTTGCATATCCAGGAACTGACAGAAAAATGTGGTTTTTAGATTATTATTAAAAACCGTTAGCTGCGTTCAAAACAAGTATCGCCTTTTGTCTTACGTCTGTTTCTGATTTTTTAAAATAAAAAAACCGATAGAAATATGTGGTTTTTAGCCCATTCGCTATTTATTATTATTTTTTGCAAATCCAGGAACTGACAGAAAAATGTGATTTTTAGATTATTATTAAAAACCGTTAGCTGCATTCAAAACAAGTATCGCCTTTTGTCTTACGTCTGTTTTTGATTTTTTAAAAATCAAAAAACTGATAAAAATAGGTCGATTTTAGCCTATTCGCTAATTATTATTATTTTTTTCAAATCCAGGAACTGACAGAAAAATGTGGTTTTTAGATTATTATTATTATTAAAAACCGTTAGCTGCGTTCAAAACAAGTATCGCCTTTTGTCTTACGTCTATTTGTGATTTTTTTAAATCAAAAATCCGATAAAAATATGTCGTTTTTAGCCTATTCGCTAATTATTATTATTTTTTGCAAATCCAGGAACTGACAGAAAAATGTGGTTTTTAGATTATAATTAAAAACCGTTGGCTGCGTTCAAAACAAGTATCGGCTTTTGTCTTACGTCTGTTTGTGATTTTTTTAAATCAAAAAACCGATAGAAATATGTGGTTTTTAGCCCGTTCGCTAATTATTATTATTTTTTGCATATCCAGGAACTGACAGAAAAATGTGGTTTTTGGATTATTATTAAAAATCGTTAGCTGCGTTCAGAACAGGTATCGCCTTTTGTCTTACGTCTGTTTGTGATTTTTTTAAATCAAAAAACCGATAAAAATATGTCGATTTTAGTCTATTCGCTAATTATTATTATTTTTTGCAAATCCAGGAACTGACAGAAAAATGTGGTTTTTAGATTATTATTATTATTAAAAACCGTTAGCTGCGTTCAAAACAAGTATCGCCTTTTGTCTTACGTCTGTTTGTGATTTTTTAAAATAAAAAAACCGATAGAAATATGTGGTTTTTAGCCCATTCGCTATTTATTATTATTTTTTGCAAATCCAGGAACTGACAGAAAAATGTGGTTTTTAGATTATTATTAAAAACCGTTAGCTGCATTCAAAACAAGTATCTCCTTTTGTCTTACGTCTGTTTTTGATTTTTTTAAAATCAAAAAACTGATAAAAATAGGTCGAGTTTAGCCTATTCGCTAATTATTATTATTTTTTGCAAATCCAGGAACTGACAGAAAAATGTGGTTTTTAGATTATTATTATTTTTAAAAACCGTTAGCTGCGTTCAAAACAAGTATCGCCTTTTGTCTTACGTCTGTTTGTGATTTTTTTAAATCAAAAATCCGATAAAAATATGTCGTTTTTAGCCTATTCGCTAATTATTATTATTTTTTGCAAATCCAGGAACTGACAGAAAAATGTGGTTTTTAGATTATAATTAAAAACCGTTAACTGCGTTCAAAACAAGTATCGGCTTTTGTCTTACGTCTGTTTGTGATTTTTTAAAATCAAAAAACCGATAGAAATATGTGGTTTTTAGCCCGTTCGCTAATTATTATTATTTTTTGCATATCCAGGAACTGACAGAAAAATGTGGTTTTGGGATTATTATTAAAAACCGTTAGCTGCGTTCAGAACAGGTATCGCCTTTTGTCTTACGTCTGTTTGTGATTTTTTTAAATCAAAAACCCGATAAAAATATGTCGATTTTAGTCTATTCGCTAATTATTATTATTTTTTGCAAATGCAGGAACTGACAGAAAAATGTCGTTTTTAGATTATTATTAGAAACCTTTAGCTGCGTTCGAAACATGTATCGCCTTTTGTCTTACGTCTGTTTGTGATTTTTTAAAATCAAAAAAACGATAAAAATATGTCGTTTTTAGCCTATTCGCTAATTATTATTATTTTTTGCAAATCCAGGAACTGACAGAAAAATGTGTTTTTAGATTATAATTAAAACCGTTGGCTGCGTTCAAAACAATTATCGGCTTTTGTCTTACGTCTGTTTGTGTTTTTTTAAAATCAAAAAACCGATAGAAATATGTGGTTTTTAGCCCATTCGCTAATTATTATTATTTTTTGCAAATCCAGGAACTGACAGAAAAATGTGGTTTTTAGATTATAATTAAAAACCGTTAGCTGCGTTCAAAACAAGTATCGCCTTTTGTCTTACGTCTGTTTGTGATTTTTAAAAAATCAAAAAACTGATAAAAATAGGTCAATTTTAGCCTATTCGCTAATTATTATTATTTTTTGCAAATCCAGGAACTGACAGAAAAATGTGGTTTTTAGATTATTATTATTATTAAAAACCGTTAGCTGCGTTCAAAACAAGTATCACCTTTTATCTTACGTCTGTTTGTGATTTTTTAAATTAAAAAAACCGATAAAAATATATCGTTTTTAGCCTATTCGCTAATTATTATTATTTTTTGCAAATCCAGGAACTGACAGAAAAATGTGGTTTTTAGATTATTATTAAAAACCGTTGGCTGCGTTTAAAGCAATTATCGGCTTTTGTCTTACGTCTGTTTGTGATTTTTTAAAATAAAAAAACCGATAGAAATATGTGGTTTTTAGCCCATTCGCTAATTATTATTATTTTTTGCAAATCCAGGAACTGACAGAGAAATGTGGTTTTTAGATTATTATTAAAAATCGTTAGCTGCGTTCAAAACAAGTATCGCCTTTTGTCTTACGTCTGTTTGTGATTTTTTAAAATAAAAAAACCGATAAAAATATGTCGATTTTAGTCTATTCGCTAATTATTATTATTTTTTGCAAATCCAGGAACTGACAGAAAAATGAGGTTTTTAGATTATAATTAAAAACCGTTAGCTGCGTTCAAAACAAGTATCGCCTTTTGTCTTACGTCTGTTTGTGATTTTTTAAAATGAAAAAACCGATAAAAATATGTCGATTTTAGTCTATTCGCTAATTATTATTATTTTTTGCAAATCCAGGAACTGACAGAAAAATGTCGTTTTTAGATTATTATTAGAAACCTTTAGCTGCGTTCCAAATATGTATCGCCTTTTGTCTTACGTCTGTTTGTGATTTTTTAAATTAAAAAAACCGATAAAAATATGTCGATTTTAGTCTATTCGCTAATTATTATTATTTTTTGCAAATCCAGGAACTGACAGAAAAATGTGGTTTTTAGATTATATTTAAAAACCGTTCGCTGCGTTCAAAACAAGTATCGCCTTTTGTCTTACGTCTGTTTGTGATTTTTTAAAATAAAAAAACCGATAGAAATATGTGGTTTTTAGCCCATTCGCTAATTATTATTATTTTTTGCAAATCCAGGAACTGACAGAAAAATGTGGTTTTTAGATTATTATTAAAAAACGTTAGCTGCGTTCAAAACAAGTATCGCCTTTTGTCTTACGTCTCTTTGTGATTTTTTAAAATGAAAAAACCGATAAAAATATGTCGATTTTAGTCTATTCGCTAATTATTATTATTTTTTGCAAATCCAGGAACTGACAGAAAAATGTCGTTTTTAGATTATTATTAGAAACCTTTAGCTGCGTTCGAAACATGTATCGCCTTTTCTCTTACGTCTGTTTGTGATTTTTTAAAATCAAAAAACCGATAAAAATATGTCGTTTTTAGCCTATTCGCTAATTATTATTATTTTTTGCAAATCCAGGAACTGACAGAAAAATGTGTTTTTAGATTATAATTAAAAACCGTTGGCCGCGTTCAAAACAATTATCGGCTTTTGTCTTACATCTGTTTGTGTTTTTTTAAAATCAAAAAACCTATAGAAATATGTGGTTTTTAGCTCATTCGCTAATTATTATTATTTTTTGCATATCCAGGAGCTGACAGAAAAATGTGGTTTTTAGATTATTATTAAAAACCGTTAGCTGCGTTCAAAACAAGTATCGCCTTTTGTCTTACGTCTGTTTGTGTTTTTTTAAAATCAAAAAACCTATAGAAATATGTGGTTTTTAGCCCACTGCTAATTATTATTATTTTTTGCAAATCCAGGAACTGACAGAAAAATGTGATTTTTAGATTATTATTAAAAACCGTTAGCTGCATTCAAAACAAGTATCGCCTTTTGTCTTACGTCTGTTTTTGATTTTTTAAAAATCAAAAAACTGATAAAAATAGGTCGATTTTAGCCTATTCGCTAATTATTATTATTTTTTGCAAATCCAGGAACTGACAGAAAAATGTGGTTTTTAGATTATTATTATTATTAAAAACCGTTAGCTGCGTTCAAAACAAGTATCGCCTTTTGTCTTACGTCTGTTTGTGATTTTTTTAAATCAAAAATCCGATAAAAATATGTCGTTTTTAGCCTATTCGCTAATTATTATTATTTTTTGCAAATCCAGGAACTGACAGAAAAATGTGGTTTTTAGATTATAATTAAAAACCGTTGGCTGTTTGTGATTTTTTTAAACCAAAAAACCGATAGAAATATGTGGTTTTTAGCCTGTTCGCTAATTATTATTATTTTTTGCATATCCAGGAACTGACAGAAAAATGTGGTTTTTGGATTATTATTAAAAATCGTTAGCTGCGTTCAGAACAGGTATCGCCTTTTGTCTTACGTCTGTTTGTGATTTTTTTAAATCAAAAAACCGATAAAAATATGTCGATTTTAGTCTATTCGCTAATTATTATTATTTTTTGCAAATCCAGGAACTGACAGAAAAATGTGGTTTTTAGATTATTATTAAAAACCGTTAGCTGCGTTCAAAACAAGTATCGCCTTTTGTCTTACGTCTGTTTGTGATTTTTTAAAATCAAAAAACCGATAGAAATATGTGGTTTTTAGCCCGTTCGCTAATTATTATTATTTTTTGCATATCCAGGAACTGACAGAAAAATGTGGTTTTTGGATTATTATTAAAAACCGTTAGCTGCGTTCAGAACAGGTATCGCCTTTTGTCTTACGTCTGTTTGTGATTTTTTTAAATCAAAAACCCGATAAAAATATGTCGTTTTTAGCCTATTCGCTAATTATTATTATTTTTTGCAAATCCAGGAACTGACAGAAAAATGTGTTTTTAGATTATAATTAAAACCGTTGGCTGCGTTCAAAACAATTATCGGCTTTTGTCTTACGTCTGTTTGTGTTTTTTTAAAATCAAAAAACCGATAGAAATATGTGGTTTTTAGCCCATTCGCTAATTATTATTATTTTTTGCAAATCCAGGAACTGACAGAAAAATGTGGTTTTTAGATTATAATTAAAAACCGTTAGCTGCGTTCAAAACAAGTATCGCCTTTTGTCTTACGTCTGTTTGTGATTTTTTAAAAATCAAAAAACTGATAAAAATAGGTCAATTTTAGCCTATTCGCTAATTATTATTATTTTTTGCAAATCCAGGAACTGACAGAAAAATGTGGTTTTTAGATTATTATTAAAAACCGTTAGCTGCGTTCAAAACAAGTATCGCCTTTTGTCTTACGTCTGTTTGTGATTTTTTAAAATAAAAAAACTGATAAAAATAGGTCGAGTTTAGCCTATTCGCTAATTATTATTATTTTTTGCAAATCCAGGAACTGACAGAAAAATGTGGTTTTTAGATTATTATTATTTTTAAAAACCGTTAGCTGCGTTCAAAACAAGTATCGCCTTTTGTCTTACGTCTGTTTGTGATTTTTTAAAATAAAAAAACCGATAGAAATATGTGGTTTTTAGCCCATTCGCTATTTATTATTATTTTTTGCAAAACCAGGAACTGACAGAAAAATGTGGTTTTTAGATTATTATTAAAAACCGTTAACTGCGTTCAAAACAAGTATCGCCTTTTGTCTTACGTCTGTTTTTGATTTTTTAAAAATCAAAAAACTGATAAAAATAGAACGATTTTAGCTTATTCGCTAATTATTATTATTTTTTGCAAATCCAGGAACTGACAGAAAAATGTGGTTTTTAGATTATTATTATTATTAAAAACCGTTAGCTGCGTTCAAAACAAGTATCGCCTTTTGTCTTACGTCTGTTTGTGATTTTTTTAAATCAAAAAACCGATAAAAATATGTCGTTTTTAGCCTATTCGCTAATTATTATTATTTTTTGCAAATCCAGGAACTGACAGAAAAATGTGTTTTTAGATTATAATTAAAACCGTTGGCTGCGTTCAAAACAATTATCGGCTTTTGTCTTACGTCTGTTTGTGTTTTTTTAAAATCAAAAAACCGATAGAAATATGTGGTTTTTAGCCCATTCGCTAATTATTATTATTTTTTGCAAATCCAGGAACTGACAGAAAAATGTGGTTTTTAGATTATAATTAAAAACCGTTAGCTGCGTTCAAAACAAGTATCGCCTTTTGTCTTACGTCTGTTTGTGATTTTTTAAAAATCAAAAAACTGATAAAAATAGGTCAATTTTAGCCTATTCGCTAATTATTATTATTTTTTGCAAATCCAGGAACTGACAGAAAAATGTGGTTTTTAGATTATTATTAAAAACCGTTAGCTGCGTTCAAAACAAGTATCGCCTTTTGTCTTACGTCTGTTTGTGATTTTTTAAAATAAAAAAACCGATAGAAATATGTGGTTTTTAGCCCATTCGCTATTTATTATTATTTTTTGCAAATCCAGGAACTGACAGAAAAATGTGGTTTTTAGATTATTATTAAAAACCGTTAGCTGCATTCAAAACAAGTATCGCCTTTTGTCTTACGTCTGTTTTTGATTTTTTTAAAATCAAAAAACTGATAAAAATAGGTCGAGTTTAGCCTATTCGCTAATTATTATTATTTTTTGCAAATCCAGGAACTGACAGAAAAATGTGGTTTTTAGATTATTATTATTTTTAAAAACCGTTAGCTGCGTTCAAAACAAGTATCGCCTTTTGTCTTACGTCTGTTTGTGATTTTTTTAAATCAAAAATCCGATAAAAATATGTCGTTTTTAGCCTATTCGCTAATTATTATTATTTTTTGCAAATCCAGGAACTGACAGAAAAATGTGGTTTTTAGATTATAATTAAAAACCGTTGGCTGCGTTCAAAACAAGTATCGGCTTTTGTCTTACGTCTGTTTGTGATTTTTTAAAATCAAAAAACCGATAGAAATATGTGGTTTTTAGCCCGTTCGCTAATTATTATTATTTTTTGCATATCCAGGAACTGACAGAAAAATGTGGTTTTTGGATTATTATTAAAAACCGTTAGCTGCGTTCAGAACAGGTATCGCCTTTTGTCTTACGTCTGTTTGTGATTTTTTTAAATCAAAAACCCGATAAAAATATGTCGATTTTAGTCTATTCGCTAATTATTATTATTTTTTGCAAATGCAGGAACTGACAGAAAAATGTCGTTTTTAGATTATTATTAGAAACCTTTAGCTGCGTTCGAAACATGTATCGCCTTTTGTCTTACGTCTGTTTGTGATTTTTTAAAATCAAAAAACCGATAAAAATATGTCGTTTTTAGCCTATTCGCTAATTATTATTATTTTTTGCAAATCCAGGAACTGACAGAAAAATGTGTTTTTAAATTATAATTAAAACCGTTGGCTGCGTTCAAAACAATTATCGGCTTTTGTCTTACGTCTGTTTGTGTTTTTTTAAAATCAAAAAACCGATAGAAATATGTGGTTTTTAGCCCATTCGCTAATTATTATTATTTTTTGCAAATCCAGGAACTGACAGAAAAATGTGGTTTTTAGATTATAATTAAAAACCGTTAGCTGCGTTCAAAACAAGTATCGCCTTTTGTCTTACGTCTGTTTGTGATTTTTTAAAAATCAAAAAACTGATAAAAATAGGTCAATTTTAGCCTATTCGCTAATTATTATTATTTTTTGCAAATCCAGGAACTGACAGAAAAATGTGGTTTTTAGATGATTATTATTATTATTAAAAACCGTTAGCTGCGTTCAAAACAAGTATCACCTTTTGTCTTACGTCTGTTTGTGATTTTTTTAAATCAAAAAACCGATAAAAATATATCGTTTTTAGCCTATTCGCTAATTATTATTATTTTTTGCAAATCCAGGAACTGACAGAAAAATGTGGTTTTTAGATTATTATTAAAAACCGTTAGCTGCGTTCAAAACAAGTATCGCCTTTTGTCTTACGTCTGTTTTTGATTTTTTAAAAATCAAAAAACTGATAAAAATAGGACGATTTTAGCTTATTCGCTAATTATTATTATTTTTTGCAAATCCAGGAACTGACAGAAAAATGTGATTTTTAGATTATTATTAAAAACCGTTAGCTGCGTTCAAAACAAGTATCGCCTTTTGTCTTACGTCTGTTTGTGATTTTCTAAAATCGAAAAACCGATAAAAATATGTCGATTTTAGTCTACTGACTGAAAAATGTCGTTTTTAGATTATTATTAGAAACCTTTAGCTGCGTTCGAAACATGTATCGCCTTTTGTTTTACGTCTGTTTGTGATTTTTTAAATTAAAAAAACCGATAAAAATATGTCGATTTTAGTCTATTCGCTAATTATTATTATTTTTTGCAAATCCAGGAACTGACAGAAAAATGTGGTTTTTAGATTATTATTAAAAACCGTTAGCTGCGTTCAAAACAAGTATCGCCTTTTGTCTTACGTCTGTTTGTGATTTTTTAAAATAAAAAAACCGATAGAAATATGTGGTTTTTAGCCCATTCGCTATTTATTATTATTTTTTGCAAATCCAGGAACTGACAGAAAAATGTGATTTTTAGATTATTATTAAAAACCGTTAGCTGCATTCAAAACAAGTATCGCCTTTTGTCTTACGTCTGTTTTTGATTTTTTAAAAATCAAAAAACTGATAAAAATAGGTCGATTTTAGCCTATTCGCTAATTATTATTATTTTTTGCAAATCCAGGAACTGACAGAAAAATGTGGTTTTTAGATTATTATTATTATTAAAAACCGTTAGCTGCGTTCAAAACAAGTATCGCCTTTTGTCTTACGTCTGTTTGTGATTTTTTTAAATCAAAAATCCGATAAAAATATGTCGTTTTTAGCCTATTCGCTAATTATTATTATTTTTTGCAAATCCAGGAACTGACAGAAAAATGTGGTTTTTAGATTATAATTAAAAACCGTTGGCTGCGTTCAAAACAAGTATCGGCTTTTGTCTTACGTCTGTTTGTGATTTTTTTAAATCAAAAAACCGATAGAAATATGTGGTTTTTAGCCCGTTCGCTAATTATTATTATTTTTTGCATATCCAGGAACTGACAGAAAAATGTGGTTTTTGGATTATTATTAAAAATCGTTAGCTGCGTTCAGAACAGGTATCGCCTTTTGTCTTACGTCTGTTTGTGATTTTTTTAAATCAAAAAACCGATAGAAATATGTGGTTTTTAGCCCGTTCGCTAATTATTATTATTTTTTGCATATCCAGGAACTGACAGAAAAATGTGGTTTTTGGATTATTATTAAAAATCGTTAGCTGCGTTCAGAACAGGTATCGCCTTTTGTCTTACGTCTGTTTGTGATTTTTTTAAATCAAAAAACCGATAAAAATATGTCGATTTTAGTCTATTCGCTAATTATTATTATTTTTTGCAAATCCAGGAACTGACAGAAAAATGTGGTTTTTAGATTATTATTAAAAACCGTTAGCTGCGTTCAAAACAAGTATCGCCTTTTGTCTTACGTCTGTTTGTGATTTTTTAAAATCAAAAAACCGATAGAAATATGTGGTTTTTAGCCCGTTCGCTAATTATTATTATTTTTTGCATATCCAGGAACTGACAGAAAAATGTGGTTTTTGGATTATTATTAAAAACCGTTAGCTGCGTTCAGAACAGGTATCGCCTTTTGTCTTACGTCTGTTTGTGATTTTTTTAAATCAAAAACCCGATAAAAATATGTCGATTTTAGTCTATTCGCTAATTATTATTATTTTTTGCAAATGCAGGAACTGACAGAAAAATGTCGTTTTTAGATTATTATTAGAAACCTTTAGCTGCGTTCGAAACATGTATCGCCTTTTGTCTTACGTCTGTTTGTGATTTTTTAAAATCAAAAAACCGATAAAAATATGTCGTTTTTAGCCTATTCGCTAATTATTATTATTTTTTGCAAATCCAGGAACTGACAGAAAAATGTGTTTTTAGATTATTATTATTATTAAAAACCGTTAGCTGCGTTCAAAACAAGTATCGCCTTTTGTCTTACGTCTGTTTGTGATTTTTTTAAATCAAAAATCCGATAAAAATATGTCGTTTTTAGCCTATTCGCTAATTATTATTATTTTTTGCAAATCCAGGAACTGACAGAAAAATGTGGTTTTTAGATTATAATTAAAAACCGTTGGCTGCGTTCAAAACAAGTATCGGCTTTTGTCTTACGTCTGTTTGTGATTTTTTTAAATCAAAAAACCGATAGAAATATGTCGATTTTAGTCTATTCGCTAATTATTATTATTTTTTGCAAATGCAGGAACTGACAGAAAAATGTCGTTTTTAGATTATTATTAGAAACCGTTAGCTGCGTTCAAAACAAGTATCGCCTTTTGTCTTACGTCTGTTTGTGATTTTTTAAAAATCAAAAAACTGATAAAAATAGGTCAATTTTAGCCTATTCGCTAATTAATATTATTTTTTGCAAATCCAGGAACTGACAGAAAAATGTGGTTTTTAGATTATAATTAAAAACCGTTGGCTGCGTTCAAAACAAGTATCGGCTTTTGTCTTACGTCTGTTTGTGATTTTTTTAAATCAAAAAACCGATAGAAATATGTCGATTTTAGTCTATTCGCTAATTATTATTATTTTTTGCAAATGCAGGAACTGACAGAAAAATGTCGTTTTTAGATTATTATTAGAAACCTTTAGCTGCGTTCGAAACATGTATCGCCTTTTGTCTTACGTCTGTTTGTGATTTTTTAAAATCAAAAAACCGATAAAAATATGTCGTTTTTAGCCTATTCGCTAATTATTATTATTTTTTGCAAATCCAGGAACTGACAGAAAAATGTGTTTTTAGATTATAATTAAAACCGTTGGCTGCGTTCAAAACAATTATCGGCTTTTGTCTTACGTCTGTTTGTGTTTTTTTAAAATCAAAAAACCGATAGAAATATGTGGTTTTTAGCCCATTCGCTAATTATTATTATTTTTTGCAAATCCAGGAACTGACAGAAAAATGTGGTTTTTAGATTATAATTAAAAACCGTTAGCTGCGTTCAAAACAAGTATCGCCTTTTGTCTTACGTCTGTTTGTGATTTTTTAAAAATCAAAAAACTGATAAAAATAGGTCAATTTTAGCCTATTCGCTAATTATTATTATTTTTTGCAAATCCAGGAACTGACAGAAAAATGTGGTTTTTAGATGATTATTATTATTATTAAAAACCGTTAGCTGCGTTCAAAACAAGTATCACCTTTTGTCTTACGTCTGTTTGTGATTTTTTTAAATCAAAAAACCGATAAAAATATATCGTTTTTAGCCTATTCGCTAATTATTATTATTTTTTGCAAATCCAGGAACTGACAGAAAAATGTGGTTTTTAGATTATTATTAAAAACCGTTAGCTGCGTTCAAAACAAGTATCGCCTTTTGTCTTACGTCTGTTTTTGATTTTTTAAAAATCAAAAAACTGATAAAAATAGGACGATTTTAGCTTATTCGCTAATTATTATTATTTTTTGCAAATCCAGGAACTGACAGAAAAATGTGATTTTTAGATTATTATTAAAAACCGTTAGCTGCGTTCAAAACAAGTATCGCCTTTTGTCTTACGTCTGTTTGTGATTTTTTAAAATCGAAAAACCGATAAAAATATGTCGATTTTAGTCTACTGACTGAAAAATGTCGTTTTTAGATTATTATTAGAAACCTTTAGCTGCGTTCGAAATATGTATCGCCTTTTGTCTTACGTCTGTTTGTGATTTTTTAAATTAAAAAAACCGATAAAAATATGTCGATTTTAGTCTATTCGCTAATTATTATTATTTTTTGCAAATCCAGGAACTGACAGAAAAATGTGGTTTTTAGATTATTATTAAAAACCGTTAGCTGCGTTCAAAACAAGTATCGCCTTTTGTCTTACGTCTGTTTGTGATTTTTTAAAATAAAAAAACCGATAGAAATATGTGGTTTTTAGCCCATTCGCTATTTATTATTATTTTTTGCAAATCCAGGAACTGACAGAAAAATGTGATTTTTAGATTATTATTAAAAACCGTTAGCTGCATTCAAAACAAGTATCGCCTTTTGTCTTACGTCTGTTTTTGATTTTTTAAAAATCACAAAACTGATAAAAATAGGTCGATTTTAGCCTATTCGCTAATTATTATTATTTTTTGCAAATCCAGGAACTGACAGAAAAATGTGGTTTTTAGATTATTATTATTATAAAAAACCGTTAGCTGCGTTCAAAACAAGTATCGCCTTTTGTCTTACGTCTGTTTGTGATTTTTTTAAATCAAAAATCCGATAAAAATATGTCGTTTTTAGCCTATTCGCTAATTATTATTATTTTTTGCAAATCCAGGAACTGACAGAAAAATGTGGTTTTTAGATTATAATTAAAAACCGTTGGCTGCGTTCAAAACAAGTATCGGCTTTTGTCTTACGTCTGTTTGTGATTTTTTTAAATCAAAAAACCGATATAAATATGTGGTTTTTAGCCCGTTCGCTAATTATTATTATTTTTTGCATATCCAGGAACTGACAGAAAAATGTGGTTTTTGGATTATTATTAAAAATCGTTAGCTGCGTTCAGAACAGGTATCGCCTTTTGTCTTACGTCTGTTTGTGATTTTTTTAAATCAAAAAACCGATAGAAATATGTGGTTTTTAGCCCGTTCGCTAATTATTATTATTTTTTGCATATCCAGGAACTGACAGAAAAATGTGGTTTTTGGATTATTATTAAAAATCGTTAGCTGCGTTCAGAACAGGTATCGCCTTTTGTCTTACGTCTGTTTGTGATTTTTTTAAATCAAAAAACCGATAAAAATATGTCGATTTTAGTCTATTCGCTAATTATTATTATTTTTTGCAAATCCAGGAACTGACAGAAAAATGTGGTTTTTAGATTATTATTAAAAACCGTTAGCTGCGTTCAAAACAAGTATCGCCTTTTGTCTTACGTCTGTTTGTGATTTTTTAAAATCAAAAAACCGATAGAAATATGTGGTTTTTAGCCCGTTCGCTAATTATTATTATTTTTTGCATATCCAGGAACTGACAGAAAAATGTGGTTTTTGGATTATTATTAAAAACCGTTAGCTGCGTTCAGAACAGGTATCGCCTTTTGTCTTACGTCTGTTTGTGATTTTTTTAAATCAAAAACCCGATAAAAATATGTCGATTTTAGTCTATTCGCTAATTATTATTATTTTTTGCAAATGCAGGAACTGACAGAAAAATGTCGTTTTTAGATTATTATTAGAAACTTTAGCTGCGTTCGAAACATGTATCGCCTTTTGTCTTACGTCTGTTTGTGATTTTTTAAAATCAAAAAACCGATAAAAATATGTCGTTTTTAGCCTATTCGCTAATTATTATTATTTTTTGCAAATCCAGGAACTGACAGAAAAATGTGTTTTTAGATTATTATTATTATTAAAAACCGTTAGCTGCGTTCAAAACAAGTATCGCCTTTTGTCTTACGTCTGTTTGTGATTTTTTTAAATCAAAAATCCGATAAAAATATGTCGTTTTTAGCCTATTCGCTAATTATTATTATTTTTTGCAAATCCAGGAACTGACAGAAAAATGTGGTTTTTAGATTATAATTAAAAACCGTTGGCTGCGTTCAAAACAAGTATCGGCTTTTGTCTTACGTCTGTTTGTGATTTTTTTAAATCAAAAAACCGATAGAAATATGTCGATTTTAGTCTATTCGCTAATTATTATTATTTTTTGCAAATGCAGGAACTGACAGAAAAATGTCGTTTTTAGATTATTATTAGAAACCGTTAGCTGCGTTCAAAACAAGTATCGCCTTTTGTCTTACGTCTGTTTGTGATTTTTTAAAAATCAAAAAACTGATAAAAATAGGTCAATTTTAGCCTATTCGCTAATTAATATTATTTTTTGCAAATCCAGGAATTGACAGAAAAATGTGGTTTTTAGATTATTATTAAAAACCGTTAGCTGCGTTCAAAACAAGTATCGCCTTTTGTCTTACGTCTGTTTGTGATTTTTTAAAATAAAAAAACCGATAGAAATATGTGGTTTTTAGCCCATTCGCTATTTATTATTATTTTTTGCAAATCCAGGAACTGACAGAAAAATGTGGTTTTTAGATTATTATTAAAAACCGTTAGCTGCATTCAAAACAAGTATCGCCTTTTGTCTTACGTCTGTTTTTGATTTTTTTAAAATCAAAAAACTGATAAAAATAGGTCGAGTTTAGCCTATTCGCTAATTATTATTATTTTTTGCAAATCCAGGAACTGACAGAAAAATGTGGTTTTTAGATTATTATTATTTTTAAAAACCGTTAGCTGCGTTCAAAACAAGTATCGCCTTTTGTCTTACGTCTGTTTGTGATTTTTTTAAATCAAAAATCCGATAAAAATATGTCGTTTTTAGCCTATTCGCTAATTATTATTATTTTTTGCAAATCCAGGAACTGACAGAAAAATGTGGTTTTTATATTATAATTAAAAACCGTTGGCTGCGTTCAAAACAAGTATCGGCTTTTGTCTTACGTCTGTTTGTGATTTTTTAAAATCAAAAAACCGATAGAAATATGTGGTTTTTAGCCCGTTCGCTAATTATTATTATTTTTTGCATATCCAGGAACTGACAGAAAAATGTGGTTTTTGGATTATTATTAAAAACCGTTAGCTGCGTTCAGAACAGGTATCGCCTTTTGTCTTACGTCTGTTTGTGATTTTTTTAAATCAAAAACCCGATAAAAATATGTCGATTTTAGTCTATTCGCTAATTATTATTATTTTTTGCAAATGCAGGAACTGACAGAAAAATGTCGTTTTTAGATTATTATTAGAAACCTTTAGCTGCGTTCGAAACATGTATCGCCTTTTGTCTTACGTCTGTTTGTGATTTTTTAAAATCAAAAAACCGATAAAAATATGTCGTTTTTAGCCTATTCGCTAATTATTATTATTTTTTGCAAATTCAGGAACTGACAGAAAAATGTGTTTTTAGATTATAATTAAAACCGTTGGCTGCGTTCAAAACAATTATCGGCTTTTGTCTTACGTCTGTTTGTGTTTTTTTAAAATCAAAAAACCGATAGAAATATGTGGTTTTTAGCCCATTCGCTAATTATTATTATTTTTTGCAAATCCAGGAACTGACAGAAAAATGTGGTTTTTAGATTATAATTAAAAACCGTTAGCTGCGTTCAAAACAAGTATCGCCTTTTGTCTTACGTCTGTTTGTGATTTTTTAAAAATCAAAAAACTGATAAAAATAGGTCAATTTTAGCCTATTCGCTAATTATTATTATTTTTTGCAAATCCAGGAACTGACAGAAAAATGTGGTTTTTAGATTATTATTATTATTAAAAACCGTTAGCTGCGTTCAAAACAAGTATCACCTTTTGTCTTACGTCTGTTTGTGATTTTTTTAAATCAAAAAACCGATAAAAATATATCGTTTTTAGCCTATTCGCTAATTATTATTATTTTTTGCAAATCCAGGAACTGACAGAAAAATGTGGTTTTTAGATTATAATTAAAAACCGTTGGCTGCGTTCAAAACAAGTATCGGCTTTTATCTTACGTCTGTTTGTGATTTTTTTAAATCAAAAAACCGATAGAAATATGTGGTTTTTAGCCCGTTCGCTAATTATTATTATTTTTTGCATATCCAGGAACTGACAGAAAAATGTGGTTTTTGGATTATTATTAAAAACCGTTAGCTGCGTTCAGAACAAGTATCGCCTTTTGTCTTACGTCTGTTTGTGATTTTTTTAAAGCAAAAAACCGATAAAAATATGTCGATTTTAGTCTATTTGCTAATTATTATTATTTTTTGCAAATCCAGGAACTGACAGAAAAATGTCGTTTTTAGATTATTATTAGAAACCTTTAGCTGCGTTCGAAACATGTATCGCCTTTTGTCTTACGTCTGTTTGTGATTTTTTAAATTAAAAAAACCGATAAAAATATGTCGATTTGAGTCTATTCGCTAATTATTATTATTTTTTGCAAATCCAGGAACTGACAGAAAAATGTGGTTTTTAGATTATTATTAAAAACCGTTAGCTGCGTTCAAAACAAGTATCGCCTTTTGTCTTACGTCTGTTTGTGATTTTCTAAAATAAAAAAACCGATAGAAATATGTGGTTTTTAGCCCATTCGCTAAGTATTATTATTTTTTGCAAATCCAGGAACTGACAGAAAAATGTGGTTTTTAGATTATTATTAAAAATCGTTAGCTGCGTTCAAAACAAGTATCGCCTTTTGTCTTACGTCTGTTTGTGATTTTTTTAAATAAAAAAACCGATAAAAATATGTCGATTTTAGTCTATTCGCTAATTATTATTATTTTTTGCAAATCCAGGAACTGACAGAAAAATGTCGTTTTTAGATTGTTATTATAAACCTTTAGCTGCGTTCGAAACATGTATCGCCTTTTGTCTTACGTCTGTTTGTGATTTTTTAAATTAAAAAAACCGATAAAAATATGTCGATTTTAGTCTATTCGCTAATTATTATTATTTTTTGCAAATCCAGGAACTGACAGAAAAATGTGGTGTTTAGATTATTATTAAAAACCGTTAGCTGCGTGCAAAACAAGTATCGGCTTATGTCTTACGTCTGTTTGTGATTTTTTAAAATAAAAAAACCGATAGAAATATGTGGTTTTTAGCCCATTCGCTAATTATTATTATTTTTTGCAAATCCAGGAACTGACAGAAAAATGTGGTTTTTAGATTATTATTAAAAATCTTTAGCTGCGTTCAAAACAAGTATCGCCTTTTGTCTTACGTCTGTTTGTGATTTTATAAAATAAAAAAAACGATAAAAATATGTCGATTTTAGTCTATTCGCTAATTATTATTATTTTTTGCAAATCCAGGAACTGACAGAAAAATGTGGTTTTTAGATTATAATTAAAAACCGTTGGCTGCGTTCAAAACAAGTATCGCCTTTTGTCTTACGTCTGTTTGTGATTTTTTTAAATCAAAAAACCGATAAAAATATGTCGATTTTAGTCTATTCGCTAATTATTATTATTTTTTGCAAATCCAGAAACTGACAGAAAAATGTCGTTTCTAGATTATTATTAGAAACTTTTAGCTGCGTTCGAAACATGTATCGCCTTTTGTCTTACGTCTGTTTGTGATTTTTTAAATTAAAAAAACCGATAAAAATATGTCGATTTTAGTCTATTCGCTAATTATTATTATTTTTTGCAAATCCAGGAACTGACAGAAAAATATGGTTTTTAGATTATTATTAAAAACCGTTAGCTGCGTTCAAAACAAGTATCGCCTTTTGTCTTACGTCTGTTTGTGATTTTCTAAAATAAAAAAACCGATAGAAATATGTGGTTTTTAGCCCATTCGCTAATTATTATTATTTTTTGCAAATCCAGGAACTGACAGAAAAATGTGGTTTTTAGATTATTATTAAAAATCGTTAGCTGCGTTCAAAACAAGTATCGCCTTTTGTCTTACGTCTGTTTGTGATTTTTTTAAATAAAAAAACCGATAAAAATATGTCGATTTTAGTCTATTCGCTAATTATTATTATTTTTTGCAAATCCAGGAACTGACAGAAAAATGTCGTTTTTAGATTGTTATTATAAACCTTTAGCTGCGTTCGAAACATGTATCGCCTTTTGTCTTACGTCTGTTTGTGATTTTTTAAATTAAAAAAACCGATAAAAATATGTCGATTTTAGTCTATTCGCTAATTATTATTATTTTTTGCAAATCCAGGAACTGACAGAAAAATGTGGTGTTTAGATTATTATTAAAAACAGTTAGCTGCGTGCAAAACAAGTATCGCCTTTTGTCTTACGTCTGTTTGTGATTTTTTAAAATAAAAAAAACCGATAGAAATATGTGGTTTTTAGCCCATTCGCTAATTATTATTATTTTTTGCAAATCCAGGAACTGACAGAAAAATGTGGTTTTTAGATTATTATTAAAAATCTTTAGCTGCGTTCAAAACAAGTATCGCCTTTTGTCTTACGTCTGTTTGTGATTTTATAAAATAAAAAAAACGATAAAAATATGTCGATTTTAGTCTATTCGCTAATTATTGTTATTTTTTGCAAATCCAGGAACTGACAGAAAAATGTGGTTTTTAGATTATAATTAAAAACCGTTGGCTGCGTTCAAAACAAGTATCGCCTTTTGTCTTACGTCTGTTTGTGATTTTTTTAAATCAAAAAACCGATAAAAATATGTCGATTTTAGTCTATTCGCTAATTATTATTATTTTTTGCAAATCCAGAAACTGACAGAAAAATGTCGTTTCTAGATTATTATTAGAAACTTTTAGCTGCGTTCGAAACATGTATCGCCTTTTGTCTTACGTCTGTTTGTGATTTTTTAAATTAAAAAAACCGATAAAAATATGTCGATTTTAGTCTATTCGCTAATTATTATTATTTTTTGCAAATCCAGGAACTGACAGAAAAATATGGTTTTTAGATTATATTTAAAAACCGTTGGCTGCGTTCAAAACAATTATCGGCTTTTGTCTTACGTCTGTTTGTGTTTTTTTAAAATCAAAAAACCTATAGAAATATGTGGTTTTTAGCCCATTGCTAATTATTATTATTTTTTGCATAACCAGGAACTGACAGAAAAATGTGGTTTCTAGATTATTATTAAAAACCGTTAGCTGCGTTCAAAACAAGTATCGCCTTTTGTCTTACGTCTGTTTGTGATTTTTTAAAATAAAAAAACCGATAGAAAAATGTGGTTTTTAGCCCATTCGCTATTTATTATTATTTTTTGAAAATCCAGGAACTGACAGAAAAATGTGGTTTTTAGATTATTATTAAAAACCGTTAGCTGCGTTCAAAACAAGTATCGCCTTTTGTCTTACGTCTGTTTTTGATTTTTTTAAAATCAAAAAACTGATAAAAATAGGACGATTTTAGCTTATTCGCTAATTATTATTATTTTTTGCAAATCCAGGAACTGACAGAAAAATGTGGCTTTTAGATTATTATTATTATTAAAAACCGTTAGCTACGTTCAAAACAAGTATCGCCTTTTGTCTTACGTCTGTTTGTGATTTTTTAAAATCGAAAAACCGATAAAAATATGTCGATTTTAGTCTATTCGCTAATTATTATTATTTTTTGAAAATCCAAGAACTGACAGAAAAATGTGGTTTTTAGATTATAATTAAAAACCGTTGGCTGCGTTCAAAACAAGTATCGGCTTTTGTCTTACGTCTGTTTGTGATTTTTTTAAATCAAAAAACCGATAGAAATATGTGGTTTTTAGCCCGTTCGCTAATTATTATTATTTTTTGCATATCCAGGAACTGACAGAAAAATGTGGTTTTTGGATTATTATTAAAAACCGTTAGCTGCGTTCAGAACAAGTATCGCCTTTTGTCTTACGTCTGTTTGTGATTTTTTTAAAGCAAAAAACCGATAAAAATATGTCGATTTTAGTCTATTCGCTAATTATTATTATTTTTTGCAAATCCAGGAACTGACAGAAAAATGTCGTTTTTAGATTATTATTAGAAACCTTTAGCTGCGTTCGAAATATGTATCGCCTTTTGTCTTACGTCTGTTTGTGATTTTTTAAATTAAAAAAACCGATAAAAATATGTCGATTTTAGTCTATTCGCTAATTATTATTATTTTTTGCAAATCCAGGAACTGACAGAAAAATGTGGTTTTTAGATTATTATTAAAAACCGTTAGCTGCGTTCAAAACAAGTATCGCCTTTTGTCTTACGTCTGTTTGTGATTTTTTAAAATAAAAAAACCGATAGAAATATGTGGTTTTTAGCCCATTCGCTAATTATTATTATTTTTTGCAAATCCAGGAACTGACAGAAAAATGTGGTTTTTAGATTATTATTAAAAATCGTTAGCTGCGTTCAAAACAAGTATCGCCTTTTGTCTTACGTCTGTTTGTGATTTTTTTAAATCAAAAAACCGATAAAACTATGTCGTTTTTAGCCTATTCGCTAATTATTATTATTTTTTGCAAATCCAGGAACTGACAGAAAAATGTCATTTTTAGATTATTATTAGAAACCTTTAGCTGCGTTCGAAACATGTATCGCCTTTTGTCTTACGTCTGTTTGTGATTTTTTAAATTAAAAAAACCGATAAAAATATGTCGATTTTAGTCTATTCGCTAGTTATTATTATTTTTTGCAAATCCAGGAACTGACAGAAAAATGTGGTTTTTAGATTATTATTAAAAATCGTTAGCTGCGTTAAAAACAAGTATCGGCTTTTGTGTTACGTCTGTTTGTGATTTTTTCAAATCAAAAAACCGATAGAAATATGTGGTTTTTAGCCCATTCGCTAATTATTATTATTTTTTGCATATCCAGGAACTGACAGAAAAATGTGGTTTTTGGATTATTATTAAAAACCGTTGGCTGCGTTCAGAACAAGTATCGCCTTTTGTCTTACGTCTGTTTGTGATTTCTTTAAAACAAAAAACCGATAAAAATAGGTCGATTTTAGCCTATTCGCTAATTATTATTATTTTTTGCAAATCCAGGAACTGACAGAAAAATGTGGTTTTTAGATTATTATTATTATTAAAAACCGTTAGCTGCGTTCAAAACAAGTATCGCCTTTTGTCTTACGTCTGTTTGTGATTTTTTTAAATCAAAAAACCGATAAAAATATGTCGTTTTTAGCCTATTCGCTAATTATTATTATTTTTTGCAAATCCAGGAACTGACAGAAAAATGTGGTTTTTAGATTATAATTAAAAACCGTTGGCTGCGTTCAAAACAAGTATCGGCTTTTGTGTTACGTCTGTTTGTGATTTTTTTAAATCAAAAAACAGATAGAAATATGTGGTTTTTAGCCCATTCGCTAATTATTATTATTTTTTGCATATCCAGGAACTGACAGAAAAATGTGGTTTTTGGATTATTATTAAAAACCGTTGGCTGCGTTCAGAACAAGTATCGCCTTTTGTCTTACGTCTGTTTGTGATTTCTTTAAAACAAAAAACCGATAAAAATAGGTCGATTTTAGCCTATTCGCTAATTATTATTATTTTTTACAAATCCAGGAACTGACAGAAAAATGTGATTTTTAGATTATTATTAAAAACCGTTAGCTGCGTTCAAAACAAGTATCGCCTTTTGTCTTACGTCTGTTTGTGATTTTTTAAAATCAAAAATCCGATAAAAATATGTCGATTTTAGTCTATTCGCTAATTATTATTATTTTTTGCAAATCCAGGAACTGACAGAAAAATGTCGTTTTTAGATTATTATTAGAAACCTTTAGCTGCGTTCGAAACATGTATCGCCTTTTGTCTTACGTCTGTTTGTGATTTTTTAAATTAAAAAAACCGATAAAAATTTGTCGATTTTAGTCTATTCGCTAATTATTATTATTTTTTGCAAATCCAGGAACTGACAGAAAAATGTGGTTTTTAGATTATTATTAAAAACCGCTAGCTGCGTTCAAAACAAGTATCGCCTTTTGTCTTACGTCTGTTTGTGATTTTTTAAAATAAAAAAACCGATAGAAATATGTGGTTTTTAGCCCATTCGCTATTTATTATTATTTTTTGCAAATCCAGGAACTGACAGAAAAATGTGGTTTTTAGATTATTATTAAAAACCGTTAGCTGCGTTCAAAACAAGTATCGCCTTTTGTCTTACGTCTGTTTTTGATTTTTTAAAAATCAAAAAAGTGATAAAAATAGGACGATTTTAGCTTATTCGCTAATTATTATTATTTTTTGCAAATCCAGGAACTGACAGAAAAATGTGACTTTTAGATTATTATTAATATTAAAAACCGTTAGCTGCGTTCAAAACAAGTATCGCCTTTTGTCTTACGTCTGTTTGTGATTTTTTAAAATCGAAAAACCGATAAAAATATGTCGATTTTAGTCTATTCGCTAATTATTATTATTTTTTGAAAATCCAAGAACTGACAGAAAAATGTGGTTTTTAGATTATAATTAAAAACCGTTGGCTGCGTTCATAACAAGTATCGGCTTTTGTCTTACGTCTGTTTGTGATTTTTTTAAATCAAAAAACCGATAGAAATATGTGGTTTTTAGCCCGTTCGCTAATTATTATTATTTTTTGCATATCCAGGAACTGACAGGAAAATGTGGTTTTTGGATTATTATTAAAAACCGTTAACTGCGTTCAGAACAAGTATCGCCTTTTGTCTTACGTCTGTTTGTGATTTTTTTAAAGCAAAAAACCGATAAAAATATGTCGATTTTAGTCTATTCGCTAATTATTATTATTTTTTGCAAATCCAGGAACTGACAGAAAAATGTCGTTTTTAGATTATTATTAGAAACCTTTAGCTGCGTTCGAAATATGTATCGCCTTTTGTCTTACGTCTGTTTGTGATTTTTTAAATTAAAAAAACCGATAAAAATATGTCGATTTTAGTCTATTCGCTAATTATTATTATTTTTTGCAAATCCAGGAACTGACAGAAGAATGTGGTTTTTAGATTATTATTAAAAACCGTTAGCTGCGTTCAAAACAAGTATCGCCTTTTGTCTTACGTCTGTTTGTGATTTTTTAAAATAAAAAAACTGATAGAAATATGTGGTTTTTAGCCCATTCGCTAATTATTATTATTTTTTGCAAATCCAGGAACTGACAGAAAAATGTGGTTTTTAGATTATTATTAAAAATCGTTAGCTGCGTTCAAAACAAGTATCGCCTTTTGTCTTACGTCTGTTTGTGATTTTTTAAAGTAAAAAAAACCGATAAAAATATGTCGATTTTAGTCTATTCGCTAATTATTATTATTTTTTGCAAATCCAGGAACTGACAGAAAAATGTCGTTTTTAGATTATTATTAGAAACCTTTAGCTGCGTTCGAAACATGTATCGCCTTTTGTCTTACGTCTGTTTGTGATTTTTTAAATTAAAAAAACCGATAAAAATATGTCGATTTTAGTCTATTCGCTAATTATTATTATTTTTTGCAAATCCAGGAACTGACAGAAAAATGTCGTTTTTAGATTATTATTAGAAACCTTTAGCTGCGTTCGAAACATGTATCGCCTTTTGTCTTACGTCTGTTTGTGATTTTTTAAATTAAAAAAAACGATAAAAATATGTCGATTTTAGTCTATTCGCTAATTATTATTATTTTTTGCAAATCCAGGAACTGACAGAAAAATGTGGTTTTTAGATTATTATTAAAAACCGTTAGCTGCGTTCAAAACAAGTATCGCCTTTTGTCTTACGTCTGTTTGTGATTTTTTAAAATAAAAAAACCGATAGAAATATGTGGTTTTTAGCCCATTCGCTATTTATTATTATTTTTTGCAAATCCAGGAACTGACAGAAAAATGTGGTTTTTAGATTATTATTAAAAACCGTTAGCTGCGTTCAAAACAAGTATCGCCTTTTGTCTTACGTCTGTTTTTGATTTTTTAAAAATCAAAAAACTGATAAAAATAGGACGATTTTAGCTTATTCGCTAATTATTATTATTTTTTGCAAATCCAGGAATTGACAGAAAAATGTGGCTTTTAGATTATTATTATTATTAAAAACCGTTAGCTGCGTTCAAAACAAGTATCGCCTTTTGTCTTACGTCTGTTTGTGATTTTTTAAAATCGAAAAACCGATAAAAATATGTCGATTTTAGTCTATTCGCTAATTATTATTATTTTTTGAAAATCCAAGAACTGACAGAAAAATGTGGTTTTTAGATTATAATTAAAAACCGTTGGCTGCGTTCAAAATAAGTATCGGCTTTTGTCTTACGTCTGTTTGTGATTTTTTTAAATCAAAAAACCGATAGAAATATGTGGTTTTTAGCCCGTTCGCTAATTATTATTATTTTTTGCATATCCAGGAACTGACAGAAAAATGTGGTTTTTGGATTATTATTAAAAACCGTTGGCTGCGTTCAGAACAAGTATCGCCTTTTGTCTTACGTCTGTTTGTGATTTCTTTAAAACAAAAAACCGATAAAAATAGGTCGATTTTAGCCTATTCGCTAATTATTATTATTTTTTACAAATCCAGGAACTGACAGAAAAATGTGATTTTTAGATTATTATTAAAAACCGTTAGCTGCGTTCAAAACAAGTATCGCCTTTTGTCTTACGTCTGTTTGTGATTTTTTAAAATCAAAAAACCGATAAAAATATGTCGATTTTAGTCTATTCGCTAATTATTATTATTTTTTTGCAAATCCAGGAACTGACAGAAAAATGTCGTTTTTAGATTATTATTAGAAACCTTTAGCTGCGTTCGAAACATGTATCGCCTTTTGTCTTACGTCTGTTTGTGATTTTTTAAATTAAAAAAACCGATAAAAATTTGTCGATTTTAGTCTATTCGCTAATTATTATTATTTTTTGCAAATCCAGGAACTGACAGAAAAATGTGGTTTTTAGATTATTATTAAAAACCGCTAGCTGCGTTCAAAACAAGTATCGCCTTTTGTCTTACGTCTGTTTGTGATTTTTTAAAATAAAAAAACCGATAGAAATATGTGGTTTTTAGCCCATTCGCTATTTATTATTATTTTTTGCAAATCCAGGAACTGACAGAAAAATGTGGTTTTTAGATTATTATTAAAAACCGTTAGCTGCGTTCAAAACAAGTATCGCCTTTTGTCTTACGTCTGTTTTTGATTTTTTAAAAATCAAAAAACTGATAAAAATAGGACGATTTTAGCTTATTCGCTAATTATTATTATTTTTTGCAAATCCAGGAACTGACAGAAAAATGTGACTTTTAGATTATTATTATTATTAAAAACCGTTAGCTGCGTTCAAAACAAGTATCGCCTTTTGTCTTACGTCTGTTTGTGATTTTTTAAAATCGAAAAACCGATAAAATATGTCGATTTTAGTCTATTCGCTAATTATTATTATTTTTTGAAAATCCAAGAACTGACAGAAAAATGTGGTTTTTAGATTATAATTAAAAACCGTTGGCTGCGTTCATAACAAGTATCGGCTTTTGTCTTACGTCTGTTTGTGATTTTTTTAAATCAAAAAACCGATAGAAATATGTGGTTTTTAGCCCGTTCGCTAATTATTATTATTTTTTGCATATCCAGGAACTGACAGGAAAATGTGGTTTTTGGATTATTATTAAAAACCGTTAACTGCGTTCAGAACAAGTATCGCCTTTTGTCTTACGTCTGTTTGTGATTTTTTTAAAGCAAAAAACCGATAAAAATATGTCGATTTTAGTCTATTCGCTAATTATTATTATTTTTTGCAAATCCAGGAACTGACAGAAAAATGTCGTTTTTAGATTATTATTAGAAACCTTTAGCTGCGTTCGAAATATGTATCGCCTTTTGTCTTACGTCTGTTTGTGATTTTTTAAATTAAAAAAACCGATAAAAATATGTCGATTTTAGTCTATTCGCTAATTATTATTATTTTTTGCAAATCCAGGAACTGACAGAAGAATGTGGTTTTTAGATTATTATTAAAAACCGTTAGCTGCGTTCAAAACAAGTATCGCCTTTTGTCTTACGTCTGTTTGTGATTTTTTAAAATAAAAAAACTGATAGAAATATGTGGTTTTTAGCCCATTCGCTAATTATTATTATTTTTTGCAAATCCAGGAACTGACAGAAAAATGTGGTTTTTAGATTATTATTAAAAATCGTTAGCTGCGTTCAAAACAAGTATCGCCTTTTGTCTTACGTCTGTTTGTGATTTTTTAAAGTAAAAAAAACCGATAAAAATATGTCGATTTTAGTCTATTCGCTAATTATTATTATTTTTTGCAAATCCAGGAACTGACAGAAAAATGTCGTTTTTAGATTATTATTAGAAACCTTTAGCTGCGTTCGAAACATGTATCGCCTTTTGTCTTACGTCTGTTTGTGATTTTTTAAATTAAAAAAACCGATAAAAATATGTCGATTTTAGTCTATTCGCTAATTATTATTATTTTTTGCAAATCCAGGAACTGACAGAAAAATGTCGTTTTTAGATTATTATTAGAAACCTTTAGCTGCGTTCGAAACATGTATCGCCTTTTGTCTTACGTCTGTTTGTGATTTTTTAAATTAAAAAAAACGATAAAAATATGTCGATTTTAGTCTATTCGCTAATTATTATTATTTTTTGCAAATCCAGGAACTGACAGAAAAATGTGGTTTTTAGATTATTATTAAAAACCGTTAGCTGCGTTCAAAACAAGTATCGCCTTTTGTCTTACGTCTGTTTGTGATTTTTTAAAATAAAAAAACCGATAGAAATATGTGGTTTTTAGCCCATTCGCTATTTATTATTATTTTTTGCAAATCCAGGAACTGACAGAAAAATGTGGTTTTTAGATTATTATTAAAAACCGTTAGCTGCGTTCAAAACAAGTATCGCCTTTTGTCTTACGTCTGTTTTTGATTTTTTAAAAATCAAAAAACTGATAAAAATAGGACGATTTTAGCTTATTCGCTAATTATTATTATTTTTTGCAAATCCAGGAATTGACAGAAAAATGTGGCTTTTAGATTATTATTATTATTAAAAACCGTTAGCTGCGTTCAAAACAAGTATCGCCTTTTGTCTTACGTCTGTTTGTGATTTTTTAAAATCGAAAAACCGATAAAAATATGTCGATTTTAGTCTATTCGCTAATTATTATTATTTTTTGAAAATCCAAGAACTGACAGAAAAATGTGGTTTTTAGATTATAATTAAAAACCGTTGGCTGCGTTCAAAATAAGTATCGGCTTTTGTCTTACGTCTGTTTGTGATTTTTTTAAATCAAAAAACCGATAGAAATATGTGGTTTTTAGCCCGTTCGCTAATTATTATTATTTTTTGCATATCCAGGAACTGACAGAAAAATGTGGTTTTTGGATTATTATTAAAAACCGTTGGCTGCGTTCAGAACAAGTATCGCCTTTTGTCTTACGTCTGTTTGTGATTTCTTTAAAACAAAAAACCGATAAAAATAGGTCGATTTTAGCCTATTCGCTAATTATTATTATTTTTTACAAATCCAGGAACTGACAGAAAAATGTGATTTTTAGATTATTATTAAAAACCGTTAGCTGCGTTCAAAACAAGTATCGCCTTTTGTCTTACGTCTGTTTGTGATTTTTTAAAATCAAAAAACCGATAAAAATATGTCGATTTTAGTCTATTCGCTAATTATTATTATTTTTTTGCAAATCCAGGAACTGACAGAAAAATGTCGTTTTTAGATTATTATTAGAAACCTTTAGCTGCGTTCGAAACATGTATCGCCTTTTGTCTTACGTCTGTTTGTGATTTTTTAAATTAAAAAAACCGATAAAAATTTGTCGATTTTAGTCTATTCGCTAATTATTATTATTTTTTGCAAATCCAGGAACTGACAGAAAAATGTGGTTTTTAGATTATTATTAAAAACCGCTAGCTGCGTTCAAAACAAGTATCGCCTTTTGTCTTACGTCTGTTTGTGATTTTTTAAAATAAAAAAACCGATAGAAATATGTGGTTTTTAGCCCATTCGCTATTTATTATTATTTTTTGCAAATCCAGGAACTGACAGAAAAATGTGACTTTTAGATTATTATTATTATTATTAAAAACCGTTAGCTGCGTTCAAAACAAGTATCGCCTTTTGTCTTACGTCTGTTTGTGATTTTTTAAAATCGAAAAACCGATAAAATATGTCGATTTTAGTCTATTCGCTAATTATTATTATTTTTTGAAAATCCAAGAACTGACAGAAAAATGTGGTTTTTAGATTATAATTAAAAACCGTTGGCTGCGTTCATAACAAGTATCGGCTTTTGTCTTACGTCTGTTTGTGATTTTTTTAAATCAAAAAACCGATAGAAATATGTGGTTTTTAGCCCATTCGCTAATTATTATTATTTTTTGCAAATCCAGGAACTGACAGAAAAATGTGACTTTTAGATTATTATTATTATTAAAAACCGTTAGCTGCGTTCAAAACAAGTATCGCCTTTTGTCTTACGTCTGTTTGTGATTTTTTAAAATCGAAAAACCGATAAAATATGTCGATTTTAGTCTATTCGCTAATTATTATTATTTTTTGAAAATCCAAGAACTGACAGAAAAATGTGGTTTTTAGATTATAATTAAAAACCGTTGGCTGCGTTCATAACAAGTATCGGCTTTTGTCTTACGTCTGTTTGTGATTTTTTTAAATCAAAAAACCGATAGAAATATGTGGTTTTTAGCCCGTTCGCTAATTATTATTATTTTTTGCATATCCAGGAACTGACAGGAAAATGTGGTTTTTGGATTATTATTAAAAACCGTTAACTGCGTTCAGAACAAGTATCGCCTTTTGTCTTACGTCTGTTTGTGATTTTTTTAAAGCAAAAAACCGATAAAAATATGTCGATTTTAGTCTATTCGCTAATTATTATTATTTTTTGCAAATCCAGGAACTGACAGAAAAATGTCGTTTTTAGATTATTATTAGAAACCTTTAGCTGCGTTCGAAATATGTATCGCCTTTTGTCTTACGTCTGTTTGTGATTTTTTAAATTAAAAAAACCGATAAAAATATGTCGATTTTAGTCTATTCGCTAATTATTATTATTTTTTGCAAATCCAGGAACTGACAGAAGAATGTGGTTTTTAGATTATTATTAAAAACCGTTAGCTGCGTTCAAAACAAGTATCGCCTTTTGTCTTACGTCTGTTTGTGATTTTTTAAAATAAAAAAACTGATAGAAATATGTGGTTTTTAGCCCATTCGCTAATTATTATTATTTTTTGCAAATCCAGGAACTGACAGAAAAATGTGGTTTTTAGATTATTATTAAAAATCGTTAGCTGCGTTCAAAACAAGTATCGCCTTTTGTCTTACGTCTGTTTGTGATTTTTTAAAATAAAAAAACCGATAAAAATATGTCGATTTTAGTCTATTCGCTAATTATTATTATTTTTTGCAAATCCAGGAACTGACAGAAAAATGTCGTTTTTAGATTATTATTAGAAACTGCGTTCGAAACATGTATCGCCTTTTGTCTTACGTCTGTTTGTGATTTTTTAAATTAAAAAAACCGATAAAAATATGTCGATTTTAGTCTATTCGCTAATTATTATTATTTTTTGCAAATCCAGGAACTGACAGAAAAATGTCGTTTTTAAATTATTATTAGAAACCTTTAGCTGCGTTCAAAACAAGTATCGCCTTTTGTCTTACGTCTGTTTTTGATTTTTTAAAAATCAAAAAACTAATAAAAATAGGACGATTTTAGCTTATTCGCTAATTAATATTATTTTTTGCAAATCCAGGAACTGACAGAAAAATGTGGTTTTTAGATTATTATTATTATTAAAAACCGTTAGCTGCGTTCAAAACAAGTATCGCCTTTTGTCTTACGTCTGTTTGTGATTTTTTTAAATCAAAAAACCGATAAAAATATGTCGTTTTTAGCCTATTCGCTAATTATTATTATTTTTTGCAAATCCAGGAACTGACAGAATAATGTGGTTTTTAGATTATAATTAAAAACCGTTGGCTGCGTTCAAAACAAGTATCGGCTTTTGTCTTACGTCTGTTTGTGATTTTTTTAAATCAAAAAACTGATAGAAATATGTGGTGTTTAGCCCGTTCGCTAATTATTATTATTTTTTGCATATCCAAGAACTGACAGAAAAATGTGGTTTTTGGATTATTATTAAAAACCGTTAGCTGCGTTCAGAACAAGTATCGCCTTTTGTCTTACGTCTGTTTGTGATTTTTTTAAAGCAAAAAAGCGATAAAAATAGGTCGATTTTAGCCTATTCGCTAATTATTATTATTTTTTGCAAATCCAGGAACTGACAGAAAAATGTGATTTTTAGATTATTATTAAAAACCGTTGGCTGCGTTTAAAACAATTATCGGCTTTTGTCTTACGTCTGTTTGTGATTTTTTAAAATAAAAAAACCGATAGAAATATGTGGTTTTTAGCCCATTCGCTAATTATTATTATTTTTTGCAAATCCTGGAACTGTCAGAAAAATGTGGTTTTTAGATTATTATTAAAAATCGTTAGCTGCGTTCAAAACAAGTATCACCTTTTGTCTTACGTCTGTTTGTGATTTTTTAAAATAAAAAAACCGATAAAAATATGTCGATTTTAGTCTATTCGCTAATTATTATTATTTTTTGCAAATCCAGGAACTGACAGAAAAATGAGGTTTTTAGATTATAATTAAAAACCGTTAGCTGCGTTCAAAACAAGTATCGCCTTTTGTCTTACGTCTGTTTGTGATTTTTTAAAATGAAAAAACCGATAAAAAAATGTCGATTTTAGTCTATTCGCTAATTATTATTATTTTTTGCAAATCCAGGAACTGACAGAAAAATGTCGTTTTTAGATTATCATTAGAAACCTTTAGCTGCGTTCGAAACATGTATCGCCTTTTGTCTTACGTCTGTTTGTGATTTTTTAAATTAAAAAAACCGATAAAAATATGTCGATTTTAGTCTATTCGCTAATTATTATTTTTTGCAAATCCAGGAACTGACAGAAAAATGTGGTTTTTAGATTATATTTAAAAACCGTTAGCTGCGTTCAAAACAAGTATCGCCTTTTGTCTTACGTCTGTTTGTGATTTTTTAAAATAAAAAAACCGATAGAAATATGTGGTTTTTAGCCCATTCGCTAATTATTATTATTTTTTGCAAATCCAGGAACTGACAGAAAAATGTGGTTTTTAGATTATTATTAAAAAACGTTAGCTGCGTTCAAAACAAGTATCGCCTTTTGTCTTACGTCTGTTTGTGAGTTTTTAAAATAAAAAAACCGATAAAAATATGTCAATTTTAGTCTATTCGCAAATTATTATTATTTTTTGCAAATCCAGGAACTGACAGAAAAATGAGGTTTTTAGATTATAATTAAAAACCGTTAGCTGCGTTCAAAACAAGTATCGCCTTTTGTCTTACGTCTCTTTGTGATTTTTTAAAATGAAAAAACCGATAAAAATATGTCGATTTTAGTCTATTCGCTAATTATTATTATTTTTTGCAAATCCAGGAACTGACAGAAAAATGTCGTTTTTAGATTATTATTAGAAACCTTTAGCTGCGTTCGAAACATGTATCGCCTTTTCTCTTACGTCTGTTTGTGATTTTTTAAAATCAAAAAACCGATAAAAATATGTCGTTTTTAGCCTATTCGCTAATTATTATTATTTTTTGCAAATCCAGGAACTGACAGAAAAATGTGTTTTTAGATTATAATTAAAAACCGTTGGCCGCGTTCAAAACAATTATCGGCTTTTGTCTTACATCTGTTTGTGTTTTTTTTTTAAATCAAAAAACCTATAGAAATATGTGGTTTTTAGCTCATTCGCTAATTATTATTATTTTTTGCATATCCAGGAGCTGACAGAAAAATGTGGTTTTTAGATTATTATTAAAAACCGTTAGCTGCGTTCAAAACAAGTATCGCCTTTTGTCTTACGTCTGTTTGTGTTTTTTAAAATCAAAAAACCTATAGAAATATGTGGTTTTTAGCCCATTGCTAATTATTATTATTTTTTGCATATCCAGGAACTGACAGAAAAATGTGGTTTTTGGATTATTATTAAAAACCGTTAGCTGCGTTCAAAACAAGTATCGCCTTTTGTCTTACGTCTGTTTGTGTTTTTTTAAAATCAAAAAACCTATAGAAAAATGTGGTTTTTGGATTATTATTAAAAACCGTTAGCTGCGTTCAGAACAAGTATCGCCTTTTGTCTTACGTCTGTTTGTGATTTTTTTAAAGCAAAAAAGCGATAAAAATAGGTCGATTTTAGCCTATTCGCTAATTATTATTATTTTTTGCAAATCCAGGAACTGACAGAAAAATGTGATTTTTAGATTATTATTAAAAACCGTTAGCTGCGTTGAAAACAAGTATCGCCTTTTGTCTTACGTCTGTTTGTGATTTTTTAAAATCAAAAAACCGATAAAAATATGTCGATTTTAGTCTATTCGCTAATTATTATTATTTTTTGCAAATCCAGGAACTGACAGAAAAATGTCGTTTTTAGATTATTATTAGAAACTTTTAGCTGCGTTCGAAACATGTATCGCCTTTTGTCTTACGTCTGTTTGTGATTTTTTAAATTAAAAAAACCGATAAAAATATGTCGATTTTAGTCTATTCGCTAATTATTATTATTTTTTGCAAATCCAGGAACTGACAGAAAAATGTGGTTTTTAGATTATAATTCAAAACCGTTAGCTGCGTTCAAAACAAGTATCGCCTTTTGTCTTACGTCTGTTTGTGATTTTTTTAAATCAAAAAACCGATAAAAATATGTCGATTTTAGTCTATTCGCTAATTGTTATTATTTTTTGCAAATCCAGGAACTGACAGAAAAATGTCGTTTTTAGATTATTATTAGAAACTTTTAGCTGCGTTCGAAACATGTATCGCCTTTTGTCTTACGTCTGTTTGTGATTTTTTAAATTAAAAAAACCGATAAAAATATGTCGATTTTAGTCTATTCGCTAATTATTATTATTTTTTGCAAATCCAGGAACTGACAGAAAAATGTGGTTTTTAGATTATATTTAAAAACCGTTGGCTGCGTTTAAAACAATTATCGGCTTTTGTCTTACGTCTGTTTGTGATTTTTTAAAATAAAAAAACCGATAGAAATATGTGGTTTTTAGCCCATTCGCTAATTATTATTATTTTTTGCAAATCCAGGAACTGTCAGAAAAATGTGGTTTTTAGATTATTATTAAAAATCGTTAGCTGCGTTCAAAACAAGTATCGCCTTTTGTCTTACGTCTGTTTGTGATTTTTTAAAATAAAAAAACCGATAAAAATATGTCGATTTTAGTCTATTCGCTAATTATTATTATTTTTTGCAAATCCAGGAACTGACAGAAAAATGAGGTTTTTAGATTATAATTAAAAACCGTTAGCTGCGTTCAAAACAAGTATCGCCTTTTGTCTTACGTCTGTTTGTGATTTTTTAAAATGAAAAAACCGATAAAAAAATGTCGATTTTAGTCTATTCGCTAATTATTATTATTTTTTGCAAATCCAGGAACTGACAGAAAAATGTCGTTTTTAGATTATCATTAGAAACCTTTAGCTGCGTTCGAAACATGTATCGCCTTTTGTCTTACGTCTGTTTGTGATTTTTTAAATTAAAAAAACCGATAAAAATATGTCGATTTTAGTCTATTCGCTAATTATTATTATTTTTTGCAAATCCAGGAACTGACAGAAAAATGTGGTTTTTAGATTATATTTAAAAACCGTTAGCTGCGTTCAAAACAAGTATCGCCTTTTGTCTTACGTCTGTTTGTGATTTTTTAAAATATAAAAACCGATAGAAATATGTGGTTTTTAGCCCATTCGCTAATTATTATTATTTTTTGCAAATCCAGGAACTGACAGAAAAATGTGGTTTTTAGATTATTATTAAAAAACGTTAGCTGCGTTCAAAACAAGTATCGCCTTTTGTCTTACGTCTGTTTGTGAGTTTTTAAAATAAAAAAACCGATAAAAATATGTCAATTTTAGTCTATTCGCAAATTATTATTATTTTTTGCAAATCCAGGAACTGACAGAAAAATGAGGTTTTTAGATTATAATTAAAAACCGTTAGCTGCGTTCAAAACAAGTATCGCCTTTTGTCTTACGTCTCTTTGTGATTTTTTAAAATGAAAAAACCGATAAAAATATGTCGATTTTAGTCTATTCGCTAATTATTATTATTTTTTGCAAATCCAGGAACTGACAGAAAAATGTCGTTTTTAGATTATTATTAGAAACCTTTAGCTGCGTTCGAAACATGTATCGCCTTTTCTCTTACGTCTGTTTGTGATTTTTTAAAATCAAAAAACCGATAAAAATATGTCGTTTTTAGCCTATTCGCTAATTATTATTATTTTTTGCAAATCCAGGAACTGACAGAAAAATGTGTTTTTAGATTATAATTAAAAACCGTTGGCCGCGTTCAAAACAATTATCGGCTTTTGTCTTACATCTGTTTGTGTTTTTTTTAAAATCAAAAAACCTATAGAAATATGTGGTTTTTAGCTCATTCGCTAATTATTATTATTTTTTGCATATCCAGGAGCTGACAGAAAAATGTGGTTTTTAGATTATTATTAAAAACCGTTAGCTGCGTTCAAAACAAGTATCGCCTTTTGTCTTACGTCTGTTTGTGTTTTTTAAAATCAAAAAACCTATAGAAATATGTGGTTTTTAGCCCATTGCTAATTATTATTATTTTTTGCATATCCAGGAACTGACAGAAAAATGTGGTTTTTGGATTATTATTAAAAACCGTTAGCTGCGTTCAAAACAAGTATCGCCTTTTGTCTTACGTCTGTTTGTGTTTTTTTAAAATCAAAAAACCTATAGAAATATGTGGTTTTTAGCCCACTGCTAATTATTATTATTTTTTGCATATCCAGGAACTGACAGAAAAATGTGGTTTTTAGATTATTATTAAAAACCGTTAGCTGCGTTCAAAACAAGTATCGGCTTTTGTCTTACATCTGTTTGTGTTTTTTTTTAAATCAAAAAACCTATAGAAATATGTGGTTTTTAGCTCATTCGCTAATTATTATTATTTTTTGCATATCCAGGAGCTGACAGAAAAATGTGGTTTTTAGATTATTATTAAAAACCGTTAGCTGCGTTCAAAACAAGTATCGCCTTTTGTCTTACGTCTGTTTGTGTTTTTAAAATCAAAAAACCTATAGAAATATGTGGTTTTTAGCCCATTGCTAATTATTATTATTTTTTGCATATCCAGGAACTGACAGAAAAATGTGGTTTTTGGATTATTATTAAAAACCGTTAGCTGCGTTCAAAACAAGTATCGCCTTTTGTCTTACGTCTGTTTGTGTTTTTTTAAAATCAAAAATCCGATAAAAATATGTCGTTTTTAGCCTATTCGCTAATTATTATTATTTTTTGCAAATCCAGGAACTGACAGAAAAATGTGGTTTTTAGATTATAATTAAAAACCGTTGGCTGCGTTCAAAACAAGTATCGGCTTTTGTCTTACGTCTGTTGGTGATTTTTTTAAATCAAAAAACCGATAGAAATATGTGGTTTTTAGCCCGTTCGCTAATTATTATTATTTTTTGCATATCCAGGAACTGACAGAAAAATGTGGTTTTTGGATTATTATTAAAAATCGTTAGCTGCGTTCAGAACAGGTATCGCCTTTTGTCTTACGTCTGTTTGTGATTTTTTTAAATCAAAAAACCGATAAAAATATGTCGATTTTAGTCTATTCGCTAATTATTATTATTTTTTGCAAATCCAGGAACTGACAGAAAAATGTGGTTTTTAGATTATTATTATTATTAAAAACCGTTAGCTGCGTTCAAAACAAGTATCGCCTTTTGTCTTACGTCTGTTTGTGATTTTTTTAAATAAAAAAACCGATAGAAATATGTGGTTTTTAGCCCATTCGCTATTTATTATTATTTTTTGCAAATCCAGGAACTGACAGAAAAATGTGGTTTTTAGATTATAATTAAAAACCGTTGGCTGCGTTCAAAACAAGTATCGGCTTTTGTCTTACGTCTGTTTGTGATTTTTTAAAATCAAAAAACCGATAGATATATGTGGTTTTTAGCCCGTTCGCTAATTATTATTATTTTTTGCATATCCAGGAACTGACAGAAAAATGTGGTTTTTGGATTATTATTAAAAACCGTTAGCTGCGTTCAGAACAGGTATCGCCTTTTGTCTTACGTCTGTTTGTGATTTTTTTAAATCAAAAACCCGATAAAAATATGTCGATTTTAGTCTATTCGCTAATTATTATTATTTTTTGCAAATGCAGGAACTGACAGAAAAATGTCGTTTTTAGATTATTATTAGAAACCTTTAGCTGCGTTCGAAACATGTATCGCCTTTTGTCTTACGTCTGTTTGTGATTTTTTAAAATCAAAAAACCGATAAAAATATGTCGTTTTTAGCCTATTCGCTAATTATTATTATTTTTTGCAAATCCAGGAACTGACAGAAAAATGTGTTTTTAGATTATAATTAAAACCGTTGGCTGCGTTCAAAACAATTATCGGCTTTTGTCTTACGTCTGTTTGTGTTTTTTTAAAATCAAAAAACCGATAGAAATATGTGGTTTTTAGCCCATTCGCTAATTATTATTATTTTTTGCAAATCCAGGAACTGACAGAAAAATGTGGTTTTTAGATTATAATTAAAAACCGTTAGCTGCGTTCAAAACAAGTATCGCCTTTTGTCTTACGTCTGTTTGTGATTTTTAAAAAATCAAAAAACTGATAAAAATAGGTCAATTTTAGCCTATTCGCTAATTATTATTATTTTTTGCAAATCCAGGAACTGACAGAAAAATGTGGTTTTTAGATTATTATTATTATTAAAAACCGTTAGCTGCGTTCAAAACAAGTATCGCCTTTTGTCTTACGTCTGTTTGTGATTTTTTAAAATAAAAAAACCGATAAAAATATGTCGATTTTAGTCTATTCGCTAATTATTATTATTTTTTGCAAATCCAGGAACTGACAGAAAAATGAGGTTTTTAGATTATAATTAAAAACCGTTAGCTGCGTTCAAAACAAGTATCGCCTTTTGTCTTACGTCTGTTTGTGATTTTTTAAAATGAAAAAACCGATAAAAATATGTCGATTTTAGTCTATTCGCTAATTATTATTATTTTTTGCAAATCCAGGAACTGACAGAAAAATGTCGTTTTTAGATTATTATTAGAAACCTTTAGCTGCGTTCGAAATATGTATCGCCTTTTGTCTTACGTCTGTTTGTGATTTTTTTAAATCAAAAAACCGATAAAAATATGTCGATTTTAGTCTATTCGCTAATTATTATTATTTTTTGCAAATCCAGGAACTGACAGAAAAATGTGGTTTTTAGATTATATTTAAAAACCGTTAGCTGCGTTCAAAACAAGTATCGCCTTTTGTCTTACGTCTGTTTGTGATTTTTTAAAATATAAAAACCGATAGAAATATGTGGTTTTTAGCCCATTCGCTAATTATTATTATTTTTTGCAAATCCAGGAACTGACAGAAAAATGTGGTTTTTAGATTATTATTAAAAAACGTTAGCTGCGTTCAAAACAAGTATCGCCTTTTGTCTTACGTCTGTTTGTGAGTTTTTAAAATAAAAAAACCGATAAAAATATGTCAATTTTAGTCTATTCGCAAATTATTATTATTTTTTGCAAATCCAGGAACTGACAGAAAAATGAGGTTTTTAGATTATAATTAAAAACCGTTAGCTGCGTTCAAAACAAGTATCGCCTTTTGTCTTACGTCTCTTTGTGATTTTTTAAAATGAAAAAACCGATAAAAATATGTCGATTTTAGTCTATTCGCTAATTATTATTATTTTTTGCAAATCCAGGAACTGACAGAAAAATGTCGTTTTTAGATTATTATTAGAAACCTTTAGCTGCGTTCGAAACATGTATCGCCTTTTCTCTTACGTCTGTTTGTGATTTTTTAAAATCAAAAAACCGATAAAAATATGTCGTTTTTAGCCTATTCGCTAATTATTATTATTTTTTGCAAATCCAGGAACTGACAGAAAAATGTGTTTTTAGATTATAATTAAAAACCGTTGGCCGCGTTCAAAACAATTATCGGCTTTTGTCTTACATCTGTTTGTGTTTTTTTAAAATCAAAAAACCTATAGAAATATGTGGTTTTTAGCCCACTGCTAATTATTATTATTTTTTGCAAATCCAGGAACTGACAGAAAAATGTGATTTTTAGATTATTATTAAAAACCGTTAGCTGCATTCAAAACAAGTATCGCCTTTTGTCTTACGTCTGTTTTTGATTTTTTAAAAATCAAAAAACTGATAAAAATAGGTCGATTTTAGCCTATTCGCTAATTATTATTATTTTTTGCAAATCCAGGAACTGACAGAAAAATGTGGTTTTTAGATTATTATTATTATTAAAAACCGTTAGCTGCGTTCAAAACAAGTATCGCCTTTTGTCTTACGTCTGTTTGTGATTTTTTTAAATCAAAAATCCGATAAAAATATGTCGTTTTTAGCCTATTCGCTAATTATTATTATTTTTTGCAAATCCAGGAACTGACAGAAAAATGTGGTTTTTAGATTATAATTAAAAACCGTTGGCTGCGTTCAAAACAAGTATCGGCTTTTGTCTTACGTCTGTTTGTGATTTTTTTAAATCAAAAAACCGATAGAAATATGTGGTTTTTAGCCCGTTCGCTAATTATTATTATTTTTTGCATATCCAGGAACTGACAGAAAAATGTGGTTTTTGGATTATTATTAAAAATCGTTAGCTGCGTTCAGAACAGGTATCGCCTTTTGTCTTACGTCTGTTTGTGATTTTTTTAAATCAAAAAACCGATAAAAATATGTCGATTTTAGTCTATTCGCTAATTATTATTATTTTTTGCAAATCCAGGAACTGACAGAAAAATGTGGTTTTTAGATTATTATTAAAAACCGTTAGCTGCGTTCAAAACAAGTATCGCCTTTTGTCTTACGTCTGTTTGTGATTTTTTAAAATCAAAAAACCGATAGAAAAATGTGGTTTTTAGCCCGTTCGCTAATTATTATTATTTTTTGCATATCCAGGAACTGACAGAAAAATGTGGTTTTTGGATTATTATTAAAAACCGTTAGCTGCGTTCGAAACATGTATCGCCTTTTGTCTTACGTCTGTTTGTGATTTTTTAAAATCAAAAAACCGATAAAAATATGTCGTTTTTAGCCTATTCGCTAATTATTATTATTTTTTGCAAATCCAGGAACTGACAGAAAAATGTGTTTTTAGATTATTATTATTATTAAAAACCGTTAGCTGCGTTCGAAACATGTATCGCCTTTTGTCTTACGTCTGTTTGTGATTTTTTAAAATCAAAAAACCGATAAAAATATGTCGTTTTTAGCCTATTCGCTAATTATTATTATTTTTTGCAAATCCAGGAACTGACAGAAAAATGTGGTTTTTAGATTATTATTAAAAACCGTTAGCTGCGTTCAAAACAAGTATCGCCTTTTGTCTTACGTCTGTTTGTGATTTTTTAAAATCAAAAAACCGATAGAAAAATGTGGTTTTTAGCCCGTTCGCTAATTATTATTATTTTTTGCATATCCAGGAACTGACAGAAAAATGTGGTTTTTGGATTATTATTAAAAACCTTTAGCTGAGTTCGAAACATGTATCGCCTTTTGTCTTACGTCTGTTTGTGATTTTTTTAAATCAAAAACCCGATAAAAATATGTCGATTTTAGTCTATTCGCTAATTATTATTATTTTTTGCAAATGCAGGAACTGACAGAAAAATGTCGTTTTTAGATTATTATTAGAAACCTTTAGCTGCGTTCGAAACATGTATCACCTTTTGTCTTACGTCTGTTTGTGATTTTTTAAAATCAAAAAACCGATAAAAATATGTCGTTTTTAGCCTATTCGCTAATTATTATTATTTTTTGCAAATCCAGGAACTGACAGAAAAATGTGTTTTTAGATTATTATTATTATTAAAAACCGTTAGCTGCGTTCAAAACAAGTATCGCCTTTTGTCTTACGTCTGTTTGTGTTTTTTTAAAATCAAAAAACCGATAGAAATATGTGGTTTTTAGCCCATTCGCTAATTATTATTATTTTTTGCAAATCCAGGAACTGACAGAAAAATGTGGTTTTTAGATTATAATTAAAAACCGTTAGCTGCGTTCAAAACAAGTATCGCCTTTTGTCTTACGTCTGTTTGTGATTTTTAAAAAATCAAAAAACTGATAAAAATAGGTCAATTTTAGCCTATTCGCTAATTATTATTATTTTTTGCAAATCCAGGAACTGACAGAAAAATGTGGTTTTTAGATTATTATTATTATTAAAAACCGTTAGCTGCGTTCAAAACAAGTATCGCCTTTTGTCTTACGTCTGTTTGTGATTTTTTAAAATAAAAAAACCGATAAAAATATGTCGATTTTAGTCTATTCGCTAATTATTATTATTTTTTGCAAATCCAGGAACTGACAGAAAAATGAGGTTTTTAGATTATAATTAAAAACCGTTAGCTGCGTTCAAAACAAGTATCGCCTTTTGTCTTACGTCTGTTTGTGATTTTTTAAAATGAAAAAACCGATAAAAATATGTCGATTTTAGTCTATTCGCTAATTATTATTATTTTTTGCAAATCCAGGAACTGACAGAAAAATGTCGTTTTTAGATTATTATTAGAAACCTTTAGCTGCGTTCGAAATATGTATCGCCTTTTGTCTTACGTCTGTTTGTGATTTTTTAAATTAAAAAAACCGATAAAAATATGTCGATTTTAGTCTATTCGCTAATTATTATTATTTTTTGCAAATCCAGGAACTGACAGAAAAATGTGGTTTTTAGATTATATTTAAAAACCGTTCGCTGCGTTCAAAACAAGTATCGCCTTTTGTCTTACGTCTGTTTGTGATTTTTTAAAATAAAAAAACCGATAGAAATATGTGGTTTTTAGCCCATTCGCTAATTATTATTATTTTTTGCAAATCCAGGAACTGACAGAAAAATGTGGTTTTTAGATTATTATTAAAAAACGTTAGCTGCGTTCAAAACAAGTATCGCCTTTTGTCTTACGTCTGTTTGTGAGTTTTTAAAATAAAAAAACCGATAAAAATATGTCAATTTTAGTCTATTCGCAAATTATTATTATTTTTTGCAAATCCAGGAACTGACAGAAAAATGAGGTTTTTAGATTATAATTAAAAACCGTTAGCTGCGTTTAAAACAAGTATCGCCTTTTGTCTTACGTCTCTTTGTGATTTTTTAAAATGAAAAAACCGATAAAAATATGTCGATTTTAGTCTATTCGCTAATTATTATTATTTTTTGCAAATCCAGGAACTGACAGAAAAATGTCGTTTTTAGATTATTATTAGAAACCTTTAGCTGCGTTCGAAACATGTATCGCCTTTTCTCTTACGTCTGTTTGTGATTTTTTAAAATCAAAAAACCGATAAAAATATGTCGTTTTTAGCCTATTCGCTAATTATTATTATTTTTTGCAAATCCAGGAACTGACAGAAAAATGTGTTTTTAGATTATAATTAAAAACCGTTGGCCGCGTTCAAAACAATTATCGGCTTTTGTCTTACATCTGTTTGTGTTTTTTTAAAATCAAAAAACCTATAGAAATATGTGGTTTTTAGCCCACTGCTAATTATTATTATTTTTTGCAAATCCAGGAACTGACAGAAAAATGTGATTTTTAGATTATTATTAAAAACCGTTAGCTGCATTCAAAACAAGTATCGCCTTTTGTCTTACGTCTGTTTTTGATTTTTTTAAAATCAAAAAACTGATAAAAATAGGTCGATTTTAGCCTATTCGCTAATTATTATTATTTTTTGCAAATCCAGGAACTGACAGAAAAATGTGGTTTTTAGATTATTATTATTATTAAAAACCGTTAGCTGCGTTCAAAACAAGTATCGCCTTTTGTCTTACGTCTGTTTGTGATTTTTTTAAATCAAAAATCCGATAAAAATATGTCGTTTTTAGCCTATTCGCTAATTATTGTTATTTTTTGCAAATCCAGGAACTGACAGAAAAATGTGGTTTTTAGATTATAATTAAAAACCGTTGGCTGCGTTCAAAACAAGTATCGGCTTTTGTCTTACGTCTGTTTGTGATTTTTTTAAATCAAAAAACCGATAGAAATATGTGGTTTTTAGCCCGTTCGCTAATTATTATTATTTTTTGCATATCCAGGAACTGACAGAAAAATGTGGTTTTTGGATTATTATTAAAAATCGTTAGCTGCGTTCAGAACAGGTATCGCCTTTTGTCTTACGTCTGTTTGTGATTTTTTTAAATCAAAAAACCGATAAAAATATGTCGATTTTAGTCTATTCGCTAATTATTATTATTTTTTGCAAATCCAGGAACTGACAGAAAAATGTGGTTTTTAGATTATTATTAAAAACCGTTAGCTGCGTTCAAAACAAGTATCGCCTTTTGTCTTACGTCTGTTTGTGATTTTTTAAAATCAAAAAACCGATAGAAAAATGTGGTTTTTAGCCCGTTCGCTAATTATTATTATTTTTTGCATATCCAGGAACTGACAGAAAAATGTGGTTTTTGGATTATTATTAAAAACCGTTAGCTGCGTTCGAAACATGTATCGCCTTTTGTCTTACGTCTGTTTGTGATTTTTTAAAATCAAAAAACCGATAAAAATATGTCGTTTTTAGCCTATTCGCTAATTATTATTATTTTTTGCAAATCCAGGAACTGACAGAAAAATGTGTTTTTAGATTATTATTATTATTAAAAACCGTTAGCTGCGTTCGAAACATGTATCGCCTTTTGTCTTACGTCTGTTTGTGATTTTTTAAAATCAAAAAACCGATAAAAATATGTCGTTTTTAGCCTATTCGCTAATTATTATTATTTTTTGCAAATCCAGGAACTGACAGAAAAATGTGGTTTTTAGATTATTATTAAAAACCGTTAGCTGCGTTCAAAACAAGTATCGCCTTTTGTCTTACGTCTGTTTGTGATTTTTTAAAATCAAAAAACCGATAGAAAAATGTGGTTTTTAGCCCGTTCGCTAATTATTATTATTTTTTGCATATCCAGGAACTGACAGAAAAATGTGGTTTTTGGATTATTATTAAAAACCTTTAGCTGCGTTCGAAACATGTATCGCCTTTTGTCTTACGTCTGTTTGTGATTTTTTTAAATCAAAAACCCGATAAAAATATGTCGATTTTAGTCTATTCGCTAATTATTATTATTTTTTGCAAATGCAGGAACTGACAGAAAAATGTCGTTTTTAGATTATTATTAGAAACCTTTAGCTGCGTTCGAAACATGTATCGCCTTTTGTCTTACGTCTGTTTGTGATTTTTTAAAATCAAAAAACCGATAAAAATATGTCGTTTTTAGCCTATTCGCTAATTATTATTATTTTTTGCAAATCCAGGAACTGACAGAAAAATGTGTTTTTAGATTATTATTATTATTAAAAACCGTTAGCTGCGTTCAAAACAAGTATCGCCTTTTGTCTTACGTCTGTTTGTGATTTTTTTAAATCAAAAATCCGATAAAAATATGTCGTTTTTAGCCTATTCGCTAATTATTATTATTTTTTGCAAATCCAGGAACTGACAGAAAAATGTGGTTTTTAGATTATAATTAAAAACCGTTGGCTGCGTTCAAAACAAGTATCGGCTTTTGTCTTACGTCTGTTTGTGATTTTTTTAAATCAAAAAACCGATAGAAATATGTCGATTTTAGTCTATTCGCTAATTATTATTATTTTTTGCAAATGCAGGAACTGACAGAAAAATGTCGTTTTTAGATTATTATTAGAAACCTTTAGCTGCGTTCGAAACATGTATCGCCTTTTGTCTTACGTCTGTTTGTGATTTTTTAAAATCAAAAAACCGATAAAAATATGTCGTTTTTAGCCTATTCGCTAATTATTATTATTTTTTGCAAATCCAGGAACTGACAGAAAAATGTGTTTTTAGATTATTATTATTATTAAAAACCGTTAGCTGCGTTCGAAACATGTATCGCCTTTTGTCTTACGTCTGTTTGTGATTTTTTAAAATCAAAAAACCGATAAAAATATGTCGTTTTTAGCCTATTCGCTAATTATTATTATTTTTTGCAAATCCAGGAACTGACAGAAAAATGTGTTTTTAGATTATAATTAAAACCGTTGGCTGCGTTCAAAACAATTATCGGCTTTTGTCTTACGTCTGTTTGTGTTTTTTTAAAATCAAAAAACCGATAGAAATATGTGGTTTTTAGCCCATTCGCTAATTATTATTATTTTTTGCAAATCCAGGAACTGACAGAAAAATGTGGTTTTTAGATTATAATTAAAAACCGTTAGCTGCGTTCAAAACAAGTATCGCCTTTTGTCTTACGTCTGTTTGTGATTTTTTAAAAATCAAAAAACTGATAAAAATAGGTCAATTTTAGCCTATTCGCTAATTATTATTATTTTTTGCAAATCCAGGAACTGACAGAAAAATGTGGTTTTTAGATTATTATTAAAAACCGTTAGCTGCGTTCAAAACAAGTATCGCCTTTTGTCTTACGTCTGTTTGTGATTTTTTAAAATAAAAAAACCGATAGAAATATGTGGTTTTTAGCCCATTCGCTATTTATTATTATTTTTTGCAAATCCAGGAACTGACAGAAAAATGTGGTTTTTAGATTATTATTAAAAACCGTTAGCTGCATTCAAAACAAGTATCGCCTTTTGTCTTACGTCTGTTTTTGATTTTTTTAAAATCAAAAAACTGATAAAAATAGGTCGAGTTTAGCCTATTCGCTAATTATTATTATTTTTTGCAAATCCAGGAACTGACAGAAAAATGTGGTTTTTAGATTATTATTATTTTTAAAAACCGTTAGCTGCGTTCAAAACAAGTATCGCCTTTTGTCTTACGTCTGTTTGTGATTTTTTTAAATCAAAAATCCGATAAAAATATGTCGTTTTTAGCCTATTCGCTAATTATTATTATTTTTTGCAAATCCAGGAACTGACAGAAAAATGTGGTTTTTAGATTATAATTAAAAACCGTTGGCTGCGTTCAAAACAAGTATCGGCTTTTGTCTTACGTCTGTTTGTGATTTTTTAAAATAAAAAAACCGATAGAAATATGTGGTTTTTAGCCCGTTCGCTAATTATTATTATTTTTTGCATATCCAGGAACTGACAGAAAAATGTGGTTTTTGGATTATTATTAAAAACCGTTAGCTGCGTTCAGAACAGGTATCGCCTTTTGTCTTACGTCTGTTTGTGATTTTTTTAAATCAAAAACCCGATAAAAATATGTCGATTTTAGTCTATTCGCTAATTATTATTATTTTTTGCAAATGCAGGAACTGACAGAAAAATGTCGTTTTTAGATTATTATTAGAAACCTTTAGCTGCGTTCGAAACATGTATCGCCTTTTGTCTTACGTCTGTTTGTGATTTTTTAAAATCAAAAAACCGATAAAAATATGTCGTTTTTAGCCTATTCGCTAATTATTATTATTTTTTGCAAATCCAGGAACTGACAGAAAAATGTGTTTTTAGATTATAATTAAAACCGTTGGCTGCGTTCAAAACAATTATCGGCTTTTGTCTTACGTCTGTTTGTGTTTTTTTAAAATCAAAAAACCGATAGAAATATGTGGTTTTTAGCCCATTCGCTAATTATTATTATTTTTTGCAAATCCAGGAACTGACAGAAAAATGTGGTTTTTAGATTATAATTAAAAACCGTTAGCTGCGTTCAAAACAAGTATCGCCTTTTGTCTTACGTCTGTTTGTGATTTTTTAAAAATCAAAAAACTGATAAAAATAGGTCAATATTAGCCTATTCGCTAATTATTATTATTTTTTGCAAATCCAGGAACTGACAGAAAAATGTGGTTTTTAGATTATTATTATTATTAAAAACCGTTAGCTGCGTTCAAAACAAGTATCACCTTTTGTCTTACGTCTGTTTGTGATTTTTTTAAATCAAAAAACCGATAAAAATATATCGTTTTTAGCCTATTCGCTAATTATTATTATTTTTTGCAAATCCAGGAACTGACAGAAAAATGTGGTTTTTAGATTATTATTAAAAACCGTTAGCTGCGTTCAAAACAAGTATCGCCTTTTGTCTTACGTCTGTTTTTGATTTTTTAAAAATCAAAAAACTGATAAAAATAGGACGATTTTAGCTTATTCGCTAATTATTATTATTTTTTGCAAATCCAGGAACTGACAGAAAAATGTGATTTTTAGATTATTATTAAAAACCGTTAGCTGCGTTCAAAACAAGTATCGCCTTTTGTCTTACGTCTGTTTGTGATTTTTTAAAATCGAAAAACCGATAAAAATATGTCGATTTTAGTCTATTCGCTAATTATTATTATTTTTTGAAAATCCAAGAACTGACAGAAAAATGTGGTTTTTAGATTATAATTAAAAACCGTTGGCTGCGTTCAAAACAAGTATCGGCTTTTGTCTTACGTCTGTTTGTGATTTTTTTAAATCAAAAAACCGATAGAAATATGTGGTTTTTAGCCCGTTCGCTAATTATTATTATTTTTTGCATATCCAGGAACTGACAGAAAAATGTGGTTTTTGGATTATTATTAAAAACCGTTAGCTGCGTTCAGAACAAGTATCGCCTTTTGTCTTACGTCTGTTTGTGATTTTTTTAAAGCAAAAAACCGATAAAAATATGTCGATTTTAGTCTATTCGCTAATTATTATTATTTTTTGCAAATCCAGGAACTGACAGAAAAATGTCGTTTTTAGATTATTATTAGAAACCTTTAGCTGCGTTCGAAACATGTATCGCCTTTTGTCTTACGTCTGTTTGTGATTTTTTAAATTAAAAAAACCGATAAAAATATGTCGATTTTAGTCTATTCGCTAATTATTATTATTTTTTGCAAATCCAGGAACTGACAGAAAAATGTGGTTTTTAGATTATTATTAAAAACCGTTAGCTGCGTTCAAAACAAGTATCGCCTTTTGTCTTACGTCTGTTTGTGATTTTTTAAAATAAAAAAACCGATAGAAATATGTGGTTTTTAGCCCATTCGCTATTTATTATTATTTTTTGCAAATCCAGGAACTGACAGAAAAATGTGATTTTTAGATTATTATTAAAAACCGTTAGCTGCATTCAAAACAAGTATCGCCTTTTGTCTTACGTCTGTTTTTGATTTTTTAAAAATCAAAAAACTGATAAAAATAGGTCGATTTTAGCCTATTCGCTAATTATTATTATTTTTTGCAAATCCAGGAACTGACAGAAAAATGTGGTTTTTAGATTATTATTATTATTAAAAACCGTTAGCTGCGTTCAAAACAAGTATCGCCTTTTGTCTTACGTCTGTTTGTGATTTTTTTAAATCAAAAATCCGATAAAAATATGTCGCTTTTAGCCTATTCGCTATTTATTATTATTTTTTGCAAATCCAGGAACTGACAGAAAAATGTGGTTTTTAGATTATAATTAAAAACCGTTGGCTGCGTTCAAAACAAGTATCGGCTTTTGTCTTACGTCTGTTTGTGATTTTTTTAAATCAAAAAACCGATAGAAATATGTGGTTTTTAGCCCGTTCGCTAATTATTATTATTTTTTGCATATCCAGGAACTGACAGAAAAATGTGGTTTTTGGATTATTATTAAAAATCGTTAGCTGCGTTCAGAACAGGTATCGCCTTTTGTCTTACGTCTGTTTGTGATTTTTTTAAATCAAAAAACCGATAAAAATATGTCGATTTTAGTCTATTCGCTAATTATTATTATTTTTTGCAAATCCAGGAACTGACAGAAAAATGTGGTTTTTAGATTATTATTAAAAACCGTTAGCTGCGTTCAAAACAACTATCGCCTTTTGTCTTACGTCTGTTTGTGATTTTTTAAAATCAAAAAACCGATAGAAATATGTGGTTTTTAGCCCGTTCGCTAATTATTATTATTTTTTGCATATCCAGGAACTGACAGAAAAATGTGGTTTTTGGATTATTATTAAAAACCGTTAGCTGCGTTCAGAACAGGTATCGCCTTCTGTCTTACGTCTGTTTGTGATTTTTTTAAATCAAAAACCCGATAAAAATATGTCGATTTTAGTCTATTCGCTAATTATTATTATTTTTTGCAAATGCAGGAACTGACAGAAAAATGTCGTTTTTAGATTATTATTAAAAACCTTTAGCTGCGTTCGAAACATGTATCGCCTTTTGTCTTACGTCTGTTTGTGATTTTTTAAAATCAAAAAACCGATAAAAATATGTCGTTTTTAGCCTATTCGCTAATTATTATTATTTTTTGCAAATCCAGGAACTGACAGAAAAATGTGTTTTTAGATTATTATTATTATTAAAAACCGTTAGCTGCGTTCAAAACAAGTATCGCCTTTTGTCTTACGTCTGTTTGTGATTTTTTTAAATCAAAAATCCGATAAAAATATGTCGTTTTTAGCCTATTCGCTAATTATTATTATTTTTTGCAAATCCAGGAACTGACAGAAAAATGTGGTTTTTAGATTATAATTAAAAACCGTTGGCTGCGTTCAAAACAAGTATCGGCTTTTGTCTTACGTCTGTTTGTGATTTTTTTAAATCAAAAAACCGATAGAAATATGTCGATTTTAGTCTATTCGCTAATTATTATTATTTTTTGCAAATGCAGGAACTGACAGAAAAATGTCGTTTTTAGATTATTATTAGAAACCGTTAGCTGCGTTCAAAACAAGTATCGCCTTTTGTCTTACGTCTGTTTGTGATTTTTTAAAAATCAAAAAACTGATAAAAATAGGTCAATTTTAGCCTATTCGCTAATTAATATTATTTTTTGCAAATCCAGGAACTGACAGAAAAATGTGGTTTTTAGATTATTATTAAAAACCGTTAGCTGCGTTCAAAACAAGTATCGCCTTTTGTCTTACGTCTGTTTGTGATTTTTTAAAATAAAAAAACCGATAGAAATATGTGGTTTTTAGCCCATTCGCTATTTATTATTATTTTTTGCAAATCCAGGAACTGACAGAAAAATGTGGTTTTTAGATTATTATTAAAAACCGTTAGCTGCATTCAAAACAAGTATCGCCTTTTGTCTTACGTCTGTTTTTGATTTTTTTAAAATCAAAAAACTGATAAAAATAGGTCGAGTTTAGCCTATTCGCTAATTATTATTATTTTTTGCAAATCCAGGAACTGACAGAAAAATGTGGTTTTTAGATTATTATTATTTTTAAAAACCGTTAGCTGCGTTCAAAACAAGTATCGCCTTTTGTCTTACGTCTGTTTGTGATTTTTTTAAATCAAAAATCCGATAAAAATATGTCGTTTTTAGCCTATTCGCTAATTATTATTATTTTTTGCAAATCCAGGAACTGACAGAAAAATGTGGTTTTTAGATTATAATTAAAAACCGTTGGCTGCGTTCAAAACAAGTATCGGCTTTTGTCTTACGTCTGTTTGTGATTTTTTAAAATCAAAAAACCGATAGAAATATGTGGTTTTTAGCCCGTTCGCTAATTATTATTATTTTTTGCATATCCAGGAACTGACAGAAAAATGTGGTTTTTGGATTATTATTAAAAACCGTTAGCTGCGTTCAGAACAGGTATCGCCTTTTGTCTTACGTCTGTTTGTGATTTTTTTAAATCAAAAACCCGATAAAAATATGTCGATTTTAGTCTATTCGCTAATTATTATTATTTTTTGCAAATGCAGGAACTGACAGAAAAATGTCGTTTTTAGATTATTATTAGAAACCTTTAGCTGCGTTCGAAACATGTATCGCCTTTTGTCTTACGTCTGTTTGTGATTTTTTAAAATCAAAAAACCGATAAAAATATGTCGTTTTTAGCCTATTCGCTAATTATTATTATTTTTTGCAAATCCAGGAACTGACAGAAAAATGTGTTTTTAGATTATAATTAAAACCGTTGGCTGCGTTCAAAACAATTATCGGCTTTTGTCTTACGTCTGTTTGTGTTTTTTTAAAATCAAAAAACCGATAGAAATATGTGGTTTTTAGCCCATTCGCTAATTATTATTATTTTTTGCAAATCCAGGAACTGACAGAAAAATGTGGTTTTTAGATTATAATTAAAAACCGTTAGCTGCGTTCAAAACAAGTATCGCCTTTTGTCTTACGTCTGTTTGTGATTTTTTAAAAATCAAAAAACTGATAAAAATAGGTCAATTTTAGCCTATTCGCTAATTATTATGTGGTTTTTAGATTATTATTATTATTAAAAACCGTTAGCTGCGTTCAAAACAAGTATCACCTTTTGTCTTACGTCTGTTTGTGATTTTTTTAAATCAAAAAACCGATAAAAATATATCGTTTTTAGCCTATTCGCTAATTATTATTATTTTTTGCAAATCCAGGAACTGACAGAAAAATGTGGTTTTTAGATTATAATTAAAAACCGTTGGCTGCGTTCAAAACAAGTATCGGCTTTTGTCTTACGTCTGTTTGTGATTTTTTTAAATCAAAAAACCGATAGAAATATGTGGTTTTTAGCCCGTTCGCTAATTATTATTATTTTTTGCATATCCAGGAACTGACAGAAAAATGTGGTTTTTGGATTATTATTAAAAACCGTTAGCTGCGTTCAGAACAAGTATCGCCTTTTGTCTTACGTCTGTTTGTGATTTTTTTAAAGCAAAAAACCGATAAAAATATGTCGATTTTAGTCTATTCGCTAATTATTATTATTTTTTGCAAATCCAGGAACTGACAGAAAAATGTCGTTTTTAGATTATTATTAGAAACCTTTAGCTGCGTTCGAAACATGTATCGCCTTTTGTCTTACGTCTGTTTGTGATTTTTTAAATTAAAAAAACCGATAAAAATATGTCGATTTGAGTCTATTCGCTAATTATTATTATTTTTTGCAAATCCAGGAACTGACAGAAAAATGTGGTTTTTAGATTATTATTAAAAACCGTTAGCTGCGTTCAAAACAAGTATCGCCTTTTGTCTTACGTCTGTTTGTGATTTTCTAAAATAAAAAAACCGATAGAAATATGTGGTTTTTAGCCCATTCGCTAATTATTATTATTTTTTGCAAATCCAGGAACTGACAGAAAAATGTGGTTTTTAGATTATTATTATTCAACAAGTATCGCCTTTTGTCTTACGTCTGTTTGTGATTTTTTTAAATAAAAAAACCGATAAAAATATGTCGATTTTAGTCTATTCGCTAATTATTATTATTTTTTGCAAATCCAGGAACTGACAGAAAAATGTCGTTTTTAGATTATTATTATAAACCTTTAGCTGCGTTCGAAACATGTATCGCCTTTTGTCTTACGTCTGTTTGTGATTTTTTAAATTAAAAAAACCGAGAAAAATATGTCGATTTTAGTCTATTCGCTAATTATTATTATTTTTTGCAAATCCAGGAACTGACAGAAAAATGTGGTGTTTAGATTATTATTAAAAACCGTTAGCTGCGTTCAAAACAAGTATCGCCTTTTGTCTTACGTCTGTTTGTGATTTTTTAAAATAAAAAAACCGATAGAAATATGTGGTTTTTAGCCCATTCGCTAAAAATGTGGTTTTTAGATTATAATTAAAAACCGTTAGCTGCGTTCAAAACAAGTATCGCCTTTTGTCTTACGTCTGTTTGTGATTTTTTTAAATCAAAAAACCGATAAAAATATGTCGATTTTAGTCTATTCGCTAATTATTATTATTTTTTGCAAATCCAGAAACTGACAGAAAAATGTCGTTTCTAGATTATTATTAGAAACTTTTAGCTGCGTTCGAAACATGTATCGCCTTTTGTCTTACATCTGTTTGTGATTTTTTAAATTAAAAAAACCGATAAAAATATGTCGATTTTAGTCTATTCGCTAATTATTATTATTTTTTGCAAATCCAGGAACTGACAGAAAAATATGGTTTTTAGATTATATTTAAAAACCGTTGGCTGCGTTCAAAACAATTATCGGCTTTTGTCTTACGTCTGTTTGTGTTTTTTTAAAATCAAAAAACCTATAGAAATATGTGGTTTTTAGCCCATTGCTAATTATTATTATTTTTTGCATATCCAGGAACTGACAGAAAAATGTGGTTTCTAGATTATTATTAAAAACCGTTAGCTGCGTTCAAAACAAGTATCGCCTTTTGTCTTACGTCTGTTTGTGATTTTTTAAAATAAAAAAACCGATAGAAAAATGTGGTTTTTAGCCCATTCGCTATTTATTATTATTTTTTGAAAATCCAGGAACTGACAGAAAAATGTGGTTTTTAGATTATTATTAAAAACCGTTAGCTGCGTTCAAAACAAGTATCGCCTTTTGTCTTACGTCTGTTTTTGATTTTTTTAAAATCAAAAAACTGATAAAAATAGGACGATTTTAGCTTATTCGCTAATTATTATTATTTTTTGCAAATCCAGGAACTGACAGAAAAATGTGGCTTTTAGATTATTATTATTATTAAAAACCGTTAGCTACGTTCAAAACAAGTATCGCCTTTTGTCTTACGTCTGTTTGTGATTTTTTAAAATCGAAAAACCGATAAAAATATGTCGATTTTAGTCTATTCGCTAATTATTATTATTTTTTGAAAATCCAAGAACTGACAGAAAAATGTGGTTTTTAGATTATAATTAAAAACCGTTGGCTGCGTTCAAAACAAGTATCGGCTTTTGTCTTACGTCTGTTTGTGATTTTTTTAAATCAAAAAACCGATAGAAATATGTGGTTTTTAGCCCGTTCGCTAATTATTATTATTTTTTGCATATCCAGGAACTGACAGAAAAATGTGGTTTTTGGATTATTATTAAAAACCGTTAGCTGCGTTCAGAACAAGTATCGCCTTTTGTCTTACGTCTGTTTGTGATTTTTTTAAAGCAAAAAACCGATAAAAATATGTCGATTTTAGTCTATTCGCTAATTATTATTATTTTTTGCAAATCCAGGAACTGACAGAAAAATGTCGTTTTTAGATTATTATTAGAAACCTTTAGCTGCGTTCGAAATATGTATCGCCTTTTGTCTTACGTCTGTTTGTAATTTTTTAAATTAAAAAAACCGATAAAAATATGTCGATTTTAGTCTATTCGCTAATTATTATTATTTTTTGCAAATCCAGGAACTGACAGAAAAATGTGGTTTTTAGATTATTATTAAAAACCGTTAGCTGCGTTCAAAACAAGTATCGCCTTTTGTCTTACGTCTGTTTGTGATTTTTTAAAATAAAAAAACCGATAGAAATATGTGGTTTTTAGCCCATTCGCTAATTATTATTATTTTTTGCAAATCCAGGAACTGACAGAAAAATGTGGTTTTTAGATTATTATTAAAAATCGTTAGCTGCGTTCAAAACAAGTATCGCCTTTTGTCTTACGTCTGTTTGTGATTTTTTTAAATCAAAAAACCGATAAAACTATGTCGTTTTTAGCCTATTCGCTAATTATTATTATTTTTTGCAAATCCAGGAACTGACAGAAAAATGTCATTTTTAGATTATTATTAGAAACCTTTAGCTGCGTTCGAAACATGTATCGCCTTTTGTCTTACGTCTGTTTGTGATTTTTTAAATTAAAAAAACCGATAAAAATATGTCGATTTTAGTCTATTCGCTAGTTATTATTATTTTTTGCAAATCCAGGAACTGACAGAAAAATGTGGTTTTTAGATTATTATTAAAAATCGTTAGCTGCGTTCAAAACAAGTATCGGCTTTTGTGTTACGTCTGTTTGTGATTTTTTCAAATCAAAAAACCGATAGAAATATGTGGTTTTTAGCCCATTCGCTAATTATTATTATTTTTTGCATATCCAGGAACTGACAGAAAAATGTGGTTTTTGGATTATTATTAAAAACCGTTGGCTGCGTTCAGAACAAGTATCGCCTTTTGTCTTACGTCTGTTTGTGATTTCTTTAAAACAAAAAACCGATAAAAATAGGTCGATTTTAGCCTATTCGCTAATTATTATTATTTTTTGCAAATCCAGGAACTGACAGAAAAATGTGGTTTTTAGATTATTATTATTATTAAAAACCGTTAGCTGCGTTCAAAACAAGTATCGCCTTTTGTCTTACGTCTGTTTGTGATTTTTTTAAATCAAAAAACCGATAAAAATATGTCGTTTTTAGCCTATTCGCTAATTATTATTATTTTTTGCAAATCCAGGAACTGACAGAAAAATGTGGTTTTTAGATTATAATTAAAAACTGTTGGCTGCGTTCAAAACAAGTATCGGCTTTTGTGTTACGTCTGTTTGTGATTTTTTAAATCAAAAAACCGATAGAAATATGTGGTTTTTAGCCCATTCGCTAATTATTATTATTTTTTGCATATCCAGGAACTGACAGAAAAATGTGGTTTTTGGATTATTATTAAAAACCGTTGGCTGCGTTCAGAACAAGTATCGCCTTTTGTCTTACGTCTGTTTGTGATTTCTTTAAAACAAAAAACCGATAAAAATAGGTCGATTTTAGCCTATTCGCTAATTATTATTATTTTTTACAAATCCAGGAACTGACAGAAAAATGTGATTTTTAGATTATTATTAAAAACCGTTAGCTGCGTTCAAAACAAGTATCGCCTTTTTGTCTTACGTCTGTTTGTGATTTTTTAAAATCAAAAAACCGATAAAAATATGTCGATTTTAGTCTATTCGCTAATTATTATTATTTTTTGCAAATCCAGGAACTGACAGAAAAATGTCGTTTTTAGATTATTATTAGAAACCTTTAGCTGCGTTCGAAACATGTATCGCCTTTTGTCTTACGTCTGTTTGTGATTTTTTAAAATAAAAAAACCGATAAAAATTTGTCGATTTTAGTCTATTCGCTAATTATTATTATTTTTTGCAAATCCAGGAACTGACAGAAAAATGTGGTTTTTAGATTATTATTAAAAACTGCTAGCTGCGTTCAAAACAAGTATCGCCTTTTGTCTTACGTCTGTTTGTGATTTTTTAAAATAAAAAAACCGATAGAAATATGTGGTTTTTAGCCCATTCGCTATTTATTATTATTTTTTGCAAATCCAGGAACTGACAGAAAAATGTGGTTTTTAGATTATTATTAAAAACCGTTAGCTGCGTTCAAAACAAGTATCGCCTTTTGTCTTACGTCTGTTTTTGATTTTTTAAAAATCAAAAAACTGATAAAAATAGGACGATTTTAGCTTATTCGCTAATTATTATTATTTTTTGCAAATCCAGGAACTGACAGAAAAATGTGACTTTTAGATTATTATTATTATTAAAAACCGTTAGCTGCGTTCAAAACAAGTATCGCTTTTTGTCTTACGTCTGTTTGTGATTTTTAAAAATCGAAAAACCGATAAAAATATGTCGATTTTAGTCTATTCGCTAATTATTATTATTTTTTGAAAATCCAAGAACTGACAGAAAAATGTGGTTTTTAGATTATAATTAAAAACCGTTGGCTGCGTTCATAACAAGTATCGGCTTTTGTCTTACGTCTGTTTGTGATTTTTTTAAATCAAAAAACTTATAGAAATATGTGGTTTTTAGCCCGTTCGCTAATTATTATTATTTTTTGCATATCCAGGAACTGACAGAAAAATGTGGTTTTTGGATTATTATTAAAAACCGTTAGCTGCGTTCAGAACAAGTATCGCCTTTTGTCTTACGTCTGTTTGTGATTTTTTTAAAGCAAAAAACCGATAAAAATATGTCGATTTTAGTCTATTCGCTATTTATTATTATTTTTTGCAAATCCAGGAACTGACAGAAAAATGTGGTTTTTAGATTATTATTAAAAACCGTTAGCTGCGTTCAAAACAAGTATCGCCTTTTTGTCTTACGTCTGTTTGTGATTTTTAAAAATCGAAAAACCGATAAAAATATGTCGATTTTAGTCTATTCGCTAATTATTATTATTTTTTGAAAATCCAAGAACTGACAGAAAAATGTGGTTTTTAGATTATAATTAAAAACCGTTGGCTGCGTTCAAAATAAGTATCGGCTTTTGTCTTACGTCTGTTTGTGATTTTTTTAAATCAAAAAACCGATAGAAATATGTGGTTTTTAGCCCGTTCGCTAATTATTATTATTTTTTGCATATCCAGGAACTGACAGAAAAATGTGGTTTTTGGATTATTATTAAAAACCGTTAGCTGCGTTCAGAACAAGTATCGCCTTTTGTCTTACGTCTGTTTGTGATTTTTTTAAAGCAAAAAACCGATAAAAATATGTCGATTTTAGTCTATTCGCTAATTATTATTATTTTTTGCAAATCCAGGAACTGACAGAAAAATGTCGTTTTTAGATTATTATTAGAAACCTTTAGCTGCGTTCGAAACATGTATCGCCTTTTGTCTTACGTCTGTTTGTGATTTTTTAAATTAAAAAAACCGATAAAAATATGTCGATTTTAGTCTATTCGCTAATTATTATTATTTTTTGCAAATCCAGGAACTGACAGAAAAATGTGGTTTTTAGATTATTATTAAAAACCGTTACCTGCGTTCAAAACAAGTATCGCCTTTTGTCTTACGTCTGTTTGTGATTTTTTAAAATAAAAAAACCGATAGAAATATGTGGTTTTTAGCCCATTCGCTATTTATTATTATTTTTTGCAAATCCAGGAACTGACAGAAAAATGTGGTTTTTAGATTATTATTAAAAATCGTTAGCTGCGTTCAAAACAAGTATCGCCTTTTGTCTTACATCTGTTTGTGATTTTTTAAAATAAAAAAACCGATAAAAATATGACGATTTTAGTCTATTCGCTAATTATTATTATTTTTTGCAAATCCAGGAACTGACAGAAAAATGTCGTTTTTAGATTATTATTAGAAACCTTTATCTGCGTTCGAAACATATATCGCCTTTTGTCTTACGTCTGTTTGTGATTTTTTAAATTAAAAAAACCGATAAAAATATGTCGATTTTAGTCTATTCGCTAATTATTATTATTTTTTGCAAATCCAGGAACTGACAGAAAAATGTGGTTTTTAGATTATTATTAAAAACCGTTAGCTGCGTTCAAAACAAGTATCGCCTTTTGTCTTACGTCTGTTTGTGATTTTTTAAAATAAAAAACCGATAGAAATATGTGGTTTTTAGCCAATTCGCTAATTATTATTATTTTTTGCAAATCCAGGAACTGACAGAAAAATGTGGTTTTTAGATTATTATTAAAAATCGTTAGCTGCGTTCAAAACAAGTATCGCCTTTTGTCTTACGTCTGTTTGTGATTTTTTTAAATCAAAAAACCGATAAAAATATGTCGATTTTAGTCTATTCGCTAATTATTATTATTTTTTGCAAATCCAGGAACTGACAGAAAAATGTCGTTTTTAGATTATTATTAGAAACCTTTAGCTGCGTTCGAAACATGTATCGCCTTTTGTCTTACGTCTGTTTGTGATTTTTTTAAATCAAAAAACCGATAAAAATATGTCGATTTTAGTCTATTCGCTAATTATTATTATTTTTTGCAAATCCAGGAACTGACAGAAAAATGTCGTTTTTAGATTATTATTAGAAACCTTTAACTGCGTTCGAAACATGTATCGCCTTTTGTCTTACGTCTGTTTGTGATTTTTTAAATTAAAAAAAACGATAAAAATATGTCGATTTTAGTCTATTCGCTAATTATTATTATTTTTTGCAAATCCAGGAACTGACAGAAAAATGTGGTTTTTAGATTATTATTAAAAACCGTTAGCTGCGTTCAAAACAAGTATCGCCTTTTGTCTTACGTCTGTTTGTGATTTTTTAAAATAAAAAAACCGATAGAAGTATGTGGTTTTTAGCCCATTCGCTATTTATTATTATTTTTTGCAAATCCAGGAACTGACAGAAAAATGTGGTTTTTAGATTATTATTAAAAACCGTTAGCTGCGTTCAAAACAAGTATCGCCTTTTGTCTTACGTCTGTTTTTGATTTTTTAAAAATCAAAAAACTGATAAAAATAGGACGATTTTAGCTTATTCGCTAATTATTATTATTTTTTGCAAATCCAGGAACTGACAGAAAAATGTGGCTTTTAGATTATTATTATTATTAAAAACCGTTAGCTGCGTTCAAAACAAGTATCGCCTTTTGTCTTACGTCTGTTTGTGATTTTTTAAAATCGAAAAACCGATAAAAATATGTCGATTTTAGTCTATTCGCTAATTATTATTATTTTTTGAAAATCCAAGAACTGACAGAAAAATGTGGTTTTTAGATTATAATTAAAAACCGTTGGCTGCGTTCAAAATAAGTATCGGCTTTTGTCTTACGTCTGTTTGTGATTTTTTTAAATCAAAAAACCGATAGAAATATGTGGTTTTTAGCCCGTTCGCTAATTATTATTATTTTTTGCATATCCAGGAACTGACAGAAAAATGTGGTTTTTGGATTATTATTAAAAACCGTTAGCTGCGTTCAGAACAAGTATCGCCTTTTGTCTTACGTCTGTTTGTGATTTTTTTAAAGCAAAAAACCGATAAAAATATGTCGATTTTAGTCTATTCGCTAATTATTATTATTTTTTGCAAATCCATGAACTGACAGAAAAATGTCGTTTTTAGATTATTATTAGAAACCTTTAGCTGCGTTCGAAACATGTATCGCCTTTTGTCTTACGTCTGTTTGTGATTTTTTAAATTAAAAAAACCGATAAAAATATGTCGATTTTAGTCTATTCGCTAATTATTATTATTTTTTGCAAATCCAGGAACTGACAGAAAAATGTGGTTTTTAGATTATTATTAAAAACCGTTACCTGCGTTCAAAACAAGTATCGCCTTTTGTCTTACGTCTGTTTGTGATTTTTTAAAATAAAAAAACCGATGGAAATATGTGGTTTTTAGCCCATTCGCTATTTATTATTATTTTTTGCAAATCCAGGAACTGACAGAAAAATGTGGTTTTTAGATTATTATTAAAAATCGTTAGCTGCGTTCAAAACAAGTATCGCCTTTTGTCTTACATCTGTTTGTGATTTTTTAAAATAAAAAAACCGATAAAAATATGTCGATTTTAGTCTATTCGCTAATTATTATTATTTTTTGCAAATCCAGGAACTGACAGAAAAATGTCGTTTTTAGATTATTATTAGAAACCTTTATCTGCGTTCGAAACATGTATCGCCTTTTGTCTTACGTCTGTTTGTGATTTTTTAAATTAAAAAAACCGATAAAAATATGTCGATTTTAGTCTATTCGCTAATTATTATTATTTTTTGCAAATCCAGGAACTGACAGAAAAATGTGGTTTTTAGATTATTATTAAAAACCGTTAGCTGCGTTCAAAACAAGTATCGCCTTTTGTCTTACGTCTGTTTGTGATTTTTTAAAATAAAAAAACCGATAGAAATATGTGGTTTTTAGCCCATTCGCTAATTATTATTATTTTTTGCAAATCCAGGAACTGACAGAAAAATGTGGTTTTTAGATTATTATTAAAAATCGTTAGCTGCGTTCAAAACAAGTATCGCCTTTTGTCTTACGTCTGTTTGTGATTTTTTAAAATAAAAAAACCGATAAAAATATGTCGATTTTAGTCTATTCGCTAATTATTATTATTTTTTGCAAATCCAGGAACTGACAGAAAAATGAGGTTTTTAGATTATAATTAAAAACCGTTAGCTGCGTTCAAAACAAGTATCGCCTTTTGTCTTACGTCTGTTTGTGATTTTTTTAAATCAAAAAACCGATAAAAATATGTCGATTTTAGTCTATTCGCTAATTATTATTATTTTTTGCAAATCCAGGAACTGACAGAAAAATGTCGTTTTTAGATTATTATTAGAAACCTTTAGCTGCGTTCGAAACATGTATCGCCTTTTGTCTTACGTCTGTTTGTGATTTTTTTAAATCAAAAAACCGATAAAAATATGTCGATTTTAGTCTATTCGCTAATTATTATTATTTTTTGCAAATCCAGGAACTGACAGAAAAATGTCGTTCTTAGATTATTATTAGAAACCTTTAGCTACGTTCGAAACATGTATCGCCTTTTGTCTTACGTCTGTTTGTGATTTTTTAAATTAAAAAAACCGATAAAAATATGTCGATTTTAGTCTATTCGCTAATTATTATTATTTTTTGCAAATCCAGGAACTGACAGAAAAATGTGGTTTTTAGATTATTATTAAAAACCGTTAGCTGCGTTCGAAACAAGTATCGCCCTTTGTCTTACGTCTGTTTTTGATTTTTTAAAAATCAAAAAACTGATAAAAATAGGTCGATTTTAGCCTATTCGCTAATTATTATTATTTTTTGCAAATCCAGGAACTGACAGAAAAATGTGGTTTTTAGATTATTATTATTATTAAAAACCGTTAGCTGCGTTCAAAACAAGTATCGCCTTTTGTCTTACGTCTGTTTGTGATTTTTTTAAATCAAAAAACCGATAAAAATATGTCGTTTTTAGCCTATTCGCTAATTATTATTATTTTTTGCAAATCCAGGAACTGACAGAAAAATGTGGTTTTTAGATTATAATTAAAAACCGTTGGCTGCGTTCAAAACAAGTATCGGCTTTTGTGTTACGTCTGTTTGTGATTTTTTTAAATCAAAAAACCGATAGAAATATGTGGTTTTTAGCCCGTTCGCAAATTATTATTATTTTTTGCATATCCAGGAACTGACAGAAAAATGTGGTTTTTGGATTATTATTAAAAACCGTTGGCTGCGTTCAGAACAAGTATCGCCTTTTGTCTTACGTCTGTTTGTGATTTTTTTTAAGCAAAAACCCGATAAAAATAGGTCGATTTTAGCCTATTCGCTAATTATTATTATTTTTTGCAAATCCAGGAACTGACAGAAAAATGTGATTTTTAGATTATTATTAAAAACCGTTAGCTGCGTTCAAAACAAGTATCGCCTTTTGTCTTACGTCTGTTTGTGATTTTTTAAAATCAAAAAACCGATAAAAATATGTCGATTTTAGTCTATTCGCTAATTATTATTATTTTTTGCAAATCCAGGAACTGACAGAAAAATGTCGTTTTTAGATTATTATTAGAAACCTTTAGCTGCGTTCGAAACATGTATCGCATTTTGTCTTACGTCTGTTTGTGATTTTTTAAATTAAAAAAACCGATAAAAATATGTCGATTTTAGTCTATTCGCTAATTATTATTATTTTTTGCAAATCCAGGAACTGACAGAAAAATGTGGTTTTTAGATTATTATTAAAAACCGTTAGCTGCGTTCGAAACAAGTATCGCCCTTTGTCTTACGTCTGTTTTTGATTTTTTAAAAATCAAAAAACTGATAAAAATAGGTCGATTTTAGCCTATTCGCTAATTATTATTATTTTTTGCAAATCCAGGAACTGACAGAAAAATGTGGTTTTTAGATTATTATTAAAAACCGTTAGCTGCGTTCAAAACAAGTATCGCCTTTTGTCTTACGCCTGTTTGTGATTTTTTAAAATCAAAAAACCGATAAAAATATGTCGATTTTAGTCTATTCGCTAATTATTATTATTTTTTGCAAATCCAGGAACTGACAGAAAAATGTCGTTCTTAGATTATTATTAGAAACCTTTAGCTACGTTCGAAACATGTATCGCCTTTTGTCTTACGTCTGTTTGTGATTTTTTAAATTAAAAAAACCGATAAAAATATGTCGATTTTAGTCTATTCGCTAATTATTATTATTTTTTGCAAATCCAGGAACTGACAGAAAAATGTGGTTTTTAGATTATTATTAAAAACCGTTAGCTGCGTTCGAAACAAGTATCGCCCTTTGTCTTACGTCTGTTTTTAATTTTTTAAAAATCTAAAAACTGATAAAAATAGGTCGATTTTAGCCTATTCGCTAATTATTATTATTTTTTGCAAATCCAGGAACTGACAGAAAAATGTGGTTTTTAGATTATTATTATTATTAAAAACCGTTAGCGGCGTTCAAAACAAGTATCGCCTTTTGTCTTACGTCTGTTTGTGATTTTTTTAAATCAAAAAACTGATAAAAATAGGTCGATTTTAGCCTATTCGCTAATTATTATTATTTTTTGCAAATCCAGGAACTGACAGAAAAATGTGGTTTTTAGATTATTATTAAAAACCGTTAGCTGCGTTCAAAACAAGTATCGCCTTTTGTCTTACGTCTGTTTGTGATTTTTTAAAATCAAAAAACCGATAAAAATATGTCGATTTTAGTCTATTCGCTAATTATTATTATTTTTTGCAAATCCAGGAACTGACAGAAAAATGTCGTTCTTAGATTATTATTAGAAACCTTTAGCTACGTTCGAAACATGTATCGCCTTTTGTCTTACGTCTGTTTGTGATTTTTTAAATTAAAAAAACCGATAAAAATATGTCGATTTTAGTCTATTCGCTAATTATTATTATTTTTTGCAAATCCAGGAACTGACAGAAAAATGTGGTTTTTAGATTATTATTAAAAACCGTTAGCTGCGTTCGAAACAAGTATCGCCCTTTGTCTTACGTCTGTTTTTAATTTTTTAAAAATCTAAAAACTGATAAAAATAGGTCGATTTTAGCCTATTCGCTAATTATTATTATTTTTTGCAAATCCAGGAACTGACAGAAAAATGTGGTTTTTAGATTATTATTATTATTAAAAACCGTTAGCTGCGTTCAAAACAAGTATCGCCTTTTGTCTTACGTCTGTTTGTGATTTTTTTAAATCAAAAAACCGATAAAAATATGTCGTTTTTAGCCTATTCGCTAATTATTATTATTTTTTGCAAATCCAGGAACTGACAGAAAAATGTGGTTTTTAGATTATAATTAAAAACCGTTGGCTGCGTTCAAAACAAGTATCGGCTTTTGTGTTACGTCTGTTTCTGATTTTTTTAAATCAAAAAACCGATAGAAATATGTGGTTTTTAGCCCGTTCGCTAATTATTATTATTTTTTGCATATCCAGGAACTGACAGAAAAATGTGGTTTTTGGATTATTATTAAAAACCGTTGGCTGCGTTCAGAACAAGTATCGCCTTTTGTCTTACGTCTGTTTGTGATTTTTTTTAAGCAAAAACCCGATAAAAATAGGTCGATTTTAGCCTATTCGCTAATTATTATTATTTTTTGCAAATCCAGGAACTGACAGAAAAATGTGATTTTTAGATTATTATTAAAAACCGTTAGCTGCGTTCAAAACAAGTATCGCCTTTTGTCTTACGTCTGTTTGTGATTTTTTAAAATAAAAAAACCGATAGAAATATGTGGTTTTTAGCCCATTCGCTAATTATTATTATTTTTTGCAAATCCAGGAACTGACAGAAAAATGTGGTTTTTAGATTATTATTAAAAATCGTTAGCTGCGTTCAAAACAAGTATCGCCTTTTGTCTTACGTCTGTTTGTGATTTTTTAAAATAAAAAAACCGATAAAAATAGGTCGATTTTAGCCTATTCGCTAATTATTATTATTTTTTGCAAATCCAGGAACTGACAGAAAAATGTGATTTTTAGATTATTATTAAAAACCGTTAGCTGCGTTCAAAACAAGTATCGCCTTTTGTCTTACGTCTGTTTGTGATTTTTTAAAATCAAAAAACCGAAAAAAATATGTCGATTTTAGTCTATTCGCTAATTATTATTATTTTTTGCAAATCCAGGAACTGACAGAAAAATGTGGTTTTTAGATTATTATTAAAAACCGTTAGCTGCGTTCAAAACAAGTATCGCCTTTTGTCTTACGTCTGTTTGTGATTTTTTTAAATCAAAAAACCTATAGAAACATGTGCTTTTTAGCCCATTGCAAATTATTATTATTTTTTGCATATCCAGGAACTGACAGAAAAATGTGGTTCCTAGATTATTATTAAAAACCGTTAGCTGCGTTCAAAACAAGTATCGCCTTTTGTCTTACGTCTGTTTGTGATTTTTTAAAATAAAAAAACCGATAGAAATATGTGGTTTTTAGCCCATTCGCTATTTATTATTATTTTTTGCAAATCCAGGAACTGACAGAAAAATGTGGTTTTTAGATTATTATTAAAAACCGTTAGCTGCGTTCGAAACAAGTATCGCCCTTTGTCTTACGTCTGTTTTTGATTTTTTAAAAATCAAAAAACTGATAAAAATAGGTCGATTTTAGCCTATTCGCTAATTATTATTATTTTTTGCAAATCCAGGAACTGACAGAAAAATGTGGTTTTTAGATTATTATTATTATTAAAAACCGTTAGCTGCGTTCAAAACAAGTATCGCCTTTTGTCTTACGTCTGTTTGTGATTTTTTTAAATCAAAAAACCGATAAAAATATGTCGTTTTTAGCCTATTCGCTAATTATTATTATTTTTTGCAAATCCAGGAACTGACAGAAAAATGTGGTTTTTAGATTATTATTATTATTAAAAACCGTTAGCTGCGTTCAAAACAAGTATCGCCTTTTGTCTTACGTCTGTTTGTGATTTTTTTAAATCAAAAATCCGATAAAAATATGTCGTTTTTAGCCTATTCGCTAATTATTATTATTTTTTGCAAATCCAGGAACTGACAGAAAAATGTGGTTTTTAGATTATAATTAAAAACCGTTGGCTGCGTTCAAAACAAGTATCGGCTTTTGTCTTACGTCTGTTTGTGATTTTTTTAAATCAAAAAACCGATAGAAATATGTGGTTTTTAGCCCGTTCGCTAATTATTATTATTTTTTGCATATCCAGGAACTGACAGAAAAATGTGGTTTTTGGATTATTATTAAAAATCGTTAGCTGCGTTCAGAACAGGTATCGCCTTTTGTCTTACGTCTGTTTGTGATTTTTTTAAATCAAAAAACCGATAAAAATATGTCGATTTTAGTCTATTCGCTAATTATTATTATTTTTTGCAAATCCAGGAACTGACAGAAAAATGTGGTTTTTAGATTATTATTATTATTAAAAACCGTTAGCTGCGTTCAAAACAAGTATCGCCTTTTGTCTTACGTCTGTTTGTGATTTTTTAAAATAAAAAAACCGATAGAAATATGTGGTTTTTAGCCCATTCGCTATTTATTATTATTTTTTGCAAATCCAGGAACTGACAGAAAAATGTGGTTTTTAGATTATTATTAAAAACCGTTAGCTGCATTCAAAACAAGTATCGCCTTTTGTCTTACGTCTTTTTTTGATTTTTTTAAAATCAAAAAACTGATAAAAATAGGTCGAGTTTAGCCTATTCGCTAATTATTATTATTTTTTGCAAATCCAGGAACTGACAGAAAAATGTGGTTTTTAGATTATTATTATTTTTAAAAACCGTTAGCTGCGTTCAAAACAAGTATCGCCTTTTGTCTTACGTCTGTTTGTGATTTTTTTAAATCAAAAATCCGATAAAAATATGTCGTTTTTAGCCTATTCGCTAATTATTATTATTTTTTGCAAATCCAGGAACTGACAGAAAAATGTGGTTTTTAGATTATAATTAAAAACCGTTGGCTGCGTTCAAAACAAGTATCGGCTTTTGTCTTACGTCTGTTTGTGATTTTTTAAAATCAAAAAACCGATAGAAATATGTGGTTTTTAGCCCGTTCGCTAATTATTATTATTTTTTGCATATCCATGAACTGACAGAAAAATGTGGTTTTTGGATTATTATTAAAAACCGTTAGCTGCGTTCAGAACAGGTATCGCCTTTTGTCTTACGTCTGTTTGTGATTTTTTTAAATCAAAAACCCGATAAAAATATGTCGATTTTAGTCTATTCGCTAATTATTATTATTTTTTGCAAATCCAGGAACTGACAGAAAAATGTGGTTTTTAGATTATTATTAAAAACCGTTAGCTGCGTTCGAAACAAGTATCGCCCTTTGTCTTACGTCTGTTTTTGATTTTTTAAAAATCAAAAAACTGATAAAAATAGGTCGATTTTAGCCTATTCGCTAATTATTATTATTTTTTGCAAATCCAGGAACTGACAGAAAAATGTGGTTTTTAGATTATTATTAAAAACCGTTAGCTGCGTTCAAAACAAGTATCGCCTTTTGTCTTACGCCTGTTTGTGATTTTTTAAAATCAAAAAACCGATAAAAATATGTCGATTTTAGTCTATTCGCTAATTATTATTATTTTTTGCAAATCCAGGAACTGACAGAAAAATGTCGTTCTTAGATTATTATTAGAAACCTTTAGCTACGTTCGAAACATGTATCGCCTTTTGTCTTACGTCTGTTTGTGATTTTTTAAATTAAAAAAACCGATAAAAATATGTCGATTTTAGTCTATTCGCTAATTATTATTATTTTTTGCAAATCCAGGAACTGACAGAAAAATGTGGTTTTTAGATTATTATTAAAAACCGTTAGCTGCGTTCGAAACAAGTATCGCCCTTTGTCTTACGTCTGTTTTTAATTTTTTAAAAATCTAAAAACTGATAAAAATAGGTCGATTTTAGCCTATTCGCTAATTATTATTATTTTTTGCAAATCCAGGAACTGACAGAAAAATGTGGTTTTTAGATTATTATTATTATTAAAAACCGTTAGCGGCGTTCAAAACAAGTATCGCCTTTTGTCTTACGTCTGTTTGTGATTTTTTTAAATCAAAAAACTGATAAAAATAGGTCGATTTTAGCCTATTCGCTAATTATTATTATTTTTTGCAAATCCAGGAACTGACAGAAAAATGTGGTTTTTAGATTATTATTAAAAACCGTTAGCTGCGTTCAAAACAAGTATCGCCTTTTGTCTTACGTCTGTTTGTGATTTTTTAAAATCAAAAAACCGATAAAAATATGTCGATTTTAGTCTATTCGCTAATTATTATTATTTTTTGCAAATCCAGGAACTGACAGAAAAATGTCGTTCTTAGATTATTATTAGAAACCTTTAGCTACGTTCGAAACATGTATCGCCTTTTGTCTTACGTCTGTTTGTGATTTTTTAAATTAAAAAAACCGATAAAAATATGTCGATTTTAGTCTATTCGCTAATTATTATTATTTTTTGCAAATCCAGGAACTGACAGAAAAATGTGGTTTTTAGATTATTATTAAAAACCGTTAGCTGCGTTCGAAACAAGTATCGCCCTTTGTCTTACGTCTGTTTTTAATTTTTTAAAAATCTAAAAACTGATAAAAATAGGTCGATTTTAGCCTATTCGCTAATTATTATTATTTTTTGCAAATCCAGGAACTGACAGAAAAATGTGGTTTTTAGATTATTATTATTATTAAAAACCGTTAGCTGCGTTCAAAACAAGTATCGCCTTTTGTCTTACGTCTGTTTGTGATTTTTTTAAATCAAAAAACCGATAAAAATATGTCGTTTTTAGCCTATTCGCTAATTATTATTATTTTTTGCAAATCCAGGAACTGACAGAAAAATGTGGTTTTTAGATTATAATTAAAAACCGTTGGCTGCGTTCAAAACAAGTATCGGCTTTTGTGTTACGTCTGTTTCTGATTTTTTTAAATCAAAAAACCGATAGAAATATGTGGTTTTTAGCCCGTTCGCTAATTATTATTATTTTTTGCATATCCAGGAACTGACAGAAAAATGTGGTTTTTGGATTATTATTAAAAACCGTTGGCTGCGTTCAGAACAAGTATCGCCTTTTGTCTTACGTCTGTTTGTGATTTTTTTTAAGCAAAAACCCGATAAAAATAGGTCGATTTTAGCCTATTCGCTAATTATTATTATTTTTTGCAAATCCAGGAACTGACAGAAAAATGTGATTTTTAGATTATTATTAAAAACCGTTAGCTGCGTTCAAAACAAGTATCGCCTTTTGTCTTACGTCTGTTTGTGATTTTTTAAAATAAAAAAACCGATAGAAATATGTGGTTTTTAGCCCATTCGCTAATTATTATTATTTTTTGCAAATCCAGGAACTGACAGAAAAATGTGGTTTTTAGATTATTATTAAAAATCGTTAGCTGCGTTCAAAACAAGTATCGCCTTTTGTCTTACGTCTGTTTGTGATTTTTTAAAATAAAAAAACCGATAAAAATAGGTCGATTTTAGCCTATTCGCTAATTATTATTATTTTTTGCAAATCCAGGAACTGACAGAAAAATGTGATTTTTAGATTATTATTAAAAACCGTTAGCTGCGTTCAAAACAAGTATCGCCTTTTGTCTTACGTCTGTTTGTGATTTTTTAAAATCAAAAAACCGAAAAAAATATGTCGATTTTAGTCTATTCGCTAATTATTATTATTTTTTGCAAATCCAGGAACTGACAGAAAAATGTGGTTTTTAGATTATTATTAAAAACCGTTAGCTGCGTTCAAAACAAGTATCGCCTTTTGTCTTACGTCTGTTTGTGATTTTTTTAAATCAAAAAACCTATAGAAACATGTGCTTTTTAGCCCATTGCAAATTATTATTATTTTTTGCATATCCAGGAACTGACAGAAAAATGTGGTTCCTAGATTATTATTAAAAACCGTTAGCTGCGTTCAAAACAAGTATCGCCTTTTGTCTTACGTCTGTTTGTGATTTTTTAAAATAAAAAAACCGATAGAAATATGTGGTTTTTAGCCCATTCGCTATTTATTATTATTTTTTGCAAATCCAGGAACTGACAGAAAAATGTGGTTTTTAGATTATTATTAAAAACCGTTAGCTGCGTTCGAAACAAGTATCGCCCTTTGTCTTACGTCTGTTTTTGATTTTTTAAAAATCAAAAAACTGATAAAAATAGGTCGATTTTAGCCTATTCGCTAATTATTATTATTTTTTGCAAATCCAGGAACTGACAGAAAAATGTGGTTTTTAGATTATTATTATTATTAAAAACCGTTAGCTGCGTTCAAAACAAGTATCGCCTTTTGTCTTACGTCTGTTTGTGATTTTTTTAAATCAAAAAACCGATAAAAATATGTCGTTTTTAGCCTATTCGCTAATTATTATTATTTTTTGCAAATCCAGGAACTGACAGAAAAATGTGGTTTTTAGATTATTATTATTATTAAAAACCGTTAGCTGCGTTCAAAACAAGTATCGCCTTTTGTCTTACGTCTGTTTGTGATTTTTTTAAATCAAAAATCCGATAAAAATATGTCGTTTTTAGCCTATTCGCTAATTATTATTATTTTTTGCAAATCCAGGAACTGACAGAAAAATGTGGTTTTTAGATTATAATTAAAAACCGTTGGCTGCGTTCAAAACAAGTATCGGCTTTTGTCTTACGTCTGTTTGTGATTTTTTTAAATCAAAAAACCGATAGAAATATGTGGTTTTTAGCCCGTTCGCTAATTATTATTATTTTTTGCATATCCAGGAACTGACAGAAAAATGTGGTTTTTGGATTATTATTAAAAATCGTTAGCTGCGTTCAGAACAGGTATCGCCTTTTGTCTTACGTCTGTTTGTGATTTTTTTAAATCAAAAAACCGATAAAAATATGTCGATTTTAGTCTATTCGCTAATTATTATTATTTTTTGCAAATCCAGGAACTGACAGAAAAATGTGGTTTTTAGATTATTATTATTATTAAAAACCGTTAGCTGCGTTCAAAACAAGTATCGCCTTTTGTCTTACGTCTGTTTGTGATTTTTTAAAATAAAAAAACCGATAGAAATATGTGGTTTTTAGCCCATTCGCTATTTATTATTATTTTTTGCAAATCCAGGAACTGACAGAAAAATGTGGTTTTTAGATTATTATTAAAAACCGTTAGCTGCATTCAAAACAAGTATCGCCTTTTGTCTTACGTCTTTTTTTGATTTTTTTAAAATCAAAAAACTGATAAAAATAGGTCGAGTTTAGCCTATTCGCTAATTATTATTATTTTTTGCAAATCCAGGAACTGACAGAAAAATGTGGTTTTTAGATTATTATTATTTTTAAAAACCGTTAGCTGCGTTCAAAACAAGTATCGCCTTTTGTCTTACGTCTGTTTGTGATTTTTTTAAATCAAAAATCCGATAAAAATATGTCGTTTTTAGCCTATTCGCTAATTATTATTATTTTTTGCAAATCCAGGAACTGACAGAAAAATGTGGTTTTTAGATTATAATTAAAAACCGTTGGCTGCGTTCAAAACAAGTATCGGCTTTTGTCTTACGTCTGTTTGTGATTTTTTAAAATCAAAAAACCGATAGAAATATGTGGTTTTTAGCCCGTTCGCTAATTATTATTATTTTTTGCATATCCATGAACTGACAGAAAAATGTGGTTTTTGGATTATTATTAAAAACCGTTAGCTGCGTTCAGAACAGGTATCGCCTTTTGTCTTACGTCTGTTTGTGATTTTTTTAAATCAAAAACCCGATAAAAATATGTCGATTTTAGTCTATTCGCTAATTATTATTATTTTTTGCAAATGCAGGAACTGACAGAAAAATGTCGTTTTTAGATTATTATTAGAAACCTTTAGCTGCGTTCGAAACATGTATCGCCTTTTGTCTTACGTCTGTTTGTGATTTTTTAAAATCAAAAAACCGATAAAAATATGTCGTTTTTAGCCTATTCGCTAATTATTATTATTTTTTGCAAATCCAGGAACTGACAGAAAAATGTGTTTTTAGATTATAATTAAAACCGTTGGCTGCGTTCAAAACAATTATCGGCTTTTGTCTTACGTCTGTTTGTGTTTTTTTAAAATCAAAAAACCGATAGAAATATGTGGTTTTTAGCCCATTCGCTAATTATTATTATTTTTTGCAAATCCAGGAACTGACAGAAAAATGTGGTTTTTAGATTATAATTAAAAACCGTTAGCTGCGTTCAAAACAAGTATCGCCTTTTGTCTTACGTCTGTTTGTGATTTTTTAAAAATCAAAAAACTGATAAAAATAGGTCAATTTTAGCCTATTCGCTAATTATTATTATTTTTTGCAAATCCAGGAACTGACAGAAAAATGTGGTTTTTAGATTATTATTATTATTAAAAACCGTTAGCTGCGTTCAAAACAAGTATCACCTTTTGTCTTACGTCTGTTTGTGATTTTTTTAAATCAAAAAACCGATAAAAATATATCGTTTTTAGCCTATTCGCTAATTATTATTATTTTTTGCAAATCCAGGAACTGACAGAAAAATGTGGTTTTTAGATTATTATTAAAAACCGTTAGCTGCGTTCAAAACAAGTATCGCCTTTTGTCTTACGTCTGTTTTTGATTTTTTAAAAATCAAAAAACTGATAAAAATAGGACGATTTTAGCTTATTCGCTAATTATTATTATTTTTTGCAAATCCAGGAACTGACAGAAAAATGTGATTTTTAGATTATTATTAAAAACCGTTAGCTGCGTTCAAAACAAGTATCGCCTTTTGTCTTACGTCTGTTTGTGATTTTTTAAATTAAAAAAACCGATAAAAATATGTCGATTTTAGTCTATTCGCTAATTATTATTATTTTTTGCAAATCCAGGAACTGACAGAAAAATGTGGTTTTTAGATTATATTTAAAAACCGTTGGCTGCGTTTAAAGCAATTATCGGCTTTTGTCTTACGTCTGTTTGTGATTTTTTAAAATAAAAAAACCGATAGAAATATGTGGTTTTTAGCCCATTCGCTAATTATTATTATTTTTTGCAAATCCAGGAACTGACAGAAAAATGTGGTTTTTAGATTATTATTAAAAATCGTTAGCTGCGTTCAAAACAAGTATCGCCTTTTGTCTTACGTCTGTTTGTGATTTTTTAAAATAAAAAAACCGATAAAAATATGTCGATTTTAGTCTATTCGCTAATTATTATTATTTTTTGCAAATCCAGGAACTGACAGAAAAATGAGGTTTTTAGATTATAATTAAAAACCGTTAGCTGCGTTCAAAACAAGTATCGCCTTTTGTCTTACGTCTGTTTGTGATTTTTTAAAATGAAAAAACCGATAAAAATATGTCGATTTTAGTCTATTCGCTAATTATTATTATTTTTTGCAAATCCAGGAACTGACAGAAAAATGTCGTTTTTAGATTATTATTAGAAACCTTTAGCTGCGTTCGAAATATGTATCGCCTTTTGTCTTACGTCTGTTTGTGATTTTTTAAATTAAAAAAACCGATAAAAATATGTCGATTTTAGTCTATTCGCTAATTATTATTATTTTTTGCAAATCCAGGAACTGACAGAAAAATGTGGTTTTTAGATTATATTTAAAAACCGTTAGCTGCGTTCAAAACAAGTATCGCCTTTTGTCTTACGTCTGTTTGTGATTTTTTAAAATAAAAAAACCGATAGAAATATGTGGTTTTTAGCCCATTCGCTATTTATTATTATTTTTTGCAAATCCAGGAACTGACAGAAAAATGTGGTTTTTAGATTATTATTAAAAACCGTTAGCTGCATTCAAAACAAGTATCGCCTTTTGTCTTACGTCTTTTTTTGATTTTTTTAAAATCAAAAAACTGATAAAAATAGGTCGAGTTTAGCCTATTCGCTAATTATTATTATTTTTTGCAAATCCAGGAACTGACAGAAAAATGTGGTTTTTAGATTATTATTATTTTTAAAAACCGTTAGCTGCGTTCAAAACAAGTATCGCCTTTTGTCTTACGTCTGTTTGTGATTTTTTTAAATCAAAAATCCGATAAAAATATGTCGTTTTTAGCCTATTCGCTAATTATTATTATTTTTTGCAAATCCAGGAACTGACAGAAAAATGAAAATGTGGTTTTTAGATTATAATTAAAAACCGTTGGCTGCGTTCAAAACAAGTATCGGCTTTTGTCTTACGTCTGTTTGTGATTTTTTAAAATCAAAAAACCGATAGAAATATGTGGTTTTTAGCCCGTTCGCTAATTATTATTATTTTTTGCATATCCATGAACTGACAGAAAAATGTGGTTTTTGGATTATTATTAAAAACCGTTAGCTGCGTTCAGAACAGGTATCGCCTTTTGTCTTACGTCTGTTTGTGATTTTTTTAAATCAAAAACCCGATAAAAATATGTCGATTTTAGTCTATTCGCTAATTATTATTATTTTTTGCAAATGCAGGAACTGACAGAAAAATGTCGTTTTTAGATTATTATTAGAAACCTTTAGCTGCGTTCGAAACATGTATCGCCTTTTGTCTTACGTCTGTTTGTGATTTTTTAAAATCAAAAAACCGATAAAAATATGTCGTTTTTAGCCTATTCGCTAATTATTATTATTTTTTGCAAATCCAGGAACTGACAGAAAAATGTGTTTTTAGATTATAATTAAAACCGTTGGCTGCGTTCAAAACAATTATCGGCTTTTGTCTTACGTCTGTTTGTGTTTTTTTAAAATCAAAAAACCGATAGAAATATGTGGTTTTTAGCCCATTCGCTAATTATTATTATTTTTTGCAAATCCAGGAACTGACAGAAAAATGTGGTTTTTAGATTATAATTAAAAACCGTTAGCTGCGTTCAAAACAAGTATCGCCTTTTGTCTTACGTCTGTTTGTGATTTTTTAAAAATCAAAAAACTGATAAAAATAGGTCAATTTTAGCCTATTCGCTAATTATTATTATTTTTTGCAAATCCAGGAACTGACAGAAAAATGTGGTTTTTAGATTATTATTATTATTAAAAACCGTTAGCTGCGTTCAAAACAAGTATCACCTTTTGTCTTACGTCTGTTTGTGATTTTTTTAAATCAAAAAACCGATAAAAATATATCGTTTTTAGCCTATTCGCTAATTATTATTATTTTTTGCAAATCCAGGAACTGACAGAAAAATGTGGTTTTTAGATTATTATTAAAAACCGTTAGCTGCGTTCAAAACAAGTATCGCCTTTTGTCTTACGTCTGTTTTTGATTTTTTAAAAATCAAAAAACTGATAAAAATAGGACGATTTTAGCTTATTCGCTAATTATTATTATTTTTTGCAAATCCAGGAACTGACAGAAAAATGTGATTTTTAGATTATTATTAAAAACCGTTAGCTGCGTTCAAAACAAGTATCGCCTTTTGTCTTACGTCTGTTTGTGATTTTTTAAATTAAAAAAACCGATAAAAATATGTCGATTTTAGTCTATTCGCTAATTATTATTATTTTTTGCAAATCCAGGAACTGACAGAAAAATGTGGTTTTTAGATTATATTTAAAAACCGTTGGCTGCGTTTAAAGCAATTATCGGCTTTTGTCTTACGTCTGTTTGTGATTTTTTAAAATAAAAAAACCGATAGAAATATGTGGTTTTTAGCCCATTCGCTAATTATTATTATTTTTTGCAAATCCAGGAACTGACAGAAAAATGTGGTTTTTAGATTATTATTAAAAATCGTTAGCTGCGTTCAAAACAAGTATCGCCTTTTGTCTTACGTCTGTTTGTGATTTTTTAAAATAAAAAAACCGATAAAAATATGTCGATTTTAGTCTATTCGCTAATTATTATTATTTTTTGCAAATCCAGGAACTGACAGAAAAATGAGGTTTTTAGATTATAATTAAAAACCGTTAGCTGCGTTCAAAACAAGTATCGCCTTTTGTCTTACGTCTGTTTGTGATTTTTTAAAATGAAAAAACCGATAAAAATATGTCGATTTTAGTCTATTCGCTAATTATTATTATTTTTTGCAAATCCAGGAACTGACAGAAAAATGTCGTTTTTAGATTATTATTAGAAACCTTTAGCTGCGTTCGAAATATGTATCGCCTTTTGTCTTACGTCTGTTTGTGATTTTTTAAATTAAAAAAACCGATAAAAATATGTCGATTTTAGTCTATTCGCTAATTATTATTATTTTTTGCAAATCCAGGAACTGACAGAAAAATGTGGTTTTTAGATTATATTTAAAAACCGTTAGCTGCGTTCAAAACAAGTATCGCCTTTTGTCTTACGTCTGTTTGTGATTTTTTTAAATCAAAAAACCGATAAAAATATATCGTTTTTAGCCTATTCGCTAATTATTATTATTTTTTGCAAATCCAGGAACTGACAGAAAAATGTGGTTTTTAGATTATAATTAAAAACCGTTGGCTGCGTTCAAAACAAGTATCGGCTTTTGTCTTACGTCTGTTTGTGATTTTTTAAAATCAAAAAACCGATAGAAATATGTGGTTTTTAGCCCGTTCGCTAATTATTATTATTTTTTGCATATCCAGGAACTGACAGAAAAATGTGGTTTTTGGATTATTATTAAAAACCGTTAGCTGCGTTCAGAACAGGTATGGCCTTTTATCTTACGTCTGTTTGTGATTTTTTTAAATCAAAAAACCGATAAAAATATGTCGATTTTAGTCTATTTGCTAATTATTATTATTTTTGCAAATCCAGGAACTGACAGAAAAATGTCGTTTTTAGATTATTATTAGAAACCTTTAGCTGCGTTCGAAACATGTATCGCCTTTTGTCTTACGTCTGTTTGTGATTTTTTAAAATCAAAAAACCGATAAAAATATGTCGTTTTTAGCCTATTCGCTAATTATTATTATTTTTTGCAAATCCAGGAACTGACAGAAAAATGTGTTTTTAGATTATAATTAAAAACCGTTGGCTGCGTTCAAAACAATTATCGGCTTTTGTATTACGTCTGTTTGTGTTTTTTTAAAATCAAAAAACCTATAGGATTATGTGTTTTTAGCTCATTCGCTAATTATTATTATTTTTTGCATATCCAGGAACTGACAGAAAAATGTGGTTTTTAGATTATTATTAAAAACCGTTAGCTGCGTTCAAAACAAGTATCGCCTTTTGTCTTACGTCAGTTTGTGTTTTTTTAAAATCAAAAAACCTATAGAAATATGTGGTTTTTAGCCCATTGCTAATTATTATTATTTTTTGCATATCCAGGAACTGACAGAAAAATGTGGTTTTTGGATTATTATTAAAAACCGTTAGCTGCGTTCAAAACAAGTATCGCCTTTTGTCTTACGTCTGTTTGTGTTTTTTTAAAATCAAAAAACCTATAGAAATATGTGGTTTTTAGCCCACTGCTAATTATTATTATTTTTTGCATATCCAGGAACTGACAGAAAAATGTGGTTTTTAGATTATTATTAAAAACCGTTAGCTGCGTTCAAAAAAGTATCGCCTTTTGTCTTACGTCTGTTTGTGATTTTTTCAAATAAAAAAACCGATAGAAATATGTGGTTTTTAGCCCATTCGCTATTTATTATTATTTTTTGCAAATCCAGGAACTGACATAAAAATGTGATTTTTAGATTATTATTAAAAACCGTTAGCTGCATTCAAAACAAGTATCGCCTTTTGTCTTACGTCTGTTTTTGATTTTTTTAAAATCAAAAAACTGATAAAAATAGGTCGATTTTAGCCTATTCGCTAATTATTATTATTTTTTGCAAATCCAGGAACTGACAGAAAAATGTGGTTTTTAGATTATTATTATTATTAAAAACCGTTAGCTGCGTTCAAAACAAGTATCGCCTTTTGTCTTACGTCTGTTTGTGATTTTTTTAAATCAAAAATCCGATAAAAATATGTCGTTTTTAGCCTATTCGCTAATTATTATTATTTTTTGCAAATCCAGGAACTGACAGAAAAATGTGGTTTTTAGATTATAATTAAAAACCGTTGGCTGCGTTCAAAACAAGTATCGGCTTTTGTCTTACGTCTGTTTGTGATTTTTTTAAATCAAAAAACCGATAGAAATATGTGGTTGTTAGCCCGTTCGCTAATTATTATTATTTTTTGCATATCCAGGAACTGACAGAAAAATGTGGTTTTTGGATTATTATTAAAAATCGTTAGCTGCGTTCAGAACAGGTATCGCCTTTTGTCTTACGTCTGTTTGTGATTTTTTTAAATCAAAAAACAGATAAAAATATGTCGATTTTAGTCTATTCGCTAATTATTATTATTTTTTGCAAATCCAGGAACTGACAGAAAAATGTGGTTTTTAGATTATTATTAAAAACCGTTAGCTGCGTTCAAAACAAGTATCGCCTTTTGTCTTACGTCTGTTTGTGATTTTTTAAAATAAAAAAACCGATAGAAATATGTGGTTTTTAGCCCATTCGCTATTTATTATTATTTTTTGCAAATCCAGGAACTGACAGAAAAATGTGGTTTTTAGATTATTATTAAAAACCGTTAGCTGCATTCAAAACAAGTATCGCCTTTTGTCTTACGTCTGTTTTTGATTTTTTTAAAATCAAAAAACTGATAAAAATAGGTCGAGTTTAGCCTATTCGCTAATTATTATTATTTTTTGCAAATCCAGGAACTGACAGAAAAATGTGGTTTTTAGATTATTATTATTTTTAAAAACCGTTAGCTGCATTCAAAACAAGTATCGCCTTTTGTCTTACGTCTGTTTGTGATTTTTTTAAATCAAAAATCCGATAAAAATATGTCGTTTTTAGCCTATTCGCTAATTATTATTATTTTTTGCAAATCCAGGAACTGACAGAAAAATGTGGTTTTTAGATTATAATTAAAAACCGTTGGCTGCGTTCAAAACAAGTATCGGCTTTTGTCTTACGTCTGTTTGTGATTTTTTAAAATCAAAAAACCGATAGAAATATGTGGTTTTTAGCCCGTTCGCTAATTATTATTATTTTTTGCATATCCAGGAACTGACAGAAAAATGTGGTTTTTGGATTATTATTAAAAACCGTTAGCTGCGTTCAAAACAAGTATCGCCTTTTGTCTTACGTCTGTTTGTGATTTTTTTAAATCAAAAAACCGATAAAAATATATCGTTTTTAGCCTATTCGCTAATTATTATTATTTTTTGCAAATCCAGGAACTGACAGAAAAATGTGGTTTTTAGATTATAATTAAAAACCGTTGGCTGCGTCCAAAACAAGTATCGGCTTTTGTCTTACGTCTGTTTGTGATTTTTTAAAATCAAAAAACCGATAGAAATATGTGGTTTTTAGCCCGTTCGCTAATTATTATTATTTTTTGCATATCCAGGAACTGACAGAAAAATGTGGTTTTTGGATTATTATTAAAAACCGTTAGCTGCGTTCAGAACAGGTATCGCCTTTTATCTTACGTCAGTTTGTGATTTTTTTAAATCAAAAAACCGATAAAAATATGTCGATTTTAGTCTATTTGCTAATTATTATTATTTTTGCAAATCCAGGAACTGACAGAAAAATGTCGTTCTTAGATTATTATTAGAAACCTTTAGCTGCGTTCGAAACATGTATCGCCTTTTGTCTTACGTCTGTTTGTGATTTTTTAAAATCAAAAAACCGATAAAAATATGTCGTTTTTAGCCTATTCGCTAATTATTATTATTTTTTGCAAATCCAGGAACTGACAGAAAAATGTGTTTTTAAATTATAATTAAAAACCGTTGGCTGCGTTCAAAACAATTATCGGCTTTTGTATTACGTCTGTTTGTGTTTTTTTAAAATCAAAAAACCTATAGGATTATGTGTTTTTAGCTCATTCGCTAATTATTATTATTTTTTGCATATCCAGGAACTGACAGAAAAATGTGGTTTTTAGATTATTATTAAAAACCGTTAGCTGCGTTTAAAACAAGTATCGCCTTTTGTCTTACGTCTGTTTGTGATTTTTTAAAATAAAAAAACCGATAGAAATATGTGTTTTTTAGCCCATTCGCTAATTATTATTATTTTTTGCAAATCCAGCAACTGACAGAAAAATGTGGTTTTTAGATTATTCTTAAAAACCGTTAGCTGCGTTTAAAACAAGTATCGCCTTTTGTCTTACGTCTGTTTTTGATTTTTTAAAAATCAAAAAACTGATAAAAATAGGTCGATTTTAGCCTATTCGCTACTTATTATAATTTTTTGCAAATCCAGGAACTGACAGAAAAATGTGGTTTTTAGATTATTATTAATATTAAAAACCGTTAGCTGCGTTTAAAACAAGTATCGCCTTTTGTCTTACGTCTGTTTGTGATTTTTTTAAATCAAAAAACCGATAAAAATATGTCGTTTTTAGCCTATTCGCTAATTATTTTTATTTTTTGCACATTTAGATTATAATTAAAAACCGTTGGCTGCGTTCAAAACAAGTATCGGCTTTTGTCTTACGTCTGTTTGTGATTTTTTTAAATCAAAAAACCGATAAAAATATGTCGATTTTAGTCTATTCGCTAATTATTATTATTTTTTGCAAATCCAGGAACTGACAGAAAAATGTAGTTTTTAGATTATTATTAGAAACCTTTAGCTGCGTCCGAAACATTTATCGCCTTTTGTCTTACGTCTGTTTGTGATTTTTTAAAATAAAAAAACCGATAAAAATATGTCGATTTTAGTCTATTCGCTAATTATTATTATTTTTTGCAAATCCAGGAACTGACAGAAAAATGTGGTTTTTAGATTATAATTAAAAACCGTTAGCTGCGTTCAAAACAAGTATCGCCTTTTGTCTTACGTCTGTTTGTGATTTTTTTAAATCAAAAAACCGATAAAAATATGTCGATTTTAGTCTATTCGCTAAATATTATTATTTTTTGCAAATCCAGGAACTGACAGAAAAATGTCGTTTTTAGATTATTATTAGAAACCTTTAGCTGCGTTCGATACATGTATCGCCTTTTGTCTTACGTCTGTTTGTGATTTTTTAAATTAAAAAAACCGATAAAAATATGTCGATTTTAGTCTATTCGCTAATTATTATTATTTTTTGCAAATCCAGGAACTGACAGAAAAATGTGGTTTTTAGATTATATTTAAAAACCGTTGGCTGCGTTCAAAACAATTATCGGCTTTTGTCTTACGTCTGTTTGTGTTTTTTAAAATCAAAAAACCTATAGAAATATGTGGTTTTTAGCCCATTGCTAATTATTATTATTTTTTGCAAATCCAGGAACTGACAGAAATATGTGGTTTTTAGCCCATTGCTAATTATTATTATTATTTGCATATCCAGGAACTGACAGAAAAATGTGGTTTCTCGATTATTATTAAAAACCGTTAGCTGCGTTCAAAACAAGTATCGCCTTTTGTCTTACGTCTGTTTGTGATTTTTTAAAATCAAAAAACTGATAAAAATAGGTCGATTTTAGCCTATTCGCTAATTATTATTATTTTTTGCAAATCCAGGAACTGACAGAAAAATGTGGTTTTTAGATTATTATTATTATTAAAAACCGTTAGCTGCGTTCAAAACAAGTATCGCCTTTTGTCTTACGTCTGTTTGTGATTTTTTTAAATCAAAAAAGCCTATTCGCTAATTATTATTATTTTTTGCAAATCCAGGAAATGACAGAAAAATGTGGTTTTTAGATTATAATTAAAAACCGTTGGCTGCGTTCAAAACAAGTTTCGGCTTTTGTCTTACGTCTGTTTGTGATTTTTTAAAATCGAAAAAACCGATAGAAATATGTGGTTTTTAGCCCGTTCGCTAATTATTATTATTTTTTGCATATCCAGGAACTGACAGAAAAATGTGGTTTTTGGATTATTATTAAAAACCGTTAGCTGCGTTCAGAACAGGTATCGCCTTTTGTCTTACGTCTGTTTGTGATTTTTTTAAATCAAAAAACCGATAAAAATATGTCGATTTTAGTCTATTCGCTAATTATTATTATTTTTTGCAAATCCAGGAACTGACAGAAAAATGTCGTTTTTAGATTATTATTAGAAACCTTTAGCTGCGTTCGAAACATATATCGCCTTTTGTCTTACGTCTGTTTGTGATTTTTTAAAATCAAAAAACCGATAAAATTATGTCGTTTTTAGCCTATTCGCTAATTATTATTATTTTTTGCAAATCCAGGAACTGACAGAAAAATGTGTTTTTAGATTATAATTAAAAACCGTTGGCTGCGTTCAAAACAATTATCGGCTTTTGTATTACGTCTGTTTGTGTTTTTTTAAAATCAAAAAACCTATAGAATTATGTGTTTTTAGCTCATTCGCTAATTATTATTATTTTTTGCATATCCAGGAACTGACAGAAAAATGTGGTTTTTAGATTATTATTAAAAACCGTTAGCTGCGTTCAAAACAAGTATCGCCTTTTGTCTTACGTCTGTTTGTGATTTTTTAAAATAAAAAAACCGATAGAAATATGTGGTTTTTAGCCCATTCGCTAATTATTATTATTTTTTGCAAATCCAGGAACTGATAGAAAAATGTGGTTTTTAGATTATTCTTAAAAATCGTTAGCTGCGTTCAAAACAAGTATCGCCTTTTGTCTTACGTCTATTTGTGATTTTTTAAAAATCAAAAAACTGATAAAAATAGGTCAATTTTAGCCTATTCGCTAATTATTATTATTTTTTGCAAATCCAGGAACTGACAGAAAAATGTGGTTTTTAGATTATTATTATTATTATTAAAAACCGTTAGCTGCGTTCAAAACAAGTATCGCCTTTTGTCTTACGTCTGTTTGTGATTTTTTTAAATCAAAAAACCGATAAAAATATATCGTTTTTAGCCTATTCGCTAATTATTATTTTTTTTTGCAAATCCAGGAACTGACAGAAAAATGTGGTTTTTAGATTATAATTAAAAACCGTTGGCTGCGTTCAAAACAAGTATCGGCTTTTGTCTTACGTCTGTTTGTGATTTTTTAAAATCAAAAAACCGATAGAAATATGTGGTTTTTAGCCCGTTCGCTAATTATTATTATTTTTTGCATATCCAGGAACTGACAGAAAAATGTGGTTTTTGGATTATTATTAAAAACCTTTAGCTGCGTTCAGAACAAGTATCGCCTTTTGTCTTACGTCTGTTTGTGATTTTTTTAAATCAAAAAACCTATAAAAATAGGTCGATTTTAGCCTATTCGCTAATTATTATTATTTTTTGCAAATCCAGGAACTGACAGAAAAATGTGGTTTTTAGATTATAATTAAAAACCGTTAGCTGCGTTCAAAACAAGTATCGCCTTTTGTCTTACGTCTGTTTGTGATTTTTTTAAATCAAAAAACCGATAAAAATATGTCGATTTTAGTCTATTCGCTAATTATTATTATTTTTTGCAAATCCAGGAACTGACAGAAAAATGTCGTTTTTAGATTATTATTAGAAACCTTTAGCTGCGTTCGAAACATGTATCGCCTTTTGTCTTACGTCTTTTTGTGATTTTTTAAATTAAAAAAACCGATAAAAATATGTCGATTTTAGTCTATTCGCTAATTATTATTATTTTTTGCAAATCCAGGAACTGACAGAAAAATGTGGTTTTTAGATTATATTTAAAGACCGTTGGCTGCGTTCAAAACAATTATCGGCTTTTGTCTTACGTCTGTTTGTGTTTTTTTAAAATCAAAAAATCTATAGAAATATATGGTTTTTAGCCTATTCGCTATTTATTATTGTTTTTTGCAAATCCAGCAACTGACAGAAAAATGTGGTTTTTAGATTATTATTAAAAACCGTTAGTTGCGTTCAAAACAAGTATCGCCTTTTGTCTTACGTCTGTTTGTGATTTTTTAAATTAAAAAAACCGATAAAAATATGTCGATTTTAGTCTATTCGCTAATTATTATTATTTTTTGCAAATCCAGGAACTGACAGAAAAATGTGGTTTTTAGATTATTATTAAAAACCGTTAGCTGCGTTCAAAACAAGTATCGCCTTTTGTCTTACGTCTGTTTGTGATTTTTTAAAATAAAAAAACCGATAGAAATATGTGGTTTTTAGCCCATTCGCTAATTATTATTATTTTTTGCAAATCCAGGAACTGACAGAAAAATGTGGTTTTTAGATTATTATTAAAAATCGTTAGCTGCGTTCAAAACAAGTATCGCCTTTTGTCCTACGTCTGTTTGTGATTTTTTAAAATAAAAAAACCGATAGAAGTATGTGGTTTTTAGCCCATTCGCTAATTATTATTATTTTTTGCAAATCCAGGAACTGACAGAAAAATGTGGTTTTTAGATTATTATTAAAAACCGTTAGCTGCATTCAAAACAAGTATCGCCTTTTGTCTTACGTCTGTTTGTGTTTTTTTAAAATAAAAAAACCGATAGAAATATGTGGTTTTTAGCCCATTCGCTAATTATTATTATTTTTTGCAAATCCAGGAACTGACAGAAAAATGTGGTTTTTAGATTATTCTTAAAAACCGTTAGCTGCGTTCAAAACAATTATCGCCTTTTGTCTTACGTCTGTTTTTGATTTCTTAAAAATAAAAAATTATTAAAAACCGTTAGCTGCGTTCAAAACAAGTATCGCCTTTTGTATTACGTCTGTTTGTGATTTTTTTAAATCAAAAAACCGATAAAAATATGTCGTTTTTACCCTATTCGCTAATTATTATTATTTTTTGCAAATCCAGGAACTGACAGAAAAATGTGGTTTTTAGATTATTATTATTATTAAAAACCGTTAGCTGCGTTCAAAACAAGTATCGGCTTTTGTCTTACGTCTGTTTGTGATTTTTTTAAATAAAAAAACCGATAAAAATATGTCAATTTTAGTCTATTCGCTAATTATTATTATTTTTTGCAAATCCAGGAACTGACAGAAAAATGTAGTTTTCAGATTATTATTAGAAGCGTTTAGCTGCGTCCGAAACATTTATCGCCTTTTGTCTTACGTCTGTTTGTGATTTTTTAAAATAAAAAAACCGATAAAAATATGTCGATTTTAGTCTATTCGCTAATTATTATTATTTTTTGCAAATCCAGGAACTGACAGAAAAACGTGGTTTTTAGATTATAATTAAAAACCGTTAGCTGCGTTCAAAACAAGTATCGCCTTTTGTCTTACGTCTGTTTGTGATGTTTTAAAATCAAAAAACCGATAAAAATATGTCGATTTTAGTCTATTCGCTAAATATTATTATTTTTTGCAAATCCAGGAACTGACAGAAAAATGTCGTTTTTAGATTATTATTAGAAACCTTTAGCTGCGTTCGAAACATGTATCGCCTTTTGTCTTACGTCTGTTTGTGATTTTTTAAATTAAAAAAACCGATAAAAATATGTCGATTTTAGTCTATTCGCTAATTATTATTATTTTTTGCAAATCCAGGAACTGACAGAAAAATGTGGTTTTTAGATTACAATTAGAAACCTTTAGCTGCGTTCGAAACATGTATCGCCTTTTGTCTTACATCTGTTTGTGATTTTTTAAAATAAAAAAACCGATAGAAATATGTGGTTTTTAGCCCATTCGCTAATTATTATTATTTTTTGCAAATCCAGGAACTCACAGAAAAATGTGGTTTTTAGATTATTATTAAAAACCGTTAGCTGCGTTCAAAACAAGTATCGCCTTTTGTCTTACGTCTGTTTGTGATTTTTTAAAATAGAAAAACCGATAGAAATATGTGGTTTTTAGCCCATTCGCTAATTATTATTATTTTTTGCAAATCCAGGAACTGACAGAAAAATGTGGTTTTTAGATTATTCTTAAAAATGGTTCGCTGCGTTCAAAACAAGTATCGCCTTTTGTCTTACGTCTGTTTGTGATTTTTTAAAATAAAAAAACCGATAGAAAGATGTGGTTTTTAGCAAATTCGCTAATTATTATTATTTTTTGCAAATTCAGGAACTGACAGAAAAATGTGGTTTTTGGATTATTATTAAAAACCTTTAGCTGCGTTCAGAACAAGTATCGCCTTTGTTCTTACGTCTGTTTGTGATTTTTTTAAATCAAAAAACCTATAAAAATAGGTCTATTTTAGCCTATTCGCTAATTATTATTATTTTTTGCAAATCCAGGAACTGAGAGAAAAATGTGGTTTTTAGATTATAATTAAAAACCGTTAGCTGCGTTCAAAACAAGTATCGGCTTTTGTCTTACGTCTGTTTATGATTTTTTAAAATCAAAAAACCGATAGAAATATGTGGTTTTTAGCCCGTTCGCTAATTATTATTATTTTTTGCATATCCAGCTGCGTTCAGAACATGTATCGCCTTTTGTCTTACCTCTGTTTGTGATTTTTTTAAATCAACAAACCTATAAAAATAGGTCGATTTTAGCCTATTCGCTAATTATTATTATTTTTTGCAAATCCAGGAACTGACAGAAAAATGTGGTTTTTAGATTATAATTAAAAACCGTTGGCTGCGTTCAAAACAAGTATCGGCTTTTGTCTTACGTCTGTTTGTGATTTTTTAAAATCAAAAAACCGATAGAAATATGTGGTTTTTAGCCCGTTCGCTAATTATTATTATTTTTTGCATATCCAGGAACTGACAGAAAAATGTGGTTTTTGGATTATTATTAAAAACCTTTAGCTGCGTTCAGAACAAGTATCGCCTTTTGTCTTACGTCTGTTTGTGATTTTTTTAAATCAAAAAACCTATAAAAATAGGTCGATTTTAGCCTATTCGCTAATTATTATTATTTTTTGCAAATCCAGGAACTGACAGAAAAATGTGGTTTTTAGATTATAATTAAAAACCGTTAGCTGCGTTCAAAACAAGTATCGCCTTTTGTCTTACGTCTGTTTGTGATTTTTTTAAATCAAAAAACCGATAAAAATATGTCGATTTTAGTCTATTCGCTAATTATTATTATTTTTTGCAAATCCAGGAACTGACAGAAAAATGTCGTTTTTAGATTATTATTAGAAACCTTTAGCTGCGTTCGAAACATGTATCGCCTTTTGTCTTACGTCTTTTTGTGATTTTTTAAATTAAAAAAACCGATAAAAATATGTCGATTTTAGTCTATTCGCTAATTATTATTATTTTTTGCAAATCCAGGAACTGACAGAAAAATGTGGTTTTTAGATTATATTTAAAGACCGTTGGCTGCGTTCAAAACAATTATCGGCTTTTGTCTTACGTCTGTTTGTGTTTTTTTAAAATCAAAAAATCTATAGAAATATATGGTTTTTAGCCTATTCGCTATTTATTATTGTTTTTTGCAAATCCAGCAACTGACAGAAAAATGTGGTTTTTAGATTATTATTAAAAACCGTTAGTTGCGTTCAAAACAAGTATCGCCTTTTGTCTTACGTCTGTTTGTGATTTTTTAAATTAAAAAAACCGATAAAAATATGTCGATTTTAGTCTATTCGCTAATTATTATTATTTTTTGCAAATCCAGGAACTGACAGAAAAATGTGGTTTTTAGATTATTATTAAAAACCGTTAGCTGCGTTCAAAACAAGTATCGCCTTTTGTCTTACGTCTGTTTGTGATTTTTTAAAATAAAAAAACCGATAGAAATATGTGGTTTTTAGCCCATTCGCTAATTATTATTATTTTTTGCAAATCCAGGAACTGACAGAAAAATGTGGTTTTTAGATTATTATTAAAAATCGTTAGCTGCGTTCAAAACAAGTATCGCCTTTTGTCCTACGTCTGTTTGTGATTTTTTAAAATAAAAAAACCGATAGAAGTATGTGGTTTTTAGCCCATTCGCCAATTATTATTATTTTTTGCAAATCCAGGAACTGACAGAAAAATGTGGTTTTTAGATTATTATTAAAAACCGTTAGCTGCATTCAAAACAAGTATCGCCTTTTGTCTTACGTCTGTTTGTGTTTTTTTAAAATAAAAAAACCGATAGAAATATGTGGTTTTTAGCCCATTCGCTAATTATTATTATTTTTTGCAAATCCAGGAACTGACAGAAAAATGTGGTTTTTAGATTATTCTTAAAAACCGTTAGCTGCGTTCAAAACAATTATCGCCTTTTGTCTTACGTCTGTTTTTGATTTCTTAAAAATAAAAAATTATTAAAAACCGTTAGCTGCGTTCAAAACAAGTATCGCCTTTTGTATTACGTCTGTTTGTGATTTTTTTAAATCAAAAAACCGATAAAAATATGTCGTTTTTACCCTATTCGCTAATTATTATTATTTTTTGCAAATCCAGGAACTGACAGAAAAATGTGGTTTTTAGATTATTATTATTATTAAAAACCGTTAGCTGCGTTCAAAACAAGTATCGGCTTTTGTCTTACGTCTGTTTGTGATTTTTTTAAATAAAAAAACCGATAAAAATATGTCAATTTTAGTCTATTCGCTAATTATTATTATTTTTTGCAAATCCAGGAACTGACAGAAAAATGTAGTTTTCAGATTATTATTAGAAGCGTTTAGCTGCGTCCGAAACATTTATCGCCTTTTGTCTTACGTCTGTTTGTGATTTTTTAAAATAAAAAAACCGATAAAAATATGTCGATTTTAGTCTATTCGCTAATTATTATTATTTTTTGCAAATCCAGGAACTGACAGAAAAACGTGGTTTTTAGATTATAATTAAAAACCGTTAGCTGCGTTCAAAACAAGTATCGCCTTTTGTCTTACGTCTGTTTGTGATGTTTTAAAATCAAAAAACCGATAAAAATATGTCGATTTTAGTCTATTCGCTAAATATTATTATTTTTTGCAAATCCAGGAACTGACAGAAAAATGTCGTTTTTAGATTATTATTAGAAACCTTTAGCTGCGTTCGAAACATGTATCGCCTTTTGTCTTACGTCTGTTTGTGATTTTTTAAATTAAAAAAACCGATAAAAATATGTCGATTTTAGTCTATTCGCTAATTATTATTATTTTTTGCAAATCCAGGAACTGACAGAAAAATGTGGTTTTTAGATTACAATTAGAAACCTTTAGCTGCGTTCGAAACATGTATCGCCTTTTGTCTTACATCTGTTTGTGATTTTTTAAAATAAAGAAACCGATAGAAATATGTGGTTTTTAGCCCATTCGCTAATTATTATTATTTTTTGCAAATCCAGGAACTCACAGAAAAATGTGGTTTTTAGATTATTATTAAAAACCGTTAGCTGCGTTCAAAACAAGTATCGCCTTTTGTCTTACGTCTGTTTGTGATTTTTTAAAATAGAAAAACCGATAGAAATATGTGGTTTTTAGCCCATTCGCTAATTATTATTATTTTTTGCAAATCCAGGAACTGACAGAAAAATGTGGTTTTTAGATTATTCTTAAAAATGGTTCGCTGCGTTCAAAACAAGTATCGCCTTTTGTCTTACGTCTGTTTGTGATTTTTTAAAATAAAAAAACCGATAGAAAGATGTGGTTTTTAGCAAATTCGCTAATTATTATTATTTTTTGCAAATTCAGGAACTGACAGAAAAATGTGGTTTTTGGATTATTATTAAAAACCTTTAGCTGCGTTCAGAACAAGTATCGCCTTTGTTCTTACGTCTGTTTGTGATTTTTTTAAATCAAAAAACCTATAAAAATAGGTCTATTTTAGCCTATTCGCTAATTATTATTATTTTTTGCAAATCCAGGAACTGAGAGAAAAATGTGGTTTTTAGATTATAATTAAAAACCGTTAGCTGCGTTCAAAACAAGTATCGGCTTTTGTCTTACGTCTGTTTATGATTTTTTAAAATCAAAAAACCGATAGAAATATGTGGTTTTTAGCCCGTTCGCTAATTATTATTATTTTTTGCATATCCAGCTGCGTTCAGAACATGTATCGCCTTTTGTCTTACCTCTGTTTGTGATTTTTTTAAATCAACAAACCTATAAAAATAGGTCGATTTTAGCCTATTCGCTAATTATTATTATTTTTTGCAAATCCAGGAACTGACAGAAAAATGTGATTTTTAGATTATTATTAAAAACCGTTGGCTGCGTTCAAAACAAGCATCGCCTTTTGTCTTACGTCTGTTTGTGATTTTTTTAAATAAAAAAACCGATAAAAATATGTCGTTTTTAGCCTATTCGCTAATTATTATTATTTTTTGCAAATCCAGGAACTGACAGAAAATGTGGTTTTTGGATTATTATTAAAAACCTTTAGCTGCGTTCAGAACAAGTATCGCCTTTGTTCTTACGTCTGTTTGTGATTTTTTTAAATCAAAAAACCTATAAAAATAGGTCGATTTTAGCCTATTCGCTAATTATTATTATTTTTTGCAAATCCAGGAACTGACAGAAAAATGTGATTTTTAGATTATTATTAAAAACCGTTAGCTGCGTTCAAAACAAGTATCGCCTTTTGTCTTACGTCTGTTTGTGATTTTTTAAAATCAAAAAACCGATAAAAATATGTCGATTTTAGTCTATTCGCTAATTATTATTATTTTTTGCAAATCCAGGAACTGACAGAAAAATGTGGTTTTTAGATTATTATAAAAACCGTTAGCTGCGTTCAAAACAAGTATCGCCTTTTGTCTTACGTCTGTTTGTGATTTTTTTAAATCAAAAAACCGATAAAAATATATCGTTTTTAGCCTATTCGCTAATTATTATTATTTTTTGCAAATCCAGGAACTGACAGAAAAATGTGGTTTTTAGATTATAATTAAAAACCGTTAGCTGCGTTCAAAACAAGTATCGGCTTTTGTCTTACGTCTGTTTGTGATTTTTTAAAATCAAAAAACCGATAGAAATATGTGGTTTTTAGCCCGTTCGCTAATTATTATTATTTTTTGCATATCCAGGAACTGACAGAAAAATGTGGTTTTTGGATTATTATTAAAAACCGTTAGCTGCGTTCAGAACAGGTATCGCCTTTTATCTTACGTCTGTTTGTGATTTTTTTAAATCAAAAAACCGATAAAAATTAGTCGATTTTAGTCTATTTGCTAATTATTATTATTTTTGCAAATCCAGGAACTGACAGAAAAATGTCGTTTTTAGATTATTATTAGAAACCTTTAGCTGCGTTCGAAACATGTATCGCCTTTTGTCTTACGTCTGTTTGTGATTTTTTAAAATCAAAAAACCGATAAAAATATGTCGTTTTTAGCCTATTCGCTAATTATTATTATTTTTTGCAAATCCAGGAACTGACAGAAAAATGTGTTTTTAGATTATAATTAAAAACCGTTGGCTGCGTTCAAAACAATTATCGGCTTTTGTATTACGTCTGTTTGTGTTTTTTTAAAATCAAAAAACCTATAGGATTATGTGTTTTTAGCTCATTCGCTAATTATTATTATTTTTTGCATATCCAGGAACTGACAGAAAAATGTGGTTTTTAGATTATTATTAAAAACCGTTAGCTGCGTTCAAAACAAGTATCGCCTTTTGTCTTACGTCTGTTTGTGATTTTTTAAAATAAAAAAACCGATAGAAATATGTGTTTTTTAGCCCATTCGCTAATTATTATTATTTTTTGCAAATCCAGGAACTGACAGAAAAATGTGGTTTTTAGATTATTCTTAAAAATCGTTAGCTGCGTTCAAAACAAGTATCGCCTTTTGTCTTACGTCTGTTTGTGATTTTTTTAAATCAAAAAACCGATAAAAATATATCGTTTTTAGCCTATTCGCTAATTATTATTATTTTTTGCAAATCCAGGAACTGACAGAAAAATGTGGTTTTTAGATTATAATTAAAAACCGTTGGCTGCGTTCAAAACAAGTATCGGCTTTTGTCTTACGTCTGTTTGTGATTTTTTAAAATCAAAAAACCGATAGAAATATGTGGTTTTTAGCCCGTTCGCTAATTATTATTATTTTTTGCATATCCAGGAACTGACAGAAAAATGTGGGTTTTGGATTATTATTAAAAACCTTTGGATGCGTTCAGAACATGTATCGCCTTTTGTCTTACGTCTGTTTGTTATTTTTTTTAAATCAAAAAACCTATAAAAATAGGTCGATTTTAGCCTATTCGCTAATTATTATTATTTTTTGCAAATCCAGGAACTGACAGAAAAATGTGATTTTTAGATTATTATTAAAAACCGTTAGCTGCGTTCAAAACAAATATCGCCTTTTGTCTTACGTCTGTTTGTCATTTTTTAAAATCAAAAAACCGATAAAAATATGTCGATTTTAGTCTATTCGCTAATTATTATTATTTTTTGCAAATCCAGGAACTGACAGAAAAATGCGGTTTTTAGATTATTATTAAAAACCGTTAGCTGCGTTCAAAACAAGTATCGCCTTTTGTCTTACGTCTGTTTGTGATTTTTTTAAATCAAAAAACCGATAAAAATATATCGTTTTTAGCCTATTCGCTAATTATTATTATTTTTTGCAAATCCAGGAACTGACAGAAAAATGTGATTTTTAGATTATTATTAAAAACCGTTAGCTGCGTTCAAAACAAGTATCGCCTTTTGTCTTACGTCTGTTTGTGATTTTTTAAAATCAAAAAACCGATAAAAATATGTCGATTTTAGTCTATTCGCTAATTATTATTATTTTTTGCAAATCCAGGAACTGACAGAAAAATGTGTAAATTTCTGAATAATGAATTTGCCCTATTTTAACTCCTGTAAGCGGTATTGTGGAAAAGGCCATAATACTTCTAAAATATTAGCCTTGTAACTTGTTTGGTTTACGAGAAAGCTTAAATCAAAAATGTGAATTTTTAAATTTTTAGTAAACTTTTTTCCTATTGCAGATAAACTTAATCTGTTATTGTTTTTAGGTTTAGCGCACCCGAAAACCTAGGTAAACTGATGCTTTTCTTGGTCCAGAGCTTTTAGTTTGGCGGAAATAAAAAAAAATCAAAACAGAAACAATACCCCGAAATCCAAAACTGAGTTCACTTTGAGAACCGGTAGCTCCTAAACCATTTTACACAGAGGACTATAATTACACGAGAATAAAGCAAGTGCCGCAGGGTATAAAATAAGCTATTAAGTGATGTCATAACGCAACGGGAAGTATTTTTAAAACCTGAAAATATGCGATTTTGGGGTACCCATTTGGTCGGAAATTTTTTCACAAGATTTTTTTGATTAATGAATTTGCCCTATTTTAATTTCTGTAAGCACTATTATGAAAAAGGCCATACTACTTCTAAAATATTAGCCTTGGAACTTGTTTGGTTTACGAGAAAACCTAAATCAAAAATGTGAATTTTTAAATTTTTTGTAAACTTTTTTAATATTGCAGATAAACTTAAACTGTTATTGTTTTTAGGTTAAGCGCACCCGAAAATTTAGGTAAACTAATGCTTTTCTAGGTCCAGAGCTTTTAGTTTGGCGGAAATAAAAAAAAATCAAAACACAAACAATACCACGAAATCCAAAACTGAGTTCACTTTGAGAACCGGTAGCTCTTAAACCATTTTACACAGGGGACTATAATTAACACGAGAATAAGGCAAGTGCCGCAGGGTATAAATTAAGCTATTAAGTGATTTCATAACTTAACGGGAAGTATTTTTAAAACCTGAAAATATGCGATTTTGGGGTACCCATTTGGTCGGAAATTTTTTCACAAGATTTTTTTGATTAATGAATTTGCCCTATTTTAATTTCTGTAAGCACTATTATGAAAAAGACCATACTACTTCTAAAATATTAGCCTTGTAACTTGTTTGGTTTACGAGAAAACTTAAATCAAAAATGTGAATTTTTAAATTTTTTGTAAACTTTTTTCCTATTGCAGATAAACCTAAACTGTTATTATTTTTAGGTTTAGCGCACCCGAAAACCTAGGTAAACTGATGCTTTTCTTGGTCCAGAGCTTTTAGTTTGGCGGAAATAAAAAAAATCTAAACTCAAACAATACCCCGAAATCCAAAACTGAGTTCACTTTGAGAACCGGTAGCTCCTAAACCATTTTACACAGGGGACTATAATTAACACAAGAATAAAGCAAGTGCCGCAGGGTATATAATAAGCTATTAAGTGATTTCATAACTCAACGGGAAGTATTTTTAAAACCTGAAAATATGCGATTTTGGGGTACCCATTTGGTCGGAAATTTTTTCACAAGATTTTTTTGAATAATGAATTTGCCCTATTTTAATTCCTGCAAGCACTATTATGGAAAAGGCCATACTACTTCTAAAATATTAGCCTTGTAACTTGTTTGGTTTACGAGAAAACTTAAATCAAAAATGTGAATTTTTAAATTTTTTGTAAACTTTTTTCCTATTGCAGATAAACCTAAACTGTTATTATTTTTAGGTTTAGCGCACCCGAAAACCTAGGTAAACTGATGCTTTTCTTGGTCCAGAGCTTTTAGATTGGCGGAAATAAAAAAAATCAAAACTCAAACAATACCCCGAAATCCAAAACTGAGTTCACTTTGAGAACCGGTAGCTCCTAAACCATTTTACACAGGGGACTATAATTAACACAAGAATAAAGCAAGTGCCGCAGGGTATATAATAAGCTATTAAGTGATTTCATAACTCAACGGGAAGTATTTTTAAAACCTGAAAATATGCGATTTTGGGGTACCCATTTGGTCGGAAATTTTTTCACAAGATTTTTTTGAATAATGAATTTGCCCTATTTTAATTCCTGCAAGCACTATTATGGAAAAGGCCATACTACTTCTAAAATATTAGCTGTAACTTGTTTGGTTTACGAGAAAACTTAAATCAAAAATGTGAATTTTTAAATTTTTTGTAAACTTTTTTCCTATTGCAGATAAACCTAAACTGTTATTATTTTTAGGTTTAGCGCACCCGAAAACCTAGGTAAACTGATGCTTTTCTTGGTCCAGAGCTTTTAGTTTGGCGGAAATAAAAAAAATCAAAACTCAAACAATACCCCGAAATCCAAAACTGAGTTCACGTTGAGAACCGGTAGCTCCTAAACCATTTTACACAGGGGACTATAATTAACACGAGAATAAGGCAAGTGCCGCAGGGTATAAATTAAGCTATTAAGTGATTTCATAACTTAACGGGAAGTATTTTTAAAACCTGAAAATATGCGATTTTGGGGTACCCATTTGGTCGGAAATTTTTTCACAAGATTTTTTTGAATAATGAATTTGCCCTATTTTAATTCCTGCAAGCACTATTATGGAAAAGGCCATACTACTTCTAAAATATTAGCCTTGTAACTTGTTTGGTTTACGAGAAAACTTAAATCAAAAATGTGAATTTTTAAATTTTTTGTAAAATTTTTCCTATTGCAGATAAACTTAAACTGTTATTGTTTTTAGGTTTAGCGCACCCGAAAACCTAGGTAAACTGATGCTTTTCTTGGTCCAGAGCTTTTAGTTTGGCGGAAATAAAAAAAAATCAAAACAGAAACAATACCCCGAAATCCAAAACTGAGTTCACTTTGAGAACCGGTAGCTCCTAAACCATTTTACACAGGGGACTATAATTACACGACAATAAAGCAAGTGCCGCAGGGTATAAAATAAGCTATTAAGTGATGTCATAACTCAACGGGAAGTATTTTTAAAACCTGAAAATATGCGATTTTGGGGTACCCATTTGGTCGGAAATTTTTTCACAAGATTTTTTTGATTAATGAATTTGCCCTATTTTATTTTCTGTAAGCACTATTATGAAAAAGGCCATACTACTTCTAAAATATTAGCCTTGTAACTTGTTTGGTTTACGAGAAAACTTAAATCAAAAATGTGAATTTTTAAATTTTTTGTAAACTTTTTTCCTATTGCAGATAAACTTAAACTGTTATTGTTTTTAGGTTTAGCGCACCCGAAAACCTAGGTAAACTGATGCTTTTCTTGGTCCAGAGCTTTTAGTTTGGCAAAAATAAAAAAAAATCAAAACTCAAACAATACCCCGAAATCCAAAACTGAGTTCACTTTGAGAACCGGTAGCTCCTAAACCATTTTACACAGAGGACTATAATTAACACGAGAATAAAGCAAGTGCCGCAGAGTATAAAATAAGCTATTAAGTGATTTCATAACTCAACGGGAAGTATTTTTAAAACCTGAAAATAAGCGATTTTGGGGTACCCATTTGGTCGGAAATTTTTTCACAAGATTTTTTTGAATAATGAATTTGCCCTATTTTAATTTCTGTAAGCACTATTATGAAAAAGGCCATACTACTTCTAAAATATTAGCCTTGTAACTTGTTTGGTTTACGAGAAAACTTAAATCAAAAATGTGAATTTTTAAATTTTTTGTAAACTTTTTTCCTATTGCAGATAAACTTAAACTGTTATTGTTTTTAGGTTTAGCGCACCCAAAACCTAGGTAAACTGATGCTTATCTTGGTCCAGAGCTTTTAGTTTGGCGGAAATAAAAAAAAATCAAAACTCAAACAACACCCCGAAATCCAAAACTGCGTTCACTTTGAGAACCGGTAGCTTCTAAACCATTTTACACAGAGGACTATAATTAACACGAGAATAAAGCAAGTGTCGCAGGGTATAAAATAAGCTATTAAGTGATTTCATAACTTAACGGGAAGTATTTTTAAAACTTGAAAATATGCGATTTTGGGGTACCCATTTGGTCGGAAATTTTTTAACAATTTTTTTTTGATTAATGAATTTGCCACATTTTATTTCCTGTAAGCACTATTATGAAAAAGGTCATACTACTTCTAAAATATTAGCCTTGTAACTTGTTTGGTTTACGAGAAAACTTAAATCAAAAATGTGAATTTTTAAATTTTTTGTAAACTTTTTTAATATTGCAGATAAACTTAAACTGTTATTGTTTTTAGGTTAAGCGCACCTGAAAACCTAGGTAAACTGATGCTTTTCTTGATCCAGAGCTTTTAGTTTGGCGGAAATAAAAAAAAATCAAAACTCAAACAATACCCCGAAATCCAAAACTGAGTTCACTTTGAGAACCGGTAGCTCCTAAACCATTTTATACAGAGGACTAAAATTAACACGAGAATATAGCAAGTGCCGCAGGGTATAAAATAAGCTATTAAGTGATTTCATAACTTAACGGGAAGTATTTTTAAAACCTGAAAATATGCGATTTTGGGGTACCCATTTGGTCGGAAATTTTTTCACAAGATTTTTTTGAATAATGAATTTGCCCAATGTTAACTTTTGTAAGCACTATTATGGAAAAGGCCATAATACTTCTAAAATATTAGCCTTGTAACTTGTTTGGTTTACGAGAAAACTTAAATCAAAAATGTGAATTTTTAAATTTTTTGTAAACTTTTTTCCTATTGCAGATAAACTTAAACTGTTATTGTTTTTAAGTTTAGCGCACCCGAAAACCTAGGTAAACTGATGCTTTTCTTGGTCCAGAGCTTTTAGTCTGGCGGAAATAAAAAAAAATCAAAACTCAAACAATACCCCAAAATCCAAAACTGAGTTCACTTTGAGAACCGGTAGCTCCTAAACCATTTTACACAGGGGACTATAATTAACACGAGAATAAAGCAAGTGCCGCAGGGTATAAAATAAGCTATTAAGTGATGTCATAACTCAACGGGAAGTATTTTTAAAACCTGAAAATATGCGATTTTGGGGTACCCATTTGGTCGGAAATTTTTTCACAAGATTTTTTTGATTAATGAATTTGCCCTATTTTAATTTCTGTTAGCACTATTATGAAAAAGACCATACTACTTCTAAAATATTAGCCTTGTAACTTGTTTGGTTTACGAGAAAACTTAAATCAAAAATGTGAATTTTTAAATTTTTTGTAAACTTTTTTCCTATTGCAGATAAACTTAAACTGTTATTGTTTTTAGGTTTAGCGCACCCGAAAACCTAGGTAAACTGATGCTTTTCTTGGTCCATAGCTTTTAGTTTGGCGGAAATAAAAAAAAACAAAACTCAAACAATACCCCAAAATCCAAAACTGAGTTCACTTTGAGAACCGGTAGCTCCTAAACCATTTTACACAGGGGACTATAATTAACACGAGAATAAAGCAAGTGCCGCAGGGTATAAAATAAGCTATTAAGTGATGTCATAACTCAACGGGAAGTATTTTTAAAACCTGAAAATATGCGATTTTGGGGTACCCATTTGGTCGGAAATTTTTTCACATTTTTTTTTTGATTAATGAATTTGCCATATTTTAATTCCTGTAAGCACTATTATGGAAAAGGCCATACTACTTCTAAAATATTAGCCTTGTAACTTGTTTGGTTTACGAGAAAACTTAAATCAAAAATGTGAATTTTTAAATTTTTTGTAAACTTTTTTCCTATTGCAGATAAACTTAAACTGTTATTGTTTTTAGGTTTAGCGCACCCGAAAACCTAGGTAAACTGATGCTTTTCTTGGTCCAGAGCTTTTAGTTTGGCGGAAATAAAAAAAAATCAAAACTCAAACAATACCCCGAAATCCAAAACTGAGTTCATTTTGAGAACCGGTAGCTCCTAAACCATTTTACACAGAGGACTATAATTAACACGATAATAAAGCAAGTGCCGCAGGGTATAAAATAAGCTATTAAGTGATTTCATAACTTAACGGGAAGTATTTTTAAAACCTGAAAATATGCGATTTTGGGGTACCCATTTGGTCGGAAATTTTTTCACATTTTTTTTTTGATTAATGAATTTGCCATATTTTAATTCCTGTAAGCACTATTATAGAAAAGGCCATACTACTTCTAAAATATTAGCCTTGTAACTTGTTTGGTTTACGAGAAAACTTAAATCAAAAATTTGAATTTTTAAATTTTTTGTAAACTTTTTTAATATTGCAGATAAACTTAAACTGTTATTGTTTTTAGGTTTAGCGCACCCGAAAATCTAGGTAAACTGATGCTTTTCTTGGTCCAGAGTTTTTAGTTTGGCGGAAATAAAAAAAAATCAAAACTCAAACAACACCCCGAAATCCAAAACTGCGTTCACTTTGAGAACCGGTAGCTCCTAAACCATTTTACACAGAGGACTATAATTAACACGAGAATAAAGCAAGTGCCGCAGGGTATAAAATAAGCTATTAAGTGATTTCATAACTTAACGGGAAGTATTTTTAAAACCTGAAAATATGCGATTTTGGGGTACCCATTTGGTCGGAAATTTTTTCACAAGATTTTTTTCATTAATGAATTTGCCCTATTTTAATTCCTGTAAGCATTATTATGGAAAAGGCCATACTACTTCTAAAATATTAGCCTTGTAACTTGTTTGGTTTACGAGAAAACTTAAATCAAAAATGTGAATTTTTAAATTTTTTGTAAACTTCTTTCCTATTGCAGATAAACTTAAACTGTTATTCTTTTTAGGTTTAGCGCACCCGAAAACCTAGGTAAACTGATGCTTATCTTGGTCCAGAGCTTTTAGTTTGGCGGAAATAAAAAAAAATCAAAACTCAAACAATACCCCGAAATCCAAAACTGCGTTCACTTTGAGAACCGGTAGCTCCTAAACCATTTTACACAGAGGACTATAATTAACACGAGAAGAAAGCAAGTGCCGCAGGGTATAAAATAAGCTATTAAGTGATTTCATAACTTAACGGGAAGTATTTTTAAAACCTGAAAATATGCGATTTTGGGGTACCCATTTGGTCGGAAATTTTTTCACAAGATTTTTTTGATTAATGAATTTGCCATATTTTAATTCCTATAAGCACTATTATGGAAAAGGCCATACTACTTCTAAAATATTAGCCTTGTATCTTGTTTGGTTTACGAGAAAATTTAAATCAAAAATGTGAATTTTTAAATTTTTTGTAAACTTTTTTCCTATTGCAGATAAACTTAAACTGTTATTGTTTTTAGGTTTAGCGCACCCGAAAACCTAGGTAAACTGATGCTTTTCTTGGTCCAGAGCTTTTAGTTTGGCGGAAATAAAAAAAAATCAAAACTCAAACAATACCCCGAAATCCAAAACTGCGTTCAATTTGAGAACCGGTAGCTCCTAAACCATTTTACACAGAGGACTATAATTAACACGAGAATAAAGCAAGTGCCGCAGGGTATAAAATAAGCTATTAAGTGATTTCATAACTCAACGGAAAGTATTTTTAAAACCTGAAAATATGCGATTTTGGGGTACCCATTTGGTCGGAAATTTTTTCACAAGATTTTTTTGATTAATGAATTTGCCATATTTTAATTCCTGTAAGCACTATTATGGAAAAGGCCATACTACTTCTAAAATATTAGCCTTGTAACTTGTTTGGTTTACGAGAAAACTTAAATCAAAAATGTGAATTTTTAAATTTTTTGTAAAATTTTTCCTATTGCAGATAAACTTAAACTGTTATTGTTTTTAGGTTAAGCGCACCCGAAAACCTAGGTAAACTGATGCTTTTCTAGGTCCAGAGCTTTTAGTTTGGCGGAAATAAAAAAAAATCAAAACACAAACAATACCCCGAAATCCAAAACTGAGTTCACTTTGAGAACCGGTAGCTCCTAAACCATTTTACACAGGGGACTATAATTAACACGAGCATAAAGCAAGTGCCGCAGGGTATAAAATAAGCTATTAAGTGATTTCATAACTCAACGGGAAGTATTTTTAAAACCTGAAAATATGCGATTTTGGGGTACCCATTTGGTCGGAAATTTTTTCACAAGATTTTTTTGATTAATGAATTTGCCATATTTTAATTCCTGTAAGCACTATTATGGAAAAGGCCATACTACTTCTAAAATATTAGCCTTGTAACTTGTTTGGTTTACGAGAAAACTTAAATCAAAAATGTGAATTTTTAAATTTTTTGTAAACTTTTTTCCTATTGCAGATAAACTTAAACTGTTATTGTTTTTAGGTTTAGCGCACCCGAAAACCTAGGTAAACTGATTCTTTTCTTGGTCCAGAGCTTTTAGTTTGGCGGAAATAAAAAAAAATCAAAACTCAAACAATACCCCGAAATCCAAAACTGAGTTCATTTTGAGAACCGGTAGCTCCTAAACCATTTTACACAGAGGACTATAATTAACACGATAATAAAGCAAGTGCCGCAGGGTATAAAATAAGCTATTAAGTGATTTCATAACTCAACGGGAAGTATTTTTAAAACCTGAAAATATGTAATTTTGGGGTACCCATTTGGTCGGAAATTTTTTCACAAGATTTTTTTGAATAATGAATGTGCCCTATATTAATCCCTGTAAGCACTATTATAGAAAAGGCCATACTACTTCTAAAATATTAGCCTTGTAACTTGTTTGGTTTACGAGAAAACTTAAATCAAAAATGTGAATTTTTAAATTTTTTGTAAACTTTTTTAATATTGCAGATAAACTTAAACTGTTATTGTTTTTAGGTTTAGCGCACCCGAAAACCTAGGTAAACTGATGCTTTTCTTGGTCCAGAGCTTTTAGTTTGGCGGAAATAAAAAAAAAATCAAAACTCAAACAATACCCCGAAATCCAAAACTGAGTTCACTTTGAGAACCGGTAGCTCCTAAACCATTTTACACAGAGGACTATAATTAACACGAGAATAAAGCAAGTGCCGCAGGGTATAAAATAAGCTATTAAGTGATTTCATAACTTAACGGGAAGTATTTTTAAAACCTGAAAATATTCGATTTTGGGGTACCCATTTGGTCGGAAATTTTTTCACAATTTTTTTTTGATTAATGAATTTGCCATATTTTAATTCCTGTAAGCACTATTATGGAAAAGGCCATAATACTTCTAAAATATTAGCCTTGTAACTTGTTTGGTTTACGAGAAAACTTAAATCAAAAATGTGAATTTTTAAATTTTTTGTAAACTTTTTTCCTATTGCAGATAAACTTAAACTGTTATTGTTTTTAGGTTTAGCGCACCCGAAAACCTAGGTAAACTGATGCTTTTCTTGGTCCAGAGCTTTTAGTTTGGCGGAAATAAAAAAAAATCAAAACTCAAACAACACCCCGAAATCCAAAACTGCGTTCACTTTGAGAACCGGTAGCTCCTAAACCATTTTACACAGAGGACTATAATTAACACGAGAATAAAGCAAGTGCCGCAGGGTATAAAATAAGCTATTAAGTGATTTCATAACTTAACGGGAAGTATTTTTAAAACCTGAAAATATGCGATTTTGGGGTACCCATTTGGTCGGAAATTTTTTCACAAGATTTTTTTGATTAATGAATTTGCCCTATTTTAATTCCTGTAAGCACTATTATGGAAAAGGCCATACTACTTCTAAAATATTAGCCTTGTAACTTGTTTGGTTTACGAGAAAACTTAAATCAAAAATGTGAATTTTTAAATTTTTTGTAAACTTCTTTCCTATTGCAGATAAACTTAAACTGTTATTGTTTTTAGGTTTAGCGCACCCGAAAACCTAGGTAAACTGATGCTTTTCTTGGTCCAGAGCTTTTAGTTTGGCGGAAATAAAAAAAAATCAAAACTCAAACAATACCCCGAAATCCAAAACTGCGTTCACTTTGCGAACCGGTAGCTCCTAAACCATTTTACACAGAGGACTATAATTAACACGAGAATAAAGCAAGTGCCGCAGGGTATAAAATAAGCTATTAAGTGATTTCATAACTTAACGGGAAGTATTTTTAAAACCTGAAAATATGCGATTTTGGGGTACCCATTTGGTCGGAAATTTTTTCACAAGATTTTTTTGATTAATGAATTTGCCATATTTTAATTCCTGTAAGCACTATTATGGAAAAGGCCATACTACTTCTAAAATATTAGCCTTGTATCTTGTTTGGTTTACGAGAAAATTTAAATCAAAAATGTGAATTTTTAAATTTTTTGTAAACTTTTTTCCTATTGCAGATAAACTTAAACTGTTATTGTTTTTAGGTTTAGCGCACCCGAAAACCTAGGTAAACTGATGCTTTTCTTGGTCCAGAGCTTTTAGTTTGGCGGAAATAAAAAAAAATCAAAACTCAAACAATACCCCGAAATCCAAAACTGCGTTCACTTTGAGAACCGGTAGCTCCTAAACCATTTTACACAGAGGACTATAATTAACACGAGAATAAAGCAAGTGCCGCAGGGTATAAAATAAGCTATTAAGTGATTTCATAACTCAACGGGAAGTATTTTTAAAACCTGAAAATATGCGATTTTGGGGTACCCATTTGGTCGGAAATTTTTTCACAAGATTTTTTTGATTAATGAATTTGCCATATTTTAATTCCTGTAAGCACTATTATGGAAAAGGCCATACTACTTCTAAAATATTAGCCTTGTAACTTGTTTGGTTTACGAGAAAACTTAAATCAAAAATGTGAATTTTTAAATTTTTTGTAAAATTTTTCCTATTGCAGATAAACTTAAACTGTTATTGTTTTTAGGTTAAGCGAACCCGAAAACCTAGGTAAACTGATGCTTTTCTAGGTCCAGAGCTTTTAGCTTGGCGGAAATAAAAAAAAATCAAAACACAAACAATACCCTGAAATCCAAAACTGAGTTCACTTTGAGAACCGGTAGCTCCTAAACCATTTTACACAGGGGACTATAATTAACACGAGCATAAAGCAAGTGCCGCAGGGTATAAAATAAGCTATTAAGTGATTTCATAACTCAACGGGAAGTATTTTTAAAACCTGAAAATATGCGATTTTGGGGTACCCATTTGGTCGGAAATTTTTTCACAAGATTTTTTTGATTAATGAATTTGCCATATTTTAATTCCTGTAAGCACTATTATGGAAAAGGCCATACTACTTCTAAAATATTAGCCTTGTAACTTGTTTGGTTTACGAGAAAACTTAAATAAAAAATGTGAATTTTTAAATTTTTTGTAAACTTTTTTCCTATTGCAGATAAACTTAAACTGTTATTGTTTTTAGGTTAAGCGCACCCGAAAACCTAGGTAAACTGATGCTTTTCTAGGTCCAGAGCTTTTAGTTTGGCGAAAATAAAAAAAAAAATCAAAACACAAACAATACCCCGAAATCCAAAACTGAGTTCACTTTGAGAACCGGTAGCTCCTAAACCATTTTACACAGGGGACTATAATTAACACGAGCATAAAGCAAGTGCCGCAGGGTATAAAATAAGCTATTAAGTGATTTCATAACTCAACGGGAAGTATTTTTAAAACCTGAAAATATGCGATTTTGGGGTACCCATTTGGTCGGAAATATTTTCACAATTTTTTTTTGATTAATGAATTTGCCATATTTTAATTCCTGTAAGCACTATTATGGAAAAGACCATAATACTTCTAAAATATTAGCCTTGTAACTTGTTTGGTTTACGAGAAAACTTAAATCAAAAATGTGAATTTTTGTAAACTTTTTTAATATTGCAGATAAACTTAAACTGTTATTGTTTTTAGGTTAAGCGCACCCGAAAACCTAGGTAAACTGATGCTTTTCTAGGTCCAGAGCTTTTAGTTTGGCGGAAATAAAAAAAAATCAAAACACAAACAATACCACGAAATCCAAAACTGAGTTCACTTTGAGAACCGGTAGCTCTTAAACCATTTTACACAGGGGACTATAATTAACACGAGAATAAAGCAAGTGCCGCAGGGTATAAAATAAGCTATTAAGTGATTTCATAACTTAACGGGAAGTATTTTTAAAACCTGAAAATATGCGATTTTGGGGTACCCATTTGGTCGGAAATTTTTTCACAAGATTTTTTTGATTAATGAATTTGCCATATTTTAATTCCTGTAAGCACTATTATGGAAAAGGCCATACTACTTCTAAAATATTAGCCTTGTTTGGTTTACGAGAAAATTTAAATAAAAAATGTGAATTTTTAAATTTTTTGTAAACTTTTTTCCTATTGCAGATAAACTTAAACTGTTATTGTTTTTAGGTTTAGCGCACCCGAAAACCTAGGTAAACTGATGCTTTTCTTGGTCCAGAGCTTTTAGTTTGGCGGAAATAAAAAAAAATCAAAACTCAAACAATACCCCGAAATCCAAAACTGCGTTCACTTTGAGAACCGGTAGCTCCTAAACCATTTTACACAGAGGACTATAATTAACACGAGAATAAAGCAAGTGCCGCAGGGTATAAAATAAGCTATTAAGTGATTTCATAACTCAACGGGAAGTATTTTTAAAACCTGAAAATATGCGATTTGGGGGTACCCATTTGGTCGGAAATTTTTTCACAAGATTTTTTTGATTAATGAATTTGCCATATTTTAATTCCTGTAAGCACTATTATGGAAAAGGCCATACTACTTCTAAAATATTAGCCTTGTAACTTGTTTGGTTTACGAGAAAACTTAAATCAAAAATGTGAATTTTTAAATTTTTTGTAAACTTTTTTCCTATTGCAGATAAACTTAAACTGTTATTGTTTTTAGGTTAAGCGCACCCGAAAACCTAGGTAAACTGATGCTTTTCTAGGTCCAGAGCTTTTAGTTTGGCGGAAATAAAAAAAAATCAGAACACAAACAATACCCCGAAATCCAAAACTGAGTTCACTTTGAGAACCGGTAGCTCCTAAACCATTTTACAAAGGGGACTATAATTAACACGAGCATAAAGCAAGTGCCGCAGGGTATAAAATAAGCTATTAAGTGATTTCATAACTCAACGGGAAGTTGTTTTAAAACCTGAAAATATGCGATTTTGGGGTACCCATTTGGTCGGAAATTTTTTCACAAGATTTTTTTGATTAATGAATTTGCCATATTTTAATTCCTGTAAGCACTATTATGGAAAAGGCCATACTACTTCTAAAATATTAGCCTTGTAACTTGTTTGGTTTACGAGAAAACTTAAATCAAAAATGTGAATTTTTAAATATTTTGTAAACTTTTTTCCTATTGCAGATAAACTTAAACTGTTATTGTTTTTAGGTTAAGCGCACCCGAAAACCTAGGTAAACTGATGCTTTTCTTGGTCCAGAGCTTTTAGTTTGGCGGAAATAAAAAAAATCAAATCTCAAACAATACCCCGAAATCCAAAACTGAGTTCACTTTGAGAACCGGTAGCTCCTAAACCATTTTACACAGGGGACTATAATTAACACAAGAATAAAGCAAGTGCCGCAGAGTATAAAATAAGCTATTAAGTGATTTCATAACTCAACGGGAAGTATTTTTAAAACCTGAAAATATGCGATTTTGGGGTACCCATTTGGTCGGAAATTTTTTCACAAGATTTTTTTGAATAATGAATTTGCCCTATTTTAATTCCTGCAAGCACTATTATGGAAAAGGCCATACTACTTCTAAAATATTAGCCTTGTAACTTGTTTGGTTTACGAGAAAACTTAAATCAAAAATGTGAATTTTTAAATTTTTTGTAAACTTTTTTCCTATTGCAGATAAACCTAAACTGTTATTATTTTTAGGTTTAGCGCACCCGAAAACCTAGGTAAACTGATGCTTTTCTTGGTCCAGAGCTTTTAGTTTGGCGGAAATAAAAAAAATCAAAACTCAAACAATACCCCGAAATCCAAAACTGAGTTCACTTTGAGAACCGGTAGCTCCTAAACCATTTTACACAGGGGACTATAATTAACACAAGAATAAAGCAAGTGCCGCAGGGTATATAATAAGCTATTAAGTGATTTCATAACTCAACGGGAAGTATTTTTAAAACCTGAAAATATGCGATTTTGGGGTACCCATTTGGTCGGAAATTTTTTCACAAGATTTTTTTGAATAATGAATTTGCCCTATTTTAATTCCTGCAAGCACTATTATGGAAAAGGCCATACTACTTCTAAAATATTAGCCTTGTAACTTGTTTGGTTTACGAGAAAACTTAAATCAAAAATGTGAATTTTTAAATTTTTTGTAAACTTTTTTCCTATTGCAGATAAACCTAAACTGTTATTATTTTTAGGTTTAGCGCACCCGAAAACCTAGGTAAACTGATGCTTTTCTTGGTCCAGAGCTTTTAGTTTGGCGGAAATAAAAAAAATCAAAACTCAAACAATACCCCGAAATCCAAAACTGAGTTCACTTTGAGAACCGGTAGCTCCTAAACCATTTTACACAGGGGACTATAATTAACACGAGAATAAGGCAAGTGCCGCAGGGTATAAATTAAGCTATTAAGTGATTTCATAACTTAACGGGAAGTATTTTTAAAACCTGAAAATATGCGATTTTGGGGTACCCATTTGGTCGGAAATTTTTTCACAAGATTTTTTTGAATAATGAATTTGCCCTATTTTAATTCCTGCAAGCACTATTATGGAAAAGGCCATACTACTTCTAAAATATTAGCCTTGTAACTTGTTTGGTTTACGAGAAAACTTAAATCAAAAATGTGAATTTTTAAATTTTTTGTAAAATTTTTCCTATTGCAGATAAACTTAAACTGTTATTGTTTTTAGGTTTAGCGCACCCGAAAACCTAGGTAAACTGATGCTTTTCTTGGTCCAGAGCTTTTAGTTTGGCGGAAATAAAAAAAAATCAAAACAGAAACAATACCCCGAAATCCAAAACTGAGTTCACTTTGAGAACCGGTAGCTCCTAAACCATTTTACACAGGGGACTATAATTACACGACAATAAAGCAAGTGCCGCAGGGTATAAAATAAGCTATTAAGTGATGTCATAACTCAACGGGAAGTATTTTTAAAACCTGAAAATATGCGATTTTGGGGTACCCATTTGGTCGGAATTTTTTCACAAGATTTTTTTGAATAATGAATTTGCCCTATTTTAATTTCTGTAAGCACTATTATGAAAAAGGCCATACTACTTCTAAAATATTAGCCTTGTAACTTGTTTGGTTTACGAGAAAACTTAAATCAAAAATGTGAATTTTTAAATTTTTTGTAAACTTTTTTCCTATTGCAGATAAACTTAAACTGTTATTGTTTTTAGGTTTAGCGCACCCGAAAACCTAGGTAAACTGATGCTTTTCTTGGTCCAGAGCTTTTAGTTTGGCGGAAATAAAAAAAAATCAAAACTCAAACAACACCCCGAAATCCAAAACTGCGTTCACTTTGAGAACCGGTAGCTCCTAAACCATTTTACACAGAGGACTATAATTAACACGAGAATAAAGCAAGTGTCGCAGGGTATAAAATAAGCTATTAAGTGATTTCATAACTTAACGGGAAGTATTTTTAAAACTTGAAAATATGCGATTTTGGGGTACCCATTTGGTCGGAAATTTTTTAACAATTTTTTTTTGATTAATGAATTTGCCACATTTTATTTCCTGTAAGCACTATTATGAAAAAGGCCATACTACTTCTAAAATATTAGCCTTGTAACTTGTTTGGTTTACGAGAAAACTTAAATCAAAAATGTGAATTTTTAAATTTTTTGTAAACTTTTTTAATATTGCAGATAAACTTAAACTGTTATTGTTTTTAGGTTAAGCGCACCTGAAAACCTAGGTAAACTGATGCTTTTCTTGATCCAGAGCTTTTAGTTTGGCGGAAATAAAAAAAAATCAAAACTCAAACAATACCCCGAAATCCAAAACTGAGTTCACTTTGAGAACCGGTAGCTCCTAAACCATTTTATACAGAGGACTAAAATTAACACGAGAATATAGCAAGTGCCGCAGGGTATAAAATAAGCTATTAAGTGATTTCATAACTTAACGGGAAGTATTTTTAAAACCTGAAAATATGCGATTTTGGGGTACCCATTTGGTCGGAAATTTTTTCACAAGATTTTTTTGAATAATGAATTTGCCCAATGTTAACTTTTGTAAGCACTATTATGGAAAAGGCCATAATACTTCTAAAATATTAGCCTTGTAACTTGTTTGGTTTACGAGAAAACTTAAATCAAAAATGTGAATTTTTAAATTTTTTGTAAACTTTTTTCCTATTGCAGATAAACTTAAACTGTTATTGTTTTTAAGTTTAGCGCACCCGAAAACCTAGGTAAACTGATGCTTTTCTTGGTCCAGAGCTTTTAGTTTGGCGGAAATAAAAAAAAATCAAAACTCAAACAATACCCCAAAATCCAAAACTGAGTTCACTTTGAGAACCGGTAGCTCCTAAACCATTTTACACAGGGGACTATAATTAACACGAGAATAAAGCAAGTGCCGCAGGGTATAAAATAAGCTATTAAGTGATGTCATAACTCAACGGGAAGTATTTTTAAAACCTGAAAATATGCGATTTTGGGGTACCCATTTGGTCGGAAATTTTTTCACAAGATTTTTTTGATTAATGAATTTGCCCTATTTTAATTTCTGTAAGCACTATTATGAAAAAGACCATACTACTTCTAAAATATTAGCCTTGTAACTTGTTTGGTTTACGAGAAAACTTAAATCAAAAATGTGAATTTTTAAATTTTTTGTAAACTTTTTTCCTATTGCAGATAAACTTAAACTGTTATTGTTTTTAGGTTTAGCGCACCCGAAAACCTAGGTAAACTGATGCTTTTCTTGGTCCATAGCTTTTAGTTTGGCGGAAATAAAAAAAAAACAAAACTCAAACAATACCCCAAAATCCAAAACTGAGTTCACTTTGAGAACCGGTAGCTCCTAAACCATTTTACACAGGGGACTATAATTAACACGAGAATAAAGCAAGTGCCGCAGGGTATAAAATAAGCTATTAAGTGATGTCATAACTCAACGGGAAGTATTTTTAAAACCTGAAAATATGCGATTTTGGGGTACCCATTTGGTCGGAAATTTTTTCACATTTTTTTTTTGATTAATGAATTTGCCATATTTTAATTCCTGTAAGCACTATTATGGAAAAGGCCATACTACTTCTAAAATATTAGCCTTGTAACTTGTTTGGTTTACGAGAAAACTTAAATCAAAAATGTGAATTTTTAAATTTTTTGTAAACTTTTTTCCTATTGCAGATAAACTTAAACTGTTATTGTTTTTAGGTTTAGCGCACCCGAAAACCTAGGTAAACTGATGCTTTTCTTGGTCCAGAGCTTTTAGTTTGGCGGAAATAAAAAAAAATCAAAACTCAAACAATACCCCGAAATCCAAAACTGAGTTCATTTTGAGAACCGGTAGCTCCTAAACCATTTTACACAGAGGACTATAATTAACACGATAATAAAGCAAGTGCCGCAGGGTATAAAATAAGCTATTAAGTGATTTCATAACTTAACGGGAAGTATTTTTAAAACCTGAAAATATGCGATTTTGGGGTACCCATTTGGTCGGAAATTTTTTCACATTTTTTTTTTCATTAATGAATTTGCCCTATTTTAATTCCTGTAAGCATTATTATGGAAAAGGCCATACTACTTCTAAAATATTAGCCTTGTAACTTGTTTGGTTTACGAGAAAACTTAAATCAAAAATGTGAATTTTTAAATTTTTTGTAAACTTTTTTCCTATTGCAGATAAACTTAAACTGTTATTGTTCTTAGGTTTAGCGCACCCGAAAACCTAGGTAAACTGATGCTTTTCTTGGTCCAGAGCTTTTAGTTTGGCGGAAATAAAAAAAAATCAAAACTCAAACAATACCCCGAAATCCAAAACTGAGTTCACTTTGAGAACCGGTAGCTCCTAAACCATTTTATACAGAGGACTAAAATTAACACGAGAAAATAGCAAGTGCCGCAGGGTATAATATAAGCTATTAAGTGATGTCATAACTCAACGGGAAGTATTTTTAAAACCTGAAAATATGCGATTTTGGGGTACCACTTTGGTCGGAAATTTTTTCACAATTTTTTTTTGATTAATGATTTTGCCATATTTTAATTCCTGTAAGCACTATTATGGAAAAGGCGATACTACTTCTAAAATATTAGCCTTGTAACTTGTTTGGTTTACGAGAAAACTTAAATCAAAAATGTGAATTTTTAAATTTTTTGTAAACTTTTTTCCTATTGCAGATAAACTTAAACTGTTATTGATTTTAGGTTTAGCGCACCCGAAAATCTAGGTAAACTGATGCTTTTCTTGGTCCAGAGTTTTTAGTTTGGCGGAAACAAAAAAAAATCAAAACTCAAACAACACCCCGAAATCCAAAACTGCGTTCACTTTGAGAACCGGTAGCTCCTAAACCATTTTACACAGAGGACTATAATTAACACGAGAATAAAGCAAGTGCCGCAGGGTATAAAATAAGCTATTAAGTGATTTCATAACTTAACGGGAAGTATTTTTAAAACCTGAAAATATGCGATTTTGGGGTACCCATTTGGTCGGAAATTTTTTCACAAGATTTTTTTCATTAATGAATTTGCCCTATTTTAATTCCTGTAAGCATTATTATGGAAAAGGCCATACTACTTCTAAAATATTAGCCTTGTAACTTGTTTGGTTTACGAGAAAACTTAAATCAAAAATGTGAATTTTTAAATTTTTTGTAAACTTCTTTCCTATTGCAGATAAACTTAAACTGTTATTCTTTTTAGGTTTAGCGCACCCGAAAACCTAGGTAAACTGATGCTTATCTTGGTCCAGAGCTTTTAGTTTGGCGGAAATAAAAAAAAATCAAAACTCAAACAATACCCCGAAATCCAAAACTGCGTTCACTTTGAGAACCGGTAGCTCCTAAACCATTTTACACAGAGGACTATAATTAACACGAGAAGAAAGCAAGTGCCGCAGGGTATAAAATAAGCTATTAAGTGATTTCATAACTTAACGGGAAGTATTTTTAAAACCTGAAAATATGCGATTTTGGGGTACCCATTTGGTCGGAAATTTTTTCACAAGATTTTTTTGATTAATGAATTTGCCCTATTTTAATTTCTGTAAGCACTATTATGGAAAAGGCCATACTACTTCTAAAATATTAGCCTTGTAACTTGTTTGGTTTACGAGGAAACTTAAATCAAAAATGTGAATTTTTAATTTTTTTGTAAACTTTTTTCCTATTGCAGATAAACTTAAACTGTTATTGATTTTAGGTTTAGCGCACCCGAAAATCTAGGTAAACTGATGCTTTTCTTGGTCCAGAGTTTTTAGTTTGGCGGAAATAAAAAAAAATCAAAACTCAAACAACACCCCGAAATCCAAAACTGCGTTCACTTTGAGAACCGGTAGCTCCTAAACCATTTTACACAGAGGACTATAATTAACACGAGAATAAAGCAAGTGCCGCAGGGTATAAAATAAGCTATTAAGTGATTTCATAACTTAACGGGAAGTATTTTTAAAACCTGAAAATATGCGATTTTGGGGTACCCATTTGGTCGGAAATTTTTTCACAAGATTTTTTTCATTAATGAATTTGCCCTATTTTAATTCCTGTAAGCATTATTATGGAAAAGGCCATACTACTTCTAAAATATTAGCCTTGTAACTTGTTTGGTTTACGAGAAAACTTAAATCAAAAATGTGAATTTTTAAATTTTTTGTAAACTTCTTTCCTATTGCAGATAAACTTAAACTGTTATTCTTTTTAGGTTTAGCGCACCCGAAAACCTAGGTAAACTGATGCTTATCTTGGTCCAGAGCTTTTAGTTTGGCGGAAATAAAAAAAAATCAAAACTCAAACAATACCCCGAAATCCAAAACTGCGTTCACTTTGAGAACCGGTAGCTCCTAAACCATTTTACACAGAGGACTATAATTAACACGAGAAGAAAGCAAGTGCCGCAGGGTATAAAATAAGCTATTAAGTGATTTCATAACTTAACGGGAAGTATTTTTAAAACCTGAAAATATGCGATTTTGGGGTACCCATTTGGTCGGAAATTTTTTCACAAGATTTTTTTGATTAATGAATTTGCCATATTTTAATTCCTATAAGCACTATTATGGAAAAGGCCATACTACTTCTAAAATATTAGCCTTGTATCTTGTTTGGTTTACGAGAAAATTTAAATCAAAAATGTGAATTTTTAAATTTTTTGTAAACTTTTTTCCTATTGCAGATAAACTTAAACTGTTATTGTTTTTAGGTTTAGCGCACCCGAAAACCTAGGTAAACTGATGCTTTTCTTGGTCCAGAGCTTTTAGTTTGGCGGAAATAAAAAAAAATCAAAACTCAAACAATACCCCGAAATCCAAAACTGCGTTCACTTTGAGAACCGGTAGCTCCTAAACCATTTTACACAGAGGACTATAATTAACACGAGAATAAAGCAAGTGCCGCAGGGTATAAAATAAGCTATTAAGTGATTTCATAACTCAACGGAAAGTATTTTTAAAACCTGAAAATATGCGATTTTGGGGTACCCATTTGGTCGGAAATTTTTTCACAAGATTTTTTTGATTAATGAATTTGCCATATTTTAATTCCTGTAAGCACTATTATGGAAAAGGCCATACTACTTCTAAAATATTAGCCTTGTAACTTGTTTGGTTTACGAGAAAACTTAAATCAAAAATGTGAATTTTTAAATTTTTTGTAAAATTTTTCCTATTGCAGATAAACTTAAACTGTTATTGTTTTTAGGTTAAGCGCACCCGAAAACCTAGGTAAACTGATGCTTTTCTAGGTCCAGAGCTTTTAGTTTGGCGGAAATAAAAAAAAATCAAAACACAAACAATACCCCGAAATCCAAAACTGAGTTCACTTTGAGAACCGGTAGCTCCTAAACCATTTTACACAGGGGACTACAATTAACACGAGCATAAAGCAAGTGCCGCAGGGTATAAAATAAGCTATTAAGTGATTTCATAACTTAACGGGAAGTATTTTTAAAACCTGAAAATATGCGATTTTGGGGTACCCATTTGGTCGGAAATTTTTTCACAAGATTTTTTTGATTAATGAATTTGCCATATTTTAATTCCTATAAGCACTATTATGGAAAAGGCCATACTACTTCTAAAATATTAGCCTTGTATCTTGTTTGGTTTACGAGAAAATTTAAATCAAAAATGTGAATTTTTAAATTTTTTGTAAACTTTTTTCCTATTGCAGATAAACTTAAACTGTTATTGTTTTTAGGTTTAGCGCACCCGAAAACCTAGGTAAACTGATGCTTTTCTTGGTCCAGAGCTTTTAGTTTGGCGGAAATAAAAAAAAATCAAAACTCAAACAATACCCCGAAATCCAAAACTGCGTTCACTTTGAGAACCGGTAGCTCCTAAACCATTTTACACAGAGGACTATAATTAACACGAGAATAAAGCAAGTGCCGCAGGGTATAAAATAAGCTATTAAGTGATTTCATAACTCAACGGAAAGTATTTTTAAAACCTGAAAATATGCGATTTTGGGGTACCCATTTGGTCGGAAATTTTTTCACAAGATTTTTTTGATTAATGAATTTGCCATATTTTAATTCCTGTAAGCACTATTATGGAAAAGGCCATACTACTTCTAAAATATTAGCCTTGTAACTTGTTTGGTTTACGAGAAAACTTAAATCAAAAATGTGAATTTTTAAATTTTTTGTAAAATTTTTCCTATTGCAGATAAACTTAAACTGTTATTGTTTTTAGGTTAAGCGCACCCGAAAACCTAGGTAAACTGATGCTTTTCTAGGTCCAGAGCTTTTAGTTTGGCGGAAATAAAAAAAAATCAAAACACAAACAATACCCCGAAATCCAAAACTGAGTTCACTTTGAGAACCGGTAGCTCCTAAACCATTTTACACAGGGGACTACAATTAACACGAGCATAAAGCAAGTGCCGCAGGGTATAAAATAAGCTATTAAGTGATTTCATAACTCAACGGGAAGTATTTTTAAAACCTGAAAATATGCGATTTTGGGGTACCCATTTGGTCGGAAATTTTTTCACAAGATTTTTTTGATTAATGAATTTGCCATATTTTAATTCCTGTAAGCACTATTATGGAAAAGGCCATACTACTTCTAAAATATTAGCCTTGTAACTTGTTTGGTTTACGAGAAAACTTAAATCAAAAATGTGAATTTTTAAATTTTTTGTAAACTTTTTTCCTATTGCAGATAAACTTAAACTGTTATTGTTTTTAGGTTTAGCGCACCCGAAAACCTAGGTAAACTGATTCTTTTCTTGGTCCAGAGCTTTTAGTTTGGCGGAAATAAAAAAAAATCAAAACTCAAACAATACCCCGAAATCCAAAACTGAGTTCATTTTGAGAACCGGTAGCTCCTAAACCATTTTACACAGAGGACTATAATTAACACGATAATAAAGCAAGTGCCGCAGGGTATAAAATAAGCTATTAAGTGATTTCATAACTCAACGGGAAGTATTTTTAAAACCTGAAAATATGTAATTTTGGGGTACCCATTTGGTCGGAAATTTTTTCACAAGATTTTTTTGAATAATGAATGTGCCCTATATTAATCCCTGTAAGCACTATTATAGAAAAGGCCATACTACTTCTAAAATATTAGCCTTGTAACTTGTTTGGTTTACGAGAAAACTTAAATCAAAAATGTGAATTTTTAAATTTTTTGTAAACTTTTTTAATATTGCAGATAAACTTAAACTGTTATTGTTTTTAGGTTTAGCGCACCCGAAAACCTAGGTAAACTGATGCTTTTCTTGGTCCAGAGCTTTTAGTTTGGCGGAAATAAAAAAAAAATCAAAACTCAAACAATACCCCGAAATCCAAAACTGAGTTCACTTTGAGAACCGGTAGCTCCTAAACCATTTTACACAGAGGACTATAATTAACACGAGAATAAAGCAAGTGCCGCAGGGTATAAAATAAGCTATTAAGTGATTTCATAACTTAACGGGAAGTATTTTTAAAACCTGAAAATATTCGATTTTGGGGTACCCATTTGGTCGGAAATTTTTTCACAATTTTTTTTTGATTAATGAATTTGCCATATTTTAATTCCTGTAAGCACTATTATGGAAAAGGCCATAATACTTCTAAAATATTAGCCTTGTAACTTGTTTGGTTTACGAGAAAACTTAAATCAAAAATGTGAATTTTTAAATTTTTTGTAAACTTTTTTCCTATTGCAGATAAACTTAAACTGTTATTGTTTTTAAGTTTAGCGCACCCGAAAACCTAGGTAAACTGATGCTTTTCTTGGTCCAGAGCTTTTAGTTTGGCGGAAATAAAAAAAAATCAAAACTCAAACAACACCCCGAAATCCAAAACTGCGTTCACTTTGAGAACCGGTAGCTCCTAAACCATTTTACACAGAGGACTATAATTAACACGAGAATAAAGCAAGTGCCGCAGGGTATAAAATAAGCTATTAAGTGATTTCATAACTTAACGGGAAGTATTTTTAAAACCTGAAAATATGCGATTTTGGGGTACCCATTTGGTCGGAAATTTTTTCACAAGATTTTTTTGATTAATGAATTTGCCATATTTTAATTCCTGTAAGCACTATTATGGAAAAGGCCATAGACTTCTAAAATATTAGCCTTGTAACTTGTTTGGTTTACGAGAAAACTTAAATCAAAAATGTGAATTTTTAAATTTTTTGTAAAATTTTTCCTATTGCAAATAAACTTAAACTGTTATTGTTTTTAGATTAAGCGCACCCGAAAACCTAGGTAAACTGATTCTTTTCTAGGTCCAGAGCTTTTAGTTTGGCGGAAATAAAAAAAAATCAAAACACAAACAATACCCTGAAATCCAAAACTGAGTTCACTTTGAGAACCGGTAGCTCCTAAACCATTTTACACAGGGGACTATAATTAACACGAGCATAAAGCAAGTGCCGCAGGGTATAAAATAAGCTATTAAGTGATTTCATAACTCAACGGGAAGTATTTTTAAAACCTGAAAATATGCGATTTTGGGGTACCCATTTGGTCGGAAATTTTTTCACAAGATTTTTTTGATTAATGAATTTGCCATATTTTAATTCCTGTAAGCACTATTATGGAAAAGGCCATACTACTTCTAAAATATTAGCCTTGTAACTTGTTTGGTTTACGAGAAAACTTAAATCAAAAATGTGAATTTTTAAATTTTTTGTAAACTTTTTTCCTATTGCAGATAAACTTAAACTGTTATTGTTTTTAGGTTAAGCGCACCCGAAAACCTAGGTAAACTGATGCTTTTCTAGGTCCAGAGCTTTTAGTTTGGCGAAAATAAAAAAAAATCAAAACACAAACAATACCCCGAAATCCAAAACTGAGTTCACTTTGAGAACCGGTAGCTCCTAAACCATTTTACACAGGGGACTATAATTAACACGAGCATAAAGCAAGTGCCGCAGGGTATAAAATAAGCTATTAAGTGATTTCATAACTCAACGGGAAGTATTTTTAAAACCTGAAAATATGCGATTTTGGGGTACCCATTTGGTCGGAAATATTTTCACAATTTTTTTTTGATTAATGAATTTGCCATATTTTAATTCCTGTAAGCACTATTATGGAAAAGACCATAATACTTCTAAAATATTAGCCTTGTAACTTGTTTGGTTTACGAGAAAACTTAAATCAAAAATGTGAATTTTTGTAAACTTTTTTAATATTGCAGATAAACTTAAACTGTTATTGTTTTTAGGTTAAGCGCACCCGAAAACCTAGGTAAACTGATGCTTTTCTAGGTCCAGAGCTTTTAGTTTGGCGGAAATAAAAAAAAATCAAAACACAAACAATACCACGAAATCCAAAACTGAGTTCACTTTGAGAACCGGTAGCTCTTAAACCATTTTACACAGGGGACTATAATTAACACGAGAATAAAGCAAGTGCCGCAGGGTATAAAATAAGCTATTAAGTGATTTCATAACTTAACGGGAAGTATTTTTAAAACCTGAAAATATGCGATTTTGGGGTACCCATTTGGTCGGAAATTTTTTCACAAGATTTTTTTGATTAATGAATTTGCCATATTTTAATTCCTGTAAGCACTATTATGGAAAAGGCCATACTACTTCTAAAATATTAGCCTTGTAACTTGTTTGGTTTACGAGAAAACTTAAATCAAAAATGTGAATTTTTAAATTTTTTGTAAACTTTTTTCCTATTGCAGATAAACTTAAACTGTTATTGTTTTTAGGTTTAGCGCACCCGAAAACCTAGGTAAACTGATGCTTTTCTTGGTCCAGAGCTTTTAGTTTGGCGGAAATAAAAAAAAATGAAAACTCAAACAATACCCCGAAATCCAAAACTGAGTTCACTTTGAGAACCGGTAGCTCCTAAACCATTTTATACAGGGGACTATAATTAATACGAGAATAAAGCAAGTACTGCAGGGTATAAAATAAGCTATTAAGTGATTTCATAACTCAACGGGAAGTATTTTTAAAACTTGAAAATATGCGATTTTGGGGTACCCATTTGGTCGGAAATTTTTTCACAAGATTTTTTTGAATAATGAATTTTCCTTATTTTAATTCCTGCAAGCACTATTATGGAAAAGGCCATACTACCTCTAAAATATTAGCCTTGTAACTTGTTTGGTTTACGAGAAAACTTAAATCAAAAATGTGAATTTTTAAATTTTTTGTAAACTTTTTTCCTATTGCAGATAAACCTAAACTGTTATTATTTTTAGGTTTAGCGCACCCGAAAACCTAAGTAAACTGATGCTTTTCTTGGTCCAGAGCTTTTAGTTTGGCGGAAATAAAAAAAATCAAAACTCAAACAATACCCCGAAATCCAAAACTGCGTTCACTTTGAGAACCGGTAGCTCCTAAACCATTTTACACAGGGGACTATAATTAACACAAGAGTAAAGCAAGTGCCGCAGGGTATATAATAAGCTATTAAGTGATTTCATAACTCAACGGGAAGTATTTTTAAAACCTGAAAATATGCGATTTTGGGGTACCCATTTGGTCGGAAATTTTTTCACAATTTTTTTTTGATTAATGAATTTGCCCTATTTTAATTCCTGTAAGCACTAATATGGAAAAGGCCACACTACTTCTAAAATATTAGCCTTGCAACTTGTTTGGTTTACGAGAAAACTTAAATCAAAAATGTGAATTTTTAAATTTTTTGTAAACTTTTTTAATATTGCAGATAAACTTAAACTGTTATTGTTTTTAGGTTAAGCGCACCCGAAAACCTAGGTAAACTGATGCTTTTCTAGGTCCAGAGCTTTTAGTTTGGCGGAAATAAAAAAAAAATCAAAACACAAACAATACCCCGAAATCCAAAACTGCGTTCACTTTGAGAACCGGTAGCTCCTAAACCATTTTACACAGAGGACTATAATTAACACAAGAATAAAGCAAGTGCCGCAGGGTATAAAATAAGCTATTAAGTGATTTCATAACTTAACGGGAAGTATTTTTAAAACCTGAAAATATGCGATTTTGGGGTACCCATTTGGTCGGAAATTTTTTCACAAGATTTTTTTGATTAATGAATTTGCCATATTTTAATTCCTGTAAGCACTATTATGGAAAAGGCCATACTACTTCTAAAATATTAGCCTTGTTTGGTTTACGAGAAAATTTAAATAAAAAATGTGAATTTTTAAATTTTTTGTAAACTTTTTTCCTATTGCAGATAAACTTAAACTGTTATTGTTTTTAGGTTTAGCGCACCCGAAAACCTAGGTAAACTGATGCTTTTCTTGGTCCAGAGCTTTTAGTTTGGCGGAAATAAAAAAAAAATCAAAACTCAAACAATACCCCGAAATCCAAAACTGCGTTCACTTTGAGAACCGGTAGCTCCTAAACCATTTTACACAGAGGACTATAATTAACACGAGAATAAAGCAAGTGCCGCAGGGTATAAAATAAGCTATTAAGTGATTTCATAACTCAACGGGAAGTATTTTTAAAACCTGAAAATATGCGATTTTGGGGTACCCATTTGGTCGGAAATTTTTTCACAAGATTTTTTTGATTAATGAATTTGCCATATTTTAATTCCTGTAAGCACTATTATGGAAAAGGCCATACTACTTCTAAAATATTAGCCTTGTAACTTGTTTGGTTTACGAGAAAACTTAAATCAAAAATGTGAATTTTTAAATTTTTTGTAAACTTTTTTCCTATTGCAGATAAACTTAAACTGTTATTGTTTTTAGGTTAAGCGCACCCGAAAACCTAGGTAAACTGATGCTTTTCTAGGTCCAGAGCTTTTAGTTTGGCGGAAATAAAAAAAAATCAGAACACAAACAATACCCCGAAATCCAAAACTGAGTTCACTTTGAGAACCGGTAGCTCCTAAACCATTTTACAAAGGGGACTATAATTAACACGAGCATAAAGCAAGTGCCGCAGGGTATAAAATAAGCTATTAAGTGATTTCATAACTCAACGGGAAGTATTTTTAAAACCTGAAAATATGCGATTTTGGGGTACCCATTTGGTCGGAAATTTTTTCACAAGATTTTTTTGATTAATGAATTTGCCATATTTTAATTCCTGTAAGCACTATTATGGAAAAGGCCATACTACTTCTAAAATATTAGCCTTGTAACTTGTTTGGTTTACGAGAAAACTTAAATCAAAAATGTGAATTTTTAAATATTTTGTAAACTTTTTTCCTATTGCAGATAAACTTAAACTGTTATTGTTTTTAGGTTAAGCGCACCCGAAAACCTAGGTAAACTGATGCTTTTCTAGGTCCAGAGCTTTTAGTTTGGCGGAAATAAAAAAAAATCAAAACACAAACAATACCCCGAAATCCAAAACTGAGTTCACTTTGAGAACCGGTAGCTCCTAAACCATTTTACACAGGAGACTATAATTAACACGAGAATAAAGCAAGTGCCGCAGGGTATAAAATAAGCTATTAAGTGATTTCATAACTCAACGGGAAGTATTTTTAAAACCTGAAAATATGCGATTTTGGGGTACCCATTTGGTCGGAAATTTTTTCACAAGATTTTTTTGATTAATGAATTTGCCATATTTTAATTCCTGTAAGCACTATTATGGAAAAGGCCATACTACTTCTAAAATATTAGCCTTGTAACTTGTTTGGTTTACGAGAAAACTTAAATCAAAAATGTGAATTTTTAAATTTTTTGTAAACTTTTTTCCTATTGCAGATAAACTTAAACTGTTATTGTTTTTAGGTTAAGCGCACCCGAAAACCTAGGTAAACTGATGCTTTTCTAGGTCCAGAGCTTTTAGTTTGGCGGAAATAAAAAAAAATCAGAACACAAACAATACCCCGAAATCCAAAACTGAGTTCACTTTGAGAACCGGTAGCTCCTAAACCATTTTACAAAGGGGACTATAATTAACACGAGCATAAAGCAAGTGCCGCAGGGTATAAAATAAGCTATTAAGTGATTTCATAACTCAACGGGAAGTATTTTTAAAACCTGAAAATATGCGATTTTGGGGTACCCATTTGGTCGGAAATTTTTTCACAAGATTTTTTTGATTAATGAATTTGCCATATTTTAATTCCTGTAAGCACTATTATGGAAAAGGCCATACTACTTCTAAAATATTAGCCTTGTAACTTGTTTGGTTTACGAGAAAACTTAAATCAAATATGTGAATTTTTAAATTTTTTGTAAACTTTTTTAATATTGCAGATAAACTTAAACTGTTATTGTTTTTAGGTTTAGCGTACCCGAAAACCTAGGTAAACTGATGCTTTTCTTGGTCCAGAGCTTTTAGTTTGGCGGAAATAAAAAAAAAATCAAAACTCAAACAATACCCCGAAATCCAAAACTGAGTTCACTTTGAGAACCGGTAGCTCCTAAACCATTTTACACAGAGGACTATAATTAACACGAGAATAAAGCAAGTGCCGCAGGGTATAAAATAAGCTACTAAGTGATTTCATAACTCAACGGGAAGTATTTTTAAAACCTGAAAATATGCGATTTTGGGGTACCCATTTGGTCGGAAATTTTTTCACAAGATTTTTTTGAATAATGAATTTGACCTATTTTAATCTCTGTAAGCACTATTATGGAAAAGGCCATACTACTTCTAAAATATTAGCCTTGTAACTTGTTTGGTTTACGAGAAAACTTAAATCAAAAATGTGAATTTTTGTAAACTTTTTAATATTGCAGATAAACTTAAACTGTTATTGTTTTTAGGTTAAGCGCACCCGAAAACCTAGGTAAACTGATGCTTTTCTAGGTCCAGAGCTTTTAGTTTGGCGGAAATAAAAAAAAAATCAAAACACAAACAATACCCCGAAATCCAAAACTGCGTTCACTTTGAGAACCGGTAGCTCCTAAACCATTTTACAAAGAGGTCTATAATTAACACAAGAGTAAAGCAAGTGCCGCAGGGTATAAAATAAGCTATTAAGTGATTTCATAACTTAACGGGAAGTATTTTTAAAACCTGAAAATATGCGATTTTGGGGTACCCATTTGGTCGGAAATTTTTTCACAAGATTTTTTTGATTAATGAATTTGCCATATTTTAATTCCTGTAAGCACTATTATGGAAAAGGCCATACTACTTCTAAAATATTAGCCTTGTTTGGTTTACGAGAAAATTTAAATCAAAAATGTGAATTTTTAAATTTTTTGTAAACTTTTTTCCTATTGCAGATAAACTTAAACTGTTATTGTTTTTAGGTTTAGCGCACCCGAAAACCTAGGTAAACTGATGCTTTTCTTGGTCCAGAGCTTTTAGTTTGGCGGAAATAAAAAAAAATCAAAACTCAAACAATACCCCGAAATCCAAAACTGCGTTCACTTTGAGAACCGGTAGCTCCTAAACCATTTTACACAGAGGACTATAATTAACACGAGAATAAAGCAAGTGCCGCAGGGTATAAAATAAGCTATTAAGTGATTTCATAACTCAACGGGAAGTATTTTTAAAATTTGAAAATATGCGATTTTGGGGTACCCATTTGGTCGGAAATTTTTTCACAAGATTTTTTTGATTAATGAATTTGCCATATTTTAATTCCTGTAAGCACTATTATGGAAAAGGCCATACTACTTCTAAAATATTAGCCTTGTAACTTGTTTGGTTTACGAGAAAACTTAAATCAAAAATGTGAATTTTTAAATATTTTGTAAACTTTTTTCCTATTGCAGATATAATTGCCATATTTTAATTCCTGTAAGCACTATTAATATATTTAATTCCTGTAAGCACTATTATGGAAAAGGCCATACTACTTCTAAAATATTAGCCTTGTAACTTGTTTGGTTTACGAGAAAACTTAAATCAAAAATGTGAATTTTTAAATTTTTTGTAAACTTTTTTCCTATTGCAGATAAACTTAAACTGTTATTGTTTTTAGGTTAAGCGCACCTGAAAACCTAGGTAAACTGATGCTTTTCTAGGTCCAGAGCTTTTCGTTTGGCGGAAATAAAAAAAAATCAAAACACAAACAATACCACGAAATCCAAAACTGAGTTCACTTTGAGAACCGGTAGCTCCTAAACCATTTTACACAGGGGACTATAATTAACACGAGAATAAAGCAAGTGCCGCAGGGTATAAAATAAGCTATTAAGTGATTTAATAACTCAACGGGAAGTATTTTTAAAACCTGAAAGTATGCGATTTTGGGGTACCCATTTGGTCGGAAATTTTTTCACAAGATTTTTTTGAATAATGAATTTGCCCTATTTTAATCTCTGTAAGCACTATTATGGAAAAGGCCATACTACTTCTAAAATATTAGCCTTGTAACTTGTTTGATTTACGAGAAAACTTAAATCAAAAATGTGAATTTTTAAATTTTTTGTAAACTTTTTTCCTATTGCAGATAAACTTAAACTGTTATTGTTTTTAGGTTTAGCGCACCCGAAAACCTAGGTAAACTGATGCTTTTCTTGGTCCAGAGCTTTTAGTTTGGCGGAAATAAAAAAAAATCAAAACTCAAACAATACCCCGAAATCCAAAACTGCGTTCACTTTGAGAACCGGTAGCTCCTAAACCATTTTACACAGAGGACTATAATTAACACCATAATAAAGCAAGTGCCGCAGGGTATAAAATAAGCTATTAAGTGATGTCATAACTCAACGGGAAGTATTTTTAAAACCTGAAAATATGCGATTTTGGGGTACCCATTTGGTCGGAAATTTTTTCACAAGATTTTTTTGATTAATGAATTTGCCCTATTTTAATTTCTGTAAGGACTATTATGAAAAAGGCCATACTACTTCTAAAATATTAGCCTTGTAACTTGTTTGGTTTACGAGAAAACTTAAATCAAAAATGTGAATTTTTAAATTTTTTGTAAACTTTTTTCCTATTGCAGATAAACTTAAACTGTTATTGTTTTAGGTTTAGCGCACCCGAAAACCTAGGTAAACTGATGCTTTTCTTGGTCCATAGCTTTTAGTTTGGCGGAAATAAAAAAAAATCAAAACTCAAACAATACCCCAAAATCCAAAACTGAGTTCAATTTGAGAACCGGTAGCTCCTAAACCATTTTACACAGGAAACTATAATTAACACGAGAATAAAGCAAGTGCCGCAGGGTATAAAATAAGCTATTAAGTGATTTCATAACTTAACGGGAAGTATTTTTAAAACCTGAAAATATGCGATTTTGGGGTACCCATTTGGTCGGAAATTTTTTCACAAGATTTTTTTGATTAATGAATTTGCCATATTTTAATTCCTGTAAACACTATTATGGAAAAGGCCATACTACTTCTAAAATATTAGCCTTGTAACTTGTTTGGTTTACGAGAAAACTTAAATCAAAAATGTGAATTTTTAAATTTTTTGTAAACTTTTTTCCTATTGCAGATAAACTTAAACTGTTATTGTTTTTAGGTTTAGCGTACCCGAAAACCTAGGCAAACTGATGCTTTTCTTGGTCCAGAGCTTTTAGTTTGGCGGAAATAAAAAAAAATCAAAACTCAAACAATACCCCGAAATCCAAAACTGAGTTCACTTTGAGAACCGGTAGCTCCTAAACCATTTTACACAGGTGACTATAATTAACACGAGAATAAAGCAAGTGCCGCAGGGTATAAAATAAGCTATTAAGTGATTTCATAACTTAACGGGAAGTATTTTTAAAACCTGAAAATATGCGATTTTGGGGTACCCATTTGGTCGGAAATTTTTTCACAAATTTTTTTTTGATTAATGAATTTGCCATATTTTAATTCCTGTAAGCACTGTTATGGAAAAGGCCATACTACTTCTAAAATATTAGCCTTGTAACTTGTTTGGATAACGAGAAAACTTAAATCAAAAATGTGAATTTTTAATTTTTTTGTAAACTTTTTCCTATTGCAGATAAACTTAAACTGTTATTGTTTTTAGGTTTAGCGCACCCGAAAACCTAGGTAAACTGATGCTTTTCTTGGTCCAGAGCTTTTAGTTTGGCGGAAATAAAAAAAAAATCAAAACTCAAACAATACCCCGAAATCCAAAACTGAGTTCACTTTGAGAACCGGTAGCTCCTAAACCATTTTACACAGAGGACTATAATTAACACGAGAATAAAGCAAGTGCCGCAGGGTATAAAATAAGCTATTAAGTGATTTCATAACTTAACGGGAAGTACTTTTAAAACCTGAAAATATGAGATTTTTTTGATTAATGAATTTTAACTCCTGTAAGCACTATTATGGAAAAGGCCATAATACTTCTAAAATATTAGCCTTGTAACTTGTTTGGTTTACGAGAAAACTTAAATCAAACGTGAGTATTTAAATTTTTTGTAAACTTTTTTCCTATTGCAGATAAAATTAAACTGTTACTGTTTTTAGGTTTAGCGCACCCGAAAACCTAGGTAAACTGATGTTTTCTTGATCCAGTCCAAAAAAAAATCAAAACACAAACAATACCCCGAAATCCAAAACTGAGTTCACTTTGAGAACCGGTAGCTCCTAAACCATTTTACACAGGGGACTATAATTAACACGAGCATAAAGCAAGTGCCGCAGGGTATAAAATAAGCTATTAAGTGATTTCATCACTCAACGGGAAGTATTTTTAAAACCTGAAAATATGCGATTTTGGGGTACCCATTTGGTCGGAAATTTTTTCACAAGATTTTTTTGAATAATGAATTTGCCCTATTTTAAATCCTGTAAGCACTATTATGGAAAAGGCCATACTACTTCTAAAATATTAGCCTTGTAACTTGTTTGGTTTACGAGAAAACTTAAATCAAAAATGTGAATTTTTAAATTTTTTGTAAACTTTTTTCCTATTGCAGATAAACTTAAACTGTTATTGTTCTTAGGTTTAGCGCACCCGAAAACCTAGGTAAACTGATGCTTTTCTTGGTCCAGAGCTTTTAGTTTGGCGGAAATAAAAAAAATTAAAACTCAAACAATACGCCGAAATCCAAAACTGAGTTCACTTTGAGAACCGGTACCTCCTAAACCATTTTACACAGGGGACTATAATTAACACGAGAATAAAGCAAGTGCCAATAACTTTAATAACTCAACGGAAAGTATTTTTAAAACCTGAAAATATGCGATTTTGGGTTACCCATTTGGTCGGTAATTTTTTCACAAGATTTTTTTGAATAATGAATTTGCCCTATTTTAACTCCTGTAAGCACTATTATGGAAAAGACCATACTACTTCTAAAATATTAGCCTTGTAACTTGTTTGGTTTACGAGAAAACTTAAATCAAAAATGTGAATTTTTAAATTTTTGTAAACTTTTTTCCTATTGCAGATAAACTTAAACTGTTATTGTTTTTAGGTTTAGCGCACCCGAAAACCTAGGTAAAATGACGCTTTTCTTGGTCAAGAGCTTTTAGTTTGGCGGAAATAAAAAAAAATCAAAACTCAAACAATATCCCGAAATCCAAAACTGACTTCAATTTGAGAACCGGTAGCTCCTAAACCATTTTAGACAGGGGACTATAATTAACACGAGAATAAAGCAAGTGCCGCAGGGTATAAAATAAGCTATTAAGTGATTTCATAACGCAAAGGGAAGTATTTTTAAAACCTGAAAATATGCGATTTTGGGGTACCCATTTGGTCGGAAATTTTTTCACAAGATTTTTTTGAATAATGAATTTGCCCTATTTTAATTCCTGTAAGCACTATTATGGAAAAGGCCATACTACTTCTAAAATATTAGCCCTGTAACTTGTTTGGTTTACGAGAAAACTTAAATCAAAAATGTGAATTTTTAAATTTTTTGTAAACTTTTTTCCTATTGCAGAAAAATTTAAACTGTTATTGTTTTTAGGTTTAGCGCACCCGAAAACCTAGGTAAACTGATGCTTTTCTTGGTCCATAGCTTTTAGTTTGGCGGAAATAAAAAAAAAACAAAACTCAAACAATACCCCAAAATCCAAAACTGAGTTCATTTTGAGAACCGGTAGCTCCTAAACCATTTTACACAGGGGACTATAATTAACACGAGAATAAAGCAAGTGCCGCAGGGTATAAAATAAGCTATTAAATGATGTCATAACTCAACGGGAAGTATTTTTAAAACCTGAAAATATGCGATTTTGGGGTACCCATTTGGTCGGAAATTTTTTCACAATTTTTTTTTGATTAATGAATTTGCCCTATTTTAACTTTTGTAAGCACTATTATGGAAAAGGTCATACTACTTCTAAAATATTAGCCTTGTAACTTGTTTGTTTTACGAGAAAACTTAAATCAAAAATCTGAATTTTTAAATTTTTTGTAAACTTTTTTCCTATTGCAGATAAACTTAAACTGTTATTGTTTTTAGGTTTAGCGCACCCGAAAACCTAGGTAAACTGATGCTTTTCTTGGTCCAGAGCTTTTAGTTTGGCGGAAATAAAAAAAAATCAAAACTCAAACAATACCCCGAAATCCAAAACTGAGTTCACTTTGAGAACCGGTAGCTCCTAAACCATTTTACACAGGGGACTATAATTAACACGAGAATAAAGCAAGTGCGGCAGGGTATAAAATAAGCTATTAAGTGATTTCATAACTCAACGGGAAGTATTTTTAAAACCTGAAAATATGCGATTTTGGGGTACCCATTTGGTCGGAAATTTTTTCACAAGATTTTTTTGAATAATGAATTTGCCCTATTTTAACTCCTTTAAGCACTATTATGGAAAAGGCCATACTACTTCTAAAATATTAGCCTTGTAACTTGTTTGTTTTACGAGAAAACTTAAATCAAAAATGTGAATTTTTATATTTTTGTCAAAATTTTGTAATTTTATTTCCTATTGCAGATAAACTCAAACTGTTATTGTTTTTAGGTTCAGCCCACCCGAAAACCTAGGTAAACTGATGCTTTTCTTGGTCCAGAGCTTTTAGTTTGGCGGAAATAAAAAAAAATCAAAACTCAAACAATACCCCGAAATCCAAAACTGAGTTCACTTTGAGGACCGGTAGCTCCTAAACCATTTTACACAGGGGACTATTATTAACACGAGAATAAAGCAAGTGCCGCAGGGTATAAAATAAGCTATTAAGTGATTTCATAACTCAACGGGAAGTATTTTTAAAACCTGAAAATATGCGATTTTGGGGTACCCATTTGGTCGGAAATTTTTTCACAAGATTTTTTTGAATAATGAATTTGCGCTATTTTAACTCCTGTAAGCACTATTATGGAAAAGGCCATACTACTTCTAAAATATTAGCCTTGTAACTTGTTTGGTTTACGAGAAAACTTAAATCAAAAATGTGAATTTTTAAATTTTTGTCAAAATTTTGTAATTTTTTTTCCTATTGCAGATAAACTTAAACTGTTATTGTTTTTAGGTTTAGCGCACCCGAAAACCTAGGTAAACTGATGCTTTTCTTGGTCCAGAGCTTTTAGTTTGGCGGAAATAAAAAAAAAATCAAAACTCAAACACTACCCCGAAATCCAAAACTGAGTTCACTTTGAGAACCGGTAGCTCCTAAACCATTTTACACAGGGGACTATTTTTAACACGAGAATAAAGCAGGTGCCGCAGGGTATAAAATAAGCTATTCAGTGATTTATCATAACTCAACGGGAAGTATTTTTAAAACCTGAAAATATGCGATTTTGGGGTACCCATTTGGTCGGAAATTTTTTCACAAGATTTTTTTGAATAATGAATTTGCCCTATTTTAACTCCTTTAAGCACTATTATGGAAAAGGCCATACTACTTCTAAAATATTAGCCTTGTAACTTGTTTGTTTTACGAGAAAACTTAAATCAAAAATGTGAATTTTTATATTTTTGTCAAAATTTTGTAATTTTATTTCCTATTGCAGATAAACTCAAACTGTTATTGTTTTTAGGTTCAGCCCACCCGAAAACCTAGGTAAACTGATGCTTTTCTTGGTCCAGAGCTTTTAGTTTGGCGGAAATAAAAAAAAATCAAAACTCAAACAATACCCCGAAATCCAAAACTGAGTTCACTTTGAGGACCGGTAGCTCCTAAACCATTTTACACAGGGGACTATAATTAACACGAGAATAAAGCAAGTGCCGCAGGGTATAAAATAAGCTATTAAGTGATTTCATAACTCAACGGGAAGTATTTTTAAAACCTGAAAATATGCGATTTTGGGGTACCCATTTGGTCGGAAATTTTTTCACAAGATTTTTTTGAATAATGAATTTGCGCTATTTTAACTCCTGTAAGCACTATTATGGAAAAGGCCATACTACTTCTAAAATATTAGCCTTGTAACTTGTTTGGTTTACGAGAAAACTTAAATCAAAAATCTGAATTTTTAAATTTTTTGTAAACTTTTTTCCTATTGCAGATAAACTTAAACTGTTATTGTTTTTAGGTTTAGCACACCCGAAAACCTAGGTAAACTGATGCTTTTCTTGGTCCAGAGCTTTTAGTTTGGCGGAAATAAAAAAAAATCAAAACTCAAACAATACCCCGAAATCCAAAACTGAGTTCACTTTGAGGACCGGTAGCTCCTAAACCATTTTACACAGGGGACTATAATTAACACGAGAATAAAGCAAGTGCCGCAGGGTATAAAATAAGCTATTAAGTGATTTCATAACTCAACGGGAAGTATTTTTAAAACCTGAAAATATGCGATTTTGGGGTACCCATTTGGTCGGAAATTTTTTCACAAGATTTTTTTGAATAATGAATTTGCCCTATTTTAATCTCTGTAAGCACTATTATGGAAAAGGCCATACTACTTCTAAAATATTAGCCTTGTAACTTGTTTGATTTACGAGAAAACTTAAATCAAAAATCTGAATTTTTAAATTTTTTGTAAACTTTTTTCCTATTGCAGATAAACTTAAACTGTTATTGTTTTTAGGTTTAGCGCACCCGAAAACCTAGGTAAACTGATGCTTTTCTTGGTCCAGAGCTTTTAGTTTGGCGGAAATAAAAAAAAAATCAAAACTCAAACAATACCCCGAAATCCAAAACTGAGTTCACTTTGAGAACCGGTAGATCCTAAACCATTTTACACAGAGGACTATAATTAACACGAGAATAAAGCAAGTGCCGCAGGGTTTAAAATAAGCTATTAAGTGATTTGATAACTTAACGGAAAGTATTTTTAAAACCTGAAAATATGCGATTTTGGGGTACCCATTTGGTCGGAAATTTTTTCACAATTTTTTTTTGATTAATGAATTTGCCATATTTTAATTCCTGTAAGCACTATTATGGAAAAGACCATAATACTTCTAAAATATTAGCCTTGTAACTTGTTTGGTTTACGAGAAAACTTAAATCAAAAATGTGAATTTTTAAATTTTTTGTAAACTTTTTTCCTATTGCAGATAAACTTAAACTGTTATTGGTTTTAGGTTTAGCGCACCCGAAAACCTAGGTAAACTGATGCTTTTCTTGGTCCAGAGCTTTTAGTTTGGCGGAAATAAAAAAAAATCAAAACTCAAACAATACCCCGAAATCCAAAACTGAGTTCACTTTGAGAACCGGTAGCTCCTAAACCATTTTACACAGGGGACTATAATTAACACGAGAATAAAGCAAGTGTAGCAGGGTATAAAATAAGCTATTAAGTGATTTCATAACTCAACGGGAAGTATTTTTAAAACCTGAAAATATGCGATTTTGGGGTACCCATTTGGTCGGAAATTTTTTCACAAGATTTTTTTGAATAATGAATTTGCCCTATTTTAATTTCTGTAAGGACTATTATGAAAAAGGCCATACTACTTCTAAAATATTAGCCTTGTAACTTGTTTGGTTTACGAGAAAACTTAAATCAAAAATGTGAATTTTTAAATTTTTTGTAAACTTTTTTCCTATTGCAGATAAACTTAAACTGTTATTGTTTTTAGGTTAAGCGCACCTGAAAACCTAGGTAAACTGATGCTTTTCTAGGTCCAGAGCTTTTATTTTGGCGGAAATAAAAAAAAATCAAAACACAAACAATACCACGAAATCCAAAACTGAGTTCACTTTGAGAACCGGTAGCTCCTAAACCATTTTACACAGGGGACTATAATTAACACGAGAATAAAGCAAGTGCCGCATGGTATAAAATAAGCTATTAAGTGATTTAATAACTCAACGGGAAGTATTTTTAAAACCTGAAAATATGCGATTTTGGGGTACCCATTTGGTCGGAAATTTTTTCACAAGATTTTTTTGAATAATGAATTTGCCCTATTTTAATCTCTGTAAGCACTATTATGGAAAAGGCCATACTACTTCTAAAATATTAGCCTTGTAACTTGTTTGATTTACGAGAAAACTTAAATCAAAAATCTGAATTTTTAAATTTTTTGTAAACTTTTTTCCTATTGCAGATAAACTTAAACTGTTATTGTTTTTAGGTTTAGCGCACCCGAAAACCTAGGTAAACTGATGCTTTTCTTGGTCCAGAGCTTTTAGTTTGGCGGAAATAAAAAAAAAATCAAAACTCAAACAATACCCCGAAATCCAAAACTGAGTTCACTTTGAGAACCGGTAGATCCTAAACCATTTTACACAGAGGACTATAATTAACACGAGAATAAAGCAAGTGCCGCAGGGTTTAAAATAAGCTATTAAGTGATTTGATAACTTAACGGAAAGTATTTTTAAAACCTGAAAATATGCGATTTTGGGGTACCCATTTGGTCGGAAATTTTTTCACAATTTTTTTTTGATTAATGAATTTGCCATATTTTAATTCCTGTAAGCACTATTATGGAAAAGACCATAATACTTCTAAAATATTAGCCTTGTAACTTGTTTGGTTTACGAGAAAACTTAAATCAAAAATGTGAATTTTTAAATTTTTTGTAAACTTTTTTCCTATTGCAGATAAACTTAAACTGTTATTGTTTTTAGGTTTAGCGCACCCGAAAACCTAGGTAAACTGATGCTTTTCTTGGTCCAGAGCTTTTAGTTTGGCGGAAATAAAAAAAAATCAAAACTCAAACAATACCCCGAAATCCAAAACTGCGTTCACTTTGAGAACCGGTAGCTCCTAAACCATTTTACACAGAGGACTATAATTAACACCATAATAAAGCAAGTGCCGCAGGGTATAAAATAAGCTATTAAGTGATGTCATAACTCAACGGGAAGTATTTTTAAAACCTGAAAATATGCGATTTTGGGGTACCCATTTGGTCGGAAATTTTTTCACAAGATTTTTTTGATTAATGAATTTGCCCTATTTTAATTTCTGTAAGGACTATTATGAAAAAGGCCATACTACTTCTAAAATATTAGCCTTGTAACTTGTTTGGTTTACGAGAAAACTTAAATCAAAAATGTGAATTTTTAAATTTTTTGTAAACTTTTTTCCTATTGCAGATAAACTTAAACTGTTATTGTTTTTAGGTTTAGCGCACCCGAAAACCTAGGTAAACTGATGCTTTTCTTGGTCCATAGCTTTTAGTTTGGCGGAAATAAAAAAAAATCAAAACTCAAACAATACCCCAAAATCCAAAACTGAGTTCAATTTGAGAACCGGTAGCTCCTAAACCATTTTACACAGGAAACTATAATTAACACGAGAATAAAGCAAGTGCCGCAGGGTATAAAATAAGCTATTAAGTGATTTCATAACTTAACGGGAAGTATTTTTAAAACCTGAAAATATGCGATTTTGGGGTACCCATTTGGTCGGAAATTTTTTCACAAGATTTTTTTGATTAATGAATTTGCCATATTTTAATTCCTGTAAACACTATTATGGAAAAGGCCATACTACTTCTAAAATATTAGCCTTGTAACTTGTTTGGTTTACGAGAAAACTTAAATCAAAAATGTGAATTTTTAAATTTTTTGTAAACTTTTTTCCTATTGCAGATAAACTTAAACTGTTATTGTTTTTAGGTTTAGCGCACCCGAAAACCTAGGTAAACTGATGCTTTTCTTGGTCCAGAGCTTTTAGATTGACGGAAATAAAAAAAAATGAAAACTCAAACAATACCCAGAAATCTAAAACTGAGTTCATTTTGAGAACCGGTAGCTCCTAAACCATTTTATACAGGGGACTATAATTAACACGAGAATAAAGCAAGTACTGCAGGGTATAAAATAAGCTATTAAGTGATTTCATAACTCAACGGGAAGTATTTTTAAAACTTGAAAATATGCGATAAAATATTAGCCTTGTAACTTGTTTGGTTTACGAGAAAACTTAAATCAAAAATGTGAATTTTTAAATTTTTTGTAAACTTTTTTCCTATTGCAGATAAACTTAAACTGTTATTGTTTTTAGGTTTAGCGTACCCGAAAACCTAGGCAAACTGATGCTTTTCTTGGTCCAGAGCTTTTAGTTTGGCGGAAATAAAAAAAAATCAAAACTCAAACAATACCCCGAAATCCAAAACTGAGTTCACTTTGAGAACCGGTAGCTCCTAAACCATTTTACACAGGTGACTATAATTAACACGAGAATAAAGCAAGTGCCGCAGGGTATAAAATAAGCTATTAAGTGATTTCATAACTTAACGGGAAGTATTTTTAAAACCTGAAAATATGCGATTTTGGGGTACCCATTTGGTCGGAAATTTTTTCACAATTTTTTTTTGATTAATGAATTTGCCATATTTTAATTCCTGTAAGCACTGTTATGGAAAAGGCCATACTACTTCTAAAATATTAGCCTTGTAACTTGTTTGGATAACGAGAAAACTTAAATCAAAAATGTGAATTTTTAATTTTTTTGTAAACTTTTTCCTATTGCAGATAAACTTAAACTGTTATTGTTTTTAGGTTTAGCGCACCCGAAAACCTAGGTAAACTGATGCTTTTCTTGGTCCAGAGCTTTTAGTTTGGCGGAAATAAAAAAAAATCAAAACTCAAACAATACCCCGAAATCCAAAACTGAGTTCACTTTGAGAACCGGTAGCTCCTAAACCATTTTACACAGAGGACTATAATTAACACGAGAATAAAGCAAGTGCCTCAGGGTATAAAATAAGCTATTAAGTGATTTCATAACTTAACGGGAAGTACTTTTAAAACCTGAAAATATGAAATTTTTTTGATTAATGAATTTTAACTCCTGTAAGCACTATTATGGAAAAGGCCATAATACTTCTAAAATATTAGCCTTGTAACTTGTTTGGTTTACGAGAAAACTTAAATCAAAAATGTGAATTTTTAAATTTTTGTCAAAATTTTGTAATTTTTTTTCCTATTGCAGATAAACTTAAACTGTTATTGTTTTTAGGTTTAGCGCACCCGAAAACCTAGGTAAACTGATGCTTTTCTTGGTCCAGAGCTTTTAGTTTGGCGGAAATAAAAAAAAAAATCAAAACTCAAACACTACCCCGAAATCCAAAACTGAGTTCACTTTGAGAACCGGTAGCTCCTAAACCATTTTACACAGGGGACTATTTTTAACACGAGAATAAAGCAGGTGCCGCAGGGTATAAAATAAGCTATTCAGTGATTTATCATAACTCAACGGGAAGTATTTTTAAAACCTGAAAATATGCGATTTTGGGGTACCCATTTGGTCGGAAATTTTTTCACAAGATTTTTTTGAATAATGAATTTGCCCTATTTTAACTCCTGTAAGCACTATTGTGGAAAAGGCCATACTACTTCTAAAATGTTGGCCTTGTAACTTGTTTGGTTTACGAGAAAACTTAAATCAAAAATGTGAATTTTTAAATTTCTTGTAAACTTTTTTCCTATTGCAGATAAACTTAAACTGTTACTGTTTTTAGGTTTAGCGCACCCGAAAACCTAGGTAAACTGATGCTTTTCTTGGTCCAGAGCTTTTAGTTTGGCGGAAATTAAAAAAAAATCAAAACACAAACAATACCCCGAAATCCAAAACTGAGTTCACTTTGAGAACCGGTAGCTCCTAAACCATTTTACACAGGGGACTATAATTAACACGAGCATAAAGCAAGTGCCGCAGGGTATAAAATAAGCTATTAAGTGATTTCATCACTCAACGGGAAGTATTTTTAAAACCTGAAAATATGCGATTTTGGGGTACCCATTTGGTCGGAAATTTTTTCACAAGATTTTTTTGAATAATGAATTTGCCCTATTTTAAATCCTGTAAGCACTATTATGGAAAAGGCCATACTACTTCTAAAATATTAGCCTTGTAACTTGTTTGGTTTACGAGAAAACTTAAATCAAAAATGTGAATTTTTAAATTTTTTGTAAACTTTTTTCCTATTGCAGATAAACTTAAACTGTTATTGTTCTTAGGTTTAGCGCACCCGAAAACCTAGGTAAACTGATGCTTTTCTTAGTCCAGAGCTTTTAGTTTGGCGGAAATAAAAAAAAATTAAAACTCAAACAATACGCCGAAATCCAAAACTGAGTTCACTTTGAGAACCGGTAGCTCCTAAACCATTTTACACAGGGGACTATAATTAACACGAGAATAAAGCAAGTGCCGCAGGGTATAAAATAAGCTATTAAGTGATTTCATAACGCAAAGGGAAGTATTTTTAAAACCTGAAAATATGCGATTTTGGGGTACCCATTTGGTCGGAAATTTTTTCACAAGATTTTTTTGAATAATGAATTTGCCCTATTTTAATACCTGTAAGCACTATTATGGAAAAGGCCATACTACTTCTAAAATATTAGCCCTGTAACTTGTTTGGTTTACGAGAAAACTTAAATCAAAAATGTGAATTTTTAAATTTTTTGTAAACTTTTTTCCTATTGCAGAAAAACTTAAACTGTTATTGTTTTTAGGTTTAGCGCACCCGAAAACCTAGGTAAACTGATGCTTTTCTTGGTCCATAGCTTTTAGTTTGGCGGAAATAAAAAAAAAAAACAAAACTCAAACAATACCCCAAAATCCAAAACCGAGTTCATTTTGAGAACCGGTAGCTCCTAAACCATTTTACACAGGGGACTATAATTAACACGAGAATAAAGCAAGTGCCGCAGGGTATAAAATAAGCTATTAAGTGATGTCATAACTCAACGGGAAGTATTTTTAAAACCTGAAAATATGCGATTTTGGGGTACCCATTTGGTCGGAAATTTTTTCACAATTTTTTTTTGATTAATGAATTTGCCCTATTTTAACTTTTGTAAGCACTATTATGGAAAAGGTCATACTACTTCTAAAATATTAGCCTTGTAACTTGTTTGTTTTACGAGAAAACTTAAATCAAAAATCTGAATTTTTAAATTTTTTGTAAACTTTTTTCCTATTGCAGATAAACTTAAACTGTTATTGTTTTTAGGTTTAGCGCACTCGAAAACCTTGGTAAACTGATGCTTTTCTTGGTCCAGAGCTTTTAGTTTGGCGGAAATAAAAAAAATCAAAACTCAAACAATACCCCGAAATCCAAAACTGAGTTCACTTTGAGAACCGGTAGCTCCTAAACCATTTTACACAGGGGACTATAATTAACACGAGAATAAAGCAAGTGTGGCAGGGTATAAAATAAGCTATTAAGTGATTTCATAACTCAACGGGAAGTATTTTTAAAACCTGAAAATATGCGATTTTGGGGTACCCATTTGGTCGGAAATTTTTTCACAAGATTTTTTTGAATAATGAATTTGCCCTATTTTAACTCCTTTAAGCACTATTATGGAAAAGGCCATACTACTTCTAAAATATTAGCCTTGTAACTTGTTTGTTTTACGAGAAAACTTAAATCAAAAATGTGAATTTTTATATTTTTGTCAAAATTTTGTAATTTTATTTCCTATTGCAGATAAACTCAAACTGTTATTGTTTTTAGGTTCAGCCCACCCGAAAACCTAGGTAAACTGATGCTTTTCTTGGTCCAGAGCTTTTAGTTTGGCGGAAATAAAAAAAAATCAAAACTCAAACAATACCCCGAAATCCAAAACTGAGTTCATTTTGAGGACCGGTAGCTCCTAAACCATTTTACACAGGGGACTATAATTAACACGAGAATAAAGCAAGTGCCGCAGGGTATAAAATAAGCTATTAAGTGATTTCATAACTCAACGGGAAGTATTTTTAAAACCTGAAAATATGCGATTTTGAGGTAAATTTTTTCACAAGATTTTTTTGAATAATGAATTTGCGCTATTTTAACTCCTGTAAGCACTATTATGGAAAAGGCCATACTACTTCTAAAATATTAGCCTTGTAACTTGTTTGGTTTACGAGAAAACTTAAATCAAAAATGTGAATTTTTAAATTTTTTGTAAACTTTTTTCCTATTGCAGATAAACTTAAACTGTTATTGGTTTTAGGTTTAGCGCACCCGAAAACCTAGGTAAACTGATGCTTTTCTTGGTCCAGAGCTTTTAGTTTGGCGGAAATAAAAAAAAATCAAAACTCAAACAATACCCCGAAATCCAAAACTGAGTTCACTTTGAGAACCGGTAGCTCCTAAACCATTTTACACAGGGGACTATAATTAACACGAGAATAAAGCAAGTGCGGCAGGGTATAAAATAAGCTATTAAGTGATTTCATAACTCAACGGGAAGTATTTTTAAAACCTGAAAATATGCGATTTTGGGGTACCCATTTGGTCGGAAATTTTTTCACAAGATTTTTTTGAATAATGAATTTGCCCTATTTAAACTCCTGTAAGCACTATTAGTGAAAAGGCCATACTACTTCTAAAATATTAGCCTTGTAACTTGTTTGGTTTACGAGAAAACTTAAATCAAAAATCTGAAATTTTAAATTTTTTGTAAACTTTTTTCCTATTGCAGGTAAACTTAAACTGTTATTGTTTCTAGGTTTAGCACACCCGAAAACCTAGGTAAACTGATGCTTTTCTTGGTCCAGAGCTTTTAGTTTGGCGGAAATAAAAAAAAATCAAAACTCAAACAATACCCCGAAATCCAAAACTGAGTTCACTTTGAGGACCGGTAGCTCCTAAACCATTTTACACAGGGGACTATAATTAACACGAGAATAAAGCAAGTGCCGCAGGGTATAAAATAAGCTATTAAGTGATTTCATAACTCAACGGGAAGTATTTTTAAAACCTGAAAATATGCGATTTTGGGGTACCCATTTGGTCGGAAATTTTTTCACAAGATTTTTTTGAATAATGAATTTGCGCTATTTTAACTCCTGTAAGCACTATTATGGAAAAGGCCATACTACTTCTTAAATATTAGCCTTGTAACTTGTTTGGTTTAAGAGAAAACTTAAATCAAAAATGTGAATTTTTAAATTTTTTGTAAACTTTTTTCCTATTGCAGATAAACTTAAACTGTTATTGGTTTTAGGTTTAGCGCACCCGAAAATCTAGGTAAACTGATGCTTTTCTTGGTCCAGAGCTTTTAGTTTGGCGGAAATAAAAAAAAATCAAAACTCAAACAATACCCCGAAATCCAAAACTGAGTTCACTTTGAGAACCGGTAGCTCCTAAACCATTTTACACAGGGGAATATAATTAACACGAGAATAAAGCAAGTGTAGCAGGGTATAAAATAAGCTATTAAGTGATTTCATAACTCAACGGGAAGTATTTTTAAAACCTGAAAATATGCGATTTTGGGGTACCCATTTGGTCGGAAATTTTTTCACAAGATTTTTTTGAATAATGAATTTGCCCTATTTTAACTCCTGTAAGCACTATTATGGAAAAGGCCATACTACTTCTAAAATATTAGCCTTGTAACTTGTTTGTTTTACGAGAAAACTTAAATCAAAAATGTGAATTTTTAAATTTTTGTCAAAATTTTGTAATTTTATTTCCTATTGCAGATAAACTCAAACTGTTATTGTTTTTAGGTTCAGCGCACCCGAAAACCTAGGTAAACTGATGCTTTTCTTGATCCAGAGCTTTTAGTTTGGCGGAAATAAAAAAAAATCAAAACTCAAACAATACCCCGAAATCCAAAACTGAGTTCACTTTGAGAACCGGTAGCTCCTAAACCATTTTACACAGGGGACTATTTTTAACACGAGAATAAAGCAGGTGCCGCAGGGTATAAAATAAGCTATTCAGTGATTTCATAACTCAACGGGAAGTATTTTTAAAACCTGAAAATATGCGATTTTGGGGTACCCATTTGGTCGGAAATTTTTTCACAAGATTTTTTTGAATAATGAATTTGCCCTATTTAAACTCCTGTAAGCACTATTAGTGAAAAGGCCATACTACTTCTAAAATATTAGCCTTGTAACTTGTTTGGTTTACGAGAAAACTTAAATCAAAAATGTGAATTTTTAAATTTTTTGTAAACTTTTTTCCTATTGCAGATAAACTTAAACTGTTACTGTTTTTAGGTTTAGCGCACCCGAAAACCTAGGTAAACTGATGCTTTTCTTGGTCCAGAGCTTTTAGTTTGGCGGAAATTAAAAAAAAATCAAAACACAAACAATACCCCGAAATCCAAAACTGAGTTCACTTTGAGAACCGGTAGCTCCTAAACCATTTTACACAGGGGACTATAATTAACACGAGCATAAAGCAAGTGCCACAGGGTATAAAATAAGCTATTAAGTGATTTCATCACTCAACGGGAAGTATTTTTAAAACTTGAAAATATGCGATTTTGGGGTACCCATTTGGTCGGAAATTTTTTCACAAGATTTTTTTGAATAATGAATTTGCCCTATTTTAACTCCTGTAAGCACTATTGTGGAAAAGGCCATACTACTTCTAAAATGTTGGCCTTGTAACTTGTTTGGTTTACGAGAAAACTTAAATCAAAATTGTGAATTTTTAAATTTTTTGTAAACTTTTTTCCTATTGCAGATAAACTTTAACTGTTATTGTTTTTAGGTTAAGCGCACCCGAAAACCTAGGTAAACTGATGCTTTTCTTCGTCCAGAGCTTTTAGTTTGGCAAAAATTAAAAAAAATCAAAACTCAAACAATGCACCGAAATCCAAAAATGAGTTCACTTTGAGAACCGGTAGCTCCTAAACCATTTTAGACAGGGGACTATAATTAACACGAGAATAAAGCAAGTGCCGCAGGGTATAAAATAAGCTATTAAGTGATTTCATATCTCAACGGGAAGTATTTTTATAACCTGAAAATATGCGATTTTGGGGTACCCATTTGGTCGGAAATTTTTTCACAAGATTTTTTTGAATAATGAATTTGCCCTATTTTAAATCCTGTAAGCACTATTATGGAAAAGGCCATACTACTTCTAAAACATTAGCCTTGTAACTTGTTTGGTTTACGAGAAAACTTAAATCAAACATGTGAATTTTTAAATTTTTTGTAAACTTTTTTCCTATTGCAGATAAACTTAAACTGTTATTGTTCTTAGGTTTAGCGCACCCGAAAACCTAGGTAAACTGATGCTTTTCTCGGTCCAGAGCTTTTAGTTTGGCGGAAATAAAAAAAAATTAAAATTCAAACAATACGCCGAAATCCAAAACTGAGTTCACTTTGAGAACCGGTAGCTCCTAAACTATTTTACACAGGGGACTATAATTAACACGAGAATAAAGCAAGTGCCAATAACTTTAATAACTCAACGGAAAGTATTTTTAAAACCTGAAAATATGCGATTTTGGGGTACCCATTTGGTCGGAAATTTTTTCACAAGATTTTTTTGAATAATGAATTTACCCTATTTTAACTCCTGTAAGCACTATTATGGAAAAGGCCATACTACTTCTAAAATATTAGCCCTGTAACTTGATTGGTTTACGAGAAAACTTAAATCAAAAATGTGAATTTTTTAATTTTTTGTAAACTTTTTTCCTATTGCAGATAAACTTAAACTGTTATTGTTTTTAGGTTTAGCGCACCCGAAAACCTAGGTAAACTGATGCTTTTCTTGGTCCAGAGCTTTTAATCTGGCGGAAATAAAAAAAAATCAAAACTCAAACAATACCCCGAAATCCAAAACTGAGTTCAATTTGAGAACCGGTAGCTCCTAAACCATTTTACACAGGGGACTATAATTAACACGAGAATAAAGCAAGTGCCGCAGGGTATAAAATAAGCTATTAAGTGATTTCATAACTCAACGGGAAGTATTTTTAAAACCTGAAAATATGCGATTTTGGGGTACCCTATTGGTCGGAAATTTTTTCACAAGATTTTTTTGAATAATGAATTTGCCCTATTTTAACTCCTGTAAGCACTATTATGGAAAAGGCCATACTACTTCTAAAATATTAGCCTTGTAACTTGTTTGGTTTACGAGAAAACTTAAATCAAAAATGTGAATTTTTAAATTTTTTGTAAACTTTTTTCCTATTGCAGATAAACTTAAACTGTTATTGTTTTTAGGTTTAGCGCACCCGAAAACCTAGGTAAACTGATGCTTTTCTTGGTCCAGAGCTTTTAGTTTGGCGGAAATTAAAAAAAATCAAAACTCAAACAATACCCCGAAATCCAAAACTGAGTTCACTTTGAGAACCGGTAGCTCCTAAACCATTTTACACAGGGGACTATAATTAACACGAGAATAAAGCAAGTGCCAATAACTTTAATAACTCAACGGAAAGTATTTTTAAAACCTGAAAATATGCGATTTTGGGTTACCCATTTGGTCGGTAATTTTTTCACAAGATTTTTTTGAATAATGAATTTGCCCTATTTTAACTCCTGTAAGCACTATTATGGAAAAGACCATACTACTTCTAAAATATTAGCCTTGTAACTTGTTTGGTTTACGAGAAAACTTAAATCAAAAATGTGAATTTTTAAATTTTTGTAAACTTTTTTCCTATTGCAGATAAACTTAAACTGTTATTGTTTTTAGGTTTAGCGCACCCGAAAACCTAGGTAAACTGATGCTTTTCTTGGTCCAGAGCTTTTAATCTGGCGGAAATAAAAAAAAATCAAAACTCAAACAATACCCCGAAATCCAAAACTGAGTTCAATTTGAGAACCGGTAGCTCCTAAACCATTTTACACAGGGGACTATAATTAACACGAGAATAAAGCAAGTGCCGCAGCGTATAAAATAAGCTATTAAGTGATTTCATAACGCAAAGGGAAGTATTTTTAAAACCTGAAAATATGCGATTTTGGGGTACCCATTTGGTCGGAAATTTTTTCACAAGATTTTTTTGAATAATGAATTTGCCCTATTTTAATTCCTGTAAGCACTATTATGGAAAAGGCCATACTACTTCTAAAATATTAGCCCTGTAACTTGTTTGGTTTACGAGAAAACTTAAATCAAAAATGTGAATTTTTTAATTTTTTGTAAACTTTTTTCCTATTGCAGATAAACTTAAACTGTTATTGTTTTTAGGTTTAGCGCACCCGAAAACCTAGGTAAACTGATGCTTTTCTTGGTCCAGAGCTTTTAATCTGGCGGAAATAAAAAAAAATCAAAACTCAAACAATACCCCGAAATCCAAAACTGAGTTCAATTTGAGAACCGGTAGCTCCTAAACCATTTTACACAGGGGACTATAATTAACACGAGAATAAAGCAAGTGCCGCAGGGTATAAAATAAGCTATTAAGTGATTTCATAACTCAACGGGAAGTATTTTTAAAACCTGAAAATATGCGATTTTGGGGTACCCTATTGGTCGGAAATTTTTTCACAAGATTTTTTTGAATAATGAATTTGCCCTATTTTAACTCCTGTAAGCACTATTATGGAAAAGGCCATACTACTTCTAAAATATTAGCCTTGTAACTTGTTTGGTTTACGAGAAAACTTAAATCAAAAATGTGAATTTTTAAATTTTTTGTAAACTTTTTTCCTATTGCAGATAAACTTAAACTGTTATTGTTTTTAGGTTTAGCGCACCCGAAAACCTAGGTAAACTGATGCTTTTCTTGGTCCAGAGCTTTTAGTTTGGCGGAAATTAAAAAAAATCAAAACTCAAACAATACCCCGAAATCCAAAACTGAGTTCACTTTGACAACCGGTAGCTCCTAAACCATTTTACACAGGGGACTATAATTAACACGAGAATAAAGCAAGTGCCAATAACTTTAATAACTCAACGGAAAGTATTTTTAAAACCTGAAAATATGCGATTTTGGGTTACCCATTTGGTCGGTAATTTTTTCACAAGATTTTTTTGAATAATGAATTTGCCCTATTTTAACTCCTGTAAGCACTATTATGGAAAAGACCATACTACTTCTAAAATATTAGCCTTGTAACTTGTTTGGTTTACGAGAAAACTTAAATCAAAAATGTGAATTTTTAAATTTTTTGTAAACTTTTTTCCTATTGCAGATAAACTTAAACTGTTATTGGTTTTAGGTTTAGCGCACCCGAAAACCTAGGTAAACTGATGCTTTTCTTGGTCCAGAGCTTTTAGTTTGGCGGAAATAAAAAAAAATCAAAACTCAAACAATACCCTGAAATCCAAAACTGAGTTCACTTTGAGAACCGGTAGCTCCTAAACCATTTTACACAGGGGACTATAATTAACACGAGAATAAAGCAAGTGCGGCAGGGTATAAAATAAGCTATTAAGTGATTTCATAACTCAACGGGAAGTATTTTTAAAACCTGAAAATATGCGATTTTGGGGTACCCATTTGGTCGGAAATTTTTTCACAAGATTTTTTTGAATAATGAATTTGCCCTATTTTAACTCCTGTAAGCACTATTATGGAAAAGGCCATACTACTTCTAAAATATTAGCCTTGTAACTTGTTTGTTTTACGAGAAAACTTAAATCAAAAATGTGAATTTTTAAATTTTTGTCAAAATTTTGTAATTTTATTTCCTATTGCAGATAAACTCAAACTGTTATTGTTTTTAGGTTCAGCGCACCCGAAAACCTAGGTAAACTGATGCTTTTCTTGATCCAGAGCTTTTAGTTTGGCGGAAATAAAAAAAAATCAAAACTCAAACAATACCCCGAAATCCAAAACTGAGTTCACTTTGAGAACCGGTAGCTCCTAAACCATTTTACACAGGGGACTATTTTTAACACGAGAATAAAGCAGGTGCCGCAGGGTATAAAATAAGCTATTCAGTGATTTCATAACTCAACGGGAAGTATTTTTAAAACCTGAAAATATGCGATTTTGGGGTACCCATTTGGTCGGAAATTTTTTCACAAGATTTTTTTGAATAATGAATTTGCCCTATTTTAACTCCTGTAAGCACTATTAGTGAAAAGGCCATACTACTTCTAAAATATTAGCCTTGTAACTTGTTTGGTTTACGAGAAAACTTAAATCAAAAATCTGAATTTTTCAATTTTTTGTAAACTTTTTTCCTATTGCAGATAAACTTAAACTGTTATTGTTTTTAGGTTTAGCGCACCCGAAAACCTAGGTAAACTGATGCTTTTCTTGGTCCAGAGCTTTTAGTTTGGCGGAAATTAAAAAAAATCAAAACTCAAACAATACCCCGAAATCCAAAACTGAGTTCACTTTGAGAACCGGTAGCTCCTAAACCATTTTACAAAGGGGACTATTTTTAACACGAGAATAAAGCAGGTGCCGCAGGGTATAAAATAAGCTATTCAGTGATTTCATAACTTAACGGGAAGTATTTTTAAAACCTGAAAATATGCGATTTTGGGGTACCCATTTGGTCGGAAATTTTTTCACAAGATTTTTTTTAATAATGAATTTGCCCTATTTAAACTCCTGTAAGCACTATTATGGAAAAGGCCATACTACTTCTAAAATATTAGCCTTGTAACTTGTTTGTTTTACGAGAAAACTTAAATCAAAAATGTGAATTTTTAAATTTTTGTCAAAATTTTGTAATTTTATTTCCTATTGCAGATAAACTCAAACTGTTATTGTTTTTAGGTTCAGCGCACCCGAAAACCTAGGTAAACTGATGCTTTTCTTGATCCAGAGCTTTTAGTTTGGCGGAAATAAAAAAAAATCAAAACTCAAACAATACCCCGAAATCCAAAACTGAGTTCACTTTGAGAACCGGTAGCTCCTAAACCATTTTACACAGGGGACCATTTTTAACACGAGAATAAAGCAGGTGCCGCAGGGTATAAAATAAGCTATTCAGTGATTTCATAACTCAACGGGAAGTATTTTTAAAACCTGAAAATATGCGATTTTGGGGTACCCATTTGGTCGGAAATTTTTTCACAAGATTTTTTTGAATAATGAATTTGCCCTATTTAAACTCCTGTAAGCACTATTAGTGAAAAGGCCATACTACTTCTAAAATATTAGCCTTGTAACTTGTTTGGTTTACGAGAAAACTTAAATAAAAAATCTGAATTTTTAAATTTTTTGTAAACTTTTTTCCTATTGCAGATAAACTTAAACTGTTATTGTTTTTAGGTTTAGCGCACCCGAAAACCTAGGTAAACTGATGCTTTTCTTGGTCCAGAGCTTTTAGTTTGGCGGAAATAAAAAAAAATCAAAACTCAAACAATACCCCGAAATCCAAAACTGAGTTCACTTTTAGAACCGGTAGCTCCTAAACCATTTTACACAGGGGACTATAATTAACACGAGAATAAAGCAAGTGCGGCAGGGTATAAAATAAGCTATTAAGTGATTTCATAACTCAACGGAAAGTATTTTTAAAACCTGAAAATATGCGATTTTGGGGTACCCATTTGGTCGGAAATTTTTTCACAAGATTTTTTTGAATAATGAATTTGCCCTATTTTAACTCCTGTAAGCACTATTATGGAAAAGGCCATACTACTTCTAAAATATTAGCCTTGTAACTTGTTTGGTTTACGAGAAAACTTAAATCAAAAATGTGAATTTTTAAATTTTTGTCAAAATTTTGTAATTTTTTTTCCTATAGCAGATAAACTCAAACTGTTATTGTTTTTAGGTTCAGCGCACCCGAAAACCTAGGTAAACTGGTGTAAGCACTATTATGGAAAAGGCCATACTACTTCTAAAATATTAGCCTTGTAACTTGGTTGGTTTACGAGAAAACTTAAATCAAAAATGTGAATTTTTAAATTTTTGTCAAAATTTTGTAAACTTATTTCTTATTGCAGATAGACTCAAACTGTTATTGTTTTTAGTTCAGCGCACTCGAAGAACTAGGTAAACTGGTGCTTTTCTTGGTCCAAAGCTTTTAGTTTAGGCGAAATTAAAAAAAATCAAAACGTAAACAATACCCCAAAATCCAAAACTGAGTTCACTTTGAGAACCGGTAGCTCCTAAACCAATTTACACAGGGGACTATAATTAACACGAGAATGAAGCAAGTGCCGCAAGGTATAAAATAAGCTATTAAGTGATTTGATAACTCAACGGGAAGTATTTTTAAAACCTGAAAATATGCGATTTTGGGGTACCCATTTGGTCGGAAATTTTTTCATAAGATTTTTTTGAATTATGTATTTGCCCTATTTTAATTCCTCTAAGTCCTATTATAGAAAAGGTCATACTTCTTCTAAAATATTAGGCTTGTAACTTGTTTGATTTACGAGAAAATTTAAATCAAAAATATGAATTTTTAAATTTACATCAAAATTTTGTATACTTTTTTCCTATTGCAGATAAACTCAAACTGTTATTGTTCTTAGGTTCAGCGCATACGAAAACCTCCAGAGCTTTTAGTTTGGCGGAAATAAAAAAAAAAATCAAAACTCAAACAATACCCCGAAATCCAAAACTGAGTTCACTTTGAGAACCGGTAGCTCCTAAACCAATTTAGAGAGGGGTCTATAATTAACACGAGAATAAAGCAAGTGCCAAAAGGTATAAAATTAGCCATAAAGTGATTTAATAACTCAACGGAAAGTATTTTTAAAACCTGAAAATATGCGATTTTAGGGTACCCGTTTGGTCTAAAATTTTTTCACAAGATTTTTTTGAATGATGAATTTGCTATATTTTAATTCCTGTAAGTCCTATTATGGGAAAGGCCATACTACTTTTAAGATATTAGCCTTGTAACTTGTTTGGTCTACGAGAAAACTAAAATCAAAAATAAGAATTTTTAAATTTTTGTCAAAATTTTGTAAATTTTTTTCCTATTGCAGATAAACTCAAACTGTTATTATCTTTAGGTTCAGCGCATCCGAAAACCTAAATACAAGTTTATTGCTATGCTATTCTTGGTCCAAAGCTTTTAGTTTAGGCGAAATAAAAAAAAGCAAAACTTAAACAATGCCTTGAAATTTAAAACTCAGTTCACTTTGAGAACCGGTAGCTCCTAATTAATTTAGAGTGGGGACTATAATTAACACGAGAATAAGGCAAGTGCCAAAAGGTATAAAATAAGCAATAAAGTGATTTAAAAACTCAACGGAAAGTATTTTTAAAACCTGAAAATTAGCGATTTTAGGGTACCCATTTTTAAAAAAAATTAATTTGCCCGATTTTAATTCCTTTAAGTCCTATTATGGAAAAGGCCCTACTCCTTCTAAAATATTAGGCTTGTAACTTGTTTGGTTTACCAGAAAACTTAAATCAAAAGTGTGAATTTTTAAATTTTTGTAAACTTTTTTCCTATTGCAGATAAACTCAAACTGTTATTGTTTTTGGATTCAGCGCACCCAAAAACCTAGGTAAACTGATGCTTTTCTTTGTCCAAAGCTTTTAGTTTGGCAGAAATAAAAAAAAATCAAAACTCAAACAATACCCCGAAATCCAAAACTGAGTTCACTTTGAGAACCGGTAGCTCCTAAAGCAATTTAGAGAGGGGTCTATAATTAACACGAGAATAAAGCAAGCGCCAAAAGGTATAAAATTGGCTATAAAGTGATTTAATAACTCAACGGAAAGTATTTTTAAAACCTGAAAATATGCGATTTTAGGGTACCCATTTGGTCGGAAATTTTTTCGTTAGAATTTTTTGAAAAATGAATTTGCCCTATTTTAATTCCTGTAAGTCTTATTATGGAACAGGCTATTTACTTCTAAAATATTAGCCTTGTAACTTGCTTGGTTTACGAGAAAACTAAAATCAAAAATGATAAATTTTAAATTTTTGTCAAAATTTTGTAAACTTTTTTCGTATTGCAAATAAACTCAAACTGTTATTGTTTTTAGGTTCAGCGCATCCGAAAACCTTGGTAAACTGGTGCTATTCTTGGTCCAAAGCTTTTAGTTTAGGCGAAATAAAAAAAAGCATAACTAAAACAATGCCCCGAAATTTAAAACTGAGTTCACTTTGAGAACCGGTAGCTCCTAAACCAATTTAGAGAGGGGACTCCTTCTCCACTCATTTTTATTTAAAAATCCAGAAAACCAACCACAGAAGTGAACTGCAAAAACCAAAGAAGTTTTTCCCGAAAATGAGGTTAATTCGGCACTGCGGCAGAGAAAACGTAATACCTAGTTAGTTTGATTAGGCCTTTAAAATGAAAAAGTAGTTCGTTTGTACCAAAGTAAACATGGCAATGATGCACACGATCAAGGGCAGGTTGAAAAATACAGCGGTCAAATAGCATGCGATGTGATCTATCCCGGGATCGATCACATCGCTTAGGATAACGTTCCTTCCCTCACAATTCATAAATTGGGGTCCAGGAACATACTGCCTGTACACCCTGGATCTCTCTTAGACGAATGCATTTAGAAAGAGAAAATAATAGTAACTATGTTATTTAAGCTCGCAGAAACGCGCCTTATGTTATATGTAGTTACTCGCAAAAATACCGGTCACCCTGAGCCGCGTTCATAGAATCCCTTCTATTTCTATGGCCGCGTTCGACCTTAGGTGCAAGTAGCACAGGCTGGAATTTATAGTCGATCCTGAAGGCCTGCCTTCGGTGAGGATTCCTTGAGGGCTCCTCATTGAGTCCGTTTTGTAAAGTCTTCCTCGAGAAAGGCTTGCTGAAGGCCACTCTGAGGTCGCGCAATATATGGCAACGTTGCATTTTTGCTGTTTTTTTTTTGTTGGCCAATGCCAAAGAGGTTTGAGCGAAAACAGGATTTTGTGTGGTCAACTGTGGTGGATGTCAAGAATGTGTGATTTTAGGAAAGGAGTACTTGTGTTTACTGGTGGCAAAATTTTTCATTGGAGTAAAAAAGAAACAGATGCATCCCAGCAAACACAAATCGTCGGCATTGAATCGGGCCAATGGCGACAACGTCGGCAGTTTGTCGGCATCGGCGACTACACTCTGGCCCGATGTTGGTCAGATTGCGATTTTCAGTTTTCGGTCAATAATCGGCAACTAACGGAGGTCCACATTACTACAGTCGACTTTATGCCGACACCACTTTAGGACCGATGATGATCCGATTGGAACTTTCTTTAATCGGTCAAGAATCGGCAACTGACGATGACCCGATTTACTATAGTCGACTTTATGCCGATGACCACTTTATCTGCTTTAGGGCCGACGATGGTCCGATTGGAACTTTGTTTGATTGATCGAGAATCAGCAACCGACGATGGTCCGATTACGTCACCTTAAAATTTTTAAACTGCTTAATAGTTTCTTCCTAGTATGTAGAGATGGCGCTGATGTCACTATGTTCCCTGTACAGTGGAAGATAATATTATATATATAATGACCAAAGATATTTCAAAACTAGAATACGGACTTGACAAGATGGTGGTACTTCTCTACAAGAATCACCTCTTCGGCCACTTAAACCAGCCCGACTGGTTAAGCACCCGCATTATCGAAACTTTGTAGTTTGCCAATGTCGGACCGCTTTAAGCTACCACCGATGGACCTCCTTCAATCGCCGACGTTGGACCGCTTTAGGAAACCAATGTCGGACTTGAATAGTTTACCGATGTCGGGCCGAGACCAGCTTGCCTACGTTAGACCGACAAAATTAAGCAGTTATGGGCGGATGGTCGGTACCATGTGGTTAAACCATATGGAACCTTAATCGTACGGCGATGGTATGCCGATGTCAGCAAAAAGTAAAATTTACCATTGGTCCGACGACAGGCCACAAAACGGACAAAAAATACTGCTGGTCCAATGTCGTAAATCGACGTCGTGCCAATGACGACAAATTCGGCAATCGACTTCGGACCGACGAAGGCCCGAAGGAATCGTGTTTGCTGGGATCTTTTTCAGTCAGTCTTTAAACTTCAAAAGTGAGCAGTCCGATTCATTGCCGGTGTTTGCTGGAGATGCCACATCACTTCAAAGAAAAAAAAAGGGCATGGGAAGAAATAACCAAAATTACAACTGCAATTTTTTTGCATGATTGAATTGAATCGTCGGTTTTTGGAACGTCTTTTCAGAAATCTATGAGGTACCTATATTTTCTCAACTTGGTGGTGAGAGAAAACTACTCTTCAAAAATCACACCAACAATAACACATAAAACCTGAACCTAACCTGAAAAACACGATCCAAGGCCTCCTTAAGGTAGCTTCCGAGCTACCTTGGCCTTTACTCAAACTTAAGGCTTCCTTCAGCGACTATAAAATGCATTTCCGACTTTAAGAGATCCTCAAAGACCACTCAGCCTTAAGGAAGCCTTGAGGATCGTCTATAAATTCCAGCCACAGAGTACCGAACAGACAGGTGATCCGTGCAAGTAGCTCCAAAAAAGTAAACTGCATCCTTCTAAAATTTTGATAAGGCTTTAGTGACTTGCCATATAAAAAAAAAGAGATAGCAACAGAAGCGGCATGCATTGAGTGTGACGGAGGTCTAAGCTGTATAGAAAAAGCCGCAATATTCGCGATCTTTAAATCATCTGTTGGGAAACCGGTGTTACAAAGCTCCAAAAATTAGGTAGGGGCAGTTGCGGGGTATAGGCTGAAGTAACTGTGGCACAAGTTTTCGCGCACGTAATCAAAAATTGATTCAAGACGGACGTCTACTGCATATCTCAGACATACAGCGTTTATAACCGCGATCAAAATAATGTTTCTTCTTATTATTTTTCGTAAATGTTGTTTATAAAATAGTTAAAAAAGGTTATTGGAGCAATGCAGATTACAAAAATGTAAGAAATTCTTTATTTTATATTTAAATTAGTTTAATTTATATGTAAAAGGCCTACTTCATTTAAGAAGGTTGTGTCATTGCCCAAAAAGAGCGTGAATGTCCTAGCTCGAACGAGGATCTGTTACCATCTGGTTACCATACATACCGGTATGCTCTATTAACCTCGCAAAAACCGACCTTTTGACCCTTGGCCTTTGAAGGTTTACTCACCTTTATTGTAAATAAAAGTAAGAGGTTAACCTATGATTTTTTATTTTTAATCGCCCATTTGTGATGTCTTCCAATGAAAAAAAAGCACAGCAATTAATTGCTGAGGCCAAGAAGAAAATGGGCCCTAGAGGTATATTAGCTTCTTTTTTTGGGTAAGTATCATTATTTATTAAAATATTTATTTAGCAAGTAATCGAAGAAGTATTCAATTACCTAGTTTATAGGGACCCCTTAAAATGTTTAAATTTTTTTGAAAACGCTTGTATAAATACCACATATGAGGGTCTAAAGGCGGGATTACCCAGCAACATAAACAATTCTTAAATTTAGTCCATAATTTTATTTCTTTAGCTGTTTTGAGCATAATATGGTAAAGAAATATAAGATTTAAAATTAAGCACTAAATTTAAGAATTGTGCATTACATTAAACCCACCTTAATAGACTTTATATAAAAACAGATTAAGAAAGCAGATTACAAAAATTTTGACAGTTTATTTTATTTTATTTACAGGATTACCCCATTACAAATATTATAAATTCAAATGATATAACTTTTATAGTATAACAATGACTAGGTGTTAAGGCTAAAGTTTACAATTGACATTTTTTATAAATTGGTTTAAGGTTAATTTAAAAAACTCAAAGCCCTATTAAATGGATTATGACGACCTAGTTTGTTGGATGATAATCAGTGTGAAAAAGCTCATAGCTCAGCTCATAGTTTTTGAGATTTTTTTGGGGAATATTAATTTTTATTTGACTATAAGTAAGTCTGGACTTTGTATACTGTTATTCAAAAATTTAAATACAAACATTATGTCATATTGTAATTTTCTTTTCTGCAATGTTTTATTATTAATTATGTCTAAAGTCATTTATCATAGTTTTCACCTCCAAGCGATAAGCAACATGCTTTAAAAATTTATTCTGAACCCTTCCTAGGGTTTCAATATGGTTTAGGTCTTCAGGTGACCATACAACTGACCCAAATTCTAAATGACATCTGACTAACGAACAATAAACAATATTGCAAGTGGTAATAGATAAATGTTTGCATTTTCGCAGTGTAAAGCCCAGCATTTGCAATCGCTTTTGTCTGATCTGAAACATGATTGTTAAAGGTAAAATTATTACTAAAGGTAAGCTCAAATCTTTGACATATTCTACATATTTAGAGTGTTGTTATTTAAAACATAGTTATTAACAAACTTTGTGTGCCCTTTCTAAAGGGATATATAGAAATACTTATCAACCTTCACTTTTAAATTTCTGGCACCCTTCCCATAACCTTTTTATGTTATCCTGTAAAGTCTGAAGATCACTATTAGTTGTTAAGGTTCTGTAAATTTTGAGGTCATACGTAAACAGCATTGATACCAGAGTTTATAAAATATCTTTAATAAAATTATTAAATAATAATGGGTAACAGGGCCCCCCTTGTGGAACACCTGGGTGCACTAGAATTACTTTGTATATATAGTAAAAAAATTTTAGTCTTTGCCATCTCCCATTTAATAAACTGGATAACCATTTAAGGAATTCTTTCAAAAAATCATATTCCTCCAATTTTGCTAACAAGATGTTAAAATTGACTTTGTCAAAGGCCTTGGCAAAATCCATGATATTTGTTTTCCAAAGCCTTAAACAGATCCACTTCATATGTAATCAAATTTGTAATAATTGCTGGAAAATCCATGTTGGGTTTTCATGTTCCTTATCCCCAAAAGCCCCCGTATACCAATATACCAAATCGGACAAACTTAGGTGTTTTCCCCTCTCCACTCCCCTCGTAGGGGGAGGGGTCTGATAATGACATATAAAGCCCTATGCTCACCAACGCGTGCCCATGCAGGGTTTTTTGAAGCGCGCGTGTTGACCTTGAAAATGAAGGGTGAAAAGTTGCATGCCTTTTCTGTTCACACTGATGCATCTTTTTTACACAGAATAATAATAGGTTAAATCTGGTGACTTCTGGTTCCAAAGGTACTTTCGGGTAATAATAAAGAGTAGGAGTGGTGTGGTGTAGGAGTGGAGTGAGAGTGTGGCAGAGTGTTTGGAATGAAATTGTAATAGTCGAACGCTTTGGAGTAAAACTTGCAAGCTGTAAGTTAACTTAACCTTTAATTAGGTGTTCTCTGCGTGTTTTCGTTTGGTGTACAAACAAAAACAAATCTTTGCTGATTCTAAATGGAATTTTTCGAAAATGTTCCTCTTATTGAGGGTCCAATTAACTTCCAAAAGTATATTTTGTATAATGATCTGTATAATAAAGGACCCGTGGTTTTAGAAAAAGTTGCCAATTCATTTAATTAAAACTGAGTGTACAAAATAATTTAAAAAAGCCTCGAAAAAGCACATAATGTGGCCGAATGACTAACTAATTATTATTAATATTAAAAATTTTGTTAATTTTTAGAACAATTTTAATATTCATTTTTTCGTCGCTAAAATTAAATTTTTACTATAATATCTAACCGTAATAATTTAAAGCTGTTGTGAATGATTAAATTTAAATGAAACACTATATTATCCATGAAAGTAGTTATATTATATCCTCTATAGGTAAGTGACAAAATGTATGTAGAAGAATGTATAATAAAGACTTGTGTGACTCGCTTAACTGGCAACTTGTTAATTGTGGTATCTGAAATAAGTAAAAAACAAATAACAGAAAAAATATTTTTCATGTAAAGCGTTGTCCTATTTAGTATTCAAACCCAGGCAAAAAACCCCATAAATTCTCATGAAAGTTGGTGAGTTTTCGTATCGTTTTATAGCTATAAAAACTGATATAGAAACAACAAAATTTACGAGATTTGTCTTAGTTTTTTTACAAGTTTGTTCCACATACCACATAGAAACCATATAAAACCTGATACTGGTTTATGGACATTTTTTTAGGTATATTTCATTATATTTAGTTACATCATAATTTAAATAATGTAAAAATGGATAAACTCATCCAATATTCAAGTTCTCTTTCTGTTGTTGACGTGCACATTATGGAGCTGATGAATACTACATCTTCACAACAGTACAGTTGTTCACTTTCCATACTTCCTGGCTTTTAAGTTGATACATGCATGATGATGACATGGTAAAACGGTTCATTTGCTGAAATTTTTCAAGTGGGTTTATTGTGATGGCAGGAACCAACACAGAATTGTAGTTCTTGGCCTAAAAATAAAAATAAAGTTACAGATCAAGCAGAAAAACCCTTGTGTCAATACCCAGAGAGTATGTGAGGATATTTTTGGGCAATTAGAATAAGTTACATTAATTGACAATAGGTAGGTACACAAGATTTGTCTGTTGTTAGCACCTCGGTGAAATAATTTTTTTAAATGGGCTCAAAGGATAATAGACAATATGTTTGCTCATCTCTTGTTTATTATTTTATAGCCTCAAGTTGAGACATTGTAACTACCTATATGTGTTATAATATTCTATCTATAAATTCAAATTAACTACAAGCTTTGGCTTAAGTACGACAGTCACTCCACCTTCGTACTTAGGAGAGGAGGAGAAAGGGCTTAGTGGCTCAAGTCCCTGCCAAGAGCCATTCAATATCACCTCCTAAAGATTGAATTTTTTCCCAAAATCAAGAAAAAAATTATGTTCTGTAGACTATGCTGTTGTTCAAGCCCCCCCCTCAGAAACAATATCTGCATATGCCACTGGTCCGAATCTTTTTCCCACAGGCTGTTGTAGCTTATTATCACAAATGTTTAGGTTACAACAGTCGGGAAAAACCTGATCTTTTCAATTTTCACAAGAAAACCAACAAAATTCACTAACCTAATCGAAACCCAAGCTCTAACCAAAGCAACTCAACCACATAAATGGTAAATTGTCATAACTTTTGCCACAGCCTTCATTAGCATATAAATTAACTATGTACTTACTATGGTCTTGGATCCACATCATTTATTTCTTCTTGAAGCTTTCTCAATCAAAAAAACTTTTTCAAAACATAGACAAAAAAAATGAAAATTTGACAAGAGAATGTCATTCTGGAAATAATTTTTTCAAATTTAAAAAAAATGTCCCTAGAATTCCCCTGACATGCATGCGATTCTCGTGGAAAAATAGAACATGTTCTATTTTCAATGTTGGCATTCCCGCGTGCATCTAAAAATATATTTTTCATTTTTAACACATTTTCTCATGATAAATCTGAAAAATAATTTATTTGCTGCACTTTCCTGGTAAAACTGTTTACTCAACAAATTACTCAATTTTCTTTCATTTTATCAAAGTTTAAAAAAAATATTTTAGGTTTTAGGTTAGCCCATGCAGGGTGCTTTGAAGACCAAATATACAGCATATTATCCTTTTCTGTGAAACACAGACTTCTTTACCTGAACCCCATATTAGAAGTCCATATGTTATGATTTTGAGAAGTAAAACAATGTTATTGTTTCTAGGAAAACTTGTTACATTATGCGATGCGCGTTACTAAGCCGCAGTTACTGTTAACTCTTGCTGATATTTATTGAGAGTGATCCTCAAAGTTTAAGGTAGAATCTAAATAGATCCCCAGAAATTTTACTGCCCTGTTCGACTATAGTTTTGACTGTTACAGAGATTCATCAGTCCTGTTCTTTTGCTAAATGTCACCAGACCAGTTTTTCCTGTATTTAGTTTAAGGTTTTTATCAATGCACCACTGTTTCATTTGTTTAGCCGTATAACTGAATTGTTGGTTGTTCAGATGCTGTTGCTATCATCTGCAAATTGACAGAGTAAATCGTTGAGAATGTTTTCGTCAAGGTTATTTACATACAGCAATAACAGGATTGGTCCCAAAATGGACCCTTGTGGGATTCCCTGTTCCAGTGAGAAAGGCTCCGAGTAGTGTTTATTGTCCATTTCTTAAATACACACTTGCTTTCTGTGTGTCAAGTAAGACTTGGTTAGATCATAGCATGGGCCCCGAATACCATATCGGTATAGTTGCTCCATGAGAATTTCATTGAAAATAGTGTCACCATGTCAAATTGTGCAATTTTCAGATTTAAGTTTCACTAAATATGTTTCAGTTTTATAGGAAAACCTACAATGCTGAGAGGTGGGTGAGAAACGGTTTGGTTATGATATTTGAAAATTAATAACTTTTGAACCAAAGCTGCCATGAATATGGAATTTTCAGATTTGAGTTTCACCAAATATTTTTTTAGTTTTAAAGGAAAAACTACGCTAGTGCGGGGTGGTTAAGGGGGTGATAAAATTTGAACAATAATAACTTTTGAACGAAAGTGTTAAAGGTGTGTTAAAGGAAAAAAACTACGCTAGTCGGTGATGGTTAAGGGTGTGAGAGGTGGTTATGAAATTTGAAAATTAATAACTTGAATATGTAGTTGTCAGATTTAGGTTTCCCTAAATATTTTCGAGTTTTTGAAGGAAAAAAATGACGTTATGGGGGCGTTTATGTATTTATAAATTCATGACTTTTAAAACAAAGCTGCTACCAACATGCAGTTTTCAGATTTGAGTTATACTTGGTGTTTCATAATTTTAGATGCAAAGGCTAATATGGTGAGAGATGGTTTGAAGGGTGAAAGGGGGTTGATTTCTTTCAAAATTCATAACTTTTAAATCAAAGCTGCTACTACAAATATGCAGTTTTTAGATTTAAGTTCCACCAAATATTTTCTAGTTTTAAAGGAAAAAAATATTGGGGGGGCGGTAATTAAAGGGGTGAAACTTATTAACTTTTGACCCCCACCCTTTAACCGATTTGAATAAAATTTGGTATATTTATGTATGTAAGTACGTACATTATTACGAAAAAAACTCGCCTTTACCCACCCTCTTCAAAAGGGAAATACAGAATGTATTTTAAATAATTGGCCAATTTTTAAGGGGTTATAGTTCAGATCAAAATAAGCAAAACACTTCCTATAAATATAGGTGCTATTGGCCACCGCTAATGAGTAGTTAATTAATTTACGAAATTCAAATCTTATTTTCTTACTTTTTTGAAAAGAAATGTTAAAAAATTGATGACAACTCGCACCTTTTCCTATAAAATTTATAAAACAAAATTTATTATGTAGAAAGGATTTACTCAAGCACTTTTAGTTTTTAATACTCACCTACTTATACTTATTACCAAAATTACAACCTTTCAACTACAATAGCAGTTAATTTGCCTCCTACGCTTGCTGGCCCCCCAGAAATCCCAAAATCTGTACGTCCAGCCTTTTCTTTGGGCGCCTTTAACTTGAATCAGATTTAAATAAGTTAGGTAAACGTGGTCATGATCAAAATTGGTTTTATTGGGGCTGTGACACATTCGCAAAAAATTTGGTGGATCCAAAAATTCATTCGTCAGCTTTACTTTATCGTTGCCTACCTTTAGAAGGGTGTTATTTGCATAAAAATTTTTTTCAGTTTTGTACTTTTGTGACTTAGTTTTTATTTTTACGTTTGTACTGTGAGGAAGACAATTTGAACATCTCCTTGAAAATCTATCATGTAATTCGCCGCGCCTGGCCCTTACGGTCTCGTTTGCTATTATAAAGGCTATCATGTCGTGTTGTCGTATTTTGGAAAAAAAACTAGAGTTTTGGGATTTTTTGTTCGGTATATTTCATATTATTATATATATATATATATTATACCCTGTGTTTTTCGTCACTGTACGCTGACCGATGTGGATGTACTTTTCATCTCGTTAACACTTAAAGAGTAAAAAATAAACTAAATAAAAAAAGTTTTAAAATAAAACGATTTTATTTAATTCTGCACTAAAAGGTGAAAAATAATCTTAACTGATGTATTCCTCGATGTATTCTACTAAATAGTGCTTGTATAATAATACATAAAATCGTGAGGCAATGTACTCTTAGACTGGAACCACAGATATATCTGACAGCTCGTTTTTAAAGCATAAAAACAGACTTGTTGCTTTTAATTCTTGACGTTTATTACAGAGGATCCAGTCATACCGACGATGCAGTCGAATGTTTCCAAAGAGCCGCAAATTTGTATAAAATGTCAAAATGTTGGTCCCAAGCGGGCAGCGCTTTTACCGAAGCTGCCACCCTCCATGTTAGACTCGGGGTCAGACACGACGCTGCTATAAATTATGTTGATGCTGCTAATTGTTACAAGAAAACTGACGTTAAAGGTAAATATTTACACTTCGGGCCACATAAAAAGCGTACAGTAGAAGTTAGGTGCAAGTCTGACATATTTAAATTTTGCTAATTGAGGTACTTATTGTAATGACTGGTTATATTTTTTGACAACACAAACACAATTTCATGACGGGACTGATGGTATATTTTCAATATTTTAAGTTTTAAGGTTACTATGCCTATTGCCACAATTTTATTATGAAGACTAGCTGAAGACCCCGCAGCTTTTTCCGCGTTTTTCTTTCCTTAAATGATTATGAATTTTGTCCCCGTATACCGATTTTAATGAAATAAAGCCAATGTCTTGCCCACGGGTCCGAGCAATTCAGTAGTAAAATTCCCATCAAAATCCGTATATTAGTTTCTGCGTGAAGCTGGAACAAACAGACAGACAGCTAAAAAATTAATTTTTGGTATTTATATCGTGTCTTAAGAAGCCGAAAATAAAAATTAAAAAAAAAAATTCAATGTACAGGGTAACCGTCTATAAAATTCCATCTGGGAAAACTTTTTTGTTATTTGTCACTGGAGGATTAATCAAATGACTTATGTAATTATGTAGTTTTCTGTAACATTTTCAGTTTTTTTCCTTAATCACACTCTACACGCAGAGTGGCCATGAAGTTGTTGGCCTGTGTTTTTCATTGAATACCCTGTATATTTTATAAAATTTTCTTCTGATTCCAAAAATATATCATATCTATGTCAAATGTCATGTACAATCTGACATTCATCGGTGATGACGTCACTATTCATCTGTCCATCAGTCGGTGCCACCGAAAACCAAAAAGCGTTGATTTTTAAAAACATGTCCATAGCTCTTATTGAAAAGTTTTTCTTATTTTATTTAAAAACCGCTAAAGAAAAAGGTAACATATTAGGTACTTTTCAGTAAGAAAAAGCCCCCTTAATGACCGGCGGCACCATTAGCATCCAAAAAGATACTGTTTTCTAAACCATCTAAGTATGTGATTTTTAAGAAGTGCTAAATTTTTAACTGAATCAGGCAAATCCCATATTTTGTCTTTCCAAAATGTCATTTTTAATGGAGCGATTCAAAAAGTGCAGAATTTTGTGTCCCACCTTATATTTGAAAATTTCTCCGAGTTCGATCGTCCTCGTAAGTGAAATATGTTTTTAGAAGCGGTGAATTGCTTATTAAAAGCAATTGAAATCTACACTGACATGGGAAGGTTCACGATAGCTGCCAAGCATCATCAAGCAATAGCAGAAATGTACGAAAGTGACGCAATGAATTTGAACAGGTCTGTTGAACACTACGAGCAGGCCGCAGATTACTTCAAAGGGGAAGAAAGCAACTCCTCCGCCAACAAGTGTTTGTTAAAAGTGGCCCAGTATGCCGCCCTAGTTGGAAACTACCACAAATCCATTGAAATTTATCAACAAGCGGCAACGTATGCGTTGTCAAGCTCTCTGCTTAAGTACAGCGCTAAAGAATATCTGTTCCGAGCGGCGCTGTGTCATTTGTGTGTGGACCTTCTGGACGCTCAGCGCGCCCTAGAAAGGTATGTCCAAATTAATCCAGCTTTTCAAGATTGCAGGGAATACAAACTTGTCGCGACGCTAACGGAACATCTCGAGGAACAAAATTTAGACGGATTTACAGACGCTGTCAAAGATTACGATTCCATATCGCGCTTAGATGAGTGGTATACCACCATCTTACTTAGGATAAAAAATCAAATTAACGAACGTCCAGATCTTCGTTAGAGGAATATTAGGGACTTATTAGGGCGATTTTGGTCAAAGGGTTTAACGGTAAATTTCGTTGCTCTTAGGGTTATCTTTTCCAAAAGGTTAAAAATAGTCTTTTTAGAACGTACCCAAAAATAACGTTTGGCAATAAACATAACCTTACCTATCTTGATGTTTTTTCTTTCTTCATCATTAAATCTTTGCATTTGTGTTTAAATCATATTAACCCCACACTTCTCCTAATCACAAAAAAACAAAGTACAAATCAAAAATTAACAAATATTTATAAAACAAACTTTTTAACCTAAAAATCTTCCACCACAAAATCACACCAAGTTTGATTGGTTGGCTTTCTAACGGTAAAGATTGTCGCTATTCGGCGCTAATTAGCGCCACCTTTAATAAAGTTAACAGCGTGACAGCACTAGTGCGCTTGCGCAGAATAAAGGTAAGGGTTTGTTTGAAATTTTGAGACTGATGTGTTTTCAATTAACTCTGTGTTTCTGAAGACGATCAGAGATTGTATTGATCGAAACTTCGTGTATAAATAAAATATACTCAATGGAATTCCGCAACACAGAGGTATTTTCAAAGGTAAGGTTACCAGACTGGCCAAAAACCTGACCAAAATCACCCTATTAAATACTTAAGTGCCTTAATAAGGGAATAAGATATTGCCTTATTTAATCAGTAAAATTTGTTCATAAGCTGTTCTTTTTAATAAATGTTTTCTACATATGACATATCTATGGTTAAGCTTGTGAACATAGCAAATTTTACTGATTAAATAAGGCATTCCGTTATTCCCTTATTAAGGCACGACCCTGTTCAATAAGTCTCTATTAAGTTTAAACTAATCTAAAGTAACATTTTGACGAGAGTTTGATTCGTTAAGGTGCAGGTAGACTGTTGTAGTGTCGTCGTCGTTGCATGGAAGCTCTAGTCAATTTTTTTCCATAGGTAATGCAGAACAGAATATTTTACAGATTAATAGTTATCAATATTTTTTGGTACACTTTTTAATATTATTTACCTTGTTTAATGTTTTAAACAAATATTGGTGATAACAGACCCTCCTGCCGAGTAAGTTCCGTTCCGTTTTTTCTAAATATAAGTTCAAAAATGCTTTAGTTTTAAAATTAGGGTTGATTGGGTACCAAAATAGACAAAATAAAACTTGGGGAAGAAAAAAATGTGGTAATTTTGTGATTTGCATAAATACATACAATCAATAGTGTGTTTAGTGATATTAGCGATAAATTAACAAGGTACTATAAGTAGTATTTATATCTGATCCGCTGATCAATCATTCTTGTTTATTATAATTGCGAAGAAATTAGGCCTTTTGTCTAAGTGACAAAAAGCGCTTACTTTTAGCATTACTTCGCTTGCATGAACAAATTATATCAAATAATTTACCTTTTTAATCTTATATATTGCTTTAGTAGTAACCTTTGGAAAAGTTATAGTACCGTATTATCAGCCGTGGTTGTAGTTAAAAACCCCTTACCCTCACATAGAGATCAGTAGATATTTTTGAGCGCGTATGAAAGAGATGGCAATAACACACAAACTTTAAGCATGGAAGTTATTGCAGACAGTCGATATTTTCAATAAATGAACAACGTATTATATTTACTTACTCCTTAGGAGAGGTTGAAAAAAAAAAAGGCCACAAAAATGTTATTAAATGTGTTTTTGCTTTTTTCTGGACTATTTTGTCTAAAAGTGCTAGCTCGCTGCACTCGTTATTTAAACCAACTCTTGTAAAAAAAAGCACTATTTTAGCCACTAGTTGTGAAAACCACCATTTTAGTCACGGGTGCAAAAAAGGATTTGTGTCCGTTTTTTACCCAAAATTAAGGAGAAATAAAGAGAAAAGTGTTAAATTTTGGTAATATTGAAAAAAATCTAATTATTCTCGCCTAAAAATGAAGCCATTTTTTCCAGTTTTCTCAAAGAGGGTACTTACAAAAAAATTATTTGAAAAAATTGACAAAATATCAATAAACGTCACCAAGTAAAAAGGTTTGTTTCTATGCAAACCATCATTTCCCAGCCGACTTGATTTATAGTGTAAAAATGGTGAGCTGCGGAAAGTGCTGTTCTGTTCGAGATTTTTATAAGTATTTTCCTATTTTTCTTGGATTTTTTGATAAAGGTATTTAAAAAAATTGTGTTTACAACTCGCGGCCAAACTGCGTTTTTTTTACTCTCGTAGTTGGAAAAACTTCTGTGGTCGTCTTGCGATCTTGCCATCCCTCTTATACCTATTCTATCTCTGTCTGCGGTTATTTTCACGAAAAACCTCCGAAGCTTAGAACATACAAGTTTATCTCTCTCATACGCGCCCAAAATTATCGTATTAGTTGCAAAATATAAGAACGAAGTCTGTGGTTATAATCTTGTTAGTGTTAGTAAAAAAATAAAGTTCCAGATTACTATATACCTACTAAGTAGTTGTTTATAAGGAGTAATAAAAGTAATACGACCGCCTTATTTATATACCTACAGATTTTTGATGTAGTGAAAGAAAGAAATTTAAAGATTTGGTGTACTTGATTATAGCTGTCTGTGTTACATTTGGGAGAGAATTACTAGTTTGACGTAAAAAAAGGAGGGAACGTTACTGAATCGCCACTGTATATTGTAGGTAAGTATTATTATTAACATCGGTTGGTAAGGGGATGGGGACATATCGAGGGACATACTTAAATGTAATACCCGGTTTATTTAATTTTATTGCAAACTTTGACTGTCTGCTTTTTCAGGAATATACCTAAATACCACTTATAATACCTTGTTAATTTATTGCTTATGTCACTGAACACACTATCGAGTGTCTATATGTATACAGACACAATATTGTCACCTTTCTTCCCCTTTTTTTCCCGAAGTTTAATTTTGTACTTAGGCTATTTAAATATTAAGAAAAAGCGGAATTTACTCGGTTAATACCAAAGAAATATGTAAGGTGAAACTTTTAACATATTCCAAAGTTTAGCAGGAGCGTCTATTATCAGCATTTAGAAAGTAATTATATCAAAAAATGTGTACAAGAAAATTTTGGTAACTATTTATCTATTAAAATAATCCTTTCTGTATTATCTATGGAAAACAATTCACTACAGCTACAACGCAACTACGACTACACTACCACAGTCTAAATGCACCTTTATGCTACACGGAAAAGCACTATATTGCATGCGAATGTCAAAAATAATTCTGACTTTATTTAAGTCAAGCTGCTCTGGTTGATTCTATGTTCCGAGAATACTAAGTATTTGTTTTTATCGTTCTTAAGTAATGTTTATATGTTATTAATACCCCCCTTCCTATAGTGATTTTTGAATATTTTTATGTATGTGATATTATATTTAGTTAGAGCTTATTTTTAAATGTTTTATTATTTATCTTATTTTTTAATTATGATACATTTATCTATAAGAAACCATCATCAGGGACGCTCACTTTTCCTGCAAATACTAAACATTTTGCCTTTTTGTCCACTATAAAATAAAGGAACGGTTTATTTGCTCTGAAGATTGGAGGTGGAGTTCTATTAGAAAACGCAGCTCCTGAAATAAACGATTTTGTATCAGATGAAGAAGTCGTAAAATATGGATTATATGGGGTGTTGTGGAATATGTGACATACGAGTACGAAAACGTTTTAGTGTCTATGGACAGTAGTTCGTTAAAGTTGGTCATAGAACGCACACTGCCGTTCATAAAAAAACAGGGACTTAAAGAGATATAAACTAGAGTTTCGAACCTCCATTCTCTTTATTTTTACTTTTGTCACAACGTTTCGAATGCTTATGTATCTGCAATCGTCATCAGGTGAATACTAACAAAAACTAAGACTTGGTTGACTCCACCCTTTCATAGTTGAAATTTGTTGCCTCCGAAAAGTGTGGCTTTCCAAATATCCTTCATGGTGACGCTTGTTTGAGAAAATAAATTCTGGTTCCTCCTTTAAATTTTCGCTTGAATATATTTTCCTCCTTGGCGACGATCTTTGCCTCTTCCCATTCCATATGATGTTGATTTTCCCAGCAATATTGAGCTATTTTCGATCCGGTTGTGTCCCCTGGTCGAGTTTTGCGTTTGTGTTTTTTAAGTCGAACTTCCATAGGTCGGCTGTGGAGTGGAGATGCAGTTCTTGGTGTCGTGGCGTTGTGGTTTAGTTTTTGTCAATTGACTTCTTATTGTTGTGGTCGTTTTGAAGACAGTCCGAAGATGATATTGGTTGCCTATTCTTCTTATCTTTTCTGAGATTCCTTTCACTTTTCACTGAAACTGAACACTTGCTAGTATAGATTAGGTACTCTTAGTTTTTGTTAGTATTTACCTGATAACGATTGCAGATACATAAGCATTGGAAACGTTGTGAAAAAAGTGAAATAAAGATAATGGAAGTTCGAAACTCTAGTTTAATCTCAAGTTCAACATTGTCTACCACCTTCAAACAACACATGAAGAGATATATTCGGATTTTTAATTATTTCAACAGGTATGTTCACCTTTTTGGTGGATTGATCATCAGTTTAAAATACCTACACTTCAAACTTGGACACTGAACGATAAAAAATGCTGCAAGTATCGGAATTTACCAAAACTCAAATTATAACTCGAGTTGGGGAAGATAACTAGTCAACAAGGAGAGCGGAAAACCATTTTGGAGTTGCTAAAAATACAATAACACGTTGGATCGAAAACAATACCGCTACTAGAAAACATTTTTTGAGTATATAGCGTTTCTTAAGGTTGGTTTATAGGTTAAAAATGCCGAGAGTTCGTGCGCTCGTACATTTCAGGCACTTAATCCACTTTGAAAGGTGGCGCATAGAGTGGCCTACATGAAGCTGGAATTGGTTTCAGAGAAATTACAAGGCGAATCGAGGCAAATCCAAGTACAATTTTAAGGGTTTGGAGGAGATGGACGGAAGATCAAACCTATTGCCGTCGTAGTGGCTCTGGACGTCCTAGGCATATAGAGGGAAGAGCTTTGCGGCATTTGAGACTTTTCGCTTTACGAGATGGACGGACTAGTCAAATTAGAGACGAGTTGGTAAGAACTACTGGAAGGCTCGTTTCACATATAACTGTTAACCGAAGAATACTCGGTATGGGACTAAGAGCTTTCCGTCCCCTTTATGTGCTTCCTCTAGCTCCTCAACGTAGAGCTCGCAGGCTGGAATGGTGTAGGCTTAGGCAAAATTGGAGTGGAGTGGAACTCTATTTGCTTTAGTGACGAATCGAGATTTTGTTTGGGCCACTCAGATCACAAGAACCAAAGCGACTAGTGCCTCTCCCAGCAAACATCAATAAACTTAGGGTTGCTATTAGAGGGATCTGGGACATCGATGTGCTATACGTCGATGATCTGGGACAACATTGATCAACAAGACATTGACAATTTAATTATTTCCATGCCTCGGAGAGTGGCGGAGTGAGTGAGCTAAATTTATTGAATTTTCTTGTCATTGATTAGTGGAAATGCAATCAAATTTTAATTAGTCTATAAGCTATTAGTAAGGAATATTTTCACAAATAAAAAATTAGAAAAAAATTCGCTTCTTGGTGTTGCATTTTTTTGATATCCAGTGTAATGATTATAAACCAATTCTTATTTTCCACAATAACTTTTATAAATAAATTATAAATAAACATTGATGACAATCATATGTCAGGGGTTTGAAGGTTATTAGCAAAGGTACAGGTAATTGCTATAAGGTGTCATGACTAACCGTTTTTTATGAACAGAAGTTACACCACCAACTGCGTTTAGACTAAACGTTAATTTACGTAGTTTTCCGCTCGAAGCACGGATAGATTCGTAATACGAACGGGCAGAACTAAAGAAAGTAACAGACACATCTCATCCGATGTACGTGGAATTTGTCGGATCGGACGTATTCTTTTGCTTTTTTTCCTTCGGCATGTTCGTATTACCTATCTATAGATGCTTCGGGCTCTCCTCGACAAAACTCGCTACTTTAGCGGTTAGAGTGGTGAACGTCAATAGACGCCGTAATCGTGGCCTTGAAAAAATGATCTTTGTTTATTTTATAAATAAAAAGAAGCTAATAAAACAAAGTTTTTGATTCACTCGAGTTTAGTGATACTTTACCTGATGCTGCCGAGGCCACTGTCCCTTCTTCGTCCACTTCAATTTCTGCTCTTTGAATCACTCTGGACAAATATAGGTAATGAGGAAACATTCCCAGCAAATTTGCTTTTTGAGCATTGAATACGTCCTTTGCCCCTAACTAAAAAAAATGTTTCAAGTCATCCCACAGAAATTTTAATAGGCGAGGCGCTACATCGAGAATTTTAGCCATATTGGGCGTTTTATGAAAGAAGCAACACAATTTGTTTGATTATGTATTAGGACCTTTCCGATTATCTTAGGCACTTGCGGTGGGGGTAAAATCACCTAAAGGTACAATTTTTTAATTTCTTGGCAATATCTCAAAAACTTTATTCCGAATATGGGCCATTATTAAGTGAAGAAGCAAAATGTGTATTTTTCGGGTTTTTTTTTAAAATTTATATCTGTATATCCAGAATATTTGAGAAATAAGTCAGTTTTTGGGTTTCATATGTTCCTACAACTACCTTAAAGTTGACATCTCACATGAATGTTGTTATATCCCTCCTTACCTCCTAAATGAACCCCTAAAGTATGCTAATATAAAATTAAATAACCAGTTGTTTTTGGCATTTTGAGTTTTTTGGTGAGTTGTTTAAGGTAAAAAATGGCGCCTTGTAAACTTTATTGTATTATTGGGGTTGTAATTTAGAAAAAGAGAATGAGGCGCATGGAAAGTGCACTGCTTGCAGTAAGTTGGTGCACATAACAATGAACACGCATGTATTGAAAATATCAATATATGTGATTTACAAAAAAATTGTACATAAAAATACATCTTTCTTACCTGTCTCCTACATATTTGCGTAATATTTTAAGTCAAAATCATTGGAGAAGCTGTATTGTTCTTGCTTTATAACCGTTTCCATTTCATTGGGTTTGAGAGAGAAATGCGTACCCAATTCAAGTATTGTAATATCAGGGAAAATAGAACATACAGGGAATTGATATTCCAACTGACCAATCTAAAAAAATTAAGGGAAACATAGCGATTGACAGTTTCATAGCTAAAAAGGCACAACGGTTGGGGAAACGTCACTTTTTCTATGCTTTGATACAAGGGGTTGACAACGGCTCTTTAAAATGACGTATTTTATAGTTGTTTTCATGGTAATAATTTTCTAACATTTTTTAAAATTTTTAGTGATTTACGGTAGCCAATGAGTTTAGAATAATAAAAAAAGAAAAATAAAGACAAAATATTACAATTCGTTTATTCTGACACAAAGGCAGGAATTTAAACTACAAATTAACCTTTAGGATACCCCATCTGTTCTTTGTAGAAAATACTTTTTGTGGAATTTTTATACAATCCGCGAAGCAGGACAACTCTAGAAGTTGAAATGGAGCAATTTATTAGATATTTTAGAGAAGACTCAAAAAAAGGCCAAGAAATTCCAACTTCAACAACAACAAAACAAAAGAAAAAGTAGGGTTATACGTCAAGTCTGAGCAGAGATCAAATTTACCCAGCGAATATAAATTTACCTAACCGTTATGCCTCTCAGATTGCTCCATCCGCTCGTTCAAAATTTGCCACTTTTTCTTTAGTGATATCCATTCCCTATATGTTCTATTTTCCCTGTGTAACAGATCGCAGTTCTGTTTTGGTGTTCGGTCAAGGTCATTTGGCGGTTTTATGATGGTAATTACATACTATTTTCCTTAGATCGTAACTATGACCTTAAGCTTACCTTGTCCAAGATTCGATCCAAGTTGAAATCTGAGGTGATTTTAAATTTTGGTATGTAAACGTGGATATCCTCGTCTGGATATTCATAGGCTGCTACTTCTAACTGGTTTAATATGTCCAAAAATTTGTTCTTAGACATCCGACTTAAAACGTTGGCCACGCTTTCCCCTCCTCTAGGTAGTACTATGAGCATTGACATTTTATTATCCTATAAAGCATTACTTAAAATTCCCAATAGCATTATTTTATATACAGGGTGTAAAATGTATGAGTACAAACATTTTAATGAGTGATAAGAAATTAAAGAATAACGTAGGAGTTTTAACTCTTTTGTTTCCAAGAAAGAAATTTCAAAAGTTAAAAAAAATAATAGAGCTTTAAATAGTTCATTTTATTACGATGCAAAAATGTCCTTTTGAGTTTTTTCAAAAACCAACAGGTTAAGGCGATACAGGCTGTCAAAGAAACCTCTGCAATGGGTAAAGAGAAGACGTTTTTATTAATTTAATTATTATAGTTAGGGACCTCTCCTTAATACTTCAAAAACTACAAAAAAGGCCTTTTTTACTACTAAAAGTATTGTCACCAACTATTTTTTGTAAATTATTTTTATGCTCATTCATTATTATGTGCGACTCTACAAAATTTAATTTTTTTCTTGTGGTTTCTAAACAAAATATAACAAAAAAATTAAAAAAATCGCACACACCCTGTATCTAGAAAACAAAGGACACCCATTAAAATATTTGCACTTATACCATTTACATCCTGTATATTTTCAGCTATTGCATGTGCCCTAAGTTTTTCGTTCATCGTTCTGTACGGGGCTTGGCTGAGCGGATAATAGAGATTCAATATTCAGTTTTCCATTACTTACATATCCATATGGCAATTCTAAAATCTCTGCTTTTAAGTTGTTTGAGCTTAAGTAAGGAAACACGCCTATCTGATACATCATCTTCACTTGGCCCAGTTTATTTTTCTTCTCATCGTTAAAGAGGTCCAACTGAGTGGCAGATTTGTTAAAAGGGGTTTTCCATTCTCCTTTAAAGTACATCGTACTTAACAAAAACAGGTATGCATTTTTCACATCCTCTGAAAAGTGAAAAAGTTAACCGGGCCTTTATTAATTGGTTCATATAGTTCAATGGCGCTTGAAAAAAAAGGGTCAGTATGTTTTGACCAGATAAAAAGAGTGTAGAGTCAGCAAGCTGGGTGTTGGGACACCAGGGGCTGGGAGTAAGGTCTAAAATTAAAAAGTATAATGTTTTGGAAAGGCTAAACATTTGTTTAATTATAGCTGGATGCAGTATTAAACTCCAAACGAACAGTCAGACAGTATGAGTATGACAACAAAGATGCTGGTAGTAACCCTGAAATCTTTGGAGAAAAAACGAAAAATTGCAGAAAGTTCCTTCAAAGACATTCTAGAATCCCTCCACAGTATTTTGGAACAGTTTGACTTTCAATTCGTCACACCAAGAATAAACAAACGTATTACAGAGTTTTTATATTTATAAACAAGTTTTAGACAAAATTATTTCGCACATAAAAAAGTATTTTTGACCTGAACATATTCATACCAAGTTTTATACAATAGGAAGCCAAAATCAAGGCAAAATTAACTAAAGTCGTTTCTAAATACTATGAAAGATGTATGGTACATTTCATACATCTTTGATGCTATAAACTGTGTGATTAATCCTTTTTCGTCTTTTATATATATATAATCAAAACATGCCTGATAACGTTTTCGATGCAATGATCAAGTGTGGCGATATTTTTCCGTTGATAAAAACATTCTTGGATGTTTGTCAGTAAGTAATGAAAAACATACTGTTTAAATATTTTATTTTACTAGTTGGGTGGTGTCTTATAATCCTGTTGTTTTGGTACCTACCTGCGTTTTTATTAGATGTTGTAAAACATATATATACTTAGACTTTTTACCAATTTTTAATTGAATGGATGTATGTAAATTATCTGAATAAGGGTCCTAAGTTGTGTACCTGTGTATGACTAATTTACAAAATTATTAATGACACATATAAATTTAATAATTAATTTTTATTTATGTTTACTAAAATAGTGTACTTGCATAACTTTCTTCTTATTTTTTATTTCAGGGTAGCTTTAAGACGTATCTGTAATTGGCATTCAGTGCTGTTGATACTTGTGTAATAAATAAATAAATAAAAATAAATAAATACTTAAAAACACTATGACGGAAATTCGTCTGTCAAGCTTAGCGTTGCTGCATATCAACAGACATTAACAGTATTCACCTGATGACGATTGCAGATACATAAGCAAGTTCGAAACTCTTAACTTACTCTCAGAGATATTGGAATTGACATTGAGCGAGTCATTGACCGGTTTGCCAAAAAAAAACCGGAAACTAATTTTTTTTGAGATAGGCATCTTATGCTTGAGATATGCAATATAAAACAGAGACAACATATTAACTTACGGAGACTAACAGAAAGATAGGGCCGCGCAGGAACTACGTTCCTGTAGCGCATTGCGGCGGAGAGTGAAAGTAATGCTTGTATTAAGTAAACACCCACCTTGCCCCATCCATCTCTTTCTATATGATCATGAAAGAAAGAGAGAACAAACAAAGTCTGGCAAGCGGTTTTTTTAGATTTTCAAAAGTGAGTTATTTTAATCAGTTTTCGTTGGAAATCGCGCGAGTTTATGGGATTAGCTATATAGTGGATTAACAACTTATTGTAAAGTCTAAAATGCCATTCAAATCAGGCTGGATCACTACCATTAAAGCTAGAGAGCATGGGACTATTTGAAGAGTGCCGAAAATTGGGGTTCAGATTTTTGCGAACCAAATCCCTGAAGAAAATATTGTGATGATTTATACAGAGTTAAGCAAGAAGATAATAGGTTAAAATACAACAAAAAAAAGAGATATAGGTTAAAACATTTATAAAATCTGTAAGACTTTTATACTGGGATTTTTTCCCAATTAATAAAAGAAAATAACATAATAAAATGTTGTTACCTTTAATATTTGATAATATTCCTCAACATAGTTATAACCCCCTCCTCCTATTTTAGATTTTTAAAGGGTCTAAAAAAGTTTTTGTAAGCTAAAGAAAGTTTTTTAGCTGCATGGAACAGTACAAAGTGGTTAAGGTTTATATAGAGCTAAAACCTTTCGCAAATGCATTACTTTTTTAACACTAAAAAGTATAGAAAATCTGCGCTTGATAAGTTTTTTCATCTTTTTATTATTAAATAAGTAAATATCTGTAAAAAATGAACCATAATAATTATGTATTTTATTATGCGTCTGGCTGTACAAGTAGTTCCTTCCTGTACCCACCGGCTGCGCTCATGTCACCTACAAACAATGTTCCCCGAGTATAACACAGTATCGGTCACTCTCGCATAGCTATTACTTTATGATATAAAAGGTAATGTTCCAACTTAAAAAGCTTTTTAGACCTCAAAAAAAAAGTATTAAGCTATTAGGTTTTGTTGGTGGTTTGTTTGTTATCTATGTTTTTTATAAATGAAAAATTTATACGTAGTTACTCAAGCGCGGATTTCAGGGGAATAGGGGGGTAGTTAACAGAGAGAGGCTATAACACCTTTGATATTTATGTTATTAGTTTAATTTTGGGTTAAAAATGGCATTTGTAGTGTCATTTTCTTAAAAATTTGCGCCTGCTGCGCTTTGAAACCATTGATATATTTACAGTTTTAGTGATGTCTCAAACTTTCAAAGATACCGTTGATGTTTACGATTTTTGTTTAATTCGACCCAAAAATTGCATTTTTAATGTCATTTTTTCAAAAATTTTCGGCGCATTTAAGCTTTTTATAAATAAAAAATATATTAAATAAATGAATTAAAATCTGAGAACCCCCCCTCCCTAGATTTGAGACCAAATTTGCGCTTGTAGTTACTAAGTTTTGTTTGCTTATATTCATATGTCCCTCATAAAAGCTATACTTTTATTCTACTTAGTTTTTTTTTTCATATCGAAACCGCCCCCCCCCCTTTTCAAATGGCTGGAACCGCGTCATTATCACTTTATAAACGGTTGTCCCAAAATGAATGTCCCACTAGAATATTTTGAAAAGTAACTGATCAAAGAAAAACTTTGTACGATAATGTAGTGTTCGATAAGACACATTTTAAATGAAAATATTTTTACTTATAAATTCATTATATATTATAAATTTTGTGTTGAGTAATACCTCCGTAAATAATTTAAATTTTTGGATTTGGCTAGAGCTATTTTACGGTCTATCGGAAACAACTTTTCTATCGCCTCACGCCAGGTGCCCCAACACTCAGCTGGCTGATTACAGTCCTTTTATTTGGCCCAGTTATAGTCCATACTAAAAATCTCAGCCTTTCCTGTTTTTTCGCAAGCTCTCCGATTGATACGTAATATGTTTATTTAGTCGGCTGTCTACACAAAAAAAAAACGCGTCACTTCGTGATGACAGTAACAAACTTTCCACAGTTGCTGTTTAGTCCAAAATAGTCGATTTGAGTCGAGGCGACATCGACTTCACGATTTCCCGTGCAGGCACCCAATTTTAATAAAAAATATGACTTATTGTCTTTAATTTGTGTAAATTAGTCTATTTAGGTATCATAAATTGTGGTGAACTATAGTGGAACTCTGGGGTAACTGCACAAATAAATTGTTTGAATCTGTTTTTTGTTCTCAAATATTTTATTTACTTCTGGCAACAAGTCCCTTCATCTTCTGCCCCGTACTAAAGTATATAGCCTTTTATTAACATCCATTAAGAGCTTCTCATCAAGCAAAGCAATTTTGGGCTAAATGTATTGATGTGAATGAGAGACACACGTTGCCTCCATTATTTTGGAGCTAGAGCCAACATAATGAAAAATGGAGGCCTTTGTGGTCCACCAAACTTATCTGGGATGAATGTCGTTCACTTTCTGCCCCGTACTAAAGTATATAGCCTTTTATTACCATCCATTAAGAGATTCTCATCAAGCAGAGCAATTTTGGGCTAAATGTATTGATGTGAATGAGTGGCACACGTTGCCTCCATTATTTTGGAGCTAGAGCCAACATAATGAAAAATGGAGGCCTTTGTGGTCCACCAAACTTATCTGGGATGAATGTCGTTCACTTGATATGTGTGTGTGATGTCTTTGCAAAAGAAATGGTCTACCATGTACTTCTGCTTATAAAATATGTATAGGGGAATGTAAAAATCGAGGGGTGTACCACTAGTTCAGAAAATGTAACATGATTGCCAATTTTAGTTGTTAGTGATTGCAGGGGACTGCCGAGAGATTTCTAAAGACTCTCAGGGACTCTGGGTCTGCAAGCAAGGGTTTGACGAGTTTTAGATAGTTGCAGGGGCTGCAAGGGACTGACGAACGAATAGGTAACATTTGTGACATCATTGCCAACAGTGGTTACCCCCTCGGTTAAAATGAAAGGTAGGTTTTGGTGGTGGAAAAGTATACTGTAACTGATATATAGTATATATATATATATATCTGTTATGTTTTTAGTCAAGAATACCTGTTAAGCGAAAAAGAGGAGGGATTTGATGTGATGAGGTTATTTAATAGCCTAGAATTTTTGGAATTTCATTTATATTAAAACATTTATCACCAGGGGTATTATTACTATTAAATATATGCTTTTCGGACGTTTGAATTACCTATTCTCAACAAAAAAACCTTCTAGAAACTAAAACTATCTCAATTTGATCTAAATTTTCTTGAATTTTAAAATATACCAATATCGCAATTTTTTTTTTCGTTTTAACAACCCATCCATCCATTTCATCCCTCAACACCTGACGGGACTTCCACTATAGTTGAACACAATCTATGATGCCTAAATAGACTAATATACACAAATTACAGATAATAATTCATGTTTTTATTAAAATTATGAAGATTTTGCCAGAATATCTTTAAAAATAAGGTTTTCACCCCGTATAACCGCAGGGAGATTTCCGAATAGCCTAGAATGTGTTTCTTTAGATTTGTAACCCTTGAAAACATATAAATCGATACGAATACCATATGTAACACGATTATTATTTTTTTGAAAGTTAACCCCCCCATCCCGCCTTTTGTCCCCTCCCTCCCCAGGGAAATCGTGATGTGGCCTTGACTCAATTCGACTATTTTGCTCTAAACAGCAACTGTGGACATTTTGTTGCTTTCATCACGAAGTGACGCGTTTTTCCAAAATAATCATTGTAGCCGGCCCAATAATTGTAATACTTGCCTTGATTTACCAAGTGCTGTATTCGATTTTGTGTTGCCCTGGCAATGTATTTGTTGATGATGTCTGCACTCTTTAAACTGTTTTCAAAGGGAACTGGCTGTATATTCACATTATAATAAGTCTTCGTTATTTCAGAAAAATGTTTTTTTACTGGAAAATTTGCATTTGTAAAAATTGCATTAGATAGTTCTAAACGGCTACTAACCGATTTTTCCTAAAAACATGATAAGTAATGTGTGTCAGTTTCTTAGTGTTATCAATAAATAACGACGCTAGACGTTGTTATTGACTTCAAAGGACCGTAAGAATTTCGCATCGGGATCTACCCAGTGTGTAAGATAAAAGGAAAAACATTAAGGAAAAATGTCGGACGCACAAGAGAGTTAGGCACTTACCAAGATTGCTGGATTGCAGGTCTTCTGGTTGGCCAACCACTGAATGTTCTTATGGTCGCAATTTAAGGAAAAATGTCGGACGCACAAGAGAGTTAGGCACTTACCAAGATTGCTGGATTGCAGGTCTTCTGGTTGGCCAACCACTGAATGTTCTTATGGTCGCAATTTAAGGAAAAATGTCGGACGCACAAGAGAGTTAGGCACTTACCAAGATTGCTGGATTGCAGGTCTTCTGGTTGGCCAACCACTGAATGTTCTTATGGTCGCAATTTAAGGAAAAAATGTCGGACGCACAAGAGAGTTAGGCACTTACCAAGATTGCTGGATTGCAGGTCTTCTGGTTGGCCAACCACTGAATGTTCTTATGGTCGCAATTTAAGGAAAAATGTCGGACGCACAAGAGAGTTAGGCACTTACCAAGATTGCTGGATTGCAGGTCTTCTGGTTGGCCAACCACTGAATGTTCTTATGGTCGCAATTTAAGGAAAAATGTCGGACGCACAAGAGAGTTAGGCACTTACCAAGATTGCTGGATTGCAGGTCTTCTGGTTGGCCAACCACTGAATGTTCTTATGGTCGCAATTTAAGGAAAAATGTCGGACGCACAAGAGAGTTAGGCACTTACCAAGATTGCTGGATTGCAGGTCTTCTGGTTGGCCAACCACTGAATGTTCTTATGGTCGCAATTTAAGGAAAAATGTCGGACGCACAAGAGAGTTAGGCACTTACCAAGATTGCTGGATTGCAGGTCTTCTGGTTGGCCAACCACTGAATGTTGTTATGGTCGCAATTTAAGGAAAAATGTCGGACGCATAAGAGAGTTAGGCACTTACCAAGATTGCTGGATTGCAGGTCTTCTAGTTGGCCAACCACTGAATGTTCTTATGGTCGCAATTTAAGGAAAAATGTCGGACGCACAAGAGAGTTAGGCACTTACCAAGATTGCTGGATTGCAGGTCTTCTGGTTGGCCAACCACTGAATGTTGTTATGGTCGCAATTTAAGGAAAAATGTCGGACGCACAAGAGAGTTAGGCACTTACCAAGATTGCTGGATTGCAGGTCTTCTAGTTGGCCAACCACTGAATGTTCTTATGGTCGCAATTTAAGGAAAAATGTCGGACGCACAAGAGAGTTAGGCACTTACCAAGATTGCTGGATTGCAGGTCTTCTGGTTGGCCAACCACTGAATGTTCTTATGGTCGCAATTTAAGGAAAAATGTCGGACGCACAAGAGAGTTAGGCACTTACCAAGATTGCTGGATTGCAGGTCTTCTGGTTGGCCAACCACTGAATGTTCTTATGGTCGCAATTCCTCAGGTTTCCAAATCCACTTAAAACTAAATTTATAAGCTGAGAGACTGATTTTTAACTTTATAATTTTGCTCCGAAAATTTTGGTGACCGTTTCGAAAAGAACGTGGATGCAGAAGGAAGTTCATTTTCTCTTAACAGCTTGAGTCGGCGCGGTGTGCCAAAAAACAGACCTGTGCGTCGTAGTTTACTCGCGTCTTTGTTATGATTTAAAGAAAATGAGGACATTACGGTACTTTGAAAAGCAGACGAAAAAATATAATAATTAAGGTTTTGACTAAAAATATTATGCGAAAAGCGCGTTTCCGACCGTAGGAATATTTCTTGGTTTATTCGCCAAAAAAAGAGGTAAAGGGTATGCAACCAACTATACCTTAGTGCGTAATGCTGAGTTTAATAGGGTCACTGCATTCAGAAATGTCAAACAATTTGTTGTCAAATATTTTCGTAAATAGTTTTTTTTTGTGTATTTTTTCAATTCTAAGGTAAAATTATTTTAAAATTATAGCTAAAGAATCAAAGTTGTGTTGTGTGAAAAGTGAGAGAAGAAAGAAAAATACTGAAAGTAAAAGAGAAGGTAAGGTTCCATGGTTCAAATATTCTACCTACTTTGGTTTTTCACTTTTAAAAGGAGCATTTGAATAAATTGTAAGCAAAAAAGGCGGAAGTCAACAAATATCCTCTGGTTCAGTGACCCTATTAATAAAACAACGCAACTACACAAGATGTGTGTACCGACAGATACCGACCTATAGAAATCGGATCGCTATAAAAAATAGTTGTCTGATACTATTTTAATACAAAAGCTAAATGATAACTATTTTCTTGCCTTTTCTACAATGTTTTACATATATTTTATTAATTATGTTTACTTTTCAACAATTATTTCGAATGTTGGTTTAATCTGTTTGTGTAACATATTTTTGCCGCACCATTTTATTAGATTTAGGGCTGCTTTATGATTAAGTTATTTTTCTTCTGACAATAAAGCTATAAATACCTGCAATGTTCCTATTAAATTCTGAATTGAAGTTCTAACTAGTCTTTTATTTGCTGGTAATTTTAACATTGTGTTCAATTGCTTAACTGTATTCTCTTTGGCTCCCTCGGATACAATCGTCATCAATACCCAAATAGTATAAGGTGACAATGCTAAGTTCGTTTGATCTCCCGCTTCATTACTTGTTGCCTAAAATATTATTTATTAAACTAAGAATAGGAAAGTCATTTTCCTAAGCTATAGTAGTAGTAAACAGCATGCCTTTATTGTCCAAAGATTGTGTACATCCTTATTAACAAAGTTTAATTACATATAAAAGAATCATTAAAAAAGAAATATAATATTAAAATAAATTAAAAATATTTGCCTTACAAAGGCAGCTTTTTTAAAAAGTAGATAGTGTAATGATATATAAGGTCTGCATATACATTTATGAATAATATATAAGGAACACAGGAAGAAAAAACAAATGAGTTGGTAACATTAACAAGGTAAAAAAACTAAATAAATATATGGAGAACAGGTAAAATACATAATGCAAAAACTACAAACAAGTTAAAAAAAAAGGGGTCAAGTGAAAAACTAAATTAAATATATATTGATAGCAAGAGCTGCCATTTACCTAATTAGTATTAAGTCAAATAAGCTATCTATTTAATTTTTATGAAAAGAGTAAGATCAGTTTTTTGTCAACATTTGTCTCCAATTAAAATTACAAATACTATATTAAAACCTGAGATATTACAAAAAAATTTTGACATGGAATTGTTTTTGGCAGGGTTGTTGTAACACAAGCAACAAAAATCCTTAAAAAGCCTTAGAACATTATGTTCTAAGCTTAAAGCTTTAGGAAATAAAAATTCAAAAAAAGTACTTATTGAACAAGGTTTAAAATAAATTAAAAAATTTAGACAACAGAATAGAACGTGGTATTGCCTTTGATGTTCAGGGAAAGAAGATTTGTGATTCTGAGACTTACCAATTCTAGGATGAAAAGACGTAGTAGTGTTAGGATGTTGTAGTTTAAAAATAAAGGTTTACAAAGATCTTTTGCAGAAACACCGGCAATAAATCGGACTGCTCACTTTTGAAGTTTAAAGACTGACTGAAAAAGATCCCAGCAAACACGGTTCCTTCGGGCCTTCGTCGGTCCGAAGTCGATTGCCGAATTTGTCGTCATCGGCACGACGTCGATTTACGACATCGGACCAGCAGTATTTTTTGTCCGATTTGCGATGTAGGCCCAATGTATGTTTGCCGATGCAGCGGACTGTGGCGCCTCGTCGGACCACTGGTAAATTTTACTTTTTGCTGACATCGGCATACCGTCGCCGTACGATTAAGGTCCGATATGGTTTAACCACATGGTACCGACCATCCGCCCATAACTGCTTAATTTGGTCGATCTAACGTGGGCAAGCTGGTCTCGGCCCGACATCGGTAAACTATAGTCAAGTCCGACATTGGTTTCCTAAAGCGGTCCAACGTCGGCGATTGACGGAGGTCCGTCGGTGGTAGCTTAAAGCGGACCGACATTGGCAAACTACAAAGTTTCGATAATGGTGATTCTTGTAGAGAAGTACCACCATCTTGTCAAGTGCGCATTCTAGTTTTGAAATATCTTTGCTCATTATATACATATAATATTATCTTTCACCGTACAGGGAACATAGTAACATTAGCGCCATCTCTGCATACTAGGAAGAAACTATTAAGCATTTTAAGGTGACGTAATTGGACCATCGTCGGTTGCCGATTCTCGACCAATCAAACAAAGTTCCAATCGGACTATCGTCGGCCCTAAAGCAGATAAAGTGGTCGTCGACATAAAGTCGACTATGGTAAATCGGGCCACCGTCAGTTGTCGATTCTCGACCGATTAAAGAAAGTTCCAATCGGACCATTATCGGCCTTAAAGCAGATTATGTTTGCGTTGGCATAAAGTCGACTATAGTAAATCGGGCCACCGTCAGTTGCCGATTCTCGTCCGATTAAACAAAGTTCCAATCGGACCGTCGTCGGCCGTAAAGCAGATAAAGTAGGCGTCGGCATAAAGTCGACTATAGTAAATCGGGCCATCGTCAGTTGCCGATTCTCAACCGATTAAAGAAAGTTCCTATCGGATCATCATCGGCCCTAACGCAGATAAAGTGGTCGTCGGCATAAAGTCGACTATAGTAAATCGGGCCACCGTCAGTTGCCGATTCTCGACCGATTAAACACAGTAATCGGTCGCCCATGCCGACACACTGCCGACGTTGTCGACATTGGCTCGATTCAATGCCGACGATTTTTGTTTGCTGGGATATTGGGTTCAGCAGCCCCAAAGTGGTGGAAATATGTATACTGCTCCACTAAGCACAAAGGACACAACTGAAAAATCGAAAAAATGTCAATTTTCTGTAGTAAAACGCCTCTCCTGTATTACTATATAGTTAGATGTCAGATAAGCCCTTTCTACTTACGGCGGCAGTTTAGAGTATAAAGTTGCCTATTTCGTCTACCTAATTAGATATCTTCTAATGTATTCCCTACCACTTACTGTTAATAAGTCTATCGTAAAAGCGTTTAATGAATCGCTTCCGCTGAAGGGTTCTTGTACTTGAAGTTTCACCGGAGTCGTGAGGCAAGCTAACACTCCCAAGCTGACTAAAAATATGGTACACAATAATATAGGGTGGCCCAAAAAAATGGAACTTTTTTAACTGTCCATTATTCAAGTGTATAATGTATAAAAGTTTTTGTCGGATTTCAAGAATTTGAACCATTTTGAAAAGCCAATAATAAGACTTTAAATTTGATGTCAAAACTGATTTGAAAACCCAAGATTACGGACATTTTTAAACAGACATTTTTGACTCCCCTCCCTCTGCAATTGGTGGGTTGTACTGATATATCGCATGTTATAATCGGGTCAGAAATAAGAAAGTTATGTTTTTTTTATATATACTGGGACTTTCCATCCATTACGGGATCAATGCTCAGTGTTAGCGAAGTTTTTTTGCAAAGTTAAAGATAAACACAAAATATCCATGCACGGGATTCGAACCCGTGCGGCAGGCAGATACGCTCTCCACTGCGCTATGGCGGCCGGCAAGAAAGTTATGAATTATTCAAATGAGTGCGTTTGTCATGTCAATACGTCACATAAAAAAATGCAAAATTTTAACACCTTGCTGACTTTAAATTTCATAATTTTCTTATTTCTTAGGTTTTTTTGGCTACCCAGTATACAAAAGTCTGATGTCTTTACAGATTTCAATATTTTTACTTAAATGTTTTTGTTTTAAACGAAGATACACGAAATTTTCAACCTTCTTAACAATTCAAGTGTATAATGTTTGTGTTGTTTAGTCTGGTCCTACATGAAACCGTTGTGAACCACTACCACGTGATCAATATCAACCAATTGAAACGTCCGTCATTTTAATCTCTTCAAAGTTCATTGGTTGGAATTGATCACGTTGACTATTTCTGTTTTGCCCCAACTTTATCAAAAAAAAAATAAAATATTAAAAAATCCTTTGGATGATAATCCATTTTGATAAATCCTTTTATTCTTATTTTAATTGATGATAGGGGAATGGAAGCAAAAAGCAAGACTGTGAAAGTGCGCGATTTTTTTTTGTTTGATTTATATTTTGCTTAGAAATCACAAGAAAAAAAAACGAAATCTTGTAGAGTTTATAATAAGAGTATAGTGATGGCAATTGAGCATAAAAACAATTAAAAAATGGTGTCAAATTTGAAGGAAAATACTTAGTTTTTTGGTAGGTAATAGGGATATTTTGGAACGCTTATTTGACACTTCGTAGCGGTTATGGTAATTACTGCGTCTGCGCAATAGCTAAACGTTATTCCGTTGTGGTAATTAACTACTACCACTACCGTAAGCTACGAATCCATTTCGTTGTGGTCGTGGTTATTTTTCTGGTTAATTTTAGAGAATTTTGGCGTAATTAATTTTATTAATAAAATATTACCAGGTTCCAACATATAAAAAACTTATTTTGTAAAATTAAGCCAAATTTTTTACGTTTTCTCATCTCTAAATTTTTTTACAAGTGACAGTTTTTAATGTGTTCCAAAAACTCTGGTAAAATCGATGAGTGGTAGTGGTAGTGGGTGTTAAACACTACCACAACGGCTGTTGTCAAAATTTTAAGCGTTCCAAAATATCTCTAATATTTTTAAAAGAATTCCAACTTAATGGGCTTTTTTGAATGTTTTTCTGGTATGAAAGGGAGTTTTCCCACAGGTATACATACATAACATGAACATAGCCTATAGTATCTTTTCATATGTTAAGATTTTTTTCTATCTCAAATGAATAAAAATGTCTTTTTTACCCAATTATTTTAACCTGTCAGTTTAAAAACAATTTTTGGATCATTTAGAGCTCTCAATTTTTTCAGTTTTTGGAATGTCATTTTCCCACTAAAATTTTGAAAACCAAATCTTGTGAACAAAGAATTTTGAACTTTTATATTAGGATAAGAAAACTTTTTTATTTTTTATATTTTCCATCAATCAATTAAAACACTTGCTCTCAAACCTTTTATATATCCTCTAGGTTAATGTGATGCCTTCATTAACCTTGAAATAAATATGCATAGGTACCCGGTGATTTTAGGTCGTCTCAGTGCCGTTCCATTGGGTTTCCCCATCCCCTTATTCTCTTCTAGGAAGACCTTTCCCAAAATTATTATAATCTATATAGGTACTTACCAATGCCGTATTTCATTTTTTTTAAATCAAATCTTTCAACCACAAACGCTGTTTCAATACCAACCAATTAACTAATATAAATAGGTAACTTGTTTTGCCAGTGAGTATTACAAATTCCTACTTGTGTTTTTAATGACAGACAAAACAGTCGGCCGTGAACCATCCATCACAGCCAAACATATTTAATAAAGAGAGAATAAGCTAGTTTTATGACATCATCTGCAAAAGCAACACATAATTAATTAATTGCCCTGTACGATTTAGAAAACAATAGTGGGTATACTACAAACAAAAAGCAATTTATCTGAGGATGTATTGTAATTTATCCATGACCACGGAAGGGGAGCTTGGCCCGGTATGTCTAGGCCTTACGATTTTGATGGATTGATCAGACCTCGTCACAGTTTATGTGGCACAACTGTTGTAGTAAAAAAGAAAATATATAAAAATTAAAAAAAATATCAACAATGTAAAATCATAAAAACATGGTCCTTCCGTAAATTCTTGTTTTTTCTAATATGTCATATTTTTGATAATAAATAAAATCGGTAAAAATATTTCAAAAACTACTTAATCTCATGCACGACCTTTCCGCTCCGTAAAAAGAATGATTGGTAACAGTGTAGTGTAAGGTTTCCTTTTAAAACAGTGTTTTGTGAAAAAACATTTTTATAGACAGTTAATACTGTCTATAAGGAGTACAACTTCATATACTTGAATGATTTTCTTCATAAGCAAAAGTTAATTTAATTCATCAAGATTATTTGTCAAGTCCATCCTACAGGTCTTTTGCACTATCGCGACGGATAATGAAACGCATTTTCTCTCAGTGTGTTAAGTATACCATCCCCACCACTCGATTTTGCAAGCGAGCGCTTTGTCGCTTCTGATATGAGACTTCTGAGCTTGAAGTTTCTACGCGAACGCACCCAAAAAGCCAAAACTAGGGTCAAATTTTTGCACATTGCAAATGCACCGTTTTCGAGAAAAATGAAAACTTTGGTGTAGAAATGTGTTTCAGAAAAAATAAAAACTGTTTTAGTTTCTACTTACATTATTTTTGAGAAAAACTGAAAAAAAGCCAATTTTCTATAAAAATCTGTTTTAAAAAAAATTATTACGATTTTGAACATTCTCCTGAATATAAATATATCATTGAAAATGTACGGAAATGTACCGTTTGTGAAAAAAATTGAAACGGCTCTAGATTTCACTTCTTCTCCTCAATGCAAATATGGAAAAAAAATCTGCGGAAATACATTGTTTTTGAGAAAAAGTGAAAAAAGGCCACTTTTTGTAGAAATGTGATATGAAAAAAATAGAATCAGTTCTAGATTTCACTTCTTCTCCTCAATGTAAATCAAGAAATTAAAAAATCTGCGGAAATGCTTTGTTTTCGAGAAAAAGTGAAAAAAGTCAACTTTTTTCTAGAAATGTGATATGAAAAAAATTGGAAGGGTTCTAGATGCCACTTCTTCTCCTCAATGCAAATATGGAAATGAAAATGTTTTTTATATCAGATTTCTATAAAAAGTGCCTTTTTTCACTTTTTCTCAAAAAACAATACGTTTCCGCCAAGGATTTTAAATCCGTGCTTTCCGCGAATTTTCATTTCCATATTTGCGTTGAGGAGAAGAAGTGAAATCTAGAGCCGTTTCAATTTTTTTCATATCACATTTCTACAAAAAGTGGCCTTTTTTCATTTTTTCTCAAAAACAATGCATTTCCGCAGATTTTCATTTCGGGAGAGAAGTGAAATCTAGAGCCGTTTCAATTTTTTTCGTATCACATTTCTACAAAAAGTTGCCTTTTTTTCACTTTTTCTCGAAACAATGCATTTCCGCGGATTTTCATTTCCTTATTTCCCATATATCTATTAGCTTAAATATACGCCCCTCCAATGCTTTTAGGATCCACGAAGTTGTAAGCAAGATGTCTCTCTACTTTCCCTCTTATTTATCTCCCTTTCTCTCTCTGTTTTCTTAGTAACGCTGTTCTGCACATACGTTGCGCCAGCGTCATCGGCTAAGACCCGAAGCCACGAAGGCAGTCGATCATTTTTGTTTGACAGAAAGAATTCGGTATTTGTCATTTATTTGTTTACTTTTCTGAAAAATCCGGGATTTTTGTATTTTCTTCAAAAAAAAATAAATGTGTCTCACTGAGGAAGAAACATAATCTCGTTGATGTTTAACTGCACATTTCCAAAACAAAAAGAGCTCTACCAACCTCTGGACTTTCTCCACTCGATAGCTCAGATCAACACCGCCTCAGATGTTATCGCTCCTTTTTCGTTGTCTGATATTCTTCATAAACACAGCATGTCTTTTTTACGTAGCGGGATCTTTTAACTTACTTTTTTCTAATTTAAAAAAAAGGCGCGATACAAGCGAAAACTCGGAATCAAAATAATTAAACAACAAAAATGGCATCGCCATGATTGAAGACGTATGAGCTGGCCGAAATCGTGCTTTTACAAAAGGGCGGAGCTAAACCACTGTCTTTTGTTTTGATATTTCCATAGCTGGCTAGATTATAGATGTTGCTTACAAGTTTGGCCTGGGGCCGATTTATGCACATTTACCACTTTTTTCCAACTTTTTTTCAAACTTTTTTGAAACAAAATTTGAAATTTCTTTAAATCAATCGGGTAAAATCGGCTACTTGCCGATAAAAACGTATAATAAGGAGGATTTAAAGCATTTTTCTTTAAAAATGCATTTTATTTTACTTTATGTATATCAGATATTTAATAACTAACTTTTTATTGACGAGTTTACCTTAAACTTTAGCAAAAAAAATCGTCAATAAAATAAACCAGAAAAAAGGATAATTTGATTCACTTCGATTCGATTTGTTGGTTTTATATATCTTTTTAGGGCGTCGTTTGGGTCATATTCAAAGCGAAATAAAAGCATTTGTCTTTAACTAATAGTGTAAAGCGATTTCTTTGATATTTTAAATATTTTAAGAATGATAAATAACTATAAATTCAAAAGACCTGTTACCTTGTACGATCATACAGCGCTGTCTTTATCCCATTAAAAATGAATGTTTGGCTTGCCCACAGTCATCATTGTCATAGAAAACAATCACTAAATTACAATCACACTTTTTTTTGGTTTAATTAAATTTTTTTTAATAAAAAGCTACTAGAACGAATTTGGCAAAAAACTACATAAAGATGGCCGCCGTCAGCCGCCGATTCGGTGATCTTCGGGGTAACTTATTCCACCTTGCATGAAAAAGCGGAGTTGTCGGATTTTCTTTGAGACCATTTCGAGACAAATATAAATACTGAGGAAAAATTTTAATCTAGTAGGTATGTTTTGTTTTCGCGCCTTTGGACTTGTGTAATGTTAAGTTTGGTTTAAATTTAACTCATGTTTAGAAAGCAAGACCTTGATATTTTAAGTTCTATGTGGAAGCGCATGCTAAACATCGGTTAAATTTAAAGTAGGTTTTACATTGCGGTGCAATTGTCAAATAGTGATTTTTGGAGTTTATTAAAGATTTTGAAGATTTAAACCATACTATAACGATGGATCATTGAGGTTATTGGTACCCAAAGACGTTATACCTTAATATTTGTACCCTAAAACTTAATCAGGCGCTGGGATTTTTGAGGCCAAGGATTACGAATTTGCGATCAGATTTTCATAAAGTTGATAGTCGCCGCAGGGGGGGGGGAACCATCTAAATGTATCCGATTTTGGTCAAAATTGGTACGAGGTTTTTGCGGTCGAGTATTACGAATTTTCGATCAGATTTTCAATAAGTTGACAGCTCGCCGCAGGAGGGGGGGTACCATCTAAATGTATCCGATCTGTCAGAATTGGTATCCAGGAGTTTTTGGTATCAAGGATTACGAATTTTCGATCAGCTTTTCAATAGTTGACAGCTCGCCGCGGGGGGGTACGATTTAAATTTATCCGATATCTGTCAAAATTGGTATACAGGGGTTTTTGGTATCGAGGATTACGAATTTTTGATCAGATTTTCATTAAGTTGACAGCTCGCGGCAGGAAGGGGGTACCATCTAAATTTATCTGATATCTGTCAAAATTGGTGTACAGGGGTTTTTGGGGTCGAGGATTACGAATTTTCGATCAGATTTTCATTAATTTTACAGTTCGTCGAAGGGGGGGGGGGGGTTACCATCTAAATTTATCCGATATCTGTCAAAATTTGTGTACATGCAGGTGTTTTTGGGGTTGAAGACTACGAATTTTCGATCAGATTTTCATTAAGTTGACAGCTCGCCGAAGGAGCGGGGGGTACCATCTAATTTTATCCGATATCTTCCAAAATTGGTGTACAAAGGTTTTTGGGGTCGAGGATTACGAATTTTCGATCTGATCAGAGGGGGGGACACCATCTAAATGTATACGATTTTGGTCAAAATTGGTATAAAGTTTTTGAGTTCGAGGATTACGATTTTTAGATCAGATTTTCATAAAGTGGACAGCCCACTGCAGGGGGGGAGTAACATCGCATTTTCTGCTATTTCGTTCGTTTTTTGGGTAAAGGATTACAAACAAATTTTCGATAAGATTTCAAAAATTGACTCGCTATAAAATAAATAGAACGGAAACTGCAAATTAAGAGAAGCGGCTACACTGCAGCTGCCGGTAGCGGCATGGAGTGTCGCGACAAGTGTTTTAATATTTTGCTCAATGTAGTTTTAAATCCTATTCAAAACCAACAATTCTTTAAATCATTTAAATTCTGGTGTATGCATTTGCACGCTCTAAAATTTTCCGCAACTGCTTATTTCAGTCATAATGGTTTGTTGCACAAAAAACCTACTTGCACTAAAATGTATAGAATTTAATTGTTTAAATTTAAAAATATTGAAAAATACTCCAAATCAAGATGGCGTCGTTTCTGCAGAGGGGGCGTGTGATCTCTTCGGTTTCGAAATAGCTTATACTCTCTAGGAATTAGATATAGACACTATTTGCCATTTTCTGTGCAATTTATTTCGCGCAGAAGATCTAATATTTCTAGACTATATCCCCAAAAACCGCTTTGTACCAATTTAGAAGATAATGAGACGTTACTTTGGTTATCTGATCGAAAATTCATAATCGTCGATCCCAAAAACACCTTTATATCAATTTTGATCGAAATTGGATACATTTAGATGGTACCCCCCCCCCCTGCGGCGAAACGTCAAATTTATGATAATCTGATCAAAAATTCGTAATACTCGACCCCAGAAACCCTTGTATACCAATTTTGACCGAAATCGGATAGATTTAGATGGAACCCCCCCCGTACGGCGAGCTGTCAACTTTATGAAAATCTGATCGAAAATTCGTAATACTCGACCCCAGAAACCCTTGTATACCAATTTTGACCGAAATCGGATAGATTTAGATGGAACCCCCCCCCCTGCGGCGAGCTGTCAACTTTATGAAAATCTGATCGAAAATTCGTAATCCTCGACCCCGAATATCCCTGTATACCAGTTTTGACCGAATTCGGATACATTTAGATGGTACCCCCCCCCCCTCTGCGGCGAGCTGTCTACTTTAAGAAAATCTGATTGAAAATTCGTAATACTTGGCCCCAAAAACCCTCATGTACCAAATTTGTACCAAATCGATTTTTTTTTAATCAGTATTGGTCTGGTTTAATATTTCTCAGTCTCAATCCCAATAAACCAATCTAACTTCAACGACGTGTGCATGGCTTACTTGACGCAAAAGAGTCACGTGGTACAGCGAAAGTTTTTTTTGAGCTAACCAACCAAAAGTCTAAGCTATGGTTTGTTACGACAACATATTTTGTTCAGATGTTCAGATATCAAATGTGCTGTAAAACCAAACCATAGCTTTGACTTTTGGTTGGTTGACCCAAAAAAACTTCCCACGTGATCGGATGTTCAATAGGGCAGTCTAACAAAAATAATATGGGCGATCCAATATGGCCACTGTAGGGTAAACAAACCGTTCTTCCATAAGACGTAATGCTAACTTAAATCAAAATTTTGGCAAAGTGGAAAAAGACGCAGATTAATCAAAGTGATTTTTTTATAGAGTAATCCTTTCTGAATCGGGAAAAAACAAGCATTTTGGCGAAATTTTAATAATAAACTTCGCAATTAAACGTGGAAATGTCCATCTAGATATTTCTGTTGAACCCGTGTGATTACAGATAGCGTCATCTCCCTCAAATCAAATAGCGCAACTGTCTCTCTTCAAGCCGATCTGGCCCGTTCTTCAGGCTGAACTGAGACAGACAATGCCTATCCACACTGTGCAAGTGCAAGAGAGAAAATACTACATGGCATTGCCTCTTTTAATTGCGAATTTTGAGTTTATTTATAACATTTTGGCAAAATGGTCGTCTCTCCCCGATTCAGAAAGGATTACTCTATAAAATATTCACTTTATTTAATCTGAATCTTTTTCCACTTTCCCAAAATTTTCATTTTTATTAGCATTGCGTCTTATGGAAAATCGCTTTGTTTACCCTACAGCCACCATTTTTAAAGGGCCATCATGGCTGACTTTGACAATTTGTTAGACAGCCCTATTGTTTTGCGTGTAACGTTAATTGACATGTGTATATAACCAAGTTTTTCATTTTTATGAATTTCCGGATTATACTTAAATTTTCACATCAAAAATGCTATGACGTCATCTAATAGCTGACATGAACAGAACAAATGGACGTAGATAGCACATCCTATGAAGATACCTTGAGAACCGCATCCATTCTGAACCGGAAATCCATAAAAATTAAAAACTTTTGATTATATACACATGTAAACATAAACAATTACCTGTAAATTTAAACAATATTCAAAGATATTACACAATCGAGGTCTCCTTCGTTTGCTTATACTTCTGGGAAATTTTAGGACCAAGGTTAACCGTAACCGCGACAAAAAGAAAACAGCAAGGGCAAGAGACCTCGATTGTGTAATATCTTTGAATATTGTTTAAATTTACATATAATTGGTTATGTTTACATGTGTATATAATCAAAAGTTTTTAATTTTTATGAATTTCCGGATTATACTTAAATTTTCATATCAAAAATGCTATGACGTCATCTATTAACTGACATGAACAAAAAAAATCTATGTAGACAGCGCATCCTGTCATGTTCGATGCCTTAGGGATTTTGGATTTAAGAACCCAAGTAACAATTTGTCGACGTTTTAACGTTGCCAAAGGCGACTTAACGTTGTGTGAAAACTCCATATAAAGTTTTGTACGAGCCTTGATTTCTCTTAGATCAAGTGTACACTTTAGTCTTAATTAATTACTGAAAGTACTTAAGATATTTTATTTATGGGAAAACGCTTTTGCACCAATTTGGCGGAGATTTTTTGAGTTTTGACGTTGCCTGCGACTTGAGTCGCTAGCAAAGGTTCCGCACCGTCGCCGAAGCGACTACGACTGAAGTGCCCTCTGGATAATATTTTTATTAATATAATTGTTTTTAAATCAAGACTTCCACGTCTATGCAACCACAAATGGACAAATTTTCAAACACCATCTATCATAATTCTAAAATATGTAACTAGGTAACATTCAATTAATTTATTACATTAAAGTGACTTTTTAAAGGTTCCCACTAACTAAATTTAACAACGAACCTTAGTTTTCGGTCAAAAATGGACATTTTAGCTTTAAAAAATAAGGGGACCTTCTTACTTTTTTGCTAAATTATTTTTTTAAATTTAAATCCTGAAAATTTTAAAAATGCTTTAAACCTATTTTAAACTGTAACCAATCTAAAAATAGTCATCATCAAAATTTAGCAAAAAAAAACAAGATTCTTTTAACGATTTACACAAATGGTGTAGCGGCGCAAATCAGAAAAAGAAAACAGTATGGCGGCAATAATAATTTTGTGATTTACTGAAAACCTAACCATTTTGCGACTAAAAAGGTGCCCTCTATTTCAAATTGGTCGAAAGTGCTAATACCTTTTTCCTTTTGCTGCAACAATTTGCACTAATTATATCTCTCCTTTATATATATATACAAGCTAGAAAAGGATATAGATACATTTAGTGCACAACAGTGCATCAAAATAACCCCAAAAATTAATTTCAAGGTAGTCAGACTTTTCATTACTTGGTATCTACAGTCGGTCACGGAGTCTGGCCATAGTCTGACTCTGGTGCCCATGTGCACCACTTCCTCTTACTTCTTCCACTTGTTCAAGTGCCACTTGAACTGAGGGCGACCCTTGAGATTTACCTGGTTTGCAAACGTTCCGAATATGTTCCACTTTGAAAAAGCAAGGAAGTTATTGGCAACGTGGCAGTTATCTGCATTTTTTTGTGTTTTTTGTGTGGTGATCATGATTATTACCTTTCAGCTGTCTAAAAACCACGTAAAATTTGAGGTTGTTTTAAATAAAACAAATTTTATTGATGATTTTATTATATGGAGGAAAAAGCAAATAAAACTACTATAATTGGTTAACTATAAAACCTGACGTATTGAAAATATTGTCTTCTTTTTTTTTTCATAGAGCATGTTCTCTGTTCCGACAAAGAGCGTAATATATGAAGAACAAGATGCTTGATTTTCGATACGTATTGAATACGATGTGAAAACATACTACCTAATTATTACACCACCAAACCAACCCAACACTTTCTTCCGTTTCTTTGCAAAGAATTTGCGAAAAAAAGGGGATTTTTTTTTGGACATTCTAAACCTTTTGTAAAAGGTATCTTCATCTCATTCTTTGAAAAATCCTTCTTGGTAGGTATTCCATTAATTACAAAGTCTAATTCTCCATCTTCTTCGTCATCCCAAAGAAGTTCCATTTTAAGCACAGACCACTATTATAATCACAGAAAGATTTTAAGGCAACGGAACAAATGAATAAATTAATGGCTTTTGTTTAAAAACATAATCAAAAAATACCTCACATAACCTCAAAATGCGCTTAAGCCGAAGTAATTCTACGGCTTATCTTAACTGCAGCTTAAGTGCCACTTACATGATAATCCACACCATTGCACACCAAAACTAAAGCTTAAGCTCGGCTTACATATCAAGCCGAACCCGTGCACACGGGCATGGGTCACTTGGGGGGCGTTACATAGTTTGTAGGCAGAAAAACAAATCAAACAATTACAGCTGCTAACAAAATTACGTCGCGATTTTTGATTGTGTGACGTCACAAACTTTTAGGGTTGTGGCCCCTGCATGGTCGGTCAATTATCTAACATCATTTTATCCTAATTTTAACCCCTCTTTCCTAAGTATTACGAACTTTTGCAAATTGTGCAACACTTAATGAATATGGAAAACACTCCTAAAAATCAAAAAAATTAATTTTTTATTATTTTTGACATTATTTTTGAAATAAAACTATTACGGAGCGCAGTTACTTAATAAAACTTTCACCCCCTTCTACCCCTTGCCGTGTTTTATTTATAGACGCAGCCCTTTTTTAGGGCCGGTTTAACGGCCCTTAGTTTATATTTCAAGATAGTCTGACTACTGGTCACTTGGAAACTGATTTTTTTGAATTTATGTCTCCCTCGCCATTTTTTTGTGCCTCTAATATGCCTCTAGTAGACCAACTAGGTTGACGTTGAGTAAACGGCCAGAAAACGTTAAACTGACGCGTCCTAAAAACGTTGTTTGCGACATCACGAAGTCGTTTATGTAGGGTATACAAATTAACCCTAGTTAATTAACAACCTTATGGCGTCGTTGTTCCGTGGTTCATTGCGGTCGTTTTAGGGGTTAGTTTTACAACTAAAAAGCCGAACCAATCTTCCAGGCTGGTTCTAAAATTTCTTAACCGGGTAGCAACTGTCATTGTTTTAAAACGAAAGGACCGGTTCCGGTTCTGGTTCAACCAGAACCAGGACCAATTGTAATTCGAAAATCCTACTTGAGAATCGGAACCAGCCTATTTTGCCGGTTCAGAATGGTTGCGGTTCTCAAGGTATAGATCTTCACAGGATGTGCTATCTACGTTCATTTGTTCTGTTCATGTCAGCTAATAGATGACGTCATAGCATTTTTGATATGAAAATTTAAGTATAATCCGGAAATTCATAAAAATTAAAAACTTTTGATTACATACACATGTAAACATAAACAATTATCTGTAAATTTAAACAATATTCAAAGATATTACACAATCGAGGTCTCCTTCTTTTGCTTATACTTCTGGGAAATTTTAGAACCAAGAGGCGCGTTTCTGCGAGCTTAACATAGTTACTAATATTCTTTTTTTCTAAATGCATTCATCTGAGAGAGATCCAGCATACTACAACATCACAAAAAATACCCGCCTACCCGTCGACTCCGAATATCTGTCAGGGGATAACTATCTCAAAAAGTTAGATAGACAGCGGGGTCGAAGGGTGTACAGGCGGTATGTTCCTGGTATGCTGGGTCTCTCTCAGACGAATGCATTTAGAAAAAGAGAATATTAGTAACAAAATGCGCGTTTTTGCGAGCTTAACATAGTTACTATTATTTTCTTTTTCTAAATGCATTCGTCTAAGAGAGATCCAGCATACTACACCATCACAAAAATACACGCCTTTACACCTTTCGACCCCGCATATCTGTCAGGGGATAACTATCTCAAAAAGGTAGTTAGTCAGCGGGGTCGAAGGGTGCACAGGCGGTATGTTCCTGGTATGCTGGGTCTCTCTCAGATGAATGTATTTAGAAACAGAGAATATTAGTAACTATGTTAAGCTCGCAGAAACGCGCCTAAAGAAAACTCCTGAAAGGACCAGCCTAACGCCTGATCCACAGTTCCACTTCTAGCCGCTACTTCTATTTCTCTCATTATCGAAAAAAGTGAGATGGCAATAGAAAATATATTTCTCTCTTTCTCTAAACGACGAAGAGGGAAATAGAAGTGAGCTCAAAGAAAGGCGCGTTTCTGCGAGCTTAACATAGTTACTATAATTTTCTCTTTCTAAATGTATTCGTTTAAGAGAGATCCAGCATACTACACCATCACAAAAATACCCGCCTTTACACCCTTCGACCCCGCATATCTGTCAGAGGATAACTATCTCAAAAATGTAGTTAGACAGCGGGGTCGAAGGGTGTACAGGCAGTATGTTCCTGGTATGCTGGGTCCCTCTCAGACGAATGCACTTAGAAAAAAAGAATATTAGTAACTATGTTAAGCTCGCAGAAACGCGCCTGAAGTGAAACTATGGAACAGGCGTAAGGCCTAGTCCACATTTCGACTTCTTACCGCTCACTCCTATTTCTTTCTTTGTCGTATTGAGAAATAAAAAAATACGCTATTTTGTATTACCATCCGTGATTACCTTCTCACTCTTTTCGTCAAAGAGAAAATAAGAAGTTGGAATGTGGACAGGCAAAGTTCTTCAATTGTCATCATAGACAAACTACAACAGACCGAACCCAATTTTTTTTCTATGATTGTCATGTCAAATGTGGAATGTCACTTTATCGTCACGCTTCATAGAAATTTTTGTTTTTTTATTAATTTATATCAATTTTTAATGAAGATCATCTCTGTTCAGTCAAAGCAGAATGTCGGAGAAACTTAGGGTAAGCTTCTATAGTTAAATAAAAGCCATTCTGGTTTTCCTGAGAATATTGCTTCTCATGCTCTGGCTTGGTTGTGTCCCAGTCAACAGTCTACTATTCACATATTAACCATTTAGGTCTGGACCTTTTTTTTACTCTGTTTATACACGCAAATAACATCAGCACAAAATAAGAAGAGCTAATACGAAACCATATTTCACCAAATTAATTTTATTGTCACACAATTTACAATGGTAAATATAGACTCATCAGAATGGTAGGTATTGATATTTTCGGTAATTATGCAGTATACGGTTTTCTGTAATTTTTGATTTTTTATGAAAAATTCTTTATGGGGGCACCTTCTAGGACCCCAAATCCGCCTGCGCCGGTTGGTTTTTTTTTTGTTGTTTTTTTTTTTAATTTTTAGGAAAACAACCCAATCCAACACTTAAAACATATTAATATTAAAGGAAATTATGTCTACTCATTCAAAAAATTCATAAAAAGTCACTGTAATTATGCAGTATACGGTTTTCTGCCATTTTTGATTTTTTTTGAAAAATTCTTTATGGGGGCACCTTCTAGGGTCCCTAGGACCCCAAATCCGCCTGCGCCTGATTTTTTTTTTTTTTTTAACGAGAAAAAAGTTGTAAAGTGTTTTTTTAATTGTTTTGGGTTGGTTTGGATTAGGTTGGGTTGGACTGTGTTGGTTTGGTTTGTTTTCGTGAAAAAAAATAAAAAAAAAAACAAAAAAATCAAAAAAAAAACCAACCAGCGCAAACGGATTTGGGGTCCTAGGGACCCCAGAAGGTGCCCCTGTAAAGAATTTTTCCAAAAAAATCAAAAATGGCAGAAAACCGTATACTGCATAATTACCAAAGTCACTATCTCTATTAATTAAGTTAAAACTAGCCAATAAAAGTCAAGAGTAGTACCCTTTGCTAGCATAGCAAGGTAAGACCTACAGGTTCTTTTAAACCTTGTTTAAACTCACAGTATTGTTTTTAAAATCACTTGGTAGTTTATTTCAAACATTAGACCAGAAATAGTATGGACTTTTTTTAAGTTCTGAGGTTATAGTTAGGTATTACTATATTACGATTAAATCTGGTGTTATGGCTATGAATAGTATTCATCAACAGAAACTTGGGAGTGTTACATTTAACGAACATTGCTGCTTCAAATATAAGAATGCACAGATCAGTAAGTATGCTGTGTTGAGTGTGCTATGTAGCTAAGTTGATGATAGGTTTTTGTAAACTCTAAAATGGGAACATAATTATTGAGTGTCTTGAACTAGGCATTGCTTGGTTGTCTAGCGCCTAATTAGGATATTAAAGTTGATTTACTAAACATTGATATATTGCAGTGTCGGCAATTAACATCTGTAGTACCTTATACTATGCAAATATTTAATCAGTCTTAAAATATGGAATTATTTTCTGGGGAGGAAGCACAGATACAGATTGCGCATACATTGCACAAAAAAGGGCAGTAAGAACCATACTTAACCTTAGGAAGGGAAACTCGTGTCGCAGAAAATTTAAAGAACTTGGCTTCTTAACACTTTATGGACTATACATATATGAGTGTCTGTTATTTATGTTTAGCAATAGGAAAAAATTTGAGAAATTTAAACTGCAAACTAACATCTCAACAAGGTTCCAGGGTCTCAATTTTCCATTACATAGGCTTACTGCTACACAAAGAGGTCCAACCTATTCTTTGTCAATTTATAACCATCTGTTAACTTTTAAGTATCATTGTTTTACCTGTAACTTACTTATCTGTTTGTCATCGTAAGTTTTATTACTTTTAAAAACCAGTTCTGTCTAGCAAATGCACAAAATAATTTTTCTTTATATAACATAGTTCCTTTAAATTTAGTTTTTAATTTTTACAAATTTGACTTAGCTATAAATATAGGCTTTTTTATATTTTTCTAGTAGTAAGGAAAAGAAAAGAAAGGACAAAATAATTAAACAAAAAATACATTTATTACACCTCTTTTCATCATGAGTCAATTGGAGCGCTAGAAAATTCACATAAAAATTTGGGAAATTATTTATGCATAAGACTTTTAAATGAATCTCTAATACAACGATTCATACAGAGACTAAATACACCCCATTTGAGCTTGTATTTGGACTGCTATGTTTTTTACCTTTTAACCTTCAAAACAAAGTAGGTCCATGTTACAATTTTGGTGATTATCCAAAAGAGTTGAAATATCGATTACAAACAAGTTAGCATTTCATGTGTTTGTTTGTGCTCTCTTTTGGTTCTTTTAGTGTTTTTCTATGGTTCTATACATTATTAAATATTGTATTATATATGTTTGGGTAGGTAAAAATTCAGACAATCAGTTGAAAAGTTAAAAAAGAGCAAAATACAAAATAATTAGTTATAAATTAATGATTAAAATCATAGATTTTAAAGTAGTTCATATTAACAAAAACAGATGCAAATGTAAAAAAAGTTTGCTAATAAGGCCCGCATTTCGCTGAAGTCTTAGAATAAATAAACGATAAAGATAGCTTTTAAGTAACATCTAGGATCAAGAAATGTCTGCACAAAAATTTAAGTGTCACAAAACTAGACCAGCTCCTTACTATGTGTGTTTTCAGTGTGGTGAAATATTTCACAGATCATGCGCCATATCAAATAGACAAATTTTTAAAGTTTTAAAAAAGTGTGTTGTGGTGTGCACTGACTGCAAAGAATATGCAATAAACAAACAAACATCTCTAAATGAGCAAAGTAGTATCTTGGGCAAAACAATAAGCAATTTATCCATGAAAGTAGAAAAGAGGGACAAATATATAGAACGCATTAAAAATAGCAATGAGACTCTACTGGCAGAGGAGCTAAATGCAGAAATGGATCTAAAGAATAAATTGGAAAAAATATAAAGAGAACTTTCAGCATTTAAAAAAAGGAAATACAAAAATGTAGGTGTACAAGCTTGTGTAAAAACAAAAAATACATCAACACAGGATGCAAGAGAGCTAAATAATATAAGTACACAAGCAAATATTCCAAACAAAAAATCTGTAACTGAAATGGAAGTTCAAAACGAATCATCTGACCTTTTTATAGTGGATAATAAAATAAAACAAAATTTTAATCTTAACAAAATCAACGTTTCTGACAAAAAAGTAAAAGTTCTTATTCTGATGAAATGGGAAAAATCTTCAGAGAGCTTTTGTGTAATACATCACTTGGGAAAAGAGCCAATATTGAAGCAATTATTAAAACTGGTGCTACATACAATCAGGTAGTGGAAAATATGGATAAATTTGCTAGAACCATGACCAAAAAGGATTATGTCGTCATTATAGCAGGAACAAATAATTTTACAAAAACTTCAAGGTATCCATCTTTTAAAATGATACTAGAAATACTTAAAAGTTGTTCACACCTAAATTTTATAATTACAGGGTGTCCATACAAACATAATAATATGTCAAAATTTAATATAGATAAATTTAACCAGAAATATGAAACATTTTTACAAAAAATAAATAACTTTACTCCTGGTCAGATAGATTTTATACATTGTAAAAAAAAAACTTTTTAAGTAAACAAGAGGTTTGCCAAAAAATTTCAGTTTGCATAAACTCACCAAGGCTTTGTAAAAACCTCATATTTGTTGAGCAAAAAATTAGTGGTGAGTATATTTAAAGGTCCTTATATTGTTTGTAGGAATAACAGGGTTTTCAGTCCAAATTTAAAACTAATTTATTAAAACTTGCGAACCAACTAGTAAAATTTTTATATTATTATATAAAATATTGTCAAATTCAGTACCCTTAAATTTCATTCCTGACAATTTATACTTCTGCCATATAATTTAAAAATAAAAGTCAAAAAACAAAAACAGATCCAAAAAATCTTCAAAGCTTTACAATTTTACATATTTATACAATTATTTTTATTATACTCATCAAAGAATAAAAAAAGACTTCCAAATTACAATTGTATGAAGAAAAAATAATAGACAAACTAAATTAAAGTCATATAAGGTATGTGGGTCATTCCATATCAAATCAACCAAAAAATCACAAAAATTTTACGCGACCAATTCCAATTTTGATGATTTTTGGTATATATTTTCTTCTTACCATAAAAGTTGAAAATGCAAATTTTTAAATTTTTTTGATTCGTAGTTTTTTTTTTTTTTAATTTTTCAAAATAAAAAAGTCAGCATTTTGACCTTAACAAGAATGTACAAAACTAGCAATATCTCGAGAACCACTTACACTAGGAAAGTAATAAATGGCTCATTTTAAAGTCATTTTGAAGCTCTTCTTTATGAAATATCACAACATAATTTTAACAAAAAAAAAATTGGAAATAAAAAATTGAAAAAAAAAATTGAAAAATTCAAAAAGGCCATTTTTAATTTTTTTGAAAAAAATATATAATTTTGGTCAAAGTGTTACTTAATTATCCACAAAATTTTATGATGGAGAAATGATGGGTTCAATGTCAAAAAAAATATCAAAAATATTAAGTACATTTTATAGGCGATTTTTCATGCATGTGACATTTTTAATAAATTTTTTCACATTGAACCCATGATTTGTCCATCTCAAAATTTTGTGAATAGTTTAATAACACTTTAAAGAAAATAATATAATTTTTTGAAAAAAATTAAAAATGGCCTTTTTGAAATTTTTCAAAAAAAAAATCAAAATTTTTTTTTTTATTTTTTTTTTCAATATATGTTATGCAATATTCTCATATGAAAGATCTTTATAAGAGCTTTAAAATGAACCTTCACCTACTTTTCTATTATAAGTGGTTCTTTGGATATTCCTAATTTTGTGCGCACATGTTAAGGACAAATAAGTGACTTTTTCGATTTTCAAAAATTAATTCAAAATAAACAACTGGTCAAAAAGTCTGAAATTTTGGATTTTCCAGTTTTTTGGTAGGAAAAACATGTATACTAAAAATCATCAACATCGGAGATGGTGTGGTAAAATACCCTGGTTGACTTGATATGGACTGACCCTAGGGTCATTCCATATCAAATCAACCAAAAAATCACAAAAATTTTACGCGACCAATTCCAATTTTGATGATTTTTGGTATATATTTTCTTCTTACCATAAAAGTTGAAAATGCAAATTTTTAGATTTTTTTGATTCATAGTTTTTTTTTTTTTAATTTTTCAAAATAAAAAAGTCAGCATTTTGACCTTAACAAGAATGTACAAAACTAGCAATATCTCGAGAACCACTTACACTAGGAAAGTAATAAATGGCTCATTTTAAAGTCATTTTGAAGCTCTTCTTTATGAAATATCACAACATAATTTTAACAAAAAAAAAATTGGAAATAAAAAATTGAAAAAAAATTTTAATTTTTTTGAAAAAAATATATAATTTTGGTCAAAGTGTTACTTAATTATCCACAAAATTTTATGATGGAGAAATGATGGGTTCAATGTCAAAAAAAATATCAAAAATATTAAGTACATTTTATAGGCGATTTTTCATGCATGTGACATTTTTAATAAATTTTTTCACATTGAACCCATGATTTGTCCATCTCAAAATTTTGTGAATAGTTTAATAACACTTTAAAGAAAATAATATAATTTTTTGAAAAATATTAAAAATGGCCTTTTTGAAATTTTTCAAAAAAAAAATCAAAAATTTTTTTTTTTATTTTTTTTTTCAATATATGTTATGCAATATTCTCATATGAAAGATCTTTATAAGAGCTTTAAAATGAACCTTCACCTACTTTTCTATTATAAGTGGTTCTTTGGATATTCCTAATTTTGTGCGCACATGTTAAGGACAAATAAGTGACTTTTTCGATTTTCAAAAATTAATTCAAAATAAACAACTGGTCAAAAAAGTCTGAAATTTTGGATTTTCCAGTTTTTTGGTAGGAAAAACATGTATACTAAAAATCATCAACATCGGAGATGGTGTGGTAAAATACCCTGGTTGACTTGATATGGACTGACCCATGTACCATTTGACTATTTAAAACAAAATTATTATGGATGCTCTTAATGTTGTTCTGAATGTTATTGCTGTGTTTTATTTAATTTTAGCCCTGAAGAAGGAACAAAACGTTCCAAAAGCTTGGTTTTATAAAAGAGTTATAATAAATTTATTTTTAAATTTGGAGCGAAAATCCTGTTATTCCTACAAACTAAATACCAATGGTCGTTATCCATTAAAGAAAGGTCCTTATATTGCTATAAAGGATAAAGATCCAAACGTACTTTTAGAGGTTAATGGAAAACTGTTAGAAATACATATAATAGTTAGACATATGGAAAAAGTCTTAGTGTTATTTTTAGCCAAATTTGAAGAAAAAAAGAATATGTTTTTTTTGTTCAAAATTTCCAGGGAAGGTGTGCTATGTAGATGAGATTTTTGTAAACTCTAAAATGGGAACATAATTATTAAGTTTCTTGAACTAGCCATCGCATCGTCTAGCGCCTAGATAGCATGTTAAAGTTCATTTACATTTATATATTGCAGTGTCGGCAAGTAACATCTGTAGTACCTTTTGATATACCCATGTAATTATTAGATCAGAGACCGTTGTTAATAAAATGCATTAAGACTGTTCCGATCATCGTTATTTATTGAACCTTTTTAAAGCACGATATGAGTAAAGATTAATTGGTCTACATGATTCTAGAGGATGAACTCTGTATATTTTTCTTAGAATCTATTTTTGTAGAATTAGAATACGGTCGAGATTACTAGACTGTCCCCAAAACAGTAAAAATTAGTCTTAAGATGCCGTCATCATCAAGAAGATGTTTGCCAACATCAATTAGGAAAATAATGGAAAGTACAGGAGCCAGTATGCTCCCTTGCTATTTTAATCGCACAGCTCTGAAATCGCACATCCCAATACCGCGCAAGACTAAAATCGCGTGGAATGTAATATTGCAAGGTCACAATTACGCAAAATTAAAATAAATCGAGTCAAGGTTTACTCTAAAACTTCACTCGCTCGGAAGAACATATATAAAAAAAACCACTACTCATGTACACATGGGTTAGATTGGGTCGGTTAGACTTTTCCAGGGTATATCCAGACTTTTCTTGGGTGTATCCACGCTGTTCAGGGGTGTACTCGGACATTTTCACAGTGTATCCAGGTTTTTCCAGAGTGTATCCAGACTTTTCCAGGGTTTTTCCAGACTTCCAGAGTGTATCGAGACTTCCAGGGTCTTTCCAGACCTTTCCAGAGTGTAGCCAGACTTTTCCAGGGTCTTTCCAGACTTTTCCAGAGTATCTAGACTTTTACAGATTCTTTCCAGATTTTTCCAGAGTATATCCAGACTTTTCCAGGGTCTTTCCAGACTTTTTTGTAAATTTTCTTTAAATTTTTAAAAATATTAAAATACATCAGTAATTCATGTAAAACATTGAAACCAAAAAGTGGTTTAAATCGAGCAAGTTACACAGAAAACTCATCTCGTATTAGGGATGTTGACAGAGTTATTTTGGGAAAGAAATGCATTGCATACAGGCGTCGTTCATAAGGGCTATGTTTTCACACGCTTCTAGTGACTATAAAAAGCAAAGGCACGGCAAAGCGTGGATCACTTAAAAATCAAATTTCATCCAAGAACGAAGCACTGCCAGTCATCTAGTTAATCAATAGATAAAGTTTCATAAGATTATTATTCTGCACCAGAATATATTGACACAAAATTTAAGGCTACAAAGCATAAAAATCCAGTATTTTAAATGTTTCAACAACAATCCAGCATGAAGGCGAATCTACAAAAACCACGCCAATTTTTGCCAGGTGTGTAAAAGAAATTGGGGGAGGGAATTATATTATAAAAAAAGTGGAATCAAAGTTTCTATCAACTTCTATTCTGTCCTATCTCTTTTTAAACTCGTTAACTAACTCGTCATAAGGGCATATTTCTAACACATGGAACCTATTGTGGTTTAACAAAGTTAAATAAGTATTAACGTATCAGCACGACTTTTTAAATAGATTTTTAAACTGTTCTTCGAGCCTAATAGACAATATCTTAGACTGGGAACTACTTCATTATTTCATTTTTATTTTTCTGAGATATTTTTTTTTAATTGAAAATCCACGTTCCCAGAAATTAAGTAACACGTCGGAGACATGAATTTGTTTTCTATGGCACAAGTAGTGTGGACAGCATGTGCTCCCTTCAACGTGGGAGACCTCCAGGTTCAGGACTGTCCAGGCATGTCATGACATGACCTGTGGGAGCGGGGAATACAACTTTAGCCTTTTCAGGGGAATTCGGGGGTTACTTACTTATCTGGGAATATGGTCCAAGAAATTGTTTAAATCTATTTTGCTCGAAGATTTCGTGTATTTAAGTTATTTTCGAAAATATTTTCTTACAATATGTGGGAAAACAGACTTAGATACGGTATTGACAATATTAAATGTAGATTAATTGAACAAAGGTGTTGCTACAAAGTTGGTAGTGGGTGTCAGGCACTACCAAGGATGATAGCAATACTAATTAATTAATTCAATTTTTTTGATGTTGCAATAACGCGATTTAGATAATAAGAAAATAACCTCCCAAAATAAGACAAGAAAATTAAGAACGAAATCTTTAACGTTTTTCATAATAAAAATTATTTTCTAATCTAGTTTTCCTACCATGGGTAGAAAAACAGAACTGGGTACAGTATTGACAATAGTAAAGGTAGTTTAATTAACATAAAGGTATTGGTTGTGGGTGTCAGACACTACCAAGGATGCTAGCAATACTAATTAATTAATTCTATTTTTGGTGTTGCAATAACGCGATCTAGATAATACGAAGATAATTTCCAATTTCTTACAAGTAAAAAAAATGACCGTACTGGTAGGTTTCTTTTGTTCATTGTCATGTGCCAAAATTAAAACAAATTAATTATTTCTAAATAAAAACAAGTAAACAGCATAAAATCGAAATGTTCTTGATGGCAGTTCCTTAGATTGCTTATTTAAACAACGAGATCAAGATTGTTCAGCAGACCAAAATTTTATTCCAATAACAAAAAGAAAGAACGACCTTTTAAAAAAAAAGAGAATAGATAAGGTCTAAATGGTAGTGGTTCCAGTTTGACAGATAGCAAGTAAATCGTATCAGTTAAGTATGAACAATTTCTTTTATCAGCTCTAAAGATTCTTGGGTTAAAACGACATAACGTACAGGCTCCACCAAAATAATTATTGCTATTATTTTTATTGTGGGTTAAGTTCGATAAAAATTATAACAATAATATTATAGACGATCACAGCTTGGCCTCTGATTGCGGATTCTAAATAAGGGACCCGGGTTAGAGGTGTTTTATATCCAGACTTTTCCTGGATGTATCCAGACTTTCCAGAGTGTATCCAGACTTTTCCAGGGTGTATCCAGACATTCCAGGTTGTCTCCAGACCTTTACGGGGTTTATTCAGACTTTTTCAGGGTGTATCCAGAATTTCTTTCGAGTAGATGGACTTTTCCAATACATTTTATATGTGCTATATATATATATATAGATTAAGACTTTATTGTTTCTAAAAACATTTTGTTTTACATGTGCGATATACAGGGTTCCTAAGATTTTCCTTAGGGATAGGATTTCAATAAATCAAACAGAAATGGCATAGAAAGTTCTGCGCACACAAAAGAAACAGGTATATTGAGCAATGGTGCCAGTTTGTTATTATCTCCGGACTGCTTTCATGAGAAAAAATTGTCGCCACTCTTTCATTGTGAGCATAAATCATAGTTGCAATAATAACCGTTGACAAGATGTCTGCAAATTCCGCTAGATGGCGGCCACACCATGAGATGATCGAGGAAAAACTAATTAAAAATTAGATGTTTTCAGGTCCAAACCACAGCATTTTCTTGCTTAAAGGAGGCGGCAGGGTCCATGATTTACGATACTTAGCGATAAACTCGTGAGGTTGTTAACATTAGAAAGAAATACCTTCGCTTTTAATTAAATTTCTTTCCATTCTGTTCTACTAGTGACATCTATCCGGAAACGGCCAAACCATGCAGCTAGCACTAGCAGCCAAAGAAATCAATAAACGGCGCTGTTTTTCCTGCAGAGCTTTTTGCTTGCGACGTTATTGATTTTAAATAAAGCTGGCCCTACACTACATTTGATATTTTCGAGGTGTTTTATGGCATGATCTCGAAACATGTAGCGAACCAATTCTTTAAAACTAGCGGGAGGGTAAAAGCGAAAAATAAGGGGCTGCCAATATTTGTAACACCCAAAAAGGGGTGAAAAGGTTTATTTTGCTCTGTTTCTTTACAAAAAACGTTTTTTTTTTACGAAAAACTTGAGCTCTGCCACTTTTTTTATTTTTTTCTTCAACTTTCTCGAAATTTTCGTCATACCGTAGGAAAAAATTATTTCCCCATGGTCATACTCTACTTTTATTCGAAAAAATTTAGAAACAGAGACGGGATCAGTTTTCCTAAAACGGGGATCTTGGTTTCGAGTGAGAAGATAAAGGGCGCCGCCGCAAAAATTTATCAAATAAATTTGTCGAACGCAAAAATGTTAGAAAAACAAAGCACGAAATAAAAATGGCGCCGCTTACAATTTTTTTTCAAAAATATTTTTAATTTCGGGAACGCAAAGAAATAGGTCTAAAGAGTATAATTTTTAAGAAAAAAATATCAATTTTCTCGCCCTCCTCCACTGGGACTACAGGGGCCGTGCACAAATTACGTAATGGTCATAGGGAGGAGGGGGGTTACAAAATGTTACGTAGGGGGGAGGGGGGTTATCGACAGCGTTTGCATTTGTGTGAAACTAAGAAAATTTGGAATGAAAATAAGTGAAAACTTTTTTTTTTAGGGGGGGGGTAGTGGTCTTGAAATCGTTACGTAATATTAGGGGAGTGGCGTGCCAAACCGTTACAAAACATTACATAGGGAGGGGGTCAAAAATTGGTAAAATCACCGTTACGTAATTTGTGCACGGCCCCACATCTGACTGTTCCTCCTTTTTGATTTCGAATCAAAGTGCAAAACCCGGGTTGGACATTCGAAGGCGTCAACCCGTCCTATTTGCTTGATAATGTTTAGTACGGAAATATCTCAGTCGATTTCTCCGGCCGTGTATGAACGCTTTAGGTTAGGCATTTGCATGTATCTCAGTCCCCAGCCTGTAAACAGTGCGTAAGGACAATGGTTACAAAATGAAAAGCCGAAAAATATTTTTTTTTACGATATCTTTCATCAGTTTGGTATTAAAGTCGAGCAAAAACAATTTTTATTCCAGTCCTAAAGGTATGAAAATGGAAAACATTAGAAAACAACAACCTGGAATGGATTTACTACGTGTAAGATGTAGTGACAACATCGCCCCATGCCCATCCTTTTCTGCCTAATGTGCTTTTCCGTTTGTCTGCGTCTTATACACGGCTGCTTGGCCCCCTAAGGATTTGCTTAGGAACTCTGTATATAGATATACTCGTATATATAAGATTTTTGTCCATTAATCACGCAAAAACGGCTAAACCGATTTGTATGAAATTTGATAAGAACACTTTTTATTTAACATGTCGTTCTATAACTCGAGATATATGGCACAGAAAATTGATTTTTTAAAGAGTTTTTTTTGCATTTTTTATGCGTCTGTCGCCTACTTTGTAGCCACTCTAACTCAAAAACCCCTTCATTAATCATAATAAAATTTTACATAGTGATTACTTGTGTTGACACGCAGACCCCTATTGTTTTAGAGCATTCTCCTATTAGACCCTTCGGAGCTACAACCAAAAAACTTTATCCCTAAAAAAAAAATATTTTTTCTTACCGTGTAATACATGTTTGGAAAGCTTATAAAAATCGTAGTTGAATAACGCCAAAATTTTTGACTACATATATATATATATATATATATGTATCACACGGTAAGAAAAAATATTTTTTTTTTAGGGATAAAGTTTTTTGGGGGTAGCTCCGAAGGGTCTAATAGAAGAATGCTCAAAAACAATAGGGGTCTGCGTGTCAACACAAGTAATCACTATGTAAAATTTTATTATGATTAGTGAAGGGGTTTTTGAGTTAGAGTGGCTACAAAGTGGGCGACAGACAGACCGACCGGCAGATCGACAAATAAAGCGACGGCGTCTGGATTCGTGCTTATCACTAACCTCAAAATTCGTGGAGAATCATGAAAATCTCGAAGTGCAATTTTTAGTAAGTAGTAAGTAAAATGCACAACATTAGAAATACCTCAGATTAAAAAATGCAAATTAAAATATTAAAAATTTTGGATCTGTACTTAAAGTACAGTTACAGTTCTTTATTGTTCTCTAGAAATACATTCCATAACAAGAAGTTCTGTAGCAAAAAGGAAAAAAAAACAAAATGATTGTACTAGTCTACCTAAGATTAAAGCAAACAAAAAATAAAAAAATAAACAGAAAGTGAAAAAAACAACAACAGTGTGTCGTACCTTAAAGACTAACTTAAGGATTGTAATTTTATGATTAACTCACCAAAACTAAGCTATTCTTGAAATAGTGCACAAGAGAATAGTAATACTTATTTACCTATTTAAACTTAATAAAATAAAATTCGTCTTGTAAAAAAAAATAAAAATTGTTTTGTAAATTTATTCATTCCGTAAAATAGCATGGATCCTTAATATTTCCGAGAGTGTGCTGTATATTTCTTTCGCTACTTCGGGTGTGAGGTTATCTAAGAGGTTTAAAAAATGTTGTATGCCTTTATTCAGATGAGGTTGCATGCTAAAGCATGCATATAAGACATTGGAACAAAATGTGTGGAAGCGTTTCTTTCGTAAACATGTTGCAAACAGAGCATTGAATTGATTCTGTACATGCATTTCCCATACGTAAATTTGCAAAATATATTGTGACTTAGGCAGATTTGGGCAATTATTCTTTTGATGTGAAGAGGGATACTAAATGTCAGATAACTGGATGGATGTCGAGAGAGTTGAAGTTGTGAGTAGAAGTACTTAAAGTATTTGGAAAAGACGCAAAAAAAAAGACCTACCCGACCTTTATATTTTGAGCTTCTACCTTTCTCAAAAAGCGACAGTGGAAGTAAAACGAACGCACATGAAGGGTTTCATGAATAGGATAAAGACATTTTTTATGGATAAGTATTTGGTAAACTAGAAGGTCTCACTATTAATTGAAAGTTGTGATATTCTGTTTTATTGTATCTTTATATTTTTTTTGTTTTATTCTTTTGATATTTGAAATTTAATTTGTCTGATGAATATGTCCACATAGATTTTTGTAAATCTCTGGATTTTTTAAAATAAACTATTTCCTATTTTATTCTATTCTCTATTCTATAGATAGGTAGATCTTTATTAGCTTGAAAATATGTACAATAGTTATTGCTTAACCTTGCCCTACTATAGTGTTGTCACAAATTAAAAGAAAATTACAATAATTATAAAGGCAAAATATTATAAAAAATAATTAAAGATATACACGTACTACACTAGACATAAGTAAATACTTAAAAATGTTAAATATTAATACTTTTAACTAAAATCTTTATACATCATAAAAGGCAAATTTTTTTATAATAATTTTAAAGCCAAATTATTATAGAGAGCAAATTTTAATATTGCGCGATTTAGGGCTGCGCGATTTTAGTCTTGCGCGATATTTATCCGGCGCGGTATTGGGTTGCGCGATTTTGATCTTGAGCGGTTTTAAGTTGCGCAATAAATGACCGCGCGATTTTGGTCCGCGCTCAAAATTTTGCGACATTTTGGCAGATTGCTCAGAAACCCATGTTGCGAGTCGTGCAGTCATTTTTATTTGTCTCTCTGACCATCCTACCATGGAACTACTGTTTATATTTTACATAAATGGTCACATTTTGCTAATATTGCAAATACTTTTAGAATATTCCAGAACAAAAATTAAAGGCATTCTCAATTGGAGCAATGGGCAAAAGACAGTACTCCAAAAGGGAGCTTGAAGAACAACGTAAAAGAGAAGAAGAAAAAGCTGCAGCTCATGTAAGTAGATATAGCTACAGGGCCTGTCTCAGGACCCAACAGTGATATTTAAGAGGAGGGGCTGCTGACTATCCATTCCTACTACAGGGCCTGTTTCAGGAGCCAACAGTGATATTTAAGAGGGGGCTGTTGACTGTACATTCCTCCATTCACTCTTTGTTTTTTGCTCTGTTAATTAAAAAATATATAAAGACTGTATAATTGAAGAAGAAAAATGAATGATTTACTTAAAAAATGTATTTCCAAGCTCACCAAAAGAAATATTTCAAATGCGCTGTTAGAATTAGTTTGCTTGGTTCGGTTTTTTTTAAAATGTAATTCGAGTTAATAGGCATTTTTGTTAAATTTCAGGCCTTTCAAGAATTTGTTGAAACATTCCAAGAGGCTCCCATCAATGGTAGCAGCAAAGTTTGGGTTAAAGCTGGCACATACGATGCGGGTGCTAGAAGTAAGTTTTATTTTTTTAAATTTACATCATTGAAAAAAAGTGCTTATACAATGCTTTTTTTTCAGAGGAGGACACAAGGGAAAAAGGTAAACTCTATAAACCAACTTCGAGATTACAGACTGCTGCAGATGCCCTTACAACTGCTGAAAAGGCACAAGCTTATGCAAAATTGCTTAGCAATGATAAAAAACCTGAGCGTTTGGGTAAAAAGAAGCAAACAGGAAAAAGTAATCTAGAATCGTTCATGGAAGAACTTAAGCAGTAAGTTTCAACCAGGTTTTAAGTAGGTAGCTCACCCACTATTAGAATATTGCCCCTGTAATTTTTTGTAAAAAGGTGGCAAACATCTATCAGAAAAAAAGTGAAGATTAGTCAAAAACTTTCAATCTGATTAGAAGCAAAAACATTTGAATTACCACCTCTTGCTCTACAGAGGCAATATCTATTCTCTATTTTGTACCAGAGGTAAAAGTTCAGTAAAAGTATTTATTTTTTGTATGGAACTTTGTGTGGGACAAATAATTAAAAAAGTTCATATGTCACGATGATATTGAAGGTATGTTGATTTTTTGAGACCTTAGATAAAAAATTAGATATGATGGAGGATATAAAAATGTGAGGGAGTAAAGTATGATTATTGGCAAACCTGTCCAGAGCTGGTACAGCACTGGAAAACTTGGAAATGTCAAGGAATTTCAAGCAGAGCCCAAATATTAGGAAAATGAAATAGCTGAGACCCAACATGTTTTCAAAATACATTTTACTGGGTCTGTCCTTATTCTGAAAATGGCCTTTTCAGCAACAAATCGAGAATTGAGACTAGAAGTCGTGTTTCAAAAACCCCTTAAAAAATATGTAAAACCTGATAGGAATTGTAAAATCTCGTTAAATCTTTTTACTAGATTTTATGTGATATTTTTGGCAAGGTTGGCAGCTAACTCAACCTACTTTTTGGTAATCATTTTCTGCTTAAACCTTGGCTTAAATACTGTAGCCTGCCTGTAGTGCTATAGCTATGATTTTAAGCAATTTTCTGAACATTTTCACCCGTGTCGCATTTGAAGCATGATTTTAGCAACAAATCTATCTAGAATTCACACTAATCCAACCCAACACCTACCAAAAAGAATCACTATTAATTAAAAAATTTTAAAATGTGTATTTTGTACTAAAGTTAAAGTTATCCATCAAATTAATGAAACCTAAAAAATAATAAATAGATAGATACTTTTTGACCAATATAATCATTATTTTTATATGAAAAATATCAAAGCTTTTGTCAGGAAAACCGGGAAATGTCAAGGAATTTTTGAGCGAATTTGCTGTGCTAACCCTGTTTTTATGTTTATTTTTAGTTTAGGAAAACTAGGTACAAAAACACATTAAAAAACACCAAATACAAGTTTTTTTCACTTACCCTTTTAGCGCAATATTAATTAGGTGAGGTTATAAAAATACATGCAGCAATAAAGTGCACTTTAAATATTTAGCAAAATTCACGGCGAATCGGTAAAGCCGTTACCGGGGTGTTTTTCTGGTAGGCTAAACTTAATCAAATTTCGTTAAAGGTTGATAATTATGGCGCCAAATATGTGAGGGAGAGAGTTTCTTTGTTGGGTACAGACTAAAAATATATTTTTTTAAATATTAAAGGAAATTTTTTAATTAGTTACGTGGAATATCTCCTTTTTAAATCTTAAGTTTTAAGATTATTACACCATGTTTTATTTAAAGAAATTAGACTATATATTCTAATTTTTCTTGCATCAAATATGTATAAAATTTTGGCTATAAACTATATTTTTAAGCAGTGGCGTATGTAGAAATTGTTTCTGGGGGGGACTTGTGTAACAGGATACTGTGGCGCACCGAGAGGGGAGGTTTTGGGGTTAACCCCCCCCCCACCGCCTGGTTATAATTGGCACAATCAAATAACAGCAGAAATAAATATATGAGAATAAAATACAATAAAAATCTTTAAAAAAATCATAAATTTCAAAATTTCATTTTTACGATTTCGACAAAATGGTTTTTCCAATGTAATTTTACCAAAACATTTTGCATGCGATTTGGGGTCGGCATTTTAAGTGTCATTTTCGAAAAAATTTTCGCCTGCGCCGCATTTTAGCATTTTTACAAACAAATTAAGGGTAAATAAACAATTCCCAAAACCCCATCAATATTTACGATTTTAGTTTAATTATAAGTCAAAAATTGCATTTTAAGTGTTATTTTCTCAAAAAATTTTGACTGCGGCGCATTGAAGCATGATTTTGACATCAAATTTTGGGTAAATAAACAATTTTAAATTTGGTTACCACCCCCCCCTCCAAATTTGAGGCCAGGTCCGCGCTTGTAAGCACCTGTTTCCTAGTATCAATTATGGTCACATTTTTACTTAACCCCCCCCCCCGAAATATGGGTTGTTGGGTATCAAACTGAAGAAATCGAAAAAAGTGTTTTTGTAATAACTTCCAATTTTTTATTACCCGTCCCCCCCTCTCAACCCCATGTTTAAAGAAAATATTGACCGACTATGGGTTATGTGGTATCAAACTAAAGGAAATAAAGCCGGAATCGAGAAAAGTGCTTCTTCTATTATTTTTGCGATTTTTTGAACAAAGAGAGATCAGGGATAAGATAAAATAATGATGTGTTTTTGTTTTGAAGAATTCAAGAAGAGCGAGAAGAAAGGCACAAATACAAAGGACAAATTCTAGCTCCAAGGACGCCAATAGAAGCAGAATTAGACTTGTTTGTTAAAGGAGATTTGGGTTCTTTTGATAATGGCGATCCAAATACTACAAATTTATACCTTGGAAATCTCAACCCGAAGGTGTGTTAAAGATCATTTATTATGTAAAACTGGGGTTGAAAACCAAGAAAGAGCGTTTTGCGCGGATATTAAGGACTAATTGAACGCGGTCATGCGTCAATAAGGGAATGCTCTATTTAAATTTGCTGTGTTCATAAGCTTACCATTAGATGGCGCATTTTTTACCACATTGATGTAAAATATTCTTGTTGTTAAAAAATAATAAAAAGATTTTACTAAACGACTTCCCAATAACACAAAATAACAAAAATCATCATTTTAAATCTGGTTAGTTGCCACTTTGTCGAGAACAGTCAAAAGAAGAAATGCCAATTCAAGGATACATTTATTATGGTTAATTTTGTACAGTATTAAGTAAAGAAATTTGATGTACGATTCCCTTAATAAATTTTATCTTATGGTGATGTTTATTTTTTTGACTGCTCTTGGCAAAATGTCAGCCAAAAATCATTTTAAATTTAATAATGATTTTTGTTAGCTTTTGTTAATGGGAAGTTGTTTAGTTTCACCTTTATGCAGGGTTGCAACTGGTCACGGAAAGCTGGAAAAGTCAGGGAATGGGTTCCAAGTCATGGAAATCAGGGAATTTTTACAGTATGGATTTTACCTTTTGTGCGATCCTCATTCTGTTCCTCATATAATGCGAAAAACTCTGTATTCTTTCTGTTTTTTAACAATTATTTATGTTTTTCCAGATTTTTCAAAAAACGTGAAAAATATCAAAACTTTTGAGAAATTTCTTGCTTAATTTGTAAAAATTTTTACCCGTGGCGTGGTAACATCATTAATTTTTGCACTTTTAGTTTAATTCAACAGCCTTCCGAAGTTCGTCATCGTTGAAAACTTAAAAATGGCATCGTATACTTTTCTCAAAATTTTTGACTATGGCACATATATGACATGATTTTGGCAACAAATCCAGAATTGAGACTGAATCCCACCCCAAACCACTTTTTTTTTCAATACGTGAATTTGTATGTTCTGTTTAAATTGCAAAGAATTTATAAAGTATTTAAAACATTTTCAGGACGTAAACATTTAAATGAAATGCTTATTGGAGCTTGTAAAATAACCTGAATTTTTTTATTTTTGGTCAGGAAAAACCTGGAAAGGTCAGGGAATTCAAAAATTGAAAATTAATTTCAACCCTGTTATATTATTTTTAGGCCTCCACAATACTTTATATCAATCAAATGTACTATGCGCTTGTTAATGTTTTCAAAAAATATTTTAGATAAGTGAACCCCAATTGATGGAAATATTCGGTCATTACGGCCCGTTGGCTAGTATCAAAATAATGTGGCCCCGGTCTGATGAAGAAAAAGCCAGAGGACGAAACTGTGGTTTTGTAGCGTACATGTCTAGGAAGGACGGCGAGCGAGCGTTAAAACACCTAAACGGCAAAAATATTGGAGGATATGAAATGAAATTGGGGTGGGGAAAAGCGGTTATAATTCCACCACAGCCTATTTATATTCCTCCTGTGCTTTTGGAATTGGGCCACCCTCCACCACCTTCAGGTAAAAAGTCAATCGACGGCCTAATAATATTTAACCTACTTGTAAGAAATGAAGCATTAGTTAACACTTTGCTACCAACTACCAATAAATCAGTATTTTTCCTAGGTTCCGACTACTATGCTAATGCTTTTTTACAAGCTTTTATTTTACTTGCATGTATGTATGTAACTAACTATGTTTGTTCGGGTGGAATCTTGCAACTTAATTTTGACCAACTTTCCGACATAATATGGTTTTCTCAGGTACCCATCTCCCTCTAACAAGGGAATTGGAGGGGGAAAAAGATTTAGTTTGTTCGATTTCAGCCAAAATTGGAATACAGTGGTTTTTAGGGAGGGGGATTATGAATTTTTTATCAGATTTGAAAATTTTAATATGGCGGATTCAAAATGGAAGATTAAGGTTACAAATCTAAAAATTAAGGGTGTGTGTTCAAATTTGGTATGCGTTAATAGTTCCGGCGACGATACCATAATATGGTATTATTTGGTACACAACTTCCCTCTAACGATGGAAGTGCGGGGGGGGGGGGGAAAAGATTGAGTTTGTTCGATTTCAATCAAAAATGACATACAGGGGTTTTTCAGGAAGGGGATATGAATTTTTGACAAGATTTGAAAATTTCAATATGGCGGATTCAAAATGGACGATTTGGGGTACAAATCTAAAAATTAAAAAATAAATATTTATTAAAAAAAACTTTTAAAGAACAAGCTTTTATTGAATGCACTTAAAAGTAGAAAATAATTTTTTATCTCTCTTATACCATAATAAAAGCGATGGGCGCAAATTAAAAATTTTAAAGCATTATGAAAGAATTATGTTTATCATTCGAATAGAAGAAGAATTTAGTTGTTCTTTTGTCACCGTAAAGTTAAAATTTTGAATTTGCGCCCATCGCTTTATTATGGCATAACAGAGATAAAAAAATTATTTTCTCCTTTTGAGTGCATTTAATAAAAGTTTATTCTTTAAAAGTTTTTTTTGATAAATACTTTTAAATTTGCTATTGATAGGACATCCAGCACTAAACTTTGGGAGAATTGTAATTCTGGATACGTAAGAATTACTGGTTGGGCCACAAGGGACGACCGACTTGGGTTCTTTCGCTCAGTAAATATTCCTCTTCGTAGGAATATACAGTAGAAGAAATGGAATGAGAAAATGTACTATTAACTAATCGCCAAAAGGGGTTTTTGTGTAAATCTTGAAAACCAATCGCTAAATTTTTAAAATGTTAACACCTTTGTAAAGGTATTTGAAAAACCTTTAAAATAAGGTTCCACTTGACCCACTTACCCTATATAAATTCAAGTGGTGAAACTCACCCCTTAAAAGGGATGTGTTATGAAAATTCCTATATAGCCAAAAAGTGGAATAACAAATTGACATGTTCGAAGTGTTTTTTGAAATTGTGCTCCAAATTAGCAAGTTTTTTTTAATTTTTTATTTGTATTAGGTCTTCCATTTAATGCCCAGCCGGAGTTGCAAGATCGTGACGTAATGCCTAAATCAGACGACGAGTTAAATGCCATTTTGAAAAGGGCAGTCGTCAAAGTGGTGGTCCCAAACGATAAGAATCTTCTTATGTTGGTACATCGGATGGTCGAATTTGTGGTGCGAGAGGGCCCCATGTTTGAAGCGATGATTATGAACAGAGAATTGCATAATCCTCAATTTAGGTAAAAAAACTGATTGTTGGCTTATTTCGGACATGCGCGGTGACTAGGTAATAACGGAATCCCTTACTAACCGATAAAGTTTTAACTTACTCGCGGGTGAATACCGTGTCCCTTATAATTGACATGGTTTCCGTCAGTCAGTAAAACGTTATAGTAGGATCACAAAATATTAAAAAAAATTTCGAAAAGAAAAATTTTCTCTGTTTTATTTTATTGTGAAGACAAGTGCCAATTTTTGTTTAATAATTTTCTTTAGCTAGAAATCTGTAAGAAAAATAAAAAATTTACTTGAAATGCCAAAGTGATTCAGATCTGTTCATCATGACCACTCTTTTTTTTCTGTTTTTAGTTTCGATTTTTTTTAAGATTATTAATAATTAAAATGCACCATAAAAGCACAAGAATGACATAATTTACTACAAAAGATTGTTATTAACCAATTATTGGCGGCGTGTAAAAACTAATTATATTGCCTCAAAAATATAAAGTCACCTGAGGGAGATTTCTCGTGAGAGGTGCAAATTATCTCTATGAGTATCTAAAGAAAAGAATTAAATTTTTTCAAAAACAACCCGATAAAATGAGTTGGACTAACCAAACTGTTTATATTATTTTATTTAGGTGTTTATTTATTTTGGTTTTTCAAAAAGGTTAAAATTTTTGAAATCTTACATAAACTTTTTTAGGAATGGAAAGTCAAAAAAGTCCCGTTTTTTGGGCCACCCTATGTTAACATTTGTGGGTTTTTTACTGCCACACCCCATTTAAACATACAGGCTAAACGCAATTCACCAATTTGCGTTTCGTAGACGAATAACGTTGGTGATGTTTTTATTGCAGGTTCTTATTTGAAAATCAAACTCCAGTTCATATCTACTACAGATGGAAAACATATTCTATTTTGCATGGTGATTCTCAACGGGAGTGGAAAACAAAAGAATTTAGAATGTTTCAAGGTACATAATAATAATCTTCACAGGTAGAATTTTTTTATCTATTTATTTGCAAAAAAGAATTTAGTGAAAATTTACAATATTTCTTAAATCAAAAATTATTAAGCTGGGTTTATACACAGGAAAAAATAAAACTAAATTAAAAATAAGAAGAAAACTTTCGCGCATGTGTATTAAAAATGTGTCATCTTTCGTTTGTCGGTATTTGTCATTTTTACCGGTTTTTTTTTTGGTTTTCATTTGAAATTTTTATTTTTTTTTTTGGTAAAAATTTACAAAAATGCACCTGAAATCACATACATATATTTTACATCCGTGTCTTACCAGGGCTGTGTCCCACCAGAAGCTAATGGTTGTTTAAAGACCTGTTTGGTCAACTTTTAATGCTTGATGCGCAATTGATTAATGTAATGGATAGTGTTTAAAGCCTAATGTGTAATGCTTAATTAATACGGGTTTTTTAATAATGGTTATTGAAAATTTTATGCAAGGAATAATGTTTTAGTTGGTTGGATTTTATCTGTTTTTTTTTTAAATATTTATTTAATAAATAAATTATTTGAAATGGCTTTGCTTTTTTATACAATGTTTACCACTATAGTGACCAAAAAATCGCAGAAACGGTCGAAAAAGTGACAAGTGACGGATCGCGCACCGAAATTTAATGCATAAAGTTAAAAGTTGTACAACTTTATCAATTATCCATTACACATTAAATTTAAGAATAATGCATTAAACAATGATTGAACAGCACCATTGGTTTCCATATATTTAACTTTAAAAATTAACATGTAAGCAGTATCCATTGTGTTAACAATTATCCAGTAAGCATTAAAAGTTGAGTAAATAGGCCTTAAGTAACATAACCACCTTAATCAGCAAAATTAGCGTCAAAACCTCTCCTTACAAAAAACAACCAAAATTATACATCTCATTTTGAATTTAAAAACAAAACTTAATAAAAAAATCATTGTTTCCTGACATGGGCACATCCGTTTTCAGGTAATATTAAATTAAAAAGTTAAAAGTTGACCATCTTTTAATTTTATTTTCTTACCTAGTTTACAAGCTTTTTTTTAACTTGCAATGTATGTATATACAGACCGCTTCAAGCTACTGCGAACATAGGGCGGAAGAAGTCTAATTTGCCAGTGTATGTACATGCAGAGAGACCGCACGCCTATCAGTGAAGCAACCAACACTCAGGCTTCCGATCGCCGTTCGCCGCCATTCGCCTTGTATTTAGTACGCCTCTAACCACGGTGCTGTGTGGAGCGTAGTCAATGAAACCGGAATTTGGTCAATAAATACGCAAATTTTTATAACGTAATTTTCTTATTTTTTGTCACTGATAAATAAGAGCGTTTTATTGTCAACTGCTCAGATTTATCAGTGACGACGTGTTACAATGAAAATAATAAGGAGAAACAAAATAAAAGCAAGTTCTCAAAATAAAATAATACATTCTAAAAACCAAAAAGATTCTCCCAGTCAAAAAAAAATTAAAGTAAATGTTCGAAAAGTCCTCCTTGCTCGGCTAGACAATATCCGAGCCTACTATAAAAACCCCTTCTAACGTTTCCAAGCATGTTAGGGGTGATAATTTGAAAAGCTTCTTCAAAAACAGATAGAAGTCATTAGGAGCTTACACCAAATCTTACACCTAACAACTGCCTAGCAGTTGGAATAATGTGCTGCTGCAGTAGATCCAAGTATCTAGGACCATTCAAATTGCAATTGCCGTTAATAAAAAATGGCCCAATTACGTGTTCCCCTATAATACCCCCCCCCCAAACATTTAGTTTTTGGGGATACTGTGTTCTTACGTCAAAATACAAATGCAAATTTTCCCTCGACCAATATCGAACGTGTGTTGGGTTATGACGATTTGACCATCTGCACTTTTTCGGCAACTTCATAGACATCCATTTTTGGTTTTAAAAATGTATTATTTCAATTAAGAACTTACCCATCTGTTTCTCGAGCAAGGCAGAAATAAAACAAAATAATAAAAACAAAATGAATTTCCAAAAGATAACACTGCAGCGTGCTTCGAATCCACCTCGGTCGTACGGCACGGAGAGTAAATTGGACTTGATTCCCCCTATGTTCGCAGTAGCTTGAAGCGGTCTGTATGTAATAACTATGTATGTTTGTTCGGGTGGAATCTTGCAACTTAATTTTGACCAACTTCCCGACATCCGATCGGCTTCAAATTTGGCAGGCTGATATAGTTGCAGTGACAACACAAGAATATAACGTGACGAAATTGACAGCTCCCCCCCTACTCGAAGGGGGTAGAGGGAGGGAGTACTAATCAGATTTTAAAAATTCAATATGACGGATTCAAGATGGACGAGTTTTGGTCATCTTTTGCTAACCAATTTTAATTAACTTATGCAAATTTGGCATGCATTTATAGTTCCAGTGACGATTCAATAATATGTCATTATTAGGCACCCCTCTTCCCTAAGAGGGGAGTTGAGGGGGGAAACACCTAAGTTTGTCTGATTTCAACCAAAATTGGTATACGGGGGCTTTTGGGAATAAGGAATATAAATTTTTGATCAGATTTTGAAAATTCAATATGGCCAATAATCAATTTTAACTGACTTATCCATATCCGATTGTGTTCAAATTTGGTATGCGTTTATAGTTCCGGTGAAAATACAATAATATGGTATTCTCAGGTACCCACCTCCCTCTTAACGAGGGAAGTGGAGGGGTAAAAAGATTTAGTTCGATTTCAATCAAAATTGGCATACAGGGGTTTTTAAGGAGGGGGATTATGAATTTTTGATCAGATTTGAAATTTTCAATATGGCGGATTCAAAATGGATGATTAAGGTTACAAATCTAAGGGTGTGTGTTCAAATTTGGTATCCGTTTATAGTTCCGGCGACAATACAATAATATGGTATTATTAGGCACACACTTCCCTCTAACGAGGGAAGTGGAGGGGGAAAAATATTTAGTTTGTTCGATTTAAATCGAAATTGGCACACAGGGGTTTTTCAGGAAGGGGATATGAAATTTTGATCAGATTTGAAAATTTCAATATGGCGGATTCAAATTGGACGATTTAGGGTACAAATTAAAAAATACATTTTTATTAAAAAAAGCTGTTAAAGATCAAGCTTTTATTAAATGCACTTAAAAGTAGAAAATAATATTCTTTCTTATACCATAATAAAAGCGATGGGCGCAAATTAAAAATTTTAACGTTACGGTGACAAAGAGAGAACTACAAAAGAAGAACTAAATTTTTCTTCTATTCGAATGATAAACATAATGCTTTCATCTAAAGAAGCTGAGAATGGGTGAGATTGCCGTGCTTGCCAACCCTTTGAAAATGTCCTTAGGTTATAGAGTAATACAAATGTTTCTTAAGTGAATCGTCGATGTGACCGATATACGATACCCAGCCACTGACGATACCTAAAGTTAAAATTTTTAATTTGCGCTCATCGCTTTTATTATGGTATAAGAAAGATAAAAAATTATTTTCTGCTTTTAGGTGCCTTTAATAAAAGCTTGTTCTTTAACAGTGGGATTTACTAAGATCTAAAATAGTACCCCCATAGGTCTAAATATTTACACCTGTGAGGGGTACTAAATTTTAAAACCAGTTTTCAAAAACACTTACCCATACAAAAAAGACACAAAGTTATTCATTATTTTGCTTGTTGCTTTTACAAAATACCACTGGAAAACTGCTTTTTTCTCAAAATATACCATATTTTAGGAGAAAATGCCCTAAACATAATTTTTTCTGACAGGTTTCAAAATGGCAAATGGTGAATATGCCAAAAATTTGACACATAATAGCTTCATTATCTGTGTTCGAGGTTATAAAGTTGGTGATTTTTTAAACCACCTCTGGAGGGTGGTTTAAATTTATAGCCCCCAGAAATAATAATCTTGTTTATAATTTCCCTAAGTAACCGTTTTTACAAGGATTAATTTACCTTATTTAGTATCCCATGTTGTTCATTAACCAAAAAAATACCTCCAATTTTGACCAGAAAAACGCCATTTTGAACACTTTTTCAGCACAAAAAAATATACTTTTGAGGGCACCATGAAGCAAAACACACATAAGTGAAGGTCACTGATTATGCACGAAAAATATACGAAACAAAAAAAACGAAAACAACGATATTAATTTATTTACAAACTGAAAGTAAAACATTGAGGTTATCTAAAAGCTCAGTCAAAAAAACTTTCCTTACTCAAAGCCCACTCATTTTAAAGCTGTAGCTTTCATCAGTAGAGGTTGGTACAAGCCAAGGTGCAAGTAGAGATAAAAGATCCGAACTTGCTGTTTGTGATTGAATGCAGCGCTAATATTTTTAAACTGACATTTCGATAGTGACAGAAATGGAAAAAAACTTGCATTTAAGTTTTTTAATACATTTCATAAATAAAAACACCTTTTAAATAAATAGAAAATTAATCTATTCCTTATTTTATTATTACCCATCTAATTCGTTGTGTGACATCAAGTATTAATTGGAAAAATTAATTATCAAGGGCAAGTTTTAATTAAAGTGACATATAACCCCAATTTTAATTTGTTCTACAGAGTGTTTACTATTTAAACTCCGCGTATGTTTAAATTTTTTAATTTTATTTTCTTCTAAATTGAAACTTTCTTCTTAAATGCAACAAAAGATTGTGTTAAGATGATTATTCAATACACAAATTTAGTAAAATTCTTTTTATAAATCAAACTATGTCCAAAACTCAAGGAAGTTTGGTTTAAAATGATTAAAACCAAAAATTTCACTTAAACCTAGGAGCATTCTAAAATAGACTAAAACTTTTTAGTAAATCCCACCGTAAGTTTTTTTTTAATAAAAATTTATTTATTTTTATATAGCGTTTTCGAATATATGGAGTACATTTCGAAAAACACCTCGAACACGCCAATTTGTTATTTAAGGAAGACACTTTTTTGCTCTGAATTTTCGTAGGACACACCCGTGTTTTCGAGGGCTGAGTTTTAACACCAGAATTTAAATTGGGAAAGTGGGTCAAGTGATATCATACCTTATTTTAAAGGTCTTTTAATTAGTATGGATAGATTCCTACAAGGGAAACAATTTAAGCTTAATTTGAAAATGAATATTTCGGAAACTAATACATTTTTAAAATTTGAGCACTTTTGTAGAGGAATTTAAAATACCTTTTAAATACTGACCCACTTTTCCTATTTAAATTCTGGTGGTTACACTCACCCTTCGAAAGAGGGGTGTCCTACGAAAATTCCAATATAGCCAAAAAGTCCCTTGGATAATAAATTGACGTGTTCGAGGTTTTTTTCGATATGTTCTCCATACACTCGAAACGCCCATTGACAGTTTTGAGTGGAACACCTTGCGCAGACAAAACGCCCTATTCAAAATAAAATGGAAAATAAAGAAGAATAAATAACAGTATTTTGTAATCATCATAATCATCATCATTGTAAGGAAACTTTAGTAACTTCAAGGTCCTTATTTTTATGCAAAACTCCTATTTTAAAAAAATAGATAATGTGCTTAGGAATATAATCTTTGCAAATTTCGGTCATCTGTCTCTTCTTTTCTCAGCACAATTGTGATTTATTGGAAAGAGTATCTCTCTTTTTTTTAAAAATTTCATAGAAGAAGCTTAGAACTAGGGTTTTCTAGTGGTATTTTTTTAATTTTTTTGTTTCCGATGCCAGTGTACAGTCCAATCTTCAAAACAATATTCTGAACTCACATGATAAAAGTAAGAATAAAGAAAATAATGCAGCACTAGCCCAACTGTAACCAACTGTCTCTTTAGGGAGAAACAAAATTTCCAAAATGTCAATTGACGTCAGTTAAATCTGTATAAATTTCGGGTGGAAAATACTGTAGCTATTCTTGAGATCAGGAAAACAAAATAATTCCTCACAAATGAGCGGTTCCCATTTGTCCATGTCGCTGATTTCTCCTACAAATGACACTTATGACAGTATTTTAAATAGAAATTGATGTCTTTTATTTCTCCTACTAAGAACCAGTATGCCCGGAACCCATACTAAGTATGCCAAGTCATAACGGCCCTGAAAAGTGACTTAGACAGGCGCTCTGAGGAGCTTTGATAGCAAACAGGGCATGAGACAGGCCACACCCCTGATTGGTGAGGTGAGCGCCATAAAAACCAAGTCTTTGCTCGACCTAGATGTGAGACTACCAACAGGGCTCCTAAGAGGACACTATCGCCTTAACAAGCACCTAGAGACGATGGGAATTGCCGAAGACTCGGAGTGTCAATGCTACATGGAGGGCGAAGAATCTTCCTTGCATGTCCTGCTGAAGTGTCCTTGGGCTCTGGCCAGGTCACCTTGAGAACTATCTGCTGGCCCCAGGCGATGTAAGAAGCTTGCTGCAGCCCAGAAAAAAATCTGTTCTTTTGCGAAAGAGGCAGCCTTCCAGGTATAAACCATGGATAGTGGGCATACATGGACCGGTAGAAACAAATTTCATCAAAAGCCTGTGCGTTTCAGGGAGATAATTGTTCTCGCCATGATTTCAAGACTAGCTACACAGGTGTAGGCTACTGAAAAGGGGTAAAATGTCCAAAACTATTAAAACATTTCTTTGTTCAGAAAAATTTTGTGCCAAAGTCTAGTCTTAACCTACGCAAATGTTTAGTTGGATATAACTTTTCCCAGGTTTTTATAAGCGATAATTAATTTTTAAGGAGGCTCGATATGGAAACCTCCAGTACTAACAAACTACACGGCAGGAATGCCGGAGGAACTTTTGTCCGGCGATGATATAAAAGACCCGTGTAAAGGAACTCTGTCCAACTCGTAAGTATTTTCTCTTATCTTTTTGTTAAGCAGGTATTACGCTAATTTATGGATTGTGGAAAAAAGTAGTAGATGCTAATTTTTTTGGTTTTTGTAACAATCGATCGATTTTTTTCTGTTAATGCTACCATTGCCTAATATATATTCAATAAAGGAATTTGAATATAGGAAAGCCAGTCAACCTTAGGAGGAGAAAGTGACCTTGTTAGCATTTGGTACTCCTTTTGCACCAAATCATTAAATATCGTGGACAAAATGACTTCACCAATGATGCTACATTTATAATGTGTCACTAAAAAATTTGGCGGACTAGCCAAATATCCCGAGGCTAAGCACAACGCATTGGAAATATGTCATGAATGTCGCAATAAAAAGCAACAAAATTGTCGTGCTAAGCATTTTGTTTATCACAGCAAAGAAAATATTAATACATATAATAAATCTCTGAACATTTCTGGACATTGAATATTTTTAAAACTTTTTGATGCCGCAGTGTAACCAAGTGATACAGATACCAAAAATCCAATTTTTAGAATTTTTCTTTGTTTGTCTGTCTGTTTGTTTCAGCATTACGCGAAAACTACTGAAATGGAAGTTTCACTAAAACATTCCTGGGATCCCCCAAAATCGGTATACGCAAACAAAAGTTATGACCTTTTAGAGCAAATAAAAAATGGGAAAAAACCGGGAGGGGCCGCCGTCGAAGCGATCGGTATTTAGCTAGTAATAATAATAATAATTTATGATTTTACTGTCACAAAGGAAAAAATTGGCACCAACACTCACCAGCTCTGACAAACTTTGACGTTATAATAAATTTCGTTGGAAATGTTATTCTTAATCCAAATTCGAAAACCGCGTTTCGCTAGCCTGCCATGCTTATGGAGTTGAGTTGATAATTATTTTTGTAAATTTTTTATATCTCAAAAACTGCAGCTCTGATAAACTTTGACGTTTAAAAACTAAAAGATCTTGGGTGGAAAAAAAGCGAAAATTCAAACTTTGATGAGCATCCCACAAGGAACACACAACGGACCAAAGCAAAATAAGGAAATGCTTATTTCTTATCTTTTGATTTTTAGATTCTTTTCGGTTGAAGTAACTGATTTAGAGGTTTTTTGACTTCTTTTTAACTTTGACGTTATTACAAATTTTTTTGGTAATATAAGTCCCAATCTAATTTTGAAAACCGCTTTTCGCTAGCTGCTGTGGTTGTCGATTGTTTTTTTTAAAATTCAACTCCCTTTTCTATACCTTACGCATCCCAAACTGATGCCATAGAATTTTTATTCCAAATTTGCTTACTTTGTGGTGTCACAGACAGGCGTACGGACAGGCAGACAAACGCAATAAAACAAATTATTTAGGTTTTTTTAGTTTACATCCTCTTAAAAATTAATCCATGAAGGATCTGAAACTTCCTTAGCCTACTAGTAATTTTAAAACTTTTTAACAGAAGCTTCTACGAGATTTTGTGTTATATATAACATGAATTATTGATATAAATTTGTGTTACTGTAACTGGAAAACCACACATCATGCGGAAGTCATAACTTGTGTCTGATATTTTCAATACGCCTAAGATACTTGCACATGTTGCAAGATCTGTGAATTTTCAACAAATTTAACAGTGAGCTTGACTTTTTAAAATATTTTAAAAATCTGAAAAAATGGCTGGGTAAAAAATGAATCTGCCACAAACATAATGTTTGAAAAAGTGCCCTCCCAGGCATGCGTATTTTGAGAATGGAGTGGATATTGGTATGTCCTAGAAAGAGATTTTGGTGTGGCGCTACTGGGGGCGCATTCATGTTTTGGGTCAGTTCGAATACAATGACTGGGGCGTCTGTCTCCTCGTGGTATACCTAAATGCGGTGGTATCATAGTTTGTCTCCTTGTGACATCTGTGGTATTGGGGGTTTCGCAGTGATCTTCATCTTGTTTTGGAGACTATTGTGAGACTTCCATGGTGATTTTTCTTGACAGTGAGAGAAAGTAGTGCTCCCGGAGAGCATTTCTCTTACAAAAACGCACCTGATTGGTCGAAATCTCATAATGTCATAATAGAAGAAACCTGAGCTATCGACCAATCAGGTGTGTTTTTGTAAGATAAATGCTCCCCGGGATTAAAGAATATGGGCCCAGTGGTACTTGAACTTTATGCGAAGGAGTTTTGACCTCAGGGGTGTGTTATGTGTTTCAAGTACCATTCTAAAAAGCTTAGTATATACGTGGGCACAAAATTTCTAGCTTATGCAATATAACATAACTTTTTAGCCAAAGGGATCGACTTGAAGACTTGATACGCAACTTAACACCCGAAAAGAAGAAAATAGGCGAAGTAATGGTGTACTGTATAGACCACAGCGAGGCAGCAGACGAAATTTGCGAGTGTATCACAGAATCGCTGTCCAATGATGCCACCTTGATAACGAAAAAAGTAGCTAGGCTTTACCTCGTGTCAGATATCTTGCACAATTGTGCTGTTAAAGTGAACAAGGCTTCAAACTACCGCAAAGTGTTTCAACAGCATTTAGAAACCATCATGACCGAACTGAAGAAAACTTTGGATACGACAGAGGGTCAGCAGCAAAGCGAGGGTTTCAAAGTGCGCGTGCTTAGAGTGCTCAAGTCCTGGGAGGATGTTGGAATCTACACCATGGATTACATGAATAAGCTGCACAATACAGTTCTCGGTTTGGAAACGGTGGTAAGTACAAGCAGCGTCCACACTCGCTACATTTTTAATATACTTTTTCAATAAAAGTCAATAAAAGTGCGTAAAATATAGTGACCTATTTTCAAGAACTAATATTTCTTGACTGGCCTAGTAAAACATAACAAAGTTATGATTGTTTTCCACAAACCAAAACTACACTTTTTTCCACTCGACGCACGTTTCGCTAACAACGTTAGCATCATCAGGAGACGATACCAACAACATCGACGCGCGTTTCGCAAACAACGTTAGCATCATCAGGAGACGATAAACAATGTTGTTGTCGTCTCCTGATGATGCTAACGTTGTTAGCGAAACGCGCGTCGAGTGCAAAAAAGTGTAGTTTTGGTTTGTGGAAAACATTCATAACTTTAAAACAACAAAAAAAGAAGTTAAAAAACCACCGAGAAAAGAATCCAAAAACAAAAGATCTTGGGTGGAAATAACGAAAATTAAAACCTGGATGAACATCCCACAAGGAACACACAAAGGACCAAAGTGAAAAGAGAAATGATTAAACGATGTTTCGCCCTGGGTAACCAGCGTGGGCTCGTCAGTGGTTCCACTGGTCACCCTCCCCATACATCATAAAACACCATCATACACTTTGATTTCCAACTTTGAATCACTCACAAATAAGCATCGTTCCGCACTGGTACTTAACAAAGATACCTAATACGGATTCGTCGTGGCGTGTTAATATTTCCAATAGGATTATGCTCCTAAGGCAATTAAAAAAAACAAAAGAAGAAGTTAAAAAAACCTCCGAATCGGTTACATCAACCGAAAAGATTCAAAAACAAAAGATCTTGGGTGGAAATAACGAAAATTCAAACCTGGATGAACATCCCACAAGGAACACACAAAGGACCAAAGTGAAAAGAGAAATGATTAAACGATGTTTTCGCTCTGGGTAACCAGCGTGAGCTCGTCAGTGGTTCCACTGGTCACCCTCCCCATACATCATAAAACACCATCATACACTTTGATTTCCAACTTTGAATCACTCACAAATAGGCATCGTTCCGCACTGGTACTTATCCAAGATACCTAATACGGATTCGTCGTGGCGTGTTAATATTTCCAATAGGATTATGCTCCTAAGACAATTAAAAAAAAAACAAAAAAAGAAGTTAAAAAAACCTCCGAATCGGTTACATCAACCGAAAAGAATCAAAAACAAAATATTTTGGGTGGAAATAACGAAAATTCAAACCTGGATGAACATCCCACAAGGAACACACAAAGGACCAAAGTGAAAAGAGAAATGATTAAACGATGTTTTCGCTCTGGGTAACCAGCGTGAGCTCGTCAGTGGTTCCACTGGTCACCCTCCCCATACATCATAAAACACCATCATACACTTTGATTTCCAACTTTGAATCACTCACAAATAGGCATCGTTCCGCACTGGTACTTATCCAAGATACCTAATACGGATTCGTCGTGGCGTGTTAATATTTCCAATAGGATTATGCTCCTAAGGCAATTAAAAAAAACAAAAAAAGAAGTTAAAAAAATCTCCGAATCGGTTACATCAACCGAAAAGAATCCAAAAACAAAAGATCTTGGGTGGAAATAACGAAAATTCAAACCTGGATGAACATCCCGCAAGGAACACACAAGTTTTTTTTGTTTTTTTATAGTGCAACCAAAGGTTCCAAATTCCCAACATAGTTGGCCTAGTAAAAAATCGAAATTCACTATTCAAATCGATAATGGGCGATGCCATACCGAGCAAGCGTTCGTGTGTATTTCGATTCGGTTAGTTTATCTTTTTTACTTATGAAAGTTTATAGAAGAGTGAGAAGTGAGAAAAAAATAGATGATGATTTATTGACAATTATTTACCAAAGCCATGCAAGGTTTTATAGTGGGCCAATGAGAATTTATTAATGCATAATGCAAATTAAATATTTCCATGTGATGGTCCTAGAATTTCGAAAATCAGCCTTAAATCTATATCTCCTAATTAAACTATCTATTAGTCAAACATCAAAATCGTTGATTCTAGCCACTCTCTTAATACAGGGTGGTCCAATAAGACGTGACCGGATTTATCTTGGAAACTACTAACGCTAAAAATATGTTTGTCTGTAGAACAAATGGCATAGTCGTAATCCTTAAAAATTCTACTCAATTTAGACCCACCACATGTATCCCCTTATGTGGGAGGAACCAAAATGTCGTTTTTGGTTTAAAAGTAAATTACTCTTATGTGTTGGTAAATATTTTTTTTCTCTTGTGAGGTTTACTAAAAAATTAAACGTAATTAAAAATATTGGCATTTACTTTTCTTAGCTCGTAAGAGTAATTAACGTTAAAGTTACATTTTGATTCCCCCCTGAGACGCCAGAAAGAGAGTTTATATATCTAACATCATAACCGTTGATCCTAGACACTCTTTTGATAGTTTGTTTTAACCTCTCTGCGTTTAGAGGAAAAGACACTAATCTATGTAATAAAAAATGCAAACTTGCCATTTTATGTTGGAAAGGTTGGTTAGGATCACTAGTTGTATGTATCCAAAATGAAAACGGTTTGTAAAAAAAAGTATTGGATTTAGATCCCTGAGACGCCAGAAAGAGAAGAAGATATCGATGGCAATCCTTTGGATAAGACGAGCGATGACGAAGCCCCGATGGACGGAGCAGCCTTACTTAAAACTGCCATGATGGAGTACAATAGTCCCCAAGAAGACTATGAAGATATCGATGGTAAATATACTATTTCGATTGATTTGCTTTGCCAATTACAGTACAAAGGCAACAAATATGATTTGATACAAAATGTCCCATTTTTCGTGGGATTAAAGAAAAAAAAAGTTTAAGTGCCATGCTCTCTTCGAACGTTCGCTATCATCAGCGGTCTGCACCCTGCCCACTTCTTTTTTGAAAAGTGTGGTAGAACTGCACCATACTCAATCCACGATATGCTTCTGCGACCCGGCCCTCTTTTGCCTTCAATTTTTCATTCTATTGTTAATTTTAAGGGTTCATATTTGTTATTTCCAAAAATGTAACCAAAATATTCAAGTTTCCTTTTTTTGATAGTGAATAAATGCCTCCAACATGACATCAGTCAGTGTCCCTTTTGTCTTCATAGTCGCGTCAGCATATCTTAGGTTGCTGATTTTTAGGTGGTTTATAGCACAGGCCTGCATGAAGTTTGTGATGAGTGATTTTTGTTTGTTAAACTCAGTTTTTATATAGAAATAACTAATTTAAATACAATTAGTCTCTATCCAGGTTTCCCACTCTTCCCTGACTGTTAGTGAAAGTCAGTAAATGACGAAAATGGGCCTTTAAGTCTAAGTCAGTAAATTCGCTCCTTTGGACCCTAATTTTAAAATCATCCTCAAAAAAAACAACACTGTGCCATTCCTACGATAATAACAGGTTTTCTACTCCCGTTTCAGTGGCCTTTTATTGTTTGTGGAGGTACTGCTTTATTAATTCTATTAGTGGCCTTATTTATTTCGCCCTTTTTTTTTCTTTTCCTCTTTGCCGTGCGTTAATTCCATGATTTTCATCTAATCTGATCATTCCGAATCATTTGTTTCGTCAACTAAACATAAGTTCGAAAGAGTGTATGGCTTGTGTAAATGCAAATTGAAAACAAAAATATGTTGGCCAGATAGCCTAAGTAGCTTAAAGCTATTACTAAAATAAGAATTAGGGATTATAATTCAACTTCATGACAACATACACACATGTTTTTTAACTTTATTGTGCGTGACAAATAATGGCGAAAAAGAAAACATACCAATAGACCAGAGTTTGCCTCGGTTTGCCTTTAATCAAGTAGATTTTAGCAGGGAAACCAGGCAAATTCTGATCTATTTGGAAATTTAGTACTAACATGTTTCTTATACAAAATTTTTTAAGTGTTACATTGAAACACTTGAAAGGAATGTAGCTTTGTAACTGTTGTTTGAGATTAAATACAGTTGCACATAAAGTTTTTTCCAGGGGGGCAAAAATGCCTGATTTTTTAACAAGCCCGCTATCTTGGATTTTAAGTAAATGTCAGTTTTGATACTGGTTCTATAAATTTAAAAACCTGTGCTTTTCAATAAGTCAAGTTTATTAAGATTGGTCAATTTTTTTAAAAGATTGCATTTTAAACAAGTAGATTTTTTCTTAATAAGCTTGATTTTGCGGGCCAACTATGGTGTATTCAAACAATTCAAACTTTCTTATTTCTTGCCCGAATTTTTAAAATGTCACATCTATGTGCTTGGAAAGAATGTGGCTTTGTAACAGATGTTTGAGATTTGGTATAGTGTCTTACATAAACAAAATATCTAGAGGGGTCAAAAATGCCTATTTTTTAAATAGGTCCGCCATCTTGGACTTTTAGACTAATGCCTGGGTGTTCTAATCATTTAAAAGTGGTTTTTTTGGCACACCCTATTTTTTAACATCAGGTGAAGAGATCACAGAAAGTACAACCCCAAGCAATAATGCAGGCTCAGGATTTATCAAATCGAAATGGGAAACCGTGGATCCCGAACAAATAGAAGCTCAGGCGATGACCACTAGTAAATGGGACTTGTTAGAGGGCAGTCAAGATAGTCGGGACAGCAACGACAGCAATCAGAACGACTTTGATAGAGAAGATAAAGGTTATTCAGAGGAATATGGCAGGTATGCATTTAAATTGTTTTTACTTTGCTGTGCGTCTGATAAGCAGCGTCCACACTTGCTACATATTTAAAACAGTTCTTCAAAAGGTATATAAATTTTTCAATTGGCTGACTTTTTTAATTTTAATTTTTTCACAAATTCAAATTTGCAATTCTAAGTATTTTTTTACCAGATAACTGTTTGTGTCCCTACCCTCTGATGATAGCGTTCTAGCCGAAACCGGCTGGGAAACAATAAATGAATTACTTGTGAAGAATATTGGATTTTCCCTTTTTTCTAATTAACAATCTTCAACCTGGAGACTTCACCAATCTTTGGTACCTGAAAGTATTACTTTAAAAACAAAATCACACAAAAGTGTATAAAATCTGCTGACCTATTGTTAATAACTAATAGTTCTTGACTGGCCTAGTAAAGGATCGAAATTCGCAATCCAAATCGATAACGGCCGATGCCATACCGAGTAGGCGTTCGTGCGTGTTGGCGCGTTTGATGTTCGATTCGTTTTATCCTTGGAAAAGTTTGATGGAATAAAGTGAGAGAGAAATAGATGATTAGTTTATTGGTTTACTCAACTTAAGAACTTACACATTTTTTACCCACCAAAAAGCTCAAAGCCAACAAAATATATTGAAATAGAATTTCCTTTGCCCAAGAGTTTTAATTTAACTATCTTTATAGTTCCCTGTTACAATAGCAAGTTAAAGTAATTCTGCAAACAACAACACATAAATATATTTACATATTATATGGTGGCTCAAAAAAAGCGGGACTTTTTTGACTACATTACCATTTTGAAAAGCCAAGATTTCAAAATTAAGAGAATGTTTTTTGGTTACATCATTTTTTAAATCAAACAAAAACTTTAATTATATATTGTAAGTCAAAACCACTGCGGACGCTGAGTAGACCTTTTCACAATTACAGAAACATGACGGAAGAGAAGAGGATGAAGCTGCGCGAAATCGAGGTGAAGGCAGTGCAGTACCAAGACGAACTGGAGGGGGGACAAAGGTCTCTGAAAAGCGGATGGACAGTGGCGCAGCAGGTCGAGCACTACAGGCGGAAGCTCTACAAGAAAGCGGAGAAGGAATCCAAGAAGGACAAGGTCGCAGACAAGACGCCCAAGAAGGAGAAACACAAAAAAGACTACGACCGGTCGGAGAGGAGCGAACGCAAAGACGACGACCGATCAGACGATGATTATTACAAGGAACAGTAAGTACCCTAGCTGTGATACAATCTGTGATCGATTTAGTTCCTTTCAAAGGACCAAATCCCATTTTCTTTCCCTTCTTGGATGTTTATTTAACGAATCGGAAGTCTGACGAAAAATCTTCCTTTGAAAGTCTCTATTTTACATTTTGCCCGTAGTCTCGTAATTAAAAACGCTAAGCGCTCCAACTGCTTGCTGTTCTGCCATTCGTTGCTTAGCATTTTTAATTAAGGCTGGCCCAGGCGTGGCATGTGACTGATCAAAGCATAGCGAAGAACTTTATCAATTTTTTTGTTGATAATAGCGATTTATTGAACATGGTCGTACCTTAATAAGGGGTCATCATCAAATTCTACTAATAAGGTTGCTGCATATTTCGAGGGGTAAAAGTTACCCCTCGAAGGGGGTGCGTGCTGCAAAAATTTCAAAAGTGTCAATAGAATAAAAAATCGACCGAAGATTTTTCTGTTTCGTCTTTGTTGGACACTATATATTTTTAATTTAAAAAAAAAATCAAATTCTTGGCCCAACCGGTATACGACAGCTGAGAAAATTAAAAACGGATTACTAATGTCCCTCAGGCAATCAGAGAATGCCTTATTTAATTAGTAGTTCTTAAACTTAGCGATAGATGGCACATATGACTATTTACAAGATTTGATTGATTTAAATAAGGATTTAATATTGATGCTTAAAAATAATAAAAAAGTGAGGCCAAACAACTTTCTATTAACAAAGTATAAAATTTTTTTTATTATGGTTAATTCTGGACCAGTATTTGTGCAGTAATAAAATCAATAAACTTTATAGTTTTCCTTGATAAATTTTACCTTATGGTGACTTCTTTTGACTGCTCTTGGCAAAATATCAAGGAACCAAATTTAAAATGTTAATAATAGAAAGTTACTTAATTACTTCCACGTTTATATTATTTTTAAGTATCAACAATATTTTGTATCAACCAAATGTAGTAAATAGTCATGTAGCAGAAAATGCGCCATCTATTGCCAAGCTGATGAACATAGCAAGATATACTGATTAAATAAAGCAGTCCCTAATAATGGAAAAGTAAAAGTAATATTCAAAAACAAAAATCTTACTTAAAACTGCTGGACAATATTTGAGTGAGGAGGTTTCTCCAGTTTTATATCGCCGATTAACCAACTATTATTAACAGTACCGATATTATCTTTTGGTTTGGTTACATTATTCAATTTATGCAAGTAAGACATATTAATAAAAATACTTGCATTTATTGCCAAGTCAATTGATCTTAAACAGTTTTTAAACTCATCATTTGCTTTATAGTACCTCTAGAAAAAGTAAAAAACATGCTCGCAGTTCGTCAACTGGTTCCACTTCGAAACACAGGTAACCCACTAGTTTATTTTTTATATATATGCATTATTTTTATTGTTTTGAACCATATTTTTGTTGTTATTTTTAACATATATTATTCATTATTGTAATCTAAAGAATCTTAGTTAAAAAGTTGTCATGAACAGGTTACTCTTAAAATATACCAAAATATGGATCAAAATAATAAATACACAATAAATTGTTACATATTTTATTTGCGTCAAGTAAGGTTTTTTTAATTTTTACACCATAAAATGTCAATAGGGAATTATTGAGCACGGTCGTGCCTTAATAAGGGAATGTCTTATTTAATCAGTTAAATTTGCTATATCTTATGGTGACCTTTCTTCTTTTGACTGCTTTCGGCAAAATGTCAACGAACCAAATTTGAAATTTTGATTTTTGTGTGTTTGATCAATAGGAAGTTGTTTAGTTCGAGGTTTATTTCCACTTTATATTATTTTTAATTATTATCAATGAATAAGGCATTCTCTTATTAAGGCACGACCGTGTTCAATAGGTCCCTAATATTTGAATGTATTATTGACACAAACTTACTCAAAGTTATACAACAACAAAAATAATCGTTTGCCCATTGCTATTTTTATTTCTTTTATCGCATTGCAATATAGATCCCGTTAAAATGTTTTAATTTCGTACAAAACGTTTCATCTAAACACGTGGCGTAGCACTTCGCATAAGAGCTAATTCCGTAAGTAATACAAACGGCTCCTCGCCAAATTTCCAGGTCCAAAAGTCGGAGTCCTCAAAGGAAGCGCAGTTCCAGGGCGGTGAGCCCACGTTCTCCCTCACCTCCCCGCACATCCGCTCGATCCCGACACTCTCCCGTAACAACTTCGAGCCGTTCCCACAGGAGGAGGGGCTCGACTTCCCCCATTAGCAGTTCCACCGGCCGGTACTCCCCTTCGTCCAGTACCAGCCGTAGGTATTCCCCCTCTCCCACTAGGTCCTCGAAACACAGCAGCAGGGGCAGGAGCAGGTCCCGCTCCCCGCGACGAGAGCGGGACAAGGCCCCGAAAAGTAGATCCACTTCGAGGACGCGGTACTACTCGCCCGATTCCACCTCGACCAGTTCCAGTTCCAAGAAGCATAGACACAAGCACAAGCATTAGCCGTTGTCGTTGTAGTACCCCGTTTGTGTGATATGTGACTAGTGTAAAAAAAGTACGTAGGTAGTTGATAAACTGTTCTATTTTTCAGATTCGTAGAGAGGTGTTGTTCAGGAAACAATTTATTTCGTATTCGCGCATTTCAAAACGTGCCTAAAATTACACATTAACGTAAAACTCCAAGCAGCGTTATTTTTTCGAATTTGAGCTCTCTGATCACCTCATAATATCAATTGTAACAGAAACCAATCGGAGAGCTCAAATTCAAAAAAAATAAAATTTCACCTTTAGCATACGAAGGCGTTTTCTTTCTTTTTCTTCTGTTTTTTGTATGGTCATATAGGCAAACTTCAAATACATTTTATTTGTTGTGCTACATACTGCTGTAAAGGAGTTGTTTATGTAGATTTTAAAATTAATTTAGTTAATCTTTCTGACTTGGGTATATTCAGAAAAAAACACAATACATTCTCAGATAAAACGCCTGTAATTTTAAGCACAAGAAAGTACCGTCCACTTAAACTTTGCATTTTCCATTAACCCAGAATTGCGAAGTAATGCAAATTTAAAGTACATGTACCCCAATGTACAGGGTGATTTTTTTTAAACGTACCTAGAACTAACTTTTTTGCTGTTTGTCGTAGAAAGATGAAACACAAAACTGAATTGTTAGATCATCGTCCATTTTTTTTTGACAGCTGTCACTAACTATGATGTAGAGCAATATTAATGATTTTTTTTAAAAATAGAACGCCGTATAATTTTATAATTTTTCCAAAAAATTACTGTTCCAACCATACCACTGCGATTGATAGTTTGTGAAATATTTACTAAATGCCGCGCGTATGTAAATAAAAAAAATTGTTGTACTTCATAAACAAATCTAAAAAATGTCTTTATGTAGTATGATTTTTTTAGTCTTTAACTATGTTAGAAATAACATTCTAAGGTGAACATATTAAGAAAAAATCTCATATTTTTGTCTACGAAAAACATTGAAATAATTATGGCGAAGTACTTTTATCAGAAATAACCCTGTGCTTTTTAGAAGATTTTTTTCGGATTAAGCTGAATTTTTTGGTGGGTGAAAGTTCCAGCATTTTGACGCAGTGTGACTACTTAAAAATCGAGAGGAAAATACTTAAGTGATAAAACAAGAAAAATATTGTGTATTGTTTACTAATTATATTTTGTTGCAAGATTTCAGTAATATTTTTGCTTAAACATGTTGTATAAAAAGTAAAAAATTTGTAACAAATGTTTGCCCCGTTCCAAATCTAAAATTTGCCTTGGTTTTGTAGCGACAATTTCTGAAAACTTGGAATAAGACGGGAAATTTCAGATTTATCCGAAAAATTTGCCTTTTTTTACTATATTAAGTAATATTTATTGTCAGTTATGATATATCAACTTATATTTTTTTAATTGGAATATTTTCCGTGATTATAGACAAAATTCTAAGAAATAAATTGTTGAATTGAACCATAATCGAACCATCTCTCCAGTTCATAAAAGTGATGCCCAGTTTAAGTGTTGATTGAAAACAAAGGGCATGTTAGTGAAGTGAACTGTGAAATAACAAAACTAAATACCTTAAACAGAGCTTCTGCTAGAAGTATTTTCAAATTAAGAGGTAATTAGAAAAGGAACACCAAATTTTTCCAGTTAATTATAAGTTGGGACATTTAACTGATTGGAAATTTTGGTAAGCAATGCACACTTTTTTTACTATCTGAGCCTGAACCTTTCGAAACATGAAAAAGCTAAAACAGAAAACTCAGATTAATTTTTTATTTTGTGATTATTTAACTTTTTGTCTGACTTTTTAAAATTAATTTTTCCCTTTTTTTACTTATTAATTTATACACATACACAAAGTAAATTTTAAAAAAAATGTTCTATTTGATTTATGTTACTCACGGTTTACTAAGAGTTATGTGGCCCTGATTTGGTTATCAGGCAGTTCAAGTTGGTCATAGCAAACAAACAGACGAAATAAACAAATAATTCCGCTTAAATACGGATATTGGAGTCCCATCGCTCTAGTCTTGCGTGATCGTTTTTTATCAAATTTTTTATTTATCATTAATTTATTATTAATTTTTTATATATAAATTTTTTTAATTTATTCATTTTTTATTATGGAATTTATTATTAATTTTTTTTGGTAAAAGATAGAAACGTCCGATTCGACATTATCCATCTCTACGCGTGCGTATCATGACCAACTTAAACTGTTAGTTGTTGCCTTATTAGACTCCCTAAGAAAAATATCTACAGGGTGGTCCAAATTCGAGGCGATTGTGGGGTTTGGGTCTTTCCAAGGGAGAAAAACTAATATACATGTTGTGGGCTCGATTTTAAAAAATTAATAATGGTGAACGGGGGCTTTTTGAAAAATATGCGTTTCAGAATTTGGTCCATAACTTTTTTAATAATGAAAATATCTTCTTGGTGCAAGTTGTTTTTCTATAGATAATTTAACATAGATTTTGTTTGTCAAACTGAATATTATCTGAAACGTTTGTTTTGGGAGATATAACTTTAAGTTGGTATTTTTCTTATGGAATGACCTGTTTTTTATGTGATTTTTAAGATCAGCGTGAAATTTCCTTTAAAATGATGAACCCCTTGAATTGGACCACACCACAAATTTGCTTTTTCTTACAGGAACTGGATGCAAATTTGCACAAATTTTTCTTAAGGGACACATTAAAACGGGAACATATTTTTCTTAGTAAATAAGGTCTCCTGCTTTTTTTTTGAAAATTTGGGAAAGTCTATTTAGGTGTAAATGGTCTCCGTACGTAATATATGGCAGGAATTGCTTTGTATAGTAGTACCGGCTGTCTTATTATATTTTGAACTGTCAGTTAACTCATTTAATACGAAAAATTGACAAAAAAGTGCAAAAGTTTTATAATTTTTGGGGGCTAATTTTCATTGAAAGTGTCAAATTTAGACATCAGGCTTATCTTTTTAAGTGAACCACCCTATATATTATTGTATTTTTGAATCCTGATTTTAAAAATACAAAACATGACATCTAAGCAAAAAATTATAAAACTTGCGTTCAAAGTTTTTTTCGATCTCTTGTATTAAACCAGTTAACAATGGGTTCAAAATATAATGAGACACACGGTACTATACATAATTAAAATTAGGTATTTTTACCAGTTCTACATTTTAGTTGAAAACCCTTTTTTTAATTTTTACCTTACTTTGTTTTAAAGTAACTAGGGACTTATTTAAAACGGTCGTGCCTTAATAAAGAAATGCCTTATTTAATCATAACTATTTGCTGTTCAAAACCTTAGCCATAGATGGCGCATAGAGGGGCAGGGCTCAGGAAATTACATAATATGTCGGATATTTTCGCTGAAAAATAATAATTACTTCCGTGAACTAAGTTAGCTAACAGGTGAAAACCCTACCCAAATAAATACGATTTGATTGAGTGACTGCTGCTACGATACCAACACACAACTTGTGCCCGTGGAAAAAAATTTACAATGCCCAAGTAATTGGATGCAAGAATTATGACAAATTACCTAATACATTAAATACTTCAGATTTCCAAAAGAAAAAGATTTAGAAATAGAAGGAATAATTGCCTGCCAAAGAAACGACAAAATAAACTCAAAAAATTGTAAGTTTTTATTATTTATTTTGAAACTCATATTTTATGATTTATTTACGTACACTTCCGGTCACATAAAATTTATTCAACATTTTAATATAAAAACTAAAAAAAAAAGAAAAAAATATCAAGAAGAAGGAACTGCTTGGCGAAAGGAAATCATAGTCAGCACACCTCTGCAGGATCGGTAAATTTGAGTACTCTAGAACAAGAAAAACAAGAAAACGTTTCTATACTAGCCTGTCATTGCCCCGTCACCGTCGATAATGTTTGCCAGTCTTCGTGGCATGGAATCTGCTAAATTTTGAAATAAATTTGGATTTTAAACAATAACTTCGTCGTACCCTCTGACTATGAGCTCTATTACGTAAATGGAATTTGTAGGACCAATATTCATTTGTGTTAACTTTTTTGATATTAAGCCCTACACATTTTCCATGGGATTGGCGTCACAAGTTTTTGCCAGCCATGGCATAAGCTAGATGTTGTTTTGCTAGAACCCTATTTAGAAATGCGTGCGATATGGATAGGACAGTTATCCTGTTGATACACAAAACCTTCTGGATGAAGAATGGTTGCTTCTGGAAGCATAACATTTCTCATCATATCAACATAAACCTCAGCCCTAAATCTTCCATGGATTATAAAAAGAGCCCCATAACCCCCAACTCCATACGTTCATGGAAAATCTTCCAGTCCAGTCTTCGTTCCCAGCAATATATTTTTCGAGATAGCGTGTTCGTGGCGGCCTATATACCAAAATTTGTTTGATGTCATTGTGGGACTGAAAGATTTTTTCATCCGTGAAGCCACCTGTTGCCACAATTCTTTTTCTTGTAATGAATAGTTAAGTGCAAAAACTAACCTGGCTTGCTTCTTTTCCGCAGTAAGTAAGATTTTCTTGGCAGCAACGCGACATCTAAGAAGCCAGTGCCTCGCCTTCGTCGAACAGTTTCTTCTTCTTGATACTTTCTTCTTATTCTTACAATTAGCCTTGTTTCGTCCATAATGGGCCGCTAGTCGTCGAACCCTCTGATTTTGCCAAAATATGGGCTTTTTCGAATTCTTTTAGTTGAGGCATTTTTAATATAAGCGTATGACAACAACAAAATCTGACGATGACATTTTTGGTCACTTTGAAATACCTAAAAGATTACTGAGTTGCGAGACCCATAATTCACTATATAAAATCGGCTTACGCATTTTATATGCCCGGAAGTGTACAACCTATTATTTTTCTCTTAAAATCCAGTTTTGTTTTGTATACGATAAAAAGTATTACTTTTTAATATAAAATAAATTGAACCGAAATAACATTAGGGAAATTTAATACCTTTTCAACATGCGTTGCTGTGGTAATTGCTTTTCTCGACGTAACGCCATGCCATCGCGCAAAACGACAAAAAATCATTCTTTCCACTATTTAGAAGATGAATTTTAATTTAATTGTTTTCTCGTCTTAAATTCTCAATAAAAAATTGATTTAAATTTGTTCTACTACTACTACACTTGATCGATATAAACTATTGTTAATGCATAAGAATAATAAAAAGGTTTTTTTAAACGAGGCAAAAACAAAATAATAAATATTAAAACTAAATCAAATATAAACTATAAACTAAGATCTAGCAAAAAAAAAGAAATCAAACTTTAAAAAATTTCATCTAGACCAGACCCAACCGAAAGAGTCCCGAGAACCAAAACGGCATTACTTTGTATTGCTAGGTGGTACTTCCTTACAAAAATTATAATTCTAAATTTGGTTGGTTGACATTTTTCTGAAAGCGGTCAAAAAAATACGTTACCATAAGGTGAAATTTATTAAGGAAAACTTTAGTTTCTTGATTTTATTACTGTGCAAATACTGTACAGAATTAACCATAAATCATTTTTCTTTAGGACAACATTTCTTCTGTTGACTGGTCTCGTGTCAACTAACCAGATTTAAAATTGTGATTTTAGTTGGGAAGTTGTTTAAGTACCTTACCTTTTTTGTGTTTGTGATTAAGTGTACTAAATAAGCATTAAGGAAAATGCGCCATCTATGGCTAAGCTTATGAACAGCAAATATCGCGGATTTTAATAAGGCGTTCCCTTATTAAGGCACGACCGTGTTCACACAGTTCGTCTAAACTACATATTCAAGAAAAAAAAAATAAACTGAACTATATATTTTTGAGATTGTAATTAACTGTAATTAAATAGAAAAATTAAAATTTTTGACGTAGTATATATTGAGGGGGCATTTTTGAGGACAATCCTATTTTTTTGTCGTGCGATCTCCTGTTTTTAATAAAAAATTAAGATACCCCATATCATAGGGTTCGAATATAACTCTTGATACCAATGCTTAATTGTAAAAATGTTACTATTTGTAGATTCTCCCAAAAAAACTCTTTAAAGTGATATCCAACATCATAGGGTATCTTATTTACTTTGGGAGATAATCGCTTTCAAAAATTGAAATTTTAAGACTTTGATTGCAGATACATCGAGAACTAGATATGCGAAGCCTATATTATGAGTTATCTTTAAAAAGTAAATTTTATAAGGATTTAAAATTGGTATAAAAAACAGCAGCCCGCACAAAAAAATAGGATTGCCTCCAAAAATGTTCCCCTAAAAACAAGCTACATGAAAGATTTTTATTTTTATATGTAATTAAAGCTAGGGGTTGTCTATCTCGAAAATATATAGTTCAAAGTTTATATATTTTTTCTTGAATATGCATCTTATGCTAACTGTGTTCAGTAAGTCCCTGATAACTCCTAAGAGGCAACATCAAAAATTACATTGTAAAACCAGACATTTCTCTTTTTACAACGCTTTTTTTAATTTTGTCATTTTTGGTTAATAAAGTACCTATAAAAGTTGCAGATGATGTGATCCTGCCAAACAAAAATATATTTTTCTTTTGCAGAAGTATCTTCATAGGCCTTATTTTGTATATATATTCAAATTTAAATAAAATAGAATTTAAACTAAAAAATTGTTTTGTTGTTTGCTGTAAATTACCCCAAAATTGACTTTCTTGTTCTTCCCCCATTCTTGATTTGATAAAAAAATTTATAGAAATAGTACACTCACAGATTTTCACCAATCACAAATACCCCAATAGGCTCGTTTGCAGCGTCGTGCTATTGGAATCTTTCTATTGATTTGTACTACCAGTAAATATTTTTCAAACGAAATGAGGTATTTATTGCAGTGGCTGATCCAGGTGGGGTGCGCGCCCCCCCACCCCTTTGAACATTATCGAAGTTTTAAAAACATTAAAGACCCAAGCACAGGGCACTCCTATAAAACATATATCGGTCGATTTCAACTAATTTTGAATATGTTGTATAACTAGTGCTAGTTAAGAAAATTGGTAATTTTATTTAATTTCTATGACCAGTTTCTGAGATATCCGCTATGAAAGTGAGAAAAATAGCCATACACTGTTATGTTTCAATTAAGAAAATACGGGTCTCTCTAGAATAAATGAAAAAAAAGTGACTAAAATTGTTAAACAGAACACAAGCTGTACGCAAGAGTATTGTTATTAATGCCTAGTTTTTACACGGGGGACAGTAAAAAATAAGACATTTTTGCTCATTTTCGAATTTTATGTTTCAAGCTATTTTGACAATCTGAAGGTTTTTTTGAGCCATAATATTATAATTTCAATTATTTGTAGGTAAGAAAAATAGGTTTGGCTTGGGTAAGTTCATAAGAAAATAAGTTTTAAGATTAGAGTATTCCTCTTGCCTAAAAAAATTACATTAAGTAGCTTAATCGGGTTCACATTTTGTGAGCAGCAGAGTCGAAACAAATCACTTAAATATCGTTAATTTGCAGCCTTCATGCAACTGTCTGCCAAATGCCAATTTGGATTGCATACAGGGGGCGATCCAAGATATCTCTAAAATCAATAATTTTGATCTCATTACTTTTTTGATCATTTTTCAAAATCGATTCGGTGAATTTCAATCCCATTTTTACAAAAGTAGTGCCAAACTATTTTTTATTACACGACAAAATGTAATTAACTTTCTATGACTAATTATGAAAATAGGTACCAATATGATATAATGAAAATACCCCGGCTTGTGTCAATACAAACGCACAGAGATACTTTTTCAGATAAGATAGCTTATCACCAGAAAAGTACTGTCAAATGATTATTTTTTATTCCAGTTTTGAATTTTGTTTTAAATGATCTTAAGGAAAGGTTTTTAGAACATTTAATGGACGTTTTTTTATTAAATTTATGCATTCCAACGACACTTCAAAGATACGACGCAGAAAAAATATCAGATATGTTAACAAAAATTATAGAAAAATTTGGCGCAGTTTTAAACAACCCTTCTCACACAGTGTTAATAGGAGAGTAAACATTGTTTAAAAACGAAACTTTAAATAGTAAATGCGATAATGCCTTAACAGCGTTGACACTGTGTAGTAAACATGATTATCCCAATATCTACAACGCATTAAAAATTGGTTCTTCTCTTCCTGTTTCGGTTGCTACCGCCGAAAGAAGTTTCTCCACGTTAAGTCTTGTGAAAACTTATCTTTGGTCCACGGTAGGAGAAGAGAAGACTTAATGGCTTGGCGCTTTTGTATATATATACAAACCACAGGATCGGGGGTTTATGTGGAAGACCAGGAGGTTCGAAAGAGCTACCCGCTTGGAGAGCAAGCCACGGTCTTTCAGGCAGAGGTGTATGCCATAATAATGGCTGCAACCATGGAAGAAATAAAGAACGGTAGGGAGGAGCATGTTTATATATGCTCCGACAGCCAATCAGCCCTAAAGGCAATAAGGGCGCCCAAGATCAACAACACCCTGGTGGAGGAATGTGCGGATGCACTAGAATCCTTGGGAGAGGGCAAACAAGTGACACTTATGTGGGTACCGAGACATATGGGGGTGCCGGGTAACGAGATGGCCGACGAGCTCGCCAGGATCGGGGCAAACACCCAGTATGTAGGGCCGGAAACACTCCTAGGAACAACCAAGAGGCAATTGCAAAGTCGACTCAATAAATGGGCCAACGATGCCATGACGACCGCTTGGAGAGGAGGAACAGGATGCAGACAGACCAAGGACTTCGTGAAGGGCCCGGATGTAGCCAGACAAAAATGGCTTCTGGGAGATCGCGAAGGGTCGCTGGTCTGCTGACAGGTATCATAACAGGCCACAACCGACTAAGGAAGCACATGACCCGGATCGCGGTGGAGAATGACTCGACCTGCCGGCCCTGCGGGCGGGCAGAAGAGACATCTCGACACGTTATAGCGAACTGCGAGGCATACCAGAGGACGAGATACCAGGTATTCGGTTTCCCGACCCTGGATGAGGAGGACCTGCACATGCTCAAATGGGACAAAATACTGGACTTTGCAAAAAGAACAGTGAAACCAAATGAGCAGACTGCCAGACCAGTGGTGCAGGCGGTGGATTAGGGGCAGGCTCGGGGTAGGGCAGAAAGGGCCCAGGGATTCCTACTTGCCAGGCTTCGCGCCGCCCCTCTCTACTACTACTACTACTACTACTACTATATATACAATGAGCTTCAGGCTACTGCGAACATAGGGGGAATCAAGTCCAATTTACTCTCCGTGCCATACGACCGAGGTGGATTCGAAGCACGCCGCAGTGTTATCTTTTGGAAATTTATTTTGTTTTTATTATTTGGTTTTATTTCTACCTTGCTCGAGAAACAGATTTGTAAGTTCTTAAGTGAAATAATACATTTTTAAAACTAAAAATGGATGTCTACGAAGTTGCCGAATAAGTACAGATAGTTAAATGGTACTATCAAGGCAGACCATTGAGACTTATTCAAGAACTTTATTTGGAGAATTTTGTAAATCGCCCAGAACCTAGTTTATCAACAATTCATAGGTTTGTGCAGAATTTTGAAAAGTTTGCTTGTGTAGCGCCAAGAAACCATAAAAAACCCACTGTTTTGAATGACGAGCAGGAAGTACGAGGTGTGATGATTTGCGCTGCAGTGGAGGAAAATCGAAAGTTAACTAGCCACCAAATTACCGAAGCAGTTGATACGTCTTCAGCCACTGTCTTACGTGTTATCAAAAAGAATGGTTATCATTCTTACAAAGCGTCAAAAACGCATCAAATTTTTCCCGATGACAACTATCGTCGTATGGAATTTTGCAAAACAATGATGGAAAGGGCTAATTGTGCTGAAAACTTTCTGAAAATCGTCATAACCCAACACATGTTGGATATTGGTCGAGGGAAAATTTGCATTTGTATTTTTTTTTAATGTTTGGGGGGGTATTGTAGGGAAACACATTTTTTATTTACGGCAATTTGAATGGTCCTAGATACTTGGATCTGCTGCAGCAGCATATTATGGTTTCAACAAGATGGTTGTCCCACTCACAATGTTGGCGTTGTTAGGGAATATCTTGATAATGAATTTTCTAATCGGGTTAAAGTACACGGGGAATTATTTTATGGCCAGCTCGATCACCCGATCTTGCTTCTAATGGCTTCTATCTGTGGAGTTATATCAAAAATTAAGTTTACGGGCATGAAAGGGCTAATCATTTGGAAGAACTTCGGATTAAAATTGAAGAAGCTTTTCAAACTATTACCCCTAACATGCTTGAAAACGTTAGAAGGGGTTTTTATAATAGGCTGGGATATTGTCTAGCCGAGCAAGGAGGACTTTTCGAACTTTGCTCTAATTTTTTTTGATTGGGAGAATCTTTTTGGTTTTTAGAATGTATTATTTTATTTTAAGAACTTGCTTTTATTTTGTTTCTCCTTATTATTTTCATTGTAACACGTTGTTAGTGATAAATCTGAGCAGTTGAAAATAGACGTACTAAACACAAGTCGCGAACGGCGATCGCAAGCCTGAGTGTTGGTTGCTCCACTGATAGGTGGGCAGTGTCCCTGCATGTACGTATACTGGCAAATTGGACTTCTTTCGGCCTATGTTCGCAGTAGCAGTAGCAGCCGGAAAAAGTCCAATGAGCCGGCCTACAGTTTTATTGCTTGCGCCCCCCCCCCCCTGGTGAAATTGCTGGATCCGCCACTGGTTTATTGACTTTCGCACCACTCGTGACAGCTCTAATCTGCTCGACTTTCCTATCAAATAAAGAATAAGGGTCCTGGTGTTATTACGAAGGGTTGAATGCGTTGAATTTTATGTGAAAATTAACAATTTGTTTTTAGAATAAAATACCCAAAAAATTTAATGGGTGATAGAGAAGATCAATACAAGAAAAAAAGTCGTATAACATGGGGGAAGTCCTTTGTTTTCAAGATACAGGGCGTCAAAGTGCGCGGTTTTTCTTTAATACAATAATTGAGCATTAAAACAATTTACAAAAAAAATGTCAAAATTTTAGGGAAAACACTTATTTTTTTGTACTAATTTTAAGAGCCCTATTGATTGTTGGCTGGTATTAAAATGTATGGAAGAGATCGGGAAATACCTACCTATAATACTCCCTTTTCTATCTCCTCCACACAAAAGTGTTAGGAATCATGTCTTTTATTTTTATACATAAGTTGTGAAACACCCTGCATATTTTTTAAAACCACTTTTTTACCTAAAATGATCCTAAAAACTTTTTTAATAGTGCTCCCAAACAATCCATTCTTCCAGACTTGGGACACCCTGTATAGGGGATGAAAAAATTGGTAATATATGGGTCTAAACAAAATTTTGTAAATCCTTTGGACACATGATTAGTTTTAAATTGAACTCAAAGAAACTTTTCTGCCTTTAATTGGGAGCAATACAAAAATACTCCAAACGAAACTTTTATTCTAGTACATTAAACCTGTTTACATGCCATGACACCTTATATTCTTTGCGTCTTAAAACGTTTTCGTTCTCTTTCATGCACACCGCTTGGACCAAAATGCCTCCTTTTAAATCTTCATTATTGAATGTATTCAGATACTCGGTAACATCCTCTATGAAGCACTCTTTGTCTTGCTAAAATGAAGTCAACAATGTTTTTAATTTTGATAAAACTAATTCAGTTACTTAAAAATAGGTTAAAGGGGAAGTTGACGAGAATGACAAGTAAGGTTTAATCAAATGCATTTTTTTACGAAGCCTCATTGATGAGATATAAACACGTTTATACCACGCGTAGTGCACACTTTACTCATGCCATATTTCATTTTTATTGAATCCCTCTGTAGACGTTTTGTCAAAAAATATGGCCTAAAAAACTGAAAGTGATTTTTTTTTCAGTCAGCTCAGTCCGCGAGCAAAATAGGTTGAATTTATTGTTTTTTTTTGCGCCCGAGATAAATAAGTCGAGTATTCATTCTTTTTTGTCGCAATGTCTGATAACTGTATGATTTGCAATGCAGCTGCAAAATTAACTTCACGAAGCAATCCAACAATAGATTGTTTCGTTTGTAAAAAGCTTTTTCATGTTAAATGCTTAAATATTCAAGCCTTTACGGTGGTCGAAGGGTTGCAGTGGAAGTGTAAGGATTGTATCCAGCCTATTATCCCGTCATTTTCTTCGATAATGTCAAAGTTGGAAAAATTGGATGTATTGTGTAAGGATGTTGCTGAAATTAAATCCAAGCAGAGTGATTTTAGCGAGGCTATTACGTTTTATGGAAACAAAATAGACGACTTTAACTTAAAAATGCAAGAGTTTGAAAAAAAATTAATAAAGTCTCGGCAATCGAAACCAATGTTTTTCAGGTTGAGCAGTCCGTATATAAGGATGGAACTTGATCAGCTTCAGCAACAGCTACGTATTAATAACCTTGAAATTCATGGGGTGCCGGAAAAACAAAATGAAAATGTGCTTGAACTTTTCAAATCTATGGTTACAGCCCTTAAAGTTGAGTTCACGAAAAATTAGTTGAGACTTGTCACAGAATACCGCATTTTGATAAGAACATAACCTCTCCCAAATCAATTATAGTCAAATTAACTTCAAAAAGATATAAGAATGAAATTATCACGGCAATTAGACTCAGGAAAGGCTTAAAAACTAATGAAATTGGCTTTATGGGTACTGAAAATCCGTCTATATATATCAATGATCACTTAACGCCAAAGAGTTTTGCACCAGTGTTGGACAAGAGATTGCAAAATTTTTATTAGAAAAGGTACAACGGGCACTGTCATGCAAATTGATAGTGAATCAACTCTTAATAAAATTATGAACAAATAACTTTTCCTAGTGATCGTGGTATAGTAAGCTTTCTATTTTTGTATGTAATTTAATGTGTTCTTTTTACTATCAAAATACGCACGGTTTAAGGACCAAGCTAAATAGTTTTTTTATTTCTGCTAATAGTTCTGCTTTCGACTTTATTTGCATCTCGGAATCTTGGCTACACAAAAATGTTTTCAACGGTGAGATTTGTGATCTTAGTGTGTATACGGTTTATAGGAGGGATAACGATTATGATTTAACAAACAAAAAAGACGGTGGTTGAGTTATGATTTTGGTTTCGAGCAGGTTGGTATCAAATTGTCATTCTGAATGGTCCTCCCAAGGGCTTTGTGAGGACCTATGAGTTTCTGTTCAGCTTTGCGATGGTAAAAAGTTGCTTTTGTGTTGTGTTTATATCCCACCCAACGCCAGTGTCGACAATTATTTGAGTCACTTAAACAAAGTACGTGATGTGGTGGTGTTACACCCCAATGATAAAGTAGTAGTAGTTGGTGATTATAATTGTAGTTATTATATTAATAGTTTTTATGAGCCATACAATGTAATCAAGAGTAAAGATGAGCACCTCATTGATGCTTTCAGCTATTTGAATATGAATCAATACAACGGAGTGGCCAACAGTGGGGGTAAGTTTCTTGATCTGGTTTTTTCATCCTGTGAGTCTACGATGGTTTCAAAAAGCTTGAATTCTTTTGTCCCTGAAGTCCTTAATCATAATGCCATTGAAATGATGAACAACGAGATATCCAACGTCTTATGGGAAAATTGTTTTTTTAGCTTTTCAGTTGATCAGATAGTTGATATTTTTAATATTAAACTAAAAGGAATTATCGACAGATTAAAACCGACACGTAACATAAAGCATAAATACCCTTGCTGGTTTTCTCGAAATATAATTTCACTGCTTAAAGAAAAACAAAAAATCCATAAGAAATATAAAAAGTACAAAAATCAAGCTGATTATATCATCTTCTCTAACATACGCAGACAGGTCAAAATAGAATTAAAAAAAGATTATAGTAACTGGATATCTAGAACTGAAGATAACCTTTGTAAAAATCCACAGTCACTATGGTCATTTATATCTAAAAAGAAAAATTCTAGTAGTCTGCCAGAGTCACTATCTTTTAACAATCAGGTTTTTGATAACCCTCAGGACATTTGCCATGCTTTCAACAATTACTTTCACTCGGTGTTTATTTCCAGTAGCACACCTTGTTTAGTCAATAAAATAAGTAACCAAAATCAATTCACAATTAACCAGATTTCGCGTCAACAAATTAAAACTGCTATAGACAAAATAGATGTAAAAAAGAGTTCTGGAATAGATGACTTGCCTGGCATACTAATTAATAATTGTTCCGAATCTCTTATTGAGCCACTTTACTTAATCTATAATAAGTCATTAGATCAAGGGTACCTTCCCTCACTTTGGAAAAAAGGTGATTACTCCGGTGTTTAAATCAGGTAATAATAGTAATAAAAATTTTTGAATCAATAATTTCGAATGAACTATTTTTTCAAGTTAAACATATAATAAGCGAGAATCAACATGGCTTTTTTAAAAACCAATCTGTGGTAACTAATTTATTGCCTTATGTTCAAGATATCTTTGAAGGAATCGCAACTGGTTGCCAGGTGGATGGCGTGTACACTGATTTCTCCAAAGCCTTTGAAAAAGTTCATCATCCAACACTCTTAGTTAATATGGAGAATTTCGGTGTGTACGGCAAACTCATGGATTTATCAAGAAGTTATGTTGCCGGACGTCAGCAGTGTGTCAGAATTGGACGCAGTATTTCGGAACTTGTAGATGTGACCTCTGGGGTTCCTCAAGGGTCTCATCTGGGTCCATTGTTTTTTTTTCATTTTTATTAATAACATAACCAACTGTTTCCATTCCTCCACAAGTGCCTCATTTGCTGACGATTTAAATGCTTATAAGATTATTAAAAGTATCAGTGACTGTCAAAACTTCCAGGAGGATCTTGTAAGACTTCACGATTTCTGTACACTTAACAGACTTGAACTAAATATTAAAAAATGCGTTAAAATAAGTTTTACTCACAAGAATGATCAAATTCATTTCCCCTACAAAATTGGCAATAACACGCTCCAGAGTGCAGAGTGTGTGAAAGATCTGGGAATTCTCCTGGATAAATCCCTAAAATTTGATCTACACATTGAGTCAGTTGTAAAGAAGGCTTACAGGAATTTAGGTTTTATAGCTAGAGTTACCAAAGAATTTAAGTCACACAAAAGTATTATTATGCTATACAATTCTTTTGTTCATAGTCATCTCGAATATTCTAGCATCATTTGGAGTCCATCATATGCAAAATATATTGACCGTATTGAAGGAGTTCAGTCTAAATTTATAAAAATCATAAACTTTAGATACTTTCGGGCTTAAAGTCATGAAAATTATGAGACTAGCTTAAAGCGACTTAATATGTGTAAGCTAAGTGCTAGGCGAATTGTTCACTCTACAATTTTTTTATATAAAGTAATCAATAATAAAATTGACTGTACTTTATTATTATCACGGTTAAATTTTAATACAGGCTGGCACCACAGCTTTCGGCATTTAAATATGTTCTACTTGCCTAGGTTTAACATCAATTATCTGGGTAATTCACCTATAATCTCAATTCAAAGAAACTTCAATGTTCATTTCATCAAATAGATTTGTTTAGTGTTAGTATGTTCTCTCTTGCGCGAATGTGTTACCAATTTATTCAATAATGTATTAAGTGCTTTATGACCAGTTAAAAACTGGTGTGGTTCGATAAAGATAAAGGTCTTTCTTTTTGTTTTTTTAATACTAAGGACATTTATAGTTTTAGTTGATTAACCTCTAGTGGACTGTAGCTGTAAGAAGTCAATGTAATTTTTCACTATGTGGTTCTCTGTAATAGAATTGGCTATTGTCAATCTGTTGAGAACTCTTGTTGTAATAAATAAAATAAAAAATGTTTCAAGTGTCAAAATCCTAACTTACCTTCTTTGACGCTTAGTCAACTAAGAAAAATTCGGAGATATACCAAGTACCAAGTGTTGAAATTCGAAAATTGACATGTAGTGTGCACTGCATGCACGTGGCACAATGTGTGTGTGTGTGTGTGTTTGTTCCTCGATCCCGCAAAAACGGCTAAACCGATTTGGATAAAATTTAATAAGAAGGGTGTGCGCTTGAGTGAAACAGGCAACGACGTCCAACTATGGAAACAGGTCACTTTTTATTTGGCATTTTGCTTAATGATGGCGATGGACTTGAAAAAAGTAAGGGCAGGATGTCAAAATCCTGTGACTTGTCAAGTTAAATAGGGTTTTCATAAAATCTATAAAGATTGGCATTTACCTAGTTTATACGGACCCGTTAAAACGTTTAATTATAAACGGTTTTCTAAAAACGCATGTATAAACACTACGTAAACTGTTTTAAGAGCATCCCGAAAATCCGTTTAAGGGTGCGTATAAACGCTCAAACTATTTTGACACAACACCAAAAATACCTAAAATCCGAATTTTCTAGGGTTTCTTTGACCGGAGACCAAAACCCCAAAAGTAAACAATATAAAATGCACGAAACACCAAAAGAAAACATGAAAATGTTCATAAATATAGAGGTTAGGTTCTTTGTTAGGGGAAACAACGTTGGTAGGACCGGGATCCACAGTAAACAGTTGACCCGAAGCCAAAACCGAAATTGTTCCAAACCGCTATCTACTGATACTTACGAGTTTACGGTCTTGCACCTGATGGGATTTGTCTGCCTCGTTACATGATTTAAAAATAAATGCCTCGCATTTCAAAAACGAGTCGATTAGTGCCTTCTTTTCACCATGGGTTCTTAGCTTAAATATTACATCTAGTACACTAATATCACAGCTAGTTATGTTAAACTCTGTAGCTTTCGCACTCGTTCCCTTAACCAAAAGGCTAAAACAAAAGGTTTTTTGCTGATTCATTTTTATACTAAAAATAGGAAGTGCTTTTTGATATTTTACCATTTTGTTTAAATAATTTTCTCTCAACATAGTATTGAAGAACCTAGTTTTCTTTTAAATAAAAAAAAACTTACATAAACTCCACTTGAGTGACACTGCTTGTTCATTGGTGTTTGAAAGTGGTAGATAATGTTGAACTTGAGAGCAAACCGGAGTTTCGAACTTCCATTGTCTTTATTTTTAGTTTTTCCCAACGTTTAGAATGCTTATGTATCTGCAATCGTCATCAGGTGAACACTAGCAAAAACTAAGACTACCTTATCTTATACAGGGTGTTTCACAACTTATGTATAAAAATGAATGACGTGATTCCTAATACTGGTCGGTGTTTGAAATGACGATTCAGTTCCGTTGCGGTGCGGACTATTAGTTTTTTTTAGCGATTTTGTTTTGTGTTTTGTTGTAAAAAATGACATACACCTATTCATTTTTTGGGAAACTAAAGACCGAATTATTGGATATTGTTTTAATTTATAACAAAGCACAACAAACCGCCGCAGAAGCTTACTGAATTTATTCCTGGGTCCCCTTACATTTCACCTTTTTATTTAGTTATGAGAATATTCATCGATTAGGGGTTTTTGTCCCTTTACATGTTTCATACTTCAACGAATCATTTGCATACTTTTAGCAGTAGTCATGTCGTGGAAAAATGTTCCCTAATTGAAACATTTCTGAAGAAGCTTTTGAAAACGACATAAAAGTTTTTTTTATATATTTTTGTATTATTTGCAGGCCACTTAATATGCTCTCAAAGTTTCTGACATATATTGTGAAACACCCTGTATACTAGCATGTGTTTAGTGAACCATGAAATTTACACTCGGTTAGTTCCGCTGTTTCGCAAACGAAATCTGTTACCTCCGGAAAGAGTGCATTTCCAAATATCCTTGATGGTGGCGCTTGTTTGAGAAAATACATTCTGGTTCCTCAGGATGAATGCAATTTTTTTGAATTTCCGCTTGCATAGATTTTCATCCTTGGAGACGATCTTTACCTCTTTCCATTCCATATGATGTTGATTTTCCCAGCAATTTTGAGCTATTTTCGATCTAGTTGTGTCCGCAAAACTCGACAATCAAGGATACCATCAAGGATATTTGGAAACCCACACTTTTCGAAGATAACAGATTTCGATGGCCAAACAGTGGAACCACCCAAGTGTAAATTCCATGGTTCACTGAACACAAGTTAATTGTATGGTTCACTGAACACATGCTAGTATATAAGATTAGGTAATATTCACTTGGATTGCAGATACATAAGCATTTGAAACGTTGTAAAAAACTAAAAATAAAGACGGTTCGAAACTCTCGTTTGCTTACTGCGTTCATTGTTGACCAGTTTACTTACCAGCAAAATACTTTAAGATTGTGACTGCCCATGCGATTCGATTCGATTGTTTTGATTCGTAATTCGAGTACTTGAAGAATATATAGTAACTAAAAGAAAAGCGCTAACTTGTATAATAAGACCAATAAAAATTAATATACCTATGTATTAAAATATTTGTGAGCTTAAGTTATATTCTCTTAACAGTAATACGAGTTGCCTATTAATATTTTAATAGGTGATAAGGGAGCCCAAATCAAGAAGAAAAAGTCATACAACACAGTCATGTAAATCACAAGAAAAAAAATGGAGAGTCGCAGCGTATAATAAGGGACTAAGAATAAAAACAATTTACAAAAAAAAAATTATTAGTTGTTTTTTGTTGTACTAATTTAAAAAATTTTCAAAGGGCTGTTTTAAATGTTTTTCTGGTATTAACGATAGGTCGATGTAAAGTTTTTTTTCTCTAAAAATTAAACTAATAAAAATGTCTGTTTTACCAATCAGAGGTTTTTTTGATTAAACATACTGAATATGACATTTTTGGATTGTAATGTATTTAAAAAATCATTTGGCGCTATTAAAGTTTTTGATATGTCGTTTTCCTCCACTCCATGAACTTTAAAAATCAAATATCTGGAGACAAGGAGCATACTATGTATGGATGGCTAAAAATAAATTGTTACTTACTCCGGTCACTACTGTATACGGAGCGACTGACGGATTATCTTCTATCAAAGATAATTCTTCTTGAAAGGGCTGCCAGTTATTCTTGTCTGGTATTTTTAAGGAAACTGACCTATAAACCATGTCCACTTTAAATTCTAAAATAAAAAAAAAATCATCAATTTGTAAATAAATAATTCATTATTTTTCAACATGGTGTGCGTACTCAAAGTATTTTTGTTCAGCTACTACTTTAACTAACAAAAAGGTCGTCCTAAAGAACTTTCTATCGGGAACTTATTGAACATGGCCGTGCCTTAGTAAGGGAATGCCTTATTTAATTAGTAAAGTTTGTCGTTTTTTAGTTTTAGATGGCGCATTTTAAATCTGGTTCATTCAAATTTATTAATGGAAACTGGAATAAAGTTTCTTAAAGTAACACTCGTGGCATATCGGACAAAGCGTTTTTGTTTCTCACTTCACTACGACCAGGCCTCCAATGTCTAATGGAGAATCCAGACACCTACAGACCTGTTTCATCCTTATTAGGAATCATCAGGGAGTCATAAGATTGTACCCGGCAGTTGAAGCTACACAGTGACCATGCACACCTCTCGAATTTAAAACAAAAAGTTTGTAATCCGTGGGGACAAAGTAACTGTGCGCCACCTGTCGAATAAACCGAGAAACAAAAACAAAAATTGAAAAGTGCAGAACACCGTAAATACAGAATCCTGTACCTTTCAACAAGTTATAAAGAGGCCTAGTCGTAACGAAGTGAGAAACAAAAACGCTTTGTCCGATATGCCACGAGTGTTACTTTAATTTTTATTTGCAGACACGAGATTCATTTTGTTGTTTTATAAAGTTTCTTGACTTTATTACTGTATAGAATTCACCATATTTTGCCCTAGGTTGACATTTCTTGGTTTGACTGGTTTTTTGTTAATCGGAAGTTGTTTGATTCCACTTTTTTATTATTTTTAACTATCAACAATAGTTTATATTGATCACATGTAGTAAAGTCCATCTATGGCGAAGCTTATGATCATAGCAAATTTTACGTACGACCGTGTTTAATAAGTGCCTTGATCTTACTTGTGTAATATAAATAAAACTTACCAATTATTTCAAAATTAGTTGGAGCAATCGACTTTAAGTATTTACTTGACATAATCATAACATTATTAACCTTGACATTCATGTTTTTGATAAGACCCAATGCTGCGACACTGTTATCTTCAACCAAGTACAGGTCAAACATTGTATTTTCTTCGGTCTTAAAAGTAAGCACTATTTGAGTATTTAGCCCTAAAAGATAGATTCATCTATTATTGAATGATGCATGTAAGAAAGTAAAAACGATTATTTGACCGTGCAACAGCCAAATTGAGTCTATATTAGTGAGTCCCAATGTAATAAGAGTCGCATATCTTTTCCACTAAGAGGAAGAAGAGACAATCCATTTTCACGGATCAAAAGAGTTTTTAAGAGCATAGTCTTTGATTTACTTTTTGTATACAGGGGTCCTTCAATAAGTAGCTGTCCCTCCGACGACTATGGGGTACTTTGAAATCTGGAATTACATGGGGTTCAATGGGTATCTCCCTTATTTGAAGACCTAACGGGGTTGAGGCTTCGTAGATGAGGGACATCCCCAGACACACCCCTTGCGGTGTTATCAGATTGTGCACAATTTCGCTAGACTAAGAGGAAACGTAAACGTCGCACCTCATTATGTTATAGAAAAATAAATATCGCACAGGTACATTCTTATACCTGCTTAAAATATGTTGTTGGTACTCTCTGGACTCTGTTATGTGATACGAAAATTTAAAAGTAGAATTTTATTCACTTGACTAGCTGCTTTTCGCCAAACTGGGCCATCATCAAGTCAATTATACCTAAGGGTCCCTCGATTATCGCAGGATAAGTTTTAGCTAGGATATTTAAGCATTTTTTAAAGAAAATAATTTTTTTTGGTTAATTTTAAAAACTTGACATCCTACTTTTTATTTTAGGATTTAAAATTAACAAAAAAGTTCCTTTTCTGAAGCATTTACTAAAACAAAGGCTAATATTAAGTGTCAAAAAAAAATTAAGTTGACTACATTTAAACATGGCTGCTTATTGTTTACCTGGATTGCCATAACAGGTGAAGTTGTGCCTCTTTTTTATATAGTTTTGGTAGTTTATTTTTCTTAAAGATTTTTTATAGATAACTCCACTAAATGAAACAATGGAATAGTTTTGTTTTCCTAAAAAAACAAAAAAATAAGTTACATACCTATATGACTTTTTTCAACCAAATACCTCTACTGACCTGATGTAATGAAATGTTTTAATGATTTTAGAGATTCGAAACTTGGTGGTGTAGCAGAAACATTTTTTTCCAATTCATTAAAAATAGTTTCTTGGGAAATTATATAGGTTTTTCGTCCCATTTTTAGTTTCTTCAATTCTGCAATGTCATTCGTCGGAATTGACTGGCTAAAATTTAAAGATTTATTTCTTTTTAATTTATCTTTATATACGTTTGGGCTGGAAAATAATAAGAGTTTTTATTTATTATTTTTTAGGAATGTAATCAAAGACACTCAGTTATACCTTTATTAATCAAACCACAAAGTATCGAATAGTATTTTTATAAAAAAATATGAAAATTTAGAAAAATGTGGAATAGTGGCCTCGAAACTCGTTTGTTTTGCCTTGAACTGAAATAAACAGAAAAAACTTAAATCAATATAACATATTACCTCGTTCTTGAACGAAGGGTTTTTCATTTGGATGAAAGTCAAAATCATTTTTTTTTTTAGAAAAATCGTCATCGTTCCCATGATATTTTTTTGCCAAACACTTCATTCACAAACGAGGGTTAACTATAGTGTGGTTTAAAAAAACGGCGGTTTTTAAGTAATGACCAACAAAACTATTGATTTCAGTTGAGCCGTTTTCGAAATATCATATATAGTCAACACAAAAAAAAGTAGTTTCAACTCAGGGCTGTAGTTTCCACAACGTTTAAAGCTAAAGCTGTTCCATGCTTTGTTTTTTTGACTACCTATGTATGCTTATTCTTACAAGGATTTCTTGTGTTGCAACATGTATTCATGATTTTCTTTGAGGTAAATAGCCATTGGAAAATGATTTTCTTCCAAAATATAAAATGCATATTTTTCTCTTGTGGAAACAGTTTCATTCAAAATTGCTACATCCAACCAAACTTGAGGTATTCCATGGTAACCAATAATTGGCTAAAAAATTGAAAAACAATGCACAGCCAAAAAAAGACTTTCTTTTAAATAATCAGAAAATAAAAACAAATATTTATCAGAATAAATTTTACGGTTCTTTTTTGTCAGGAAAAACATGCAAGTCAGGGATGTCAATGAGTAAGGTTTTTCTGAACGAATCCTATAAATATACGAGGTAAAGAAACGGCTTACCATGCTGCGTTGAATGATTAGAATTTTAGTTTCAAGACAATCAGGTAAGGGTTGGTACTTCAAATTTAATGGAAGACGCTTTTCTTCTGCTTCCTCGAATAAAGTTACAATGTGAATGTAAGAATTATCCAGTAGTATAAATTCTTGATTTTCTAAAAAAAAGGGAATTGATTTTTTTTATTTTTGGTGTTGGCTATATACAGTGTATCCCAAAATTCTGGCATAATGGATTTTTTGGAGGAACTATGGTTTTTTCAAAAAAAACTTATATAGGATCATTTTAGGTAAAAAAAGCGGTTTCAAAAAATGTATACTCTTTTATAAAGGGTGTCCCAAAAATAAAATATGGTACAAACTTTTTTTTAATTGAAAAACCTGTATATTATCTCATTTTCTCATCCCTAAAAAAATAAGCTATTCAAAAATACCAAACACTTTGGGTCTATCTTTTATTTTCTCCAAGATATTCAAGAAAATAAGTATCATAGTTATTAATATTGGGTCGTTAATTTTGATTTCCCTCTCTTCCATACAAATTTAAACTTGAATATCTCAGACAAGATAAAAGATAGACCTAAAGTGTTTGGTATTTTTGAAAAGCTTTTTTTTAAAGGATTCAGCAAATGAGATTATATACAAGGTGTCCAACTTTAAAAAAATATAAGTTTGTGCCATATTTTATTTTTGGGACATCCTATATAAAAGGGTATACTTTTTTTTCAAACCGCTTCTTCTACCTAAAATGATCCTATATAAGATTTTTTTTAAACCCATAGTTCTCCCAAAAAATCCATTATTCCAGACTTTTGGGAAACTGTATACTATATCCAAATCCAATTTTTTGAATTTTTGTCTGTTCCAGAATCATGCAAATACTATACAGAACAATTTTGATGGGTTTCACTACTGCATTCCTGGGCAGGATAAGGGCTTTAGGGTGGAGGAGGTAGGGGTGTGAGGTGGAACTTTAAGTCATTTTTATTTTTTAGATTTAATCTTGGATTTAATATAGTGACTGACCTGACGAAGGTTGAAAAAATGCTTCCACAAAAACTGTCCATGAGTCAATAACAGCCAAAGCTTCACCTGTACATTCTGGATTCACATTTTTTTTAAATATTATAGGTATCTGATGATTCTTGTCTTTTAATATAAACCTTCCACATAATTTATCCACAGTTAGGATGCTAAAATAACATTTAAAGTCACTATTCTATTACCCATGCCCAATTTTAAGGATATTTTTATTTCTCAATTAAAACTTGATCTTGATGAAAAGAAAATCCATCATGGATAAAAGGGTGATTTTCTCAGAAAATAACAACTTATAAGCTTGGCTGATACTGTCTCCCAATAAATCAAAAATGAAAATCATGGCACTTACCCTATCAAGTATGTGTTTTTTAAAAAAGGATAATATCCTTGTAAACAAGTGCTTACATCCATAGGGCCTAATATTTCTGAGTATATTTCACTGTGTTTATTCACATATCTTAAGTTGTTACAGAATGTTACTTTAAACTGATTTCTTTCCTCAGTGTCAGGTATCGCTTTGGAGGTCTGTAATAAATTATAAAAGATTTTTTTAGCAAATTACTCAAGCTTCAAAAATAAAATTTGACTCCACAACATTTTCAATAAATAAACTACTTCTTATATATCCTATATATTATACTTACAACACTTCCATTCCCATGATTTATTTTAAAAATCTGGAGCACGCATAGGGATAATGTATCATCAGAGCACTCAACATTTGCAGAAATTTGTCCAATAATTTCATTTATTAAAAAACTATCCGATAGTCCCTTGTCTCTGTGCTTCAAAATAGCCAAGAGCTCAAGTCCTAGTTTGTTATCAAGACATGTAGCTTCCTCATATTCAACTGATGTAGATTTACAAAGAAAAATATTGCGATTTAACTGACTCAACTCTTTTGAACTGGAAAATTTGACATGAGTACCTAGTACTGGTATTAAAGGAGGTTCCACATCAAAATCTAAAAAAACTCTAGTTTCCCCCACTTCATAATATAGTAATTCAGGATGAACTTTTTGCACCAAACCCTAAAAAATAGTGTTTATTTGAATATTAAGTCAAAGTGTTGCAATATTAGGAACCTTTCGCACCTCTTATGAAAAATCCCCATTAGGTGAATTTATCGCACCTTATTTACAAACAACTTTTATACAGTATTTATTATTAAGATTTACAAAAAGAAAAATTGACACTTATCTTTACAATTAAAAAGAATACAGAACATATTTGCATTCAATGAAAAATTTTAATATTTTTATTTTCTACTTAACATTTTACTGTTGGCAACCATGTCAATTATATTAAGGGATATGGTATTCAGCCATAGGTAACATCAAACTTTATTGGTTAGCAAGGTATTCTGTTATTACCTCGTAACTATGCATGCCGGAAATAAGCAATAAAGTAAAAAGGCATCAAAATTATAGGTGCAAACGGTCCCTAGGTAATTATGCAGTAAGTATATGGTTTTCTGCCATTTTTGATTTTTTATGAAAAATTCTTTATGGGGGCATCTACTAGAGTCCCTAGGATCCCAAATGCGCCTGCGCCGGTCGTTTTTTTTTAAATTTTTTTTTCACTAAAACAACCCAATCCAACACAGTCCAACCCAACCTAATCCAACTCACCCTTTTTTAAAAAAAAAATCGGGCGCAGGCGCAGTTGGGGTCCTAGGATACTAGTAGGTGCCCCCCATAAAAAATCAAAAATGGTAGAAAACCGTATACGACATAATTACCGGTCCCTATTATTAAGATGGAGGAGTGTGTACCGTAAAAAGTGAGATATAAGCAATAAGAAATAAAATTCATTAACTTCTGCCTGTTTTTTTCTACTGTGAACTATAAACAACATTCTTACTTCTTACTGGCTGACTTTTTATAGAACAGACTACAACTCCATCTTTACATCAACTGCCTATGGGCTACCTCAAAAATAAGCTTCATTTGGATTTAGGAAAGATAAATTACTAAGCTCGTAAAAATTTTGTATTCTTGTGTACCGGCAAAAATATAAAATTTAAAATAAAAGAAGTAAGGTTATAACCAAAGAAAAAGCAAATTGATCTTGGGGGAAATCGTAAGCTGTTCAACGGGTTCAACCGCATAATTTACAGGCGAGTTTCACGCAGCTTACCACACCATTACCAGTAACCTTTCTGTCTCTTCCGGGCTGTTTTCTTTTTGTAGCGGTTACGGTTAACCTTGGTCCTAATATTTCCCAGAAGAATAAGCAAAATAAGGAGAGCTCGATTGTGTAATATCTTCGAATATTGTTTAAATTTACAGATAATTGTTTATGCTTACATGTGTATATAATCAAAAGTTTTTAATTCTTATGAATTATACTTAAATTTTCACATCAAAAATATTATGACGTCATCTACTAGCTGACATGAACAGAATTAATGGACGTCGATAGCACATCCTGTGAAGATCCATACCTTGAGAATCGCAACCATTCTGAACCGGCAAAAAACGCTGGTTCCGATTCTCAAGGTATCGAACATGACAGGATGCGCTATCTACATCGATTTTTTCTGTTCATGTCAGCTAATAATAATTGAAAATGTTTGATTATATACACATGTAAAAATAAACAATTATCTGTAAATTTAAACAATATTCAAAGATATTACACAATCGAAGTCTCCTTCTTTCGCTTATACTTCTGGGAAATTGTAGAACCAAGGTTAACCGTAACCGCGACAAAGAGAAAACGGCACCGTTCGTTCCCAAAAATCTCCCTTTTTCCACGGTGCCCGAGCTTACGGTGCCTAGAATTTACAACTTTTTTTATTTCGAAATGTTAAGGCCTTTACACTAAAACTTACCCAAGGCTCTGTAAACATTTACGTATAGGTTTAAACATTAATTTTTTGGACTCTCTTCGAAAAATTTTTTTTAATTAATCAGCGATCGAAAAGGACGGCACCAGATTGGATTTGCCTAAGAAACATTGAACGTCTACGTAACGGCTTACAGATTTTGCGATTCTTTGTGAAGGCCTTTATGTCCGTCTCTACCCACGCAACTACTGCTGAGCTGGAGCTGAGTCAGCTTAAACAAAAAGTCCGTTTTTGCGACCTAAACATAGTTACTATTGTTCTCTTTAAATGCGTTCGTCTGAGAGAGAACCAGCATAGTACCCATACCAGGAAAAATACCCGCCTGCACACCCTTCTACTCCTCATGCCTAATCATCTTCTTGAGATCTGACAGATATGCGGGGACGCGGGGTCGAAGGGTGTACAGGCGGGTATTTTTTCTGGTAGGGTGTAGTATGCTAGATCTCTAGACGAATGCAATTAGATTTAGAAAAAGAGAACAATAGTAACTATTAGCATTTTTTGTGAGCTTACTATAGTTACTATTGTTCTCTTTTTCTAAATACATTTGGCTGAGAGAGATCCAGCATACCAGAAAATGGCCTGTCAGACCCGCCTGCACACCCTTCGACCCCGTATACCTGTCAAACGATAACTATATCAAAGAGATAGTTACATTTTCATGGGCAGAGGGGAGCATTTTCTGGTAAGCCTGATCTCTCTCAGACCGATGCAATTAAAAGAAGAGAATAATAGTAACTATAGTAAGCACACAAAAAATTGATATATATGTATTAAGCTCGCAGAAATGGACCTAAAGCTCTTCGATGTTAAGCACAGAAAGATTTTTGGTTGGTTGGTTCTGCAAGGTGGTTTGGAGCTGGTGCTGTACTACTCCACGCACAGTGCCTTGATGTTTTTTTTACATTTTAGTAGCAGTATTTCTAATAAACTTTCTTTGGTTTAGCCATCCGAATTAACAATCTTTCGACTTCTTGGACCCCCTCTAATTTTGCTCAACCCAGGACACTATTACGGCCGGCGTTATTTTGACACTGTGGCATGCCACCGCCACAGTGTCAAAATACTGCTCTACAGGCCACAGTAGTGGCTGGCTAAAAAATCTGGGTTAGTTAACATATACTAAGTGCCAAAAAGAGACAGCTTAAGGTTAATTAGGGGGTTAAATGTCTAACTCGCTACTAATAAACCAGCCCTTAAAGACGCAACCAGGCCAATACCGGGGCCCCACGTAATAAATAAAGCGGCCTTCTTTGCAACGAAATCCCATCACTGCGGTCAAGTTAATCTTTACGGCATGTATTACGTTCAGACCAAACGTTAACCAACGTTGGTTAACGCCTGCTTTATGTTACTAACGCAGCGGGTTTTGTCGAAGACGGTCCAAAAATACGATAGATTGATAATACAAGTAGCTTGAACAAAGAAAGCAAGATAGAAATACTGGCACTAAAATGTAAATCATGCGTACGTATCATGACCAACTTAAATTTCCTTTTATGTTTTCTGTTTTATTTGTAAAGGCTTTTTTCATTTAAGAAGGCAGTGTACGTGGAGGTGCAGCACTGCACCAGCTCGAAACTACCTTGCAGAACCAACTAACCAAAACACTTTCTATGCATGAGACGGAATATCTTTAGGCAATTTTTTGTGTGCTGACCATAGTAGAAACTTATTGTAATTTTTTTTAGCCAGGCACTATTATGACCGGGCAGTATTTTAACACTGTTGACAGATACGCCTACGCAGAAGCCATCAGTTTTAACACCGGCCGTAATAGTGGTATTGCCTGACTTTATTTGTTTTAAAATCGGATACAGCCCGTCCTTATTTTGACATTTTGAAAAATAGTAATTCCTAATAACACAGCAGTAATCAAAGCTGAATTAATTTACATCTAAAAAAGTCAAAAATTTCAAGTGATGACCAAAATATTGACGGATTTCAATTTTCAACATTTTTTAAAAAATTTATTTTTTGTGGTAATGTTTTCTAAAAACAGGAAAAGGTTATCCAAAAATAACCAAAAACAGGGAAGAAAAAATGTTAAGGTTATAAATAACGTCAATAACACTTATTTAGTAAGCGATTTAAAGTCATGTACTAGGATATAATATTAGGGAATTATTGAAATACGGCCGCACTGGATAGTGCCTACTTAGCGCCGACCTTAACACAGACTGTGCCTGGCCGTAAAACGTGCAAATTATAGAATTATTGAACGCGCCTCTAGGAAAACGGTGACGACACAACTTTATTTCTAACCTACAAATTTATGCTGCCTGTTTTCGAAATTTTGTGTTGTTTTTTTTTCATTTTCATATTTAAAAGCATGGAAGATGTGTTAAAAGGCTAAAAACACTGGTCTTGGTGGAGGGTGGAGATGAGGACTCGAAACCTGGTTAGAATCTGTAGAATTGTAACCCATGTATTTGGGGTTCTGAAGGGATTTTGTTAAACTAGGTACTTCTCGTAGCAAACAAATATTGTCTTCATCGGTAAAACGAAGTCTTTGAGCCTTGCTTTTTTGATTTTATTCCACCGTATCGCTATGATTGGCAGTATTTGACGTTTTTGACAACTATTCGCCATATTTTTTAGCTTAACCCTACTTTCGGGAATTTTTTGTGTTGTGACGGCCGGCTATGAGACCAAGTTTAACAAAATCTCTTCAGAACCCCAAATGCATGAATTTTCGTTTTTAAAAATGTTATTTAAAATCAAATCAAAAACACTTTTAAATATGAAAATGTGAAAAAAAAACACAAAATTAGTGTAAGGTCGACACTAATAGTGGCATGCCGTATTCCAATAATTCCCCGGTAACTATTGTTATCTTTTTTTAATTGGATCGATTTGAGATAGAGTGATCAAGTTTACCAGAAAATGCTTCCCCTGCACCCATCTGCCCAAGAATTTATTACAATCTCCTTGAAATAGACAGATATACGTGTCGAAGCGTGTAAAGACGGGTCTAAAAAGTCATTTTCCTGGTATGGTGTAGTATGGTGTAGTATGCTGCATATCTCTCAGACGAATGCATATAGAAAAAGAAAACATGTGATTAGAATGTTTGTTTTGGTTGTTATTTGGCCGTTTTGAGATAATTTTCGAAAATACTAATGGCAGGAGGAGACAAAAATACTTCCGCACATTTTAAAAACAAAATAATCTTGACTGAAATTCGAAGCTGTCATGGGCTGTAAAAATATTCGAATTTTCGAATTTTAACCTTTTTTAAAATCTTGAAAAATTGACTCCTTGCTTCGAATTTTCAGCGTTTTTTACACTAACACCGACCACAGACCAGAGGATTCAAAAATATTAGTTCGAAATACTTCTGCAACTCTTGCAACTCTCCATTTTCAAAGGGTATTTTTATAGCACTCAAACCCTTCCCTATATGCTTGTATTCACTGCTTCCTTTGGCTTTGGTATCCCCACCATCAGCAGCTTTTTTTCTTTCTCGCTTTTCTCCATGAGATTTATCTTCTCTTTTATACCTTCTAATTTTTGTTTGACCGTTTCATTCTCTCCTCCATCATGTCATCAAGCCTGGTCCGCTAATCTTCGAAGATATATATACTGCACAGAGTTTTTTAGCTCTCCAATTTCCTTCTCTATTTTTGTTTCAAAATGGTTTAGGAGCTGGGAAAACCTTTTTTCCAACCATTCTTTAATTTGTTTTTCATTCGTATCGCTCCTAATCTAACTTTTTCCACTCGATCCGCAACAAATTTGTTTATTTTCGCTATTTACCACCCCTGCTTGTATCCCACAACCTGGAGCGTCGAAACAGTTTTTTTCTTGCAATATTTGCAAGTTTTTTTAACTTTAAACGTATTTTTTTTTCATTAAAGAAGGTAGTGTTTGCTCCAAAAAAAGCAACAATGGGTGAGTTCGGGATGACGCTTGGTAGAGCGGGCGGGGACTAATGACGTCACGAGCAGGGCGCACAGAGATTTGCTGATCATCTCGAACGCTATAGATTCGAGAATCATAACCGACAATAGTTTTTTTTTTGAAAACTTGGAACTGCAGAAGCATTGCGGCGGAAATGGATGCATCACCGTCAAACAGTTAACTGTCGAGTTTATAAATCTGAGGTTAGAAACTTTAGAAAACAGCAAAAGTCTTATATTTCACAAGTGACCAGCCCAGCCTTTGCAAAAACTACAAAATTAACAAAAATTTTAGTTGCTTTAAAAAAACAATTTTTTTTAAGGTTAAGATATTTTTCCCATCCACGCGCTCGGGTCATGTAGGGCACGCTCCGAGCCCGAGCTCTTTGTTATCTAGAACAGAAAATGGCTCGCCCCGAGCGTCAAAACGAACGGAAAAGTGATCCTCGGGGCGCACGGGGTGTCATCGCGAACTCACTCAACTCGAACCTAAGTAGTAAGTAGCGCTAAAACTCGCCTTAAACTTTGGAACGCACAACTCAGAGTAGACTACTCCCCGGCAGCCGGTAGTCTACTTGAACTTTTTCTTATAAAATTACAGAATTTTTTGAGATTAAGGAAAATGCCGTATGAAGCGGAGTAGTCCGTGTTAGCTGGAAGGCAGGCTAACACGATTCCATATTGCCCCTCGTAGAGGACATTAAGACTCAGTGGCGGTCGCAGGGGGGAGACCGGGAGGGCAATTTCCCCCCCCCCCCTTTGCTCCAGAAAAAGTCAGACATCAAAGATGCTGGTGGTAACCCTGAAGTCCTTGGAGAAAAAACGAGAAATTGCAAAAAGTTCCTTTAAAGACGTTCTAGAATCCCTCCACAGTATTTTGGGACAGTTTGACCTTCAATTCGTCACACCAAGAATAAACAAACGCATGACGTCCTTACCGCGAAAACCATTGGAAATACAGAACAGTATTATAGAGTTTCTATTTATAAACAAGTTTTAGACAAAATCATTTCGGACATAAAAAAAAGTATTTTTCACCTGTTTTATACAACGTGAAGCCAAAATCAAATAAAACACAAAACACAAATTCTTGAACTTTTATTGGGAGAAGTCGGTATTTGGAAACAATATTGGTCAGAAGTAGGCAAAAGCTTAAATCAAAACATACCTGATAATGTTTTTGAGGCAACGAACAAGTGTGGCGATATTTTTCCGTTGATAATATTCTTGGATGTTTGCCAGTAAGTAATGCTTTGTCAGTAAGAAGCTTCTCATGCCCCATGTACTTAAAAACACTATGACGGAAATTCGTCCTTGCTTAGCGTTGCTGCATATCAACAGACATATTGAAATTGACATTAAGCGAGTCATTGACCGATTTGCCTAAAAAAATCGGAAACGAATTTTTTTTTGGATAGGCATCTTATGTTTAAAATATGCAATATAAAAGGTTAAAATATGCAATATAAAAGGTAATGTTTCAACTTAAAAATCTTTTCAGATCTCAAAAAAAAAAGGATTCAGCTATTAGGTTTTGTTTGTGGTTAGTTTGTTACCTGTTTTTATAACTGAAAAAACTATACGTAGTTACTCAAGTGCGGATTTCAAGGGGATAGGGTTAGTTAACCACCCCTACTCTGGCTTTAAATTTTTTATGAAAACTTTTAGAAAATCAAAAGTAGGGCATAAATTGCGGCGCTATAACACCTTTGATATTTACGGTATTAGTTTAATTTTGTGTTAAAAATGGCATTTGTAGTGTCATTTTCCTAAAAATTTTCGCCTGGGGCGCTATTATACCGTTAATATTTACGATTTTAGTTTAATTCGACTCAAAAATTGTAATTTTATAGAGAATATTCGGCGCATTTGAACATTTTTTTAAATAAAAAATTTATGAAATAAACTACTTAAAATCTGAGTACACCCCCCCCCTAGATTTGAGACCAAATTCGTGCTTGTAGTTACTAAGTTTTCTTTGCACATATTGATATTCTTCGCAGAAAAGCTATGTTTTTATTTTGGAGTTGTCAAAACACCCACCTGTTTGAGGCCCAAGTGTCCTCTTAGAGCGGACCACAGCAATTTGAAGCCTAGGTTTCACATGTCTTCGTGTGCTTTTTTAGCCTGTAAGTTCCATATTTTCTGTGGTTTATACAACAGGTTCTGCCGACTTCATCGTCGGGTTACATATTTTAAATGTAAGTACTTTACATTGTTTGCATAAGTGAGGCGGACATACAATCCTATTTAACTTGGGGCTGTGTTTCTACCACCAAACTTCGAAAATTTAACAAAAATCTACAAAATATTGTAATAACAATAAGAATTTATTTTCATTTTCAAGCTTGCCAACCAAAGAAAAAGTAAATGTAACCATGACGTCACACCTAAGTAAAATGTGACGTCGCAAAAATATTGGTTACCATTAACCTCGCAAAAACCGACCTAAAAGAACTGTCAAATTTCATAACGTCACAGCGCAACGACCAACTAACCTAACCTCAAAAAACAACAGAACTAGGAAAAGTGGAATTTTCGTGGGTTTTTTTGTTTATTTTACTGAACAATTATACTTGAATCGATCAAACTTTTTACTGTTGGTCCCATCGACTTACTAACTAATATCGATGGTTGGTCCAATGTTCCTCATATGAAGCGGGCAGGGGCCATTGCCTAAGAATGCTAAGGATGGGTCCCTCTTCTCTTTTTGTTTTATGCTGCCTGTTTTGTCTTTCCTCCGCCTTTGAAAATTCCCTGTTTGGGTGCTATAGAAGCAGACCCCAAAAACAAATTCGAAACCTGCCTGACAGCACCACTAATGTGGCCTGCATTAAGGATTGTGCAGACTATTATTATAGGTAATTAATTTTTTAAACACACTAATAAAACAACATTATTTCTTGCCTCTGACCTATATTATCCTTTTTGTCACATTGAACAAGAGAGAATAGTATTTTTATTTATTTAAATTTACAGAATCTCCCTATTACAGCATAAAAAACAACTTTAACCTAAATAAAGTAATAACTACTCATATTCCAGAAAAATGAGTTCATAAAATAACAAAAAAAAACAATGGTACTGATTATATCACTGAGAGTTTGGTAGCCACAACAGTTTTAAACAGATTTCAATCACGATTTTTACTGATATGACTGATAGTAAAAACATTTTTTTTCCTTTTACCTATTTGTTGTTTTATTGTATACCATAAGTGTATTTTTAATTTTTTTTGTTGTTGTTTTGTTCGTGTTTGTTTGTCATTTTTATATTTAACATTTTCAATGATGCATTTATATTTTAAAATATTGTTATTGTACAAGCACTCTTTTTAACCTTTTTTGTTGTTGTTTTATTCATGTTGTGTCTGTAATTTAAACATTTTTTATCTGTAATTTTTTTTTGTAAAAAACAAGTTTTAAAATTTTTGACTGACTTAATATATTTTGCTTTATCTGTGCTTTTAAATCTAAAATCTTATACCTAGTTTATGTTATTGCATTTGCTTTGTCAACAGAATTTTTATATTTTATGACATAGCATATTCTGATTCTGACATTGAGACTTAAATTAAAAGGGATCTATATCACAGTGTTTGCTTAAATAGTTTCTATAATGGAAATTAATATGAAAAGGTTCAAAACTTCTTAACCTTTATTGTGGTATATTGATTTTGATTTTATTTAGGAGCTTAGAGGACTGAATAATGTTATTTACTAATTTAAAAATGAATACTAAATCAAACGAACTCGTCTGTCATAGAGATTTAACCTTTTCAATGTTGCTTTTTTGTCAAATTGTGTAGTCAGTATTCCTAACTTAAAATTAAAATACCTCAATTACTTGTTCTAAACTGAAGTTGACAGTGAACCAAAGAACAATTTCTACAATTTCCATTAAGAATTTATCACAGTTTCTTAAGGTAAATACTAAAAGCTTAAGACCTTTTCATGTTATAGGTACATAATGATCTTTAAAATTGATTGATTCAAATTTTTTATTGCCCTTAAAAAAGCTCATAAAGAAGCATTTTTCAATGTTTAATTTAAGATTTTTGAGTTGGCTCCAATGCCAAAGTATTAATATCCTCTTGCAATATTTGTATATCAATTGAGTTTCAAATACATCTATACAATTTGACATCAACTACAAAAAACAGTACTAAGGATTGAAGGGTTTATATCATTGATAAAAAGATTAAATAATAGAGGAACTCCAGTCAAAAATTTGATAGTTTCTGATAAATAGTTAAAGTTTCTCTTTGTTTTCTGTATTTTAAAGGGCAGGAGATCGAAGTTAATTTTGTTGCAGGCTTTAGGGAAGTTGGTGTGTATAGAATCAACTTGTTCCTTCCTTTCCAAAGCCTTCAACAGATTCATCTCATAGATAGCCAAGTTAGTAAATGTAGATATGCTGGCACAAACGCATGTTGCTCTGCAGTTGTTGTTATATTTTCACTTATCTTATGTGTTAGGTAGTTACATATTTTTTTTTGGTTTTATTTAATTACCTACATACATACTTTAAGCAAAGTTTAATTTAGGTAAAATATTGTAAAATATTCATTCTAAAAGTGGATTAGGCTTGTTAATAAATAAATAAATAACTAGTGTAAGAAGTGACAGATTTTACATGAGTGGTGAAAGGTCAAGTTGTGCACAGGGTGATCATTTACAAACTTTCCCTTGTGGAAAAATTTTTGCTACTGAACTTAGGACCATAATTTAAAAAGCAATGAGGAAAATATCTGTACATTTTAAGGTATTGCCGAGGGCCCTGCTGTCAAATTTGACATATATATTTTACGAAACATACATAAGATTCTGACTAAACCTTTTGAAATATTCTCCTAAAGTTTTCATAATGTAACAAAACCCGGCTGTTGATGTATAGAAGCATCACATGGCCAGTGGTATTTTCATAATTTAACAAGCCCAGGTATGAACAATTTCAATAGTAAGGATTCCAAATGGACTAAGCATATTTAAGCTTTGGTCTAATATCTACATCTTATAATGTTATTCAAGAATAAATTTTCTATTGACCTCTTTCTTCTCTGTTTTTTTCTTTTAAATTTTTTAAATGAGTTTTATTTTTTTCCAAGCCAAGAAAAATATAATGATATTAATAGAGGCTCTTCCTCTGCCTTAATTAAATTAAATAATAAGAAAACTTCAAGATAAGCACCTTAAATAAAAATATTCAATTTCTAGAAGCAATATTCCACCATTTACTAAATATTTAATTACTAAAATACAGTAGTTAAATATTTTTTAATTCCATTTCTAATTTTTTTTTCATTACTTCTCTTTAGGAGAGTAGGTAAACTATTATATTCTTTAACATCTCTACAAAGGTGTTGAACAGGTTATAAGATTTGTATGAATTAAAGGTATGTATCTATGTGTCCTATCCAAAAAAGAAGTTAAAAAAAAACATCCGAATCAGTTACTTCAACCAAAAAGAATCTAAAAACAAAAGATCAAAAAAATCTTGGGTGAAAAAAAACGAAAATTCAATGAACACAAAAAGGACCAAAGCAAAAATCAAATGATGTTTCGCCCTGGGCAACCAGCATGGGCTCATCAGTGGTTCTATTGGTCACCCTCCCCAAACATCATTCAACACCATCCTACACTTTTATTTCCAACTTTGAATCGCTCACGAAATAGGCATCGTTCTGCACTGGCACTTATCTAAGTCACCTAATACGGGTTCACCCTGGCATGGTAATGTTCCCAATAGGGTTGTGCTCGTAAGGCAATTAAAACAAAAAGAAGTTAAAAAACCTCCGAATCAGTTACTTCAACTGAAAAGAATCTAAAAACAAAAGATCAAAAAGATCTTGGGTGGAAAAAAAAAGAAAATTCAAACTTGGATGAGTATCCCACAAGGAACACACAAAGGACCAAAGCCAAAAGAGAAAAGATTAAATGAGGTTTCGCCCTGGGCAGCCAGCGTGGGCTCATCAGTGGTTCCACTGGTCACCCTCCCCAAACACATTCAACACCATCATACACTTTGATTTCCAGATTTGAATCGCTCACAAATAGGCATTGTTCCACACTGGCACTTATCTAAGTCACCTGACACGGGTTCGTCCTGGCGTGTTAATCTTTCCAATAGGGTTACTCTCCTAAGGCGATTAAAACAAAAAGAAGTTAAAAAACCTCCGAATCACTTACTTCAACCGAAAAGAATCTTAAAACAAACGATCAAAAAGATCTTGGGTGGAAAAAAAACGAAAATTCAAACTTGGATGAGTATCCCACAAGGAACACACAAAGGACCAAAGCGAAAAGAGAAAAGATCAAATGATGTTTCGACCTGGGTAAAAAAGTGATATTAGAGTGATTTGTATTTTTTGAAGAGTTGCATTGATCATTTTTTTCTAAAAAATAGTATAAACAATATAACTACTTCCTCATATGTGGTCAAAAGTGGCCTTACAGATCACTTTCCTATAATTCTATATAGTCTAAAATTTAAAAATCAACCTGGACTAGGAAATAAGGAAAATATCACTCGTAAAAAAATTGATTACCAAAAAATATCTGACACTTTAAACCTTTGCAACTGGCATGAAACCCTGAATTGAAAAACTAACAGAAATAATTCAAAATGCCAAACTCTATTAAAACACGAGATGACGAGAGACTGAAAAAAGAAACTCTTAAAAACCCTTTAAGTCAGCCAATTCTAAACTAATTTAAAAATTACAGAAATATGCTAACAAAAACTATTAAAGCCGTAAAATTCTCATTTTATAGAAATAAAATAAATAACAATAGGCAAGATACAAAAAAAATCTGGGAAATTGTCAGAGAAGAAGCTAAAAAACCCATAAAAACACTATAAAATCAATTCTAAAAAACAACAAAGAGATATCAGACTGTAAAGAAATATCTAGTACTTTTCTTGACTATTATTCCAATGTTGGTAAAAATTAAAGCAAAAAAATAGTTAAAAACAATTACAAATTTAATGAAACAAAAATACAAAGTAAGGCAAAATTTAAGTTTATTACAGAAAATGAACTAATCCTACAGATACACTCTCTAAAAAATAAAGCTGTATGTGAACCAGACTTCACATCATAAATCTAGTTATAGCTAATGCCATCTACCACAAAATTCTAAAAAATTCTATAATAACACCAGTTTTTAAGGCAGGAGATATGCAAAAAAAAGAAAAATTTCGTCCAATTGCAGTAATAAGCACAATTTACAAGCTACTGGAAAAATGTATTAAGCTGGGATTAAATAATTACTTTGAGAATAATAAATTACTTTCGAATACACAATTCGGTTTTCGTAATAATTTAAGCACAGAAGATGCCATACAGCATGTTACAGAAAATATTGTCACAAATTTTAATAATGGTTACAAAACCATAGGAATTTTGATTGATTTAGCAAGGGCCTTCGACACTGTGGCACACCCAATTCTATTAAAAAAGTTGGAACAAATAGGAATAACTGGAACTGAATAATTTCCATTTGACTCTTATCTTGATAAGAGAACTCATCAAGTAAAAATTAACAAACACATTAGCAATAAAGAAAATATAGAATTTGGTGTGCCGCAGGGAACGGTCCTTGCTCCAATCCTCTTTTCCATTTATATTAATCACTTAACGACAATTTTACCAAAAAACCATGGCTGTATCATCTGCTACTGTAATGACTCTGTAATCTTAATACGAGCAAAGACATGGCAAGAAGTCCATGCCCTTGCTGAAAAATATATTTCATTAGTTAAGATCTGGATGGATCAAAACCTCTTGGCTTTAAATGAAACTTAAACATGCTTACTACAGAAATAAAAATCCACGATTTTGACTGTTTTAATCGCAATAAAACCTGCAATGCAACACAAAAATTAAAGAAGTTTCTAATATAAAATATCTCAGTATAATCATTGATAAAAACTTAAAATATGACATTCATATAGACTATATAACTAAAAAAAAATATAGTTTTACCAGTTAAGAGAATTCTTACCAAAATACCTATTAAAAATTGTATACCAAGCCCTAGTGGAGTCTATTTTGAATTACGGAATAAGAATCTGGGATAGTGCGTGTAGCTCGTATCTAACTAATCTAATAACCACACGAAAATATATCTTAAAAATAATTAGCCATAAACCAAAAAGGTTTCCTACAGCTGAATTATTTGAAGAGTGCAAGGTTTTAAGAATAAGAGAATTATACATAAAAAATATTATTAAATATAACCCAAACTATCAATACCAGAGCTGTAAGGCAAGATCACATTTTTATAATTTATACTAACAATTTTAAAATAGACTTTAATCTAAAATAAAAAAAAAAATTTCTAATAAAGTAATTAATGCCTCAGACTTTGCAGACTCGAGGAGACTTCTTGGATCGCTAGAGTGGTTGCGGAGTGGGTGCATATTGTTTATTTTGAACTATTTTTAATAGTTTTATTCTGTATCCATATATAGCTATTAAACCTATAAAATAACTTATTACCTAAAAGATAAGAACTTTATAAATCTTTTTTAACTTTTTATGAACTGGCATACTTTATTGTAAATTGTAAAATACATAAACTGGATTAATATCTTAAGTAACACAAAATAAATAAGTGAAATGTGATATAATTAGGTTTAAGTAATGAGATCTTAAATTAAGTATGTGATATGTTATTATATAAGTATATTACTTTTTCGACTGACCCGGACCACTCTCGCGACAAGCTAACTGTGGGCTTAGGGAGACTGCTCCTGTAAATTACATGACATGTAAAATTCTTTAAGAGATTGTAAATAAATTGAAATTGAAAATTTAAATTGAAAATTGAAATTGAAATTGAAATTGAAACATTGTGGATACATATGGTGGCCTGAAGTGTGGGTATAGATCAGCTGAGAATATTATTTTTGACATAAAAATAAATAATGCCTACACACTCGCAAATCTTAACTAGAATCTAAGTACTTATCTGACATTGCAGCAGAAACTCTACTGCCCCTATCAAAGAAAATGTAAAAAATATCTGTTTGTTGTCTTGGAAATTCGATTTTTCTGTAAGAATTTTGGATAAAGTTATTTGAATATTAATCTTTAATTAAGACCTCTTTTATTGTTTGTTTTTCGTATAAAAATGTGCTATTATAAACTTTTTATTACAGCTTTTTTACCCCTTAAGAAGGAATGATTTGAGTTAAAATTTAGATATCTATTTGTATATGTTCGTTTTCTATAAACTGAAGTTTTTAATGTATGTGTTTGTTTATTAAAATATTTAAAAATTTAATTTTATTATGGTTTTTCTATTTCTAAAGTAAATTTTATTGTTGGTTTATTAGAAAATGACCAATATTTAGGAGAAAGAACACATCACTGAACCTCAAAGCTATTATGGAGCTCCTCACATTATGCATATTAAAAGCACATAATTTCAGTGGGAAAGGAAATTTACTTTAGAAGTAGAAAACGATAATAAAATTTAATTTTTAGACATTTTAATAAACAAACAAAATACATTACAAACTTCAGTTTACGGAAAACCAACATATACAAATAACAGAGGCCTTAAATAAAAATTCATATCCAAATAACTTTATCCAAAATTCTTTGAGACAAGTCGAATCTCTAAGAAAGCGCGAACGTAGAAATAAGATTGTTCTGCGGCAAAAAATAAAACTGCAGATCAGGCATTAGTTGCAAGTAAGTATATCCCTTTTGTAACCCAAAATTTTTTAAGGAGCCGTAAAATAAGCAAAACCTGATTTGATATTTATTCTTTAATATTTTAATTAAAATCATACAGAAATAGGTTCATATAAAACACATAACAAAACATATCCATTTAATTATAATCTTGTAAATTGTGATTGAGAGTTTTTGTAAAGCGGAGGTATTAATTTGTGGATTTTGTTTCTGGGCCTACTTTTAAGCCAAGTTTGTTGATAAATTTATATGTGGGGCTATGAAAATTGTTGAATGTGGTTCTTTTTGACATTATTGGTTTTAATAACTGCAGTGTATAAATTTTACATTAAATAAACGATTGTCTAATCCTCTTTAAACAATTTATACAACTACAAATCAATTCTAACCCACTGGTGGATTTAAGATTGATAATGTTTTTCCTTCTGCCCATAGGTATTCCAATTTCTATAACGGAGAATGCACCTGCACAAATTATTTGGGGGAACAAATTAGCAATAGCACCTGCAATACGCATTGCAGTCATCATGATTGTGACCCTTCTATTTCCAAAACTGATGTCTATACCACTGGAAATATTTGTAAGTACCCAGGAAAACGCATAATTTTTATGAAAAACGCAAAATCAATAAATGGGGTATGATAAGCATCATAATTTGTTATAATTAAACACTGCAAAAAATGCATAGTTTTATAAGTAAAAATGTAAAAACACTTCAATGATGGTTGATTTCACATAAATAAGCATGTTTTCTCATTCCAAAAATATCTAATATTTTACGTTTTCCTGTTTTTAAATAAAATGGCGAAATAATTTCCATAAGAGAAATGAGTTCTACAAAAAACATTATTGCTCTCATTGAAAAGTTTTTGTAATTTTATTTAAAAACTGTTAGAGAAAAAAGTAACATATTAGGTGTTTTTTTTCAAACAGAAGTTCTATTCAAATATGCCAAAGTTTACATTTATGTATGCCATAAACTATCTACATTGCTTCAAAGAAAAATTGAAAAATGTAAGTATTCTCAAAAAATCATAAACTGAAGTTACATTGACGACCTGCATCTGCTAAATTGTTTTAGATAGGCGAATACAGTTTATACTCCAATAAACCAAGCATCACAAGCAATAAAATAAGCTGTTCAGAAATTTTTTCAAAATTAAAAAAAAATAATAAATTTGTATTATTTTTGAATTATAAAATAATTTTGTTGAGCCAATAGAAATTTACAATTTCAAATCTGACCTCTTCTCTACTCTCTGTATTACTTATTTATTTGGACTTATAAATTTTTAACTTATATTTTATAAGTGGCAGTTGGCTAGTTTTTTTATTTATTATATTATAGCATGATTTTTTTAACTGCTTCTGTAAACTTTCTTAGTGCCCGGACCCCCCCGAGTCCTACATGTGTCAAACATAACCAACAGCAGTTGTAATGTGTTTTGGAAAGAGCCAGAATCCTATGTTCAAATTTCTGGCTACCAAATAAAAGCGATCATTGTCAAGACATTTTCCAACTATGCTCCGCACACTCCTGCATGGCTTTATGGAAATGACACCAGCCAAATTACGATACCCAACTTGTTGCCAGCAACCAAGTATAATATTACTGTTAATGCCATAGCCGAAAATGACATGTATGGACCAGTTGCATTTCAAGTTATAGTTACGAAAATTGGAGGTAAGTTTAATGGTGAAATATTAAGCTAAATTTGTCCGGAAATTTCTCCCTTGGTTAAGTTTCTTATAATGGAGATCAGTTTGTTTTGGGTTTCAGTAATCATTTATTTTAATAGTTATAATTTCGCTAGAAAAACAATTATCTGCCATAAACTCAATTGGGGAGAAAATTAATTTTTATGTTTCTTCTCCAGGAGGTGATTCAATCATAATGGGCTAACAAAATCTAAAATTTACATGTACTCCTATACTTAGTCAATTTTGTTTTTTATGATGCATTTAACTTCATATTTTTGGCTGTGGGCGATGCACTTCCCTTAATTGTTTTATTTTGACTTTATGGTCAGTTAGGCAACTTGATCAATTTGTAAGTGTGCCAGTCTGTAGCCTTCCACTATGACCACCAGCAGGTCTATTGTGATTGTTCTTCGCTAAAGTATGGACATTGATGGATGACTTTAATATAAACTTGCTTTCTGAAAATGCGGTTGTTAATAACTATATTGATATGTGTTTCTCAAAGGATCTAAATTAAAAAATTCCAACCAGACCTGCCTCACAAACGCTGATGATCACGTTTTTACTAAATGTTATGAATGTTCAAGCAGTGGCTATAATAAAAACTGATATTAGTGATCACGCTATTTAACTTATTTCTGAAAGTACGCCAATAGGCGGCAAGCAGGTTGCTACTAAGTCAGCACCGCATATGTATGGACTGCCGAAAATTCATAAGGAAAACATGCCTCTACGACCCGTAACCAGTTCTCGAAATTCTCCGACTTATAATCTTGCTAAATATCTTCTACTAATCATCCAGGCTCTTCAAGGAAAGTCACCATCATTCGTCAAAAATTCGAAGCACTTCGTGGACCTCCTTAGAGACATCAACCTACAACCTGACGATCAGTTCGTTAGTTTTAACGAAAATTTGTACACGAATGTACCACTGGAATCACTCCAAATCATTAAATAGAAGCTACTCAAGGACAACCATATCTCTGATAGAACCAATCTACCAATCAATGCCATTATGAATTTGTTGTAATGCTATCCGCAGAATTCCTTTCCAGGAAAAGGACAGGTATTTTCGACAGGAAGATGGTCTACCCATGGGAATCCTTTAAAGAAGAAGCTTTGCGAACATCATGGCAGAGACCCAAACTATGACTAAGATACATGGACAACATATTTATCCTCTGGAAAAAGGACAACAATACACTAGAACGATTCATCAATCATGTCAACAGCTTAAGAAACTGCATCACATTAACTCTGGAAAAAGAAGAAAATTGTCAGCTCCCTTTTGTCGACGTTCTAGTCACCAAAAAGAATTCAACCATAACCACTTCCGTATATCGCAAATCCTCATACTGGACAATATCTAAACTTTAAATCAAACCACTCCACATCAACCAAACTGGGAATTGCCAAATCTTTTATAGAAGAAGCTTTAAATAAAGAAATTTGATCCCATTTGCGAAGGAACGGTTTCTCCAACTACACGATCAATAAAACTCTTCAGACCACACCAACACAAAGGACGACAGATGTAAATACTGAAAGGAAGGCAACAATTATAATCCCATACATCAAAGGAATCCCAGAAAAGATAAGAAGAATAGGCAACCGATGCCATCTTCGGACGGTCTTCAAAACGACCACAACAATAAGAAGTCAATTAACAAAAACTAAACCATATCGCCACAACACCAAGAACTGCATCTACCAGGTACCATGCGAGTGTGGGCATATCTACATCAGACGAACCCATGGAAATTCGCCTTACAGAACACAAACGCAAAACTCGACAAGGGACACAAGTGGATCAAAAAGAAGCAGCATTCGTACAGAGGAACCAGAATGTATTTTCTCAACAGAGCGTCAAGAATATTTGGAAACCCATACTTTTCAGGGTGGAGCCGACCAAGTGCCACTGTCAACCATAAAAAAAAATACTTGTGTGGTACCGCAAGGGTTAATTTTGGGCCCGACCCTATTTTGAATGCATGTAAGCTCCATATCAAAGTTAAATCTAAATGGTCAACTAAAGATATACGCTGACGACACGCTGCTTGTCTATTTTAACAAATCATATGAAGCAATAATAATTAATAGCAAAAGGGAGGTTTAAATTCCCATAAACTTACTCCAAATATCGAAAAATCGCTGGCATAAAACCAGAGCAAGGCCCAAGTATAACCCTTGGGAATTAAACCCTCCAATACTCAAACTAAATAAAATATTTGGAGCTGACAGTGGACGAGACGCTATCGTTGGCAGTTCAACTTGAAAATTTAAAAAAAATACGAGCACCTATATTTAAAAAGGTTGAGCTTCTCAGTCCCTGCCTATTTGCTCCGGTCAATTTACTTTACCATCGTCCACTTTCATCGTCAATATCTGCTAATTGTTTGGTACTCGGCATGTCAAAAATATGTTCAGCCGATTAAAATATTATAGAACATGGCAATTAAGGATTGTGGATAGGACACATGTACATCAACACTTTACAAGACACGCTAATAATATTTACACTTCAAATTCATACAAATCTCATGACCCGTTCAGTTCTGTGTAGATGTGTTAAAGAAAATAATAGTTTACCTAAAGTCAAGTAAGGAAAACATTTTTAGAAATGGAATTAAAATATATTTATTAACTATTGTATTTAATTTTTTTTATTAAGGTTATTATTTAATTTAATTAAAGCAGACTAAGAGCCTCTATAAAAGTCTTTGTATTTTTCTTGGCTTGGAAATCAATTAAAAAAAAAACATTCACCCAGTACACATCTGGTCGTCTTGTCTTCCTCCATATAGAATCTATTCGGTATCCTCGCTTTGACCCATTCTGTGCAGTGACACTCTCATCTTACAATGTCTGGTATACGGTATATATATCATCCGGATCTCTTGCCTGGTGAGCTCAATAAGTTTTCCGGCCCTCTTCCTGCAGGGTCCTGTGATGAAATCTTCGAAATGTGCCAGATCTGGCAATTCTCTTCAGCGGAACTTATTGCCAACCAGTTTGAGAGTGCAGTGTTGACCATGACCGGTTCTAACCGTTCTCGATGAGCTCCTCTATAGGATTCAAAAGCCTTAAAGGCTGCTTGACCGTTTATCACCAAATACCTCAATATTTTAAAAATGTCGGCATCAAATTTTCAAGTTTTGAACTCTTGACCTTTCAAAATGGTTACATTCTTTTTAAATCGGACAAAAATTTTAAATTATGGATAATCAAAAAAGTCCCGTAGGGCCACCTATGTGGATTATTATTTATGATATGCAATTTTTAGAACCAGACAATATACCGCCGAAGCCAGTTATAACAGAAAACAATGGCAATACAATGAAGGTGAAGTTTAGTTCGACCCCAAACAACAACGGTCCCGTTAGTGCCTACAGAGTGATCGTCGGAAAGGCCGATGACAACAGTGCTTTTCACGGTGACAACCTCATGTCGTTCAAGGACGCCCAAAGAAATGGAGCCAGCTATTATATTGCTGCGGAAATCAAGCCCGAGGTATGTTTACCTAGGCAGTTTAAACAGGTCTCATAACAGGTCCCTTATTTTTGCAAAAATTCCCTATTTTTGCAAGAAAGTCCCTATTTTAACACGGTTTACCAATAATTTTTATTTTGATGCAACAATTAGCTCTATATTTTTCCTTTGATGATACTGTAGATTTTTGGGCATATTATATTTAGGTTGTGGATCAACTTTCATCTCTTTAGGTCCATGAGTTTCGAAATAACAAGACTTACTCTTTAGGAAAGTTAATGTTACAATTTGACATTTTAAAAGTTTATAAAAAGTTCTGCAACTTATGTGTAATACTTATTTCGAGTTGCAGTACTATAAGCGGGGGGGGGGGGGGGAAATAAAATGATTCACTAGTTGCTAATAAGGCTGATTATTTTCGACCATGCCAAGAGAAGAGAGAGAATGGAATTTTAACTTTTTCCGCCTTGTTGGATTTTTTAAATTTTCTTGGCATTTTCAACCTTTTGTGGTTTTAACATTTCTAACTCTCCCTAATTTTTAACATTTAGGTCTCTAAAGTCCTTATTATTTTATTTCTCTGCGGTTAAAAGGGCCCCAGGGGTTTCTCGTAACCATCAGCTACTTTTTCACGAGTCAAAACCGTTCGTATTTTTTAGGATATAGAAAAAGAATTTATAATTGGCGACGGGAAGAAATACGGTCAATTTTACAACGCCGCCTTACACCCAGATACCAGCTACAACGCGATCTTGGGTCTTGTCAGTTATTTTGGTGACGAAACCAAAGTCATTTACAGTGCGGCCAGCGGCTATACCAACGGCGTCTCAATTTTAAATGTGTATGATGAGAGTAAACATGGTAAGCACAGTTTATAAAAGTTAAACGAAAGACTACTTCAAAATCGCCAGAGATTAAAGAAAAAGTAGTTGATACAAAAAGTATTATTTGGGAACTAATATTTCTTGACTGGCCTAGTAAAGAGTCGAAATATTTTTTCTCTTGTAAAAGTTTATAGAATAAAGTGAGGAAGAAATACATTTATTTATCAAAACATTGCAAGTTTTCTAAGTTGGCCAAAAAGTGATTCATTTATCAGGTAATTGAAATTCCGTTTTAATATATTCTGATGGCCACGGCTCTTTGAACTTTTCGGTGAGCTGTTTAAGGTAAAAAAAGAGCTCTGCGAATTCTTGGAGTTTTAATTGGCACCTATTTTATTAAAGATAATGAGGAGCACGGAAAGTGCACTGCTTGCAATAAGTTGGCCAACATAACAAGACGTATGTGCCATAAACACACCGAAGGAGACACACAAGTATTAATAATATCTATAAGTGTATAACCTTTTGCGCTGCTTTGTAGTAAATTTCCTATCCTTTATTTGACTGCTATTCTTCATAGATCACTGTGGAAGCTGTATATTTTTTTAGGTGATAATCCAGGAGTGATAATAGGACTTTCTGTCGCTATTGGATTGCTAACATTTATGCTGATTGCTGGAATTATTGGATTTATAATTCTCAAAAGCAAAATAGTGAATAGAAGGCAGCGGTTGTCGGATAACCAAGAGCTAACTTTACAAGGACCCATGATCGAAGTGGTAAGATATGCTTATATTGGGTAAAAGGTTACATTATAACATGGGCATACTTAAAAAAAAAACATTCTTCTTCTTCTTTAAGTAACATGCTCTCTTTGAATGTTAGCTATAAACAGCGCTATCCAGGGGACACTGCTTTTCTGAAAAGTGTACTAAGACAATGTCATTGTCTAAAATGTTTGAGACATGATTTACGTCAGTGACCCAGACCTCTTTTGCCTTTCATTTTTTTCTATTAATAATTTTATGGGTTCATGTTTGTCATTTCTTAAAATGTCGCCAAAATATTCAAGTTATTTGATGGCGAATAAATTTTTACTACTCATTAAGTACTTTTCAAGCAGCATTTATCTGACTTCCAACTAAATCTGACGTAATGCGACGTTATTTAAAGTCAAAATTTAAGTCACTATTTCGTTATTTGGTAAACGACGTCGCTTTTATATCACAACCAATTTTGTTAAGGGTAAGTCAGTGTATTAAACGACCCGTTGACATCGCATGCTGTGACGTAACTCTCCACCGGTTTCCCAACGTTGGACTCACATTGGCCTCTCGTATACTACGACGTAACTTTCTATTGATTTCCCAACGTCGGCCTTATGTTGGTTTCTATGACGTTCAATTAGTTATCCTGTCCAATGGTGAATCGTCGTCGGAATCGATTAGGTTTAGTGATGGTCGATAGAATATGCCCTAAGGTTACGTTGCGTTCTATTGACCTACTTTACGTTCCGCTGTTTGAAGTAATTTTCGTTGGGGTTTCTACTTTGATAATAATGTCCTAACTTTACTTTTTTACTTTACGTTCTTTTTTTGGTTGAAAATTACAAAACAATAAACAAAAATTTCACTCTTCACATCTTTTGGGGGCATCATTGCAGATGTTATTACCTGTGGTCTTAGCGTGTGTCCAGCTCGCTATACCTGCTACGTTTACAATGCGATTGTAGTGAGCTCAGTTTTGTTTATCTGGCAGGGATGATGGATTGCTCTGGTGCATTTTTATATCTTTTTAACCAGCAGATCATATCCTTTTCCCAATTGTGGGGCATTGGCTCCATTTTCATTTAGGTTTTTTATATACACAATTTTAAAAACGTACCTTTATTTTATATACTTGGGTATTTGCAAACAGGTTATAATGTTCTGCAAAATAATATACTTAAGCACAATTTACGTTTATTCGTGGGCAATGGTGTGTAATTTTGAGTGGAGAAAATCAAACGTTGGCGACGTGAATCTGTATTTCCCATTTAGGCATAAATAAGGGTCGACAGGAGTCGAAACGATGTTGCTGGCTGGCTGGGGTCATTTGTTGGGGCGAGTTTGTAAATTCATCAGATTTTTTTCACCGATGTCATCTGACATTCCATGTCGTTGAGTTCGATGAGCCATCGAAAATTAAAAAAACGCGATAAAAATCAGTCAGAATTTAGCTATAGCCTAGATTTTTTTTTCCAATTGAGAAATTTGTGCTTTTTCGAAAAAATCCCATCTATTACAATAAAAGACGAACGAAAAATCCTCGTAGGGCTTCAGGAGGATATGGCGAGGATAAAACTTATGTCCACCTTATATACCAGCACAAATTGAAGATTTATTTATCTCCTTATGATGGCTTTATACAGCAAATAAAATAAAACGAGAAATAAGAATTAGCCCTGCGATTGGTCAAACGTGATCATGTGATGATTTTATTGGGTGATCTTATTATTATATTATTTTATCTTGCTGTATAAAACCAGCATTCTTATCAAGTCGGCAATCTTTATTAAAAAAACATCAAAAAATTTGAAAACAAAATAATAACAACAAAAAACAGCTGATTAAATGACGTTAATGACATTCATCGGGAAGGCTCACCGGCCCCCAGAGTCGGTGAGCATCGATGCCATCAATTGGTGAATTGGTGGAATCAATCGGGTAATTTAAGAACCCATTGAATATCACCAAGAATCATAGATGAATTTGCAAACGCGATTGTTTTCATCGGTGAATTTACAAACTCGCCCTTGGCTACGTTTGTATGACGTAAGTCTAAATGCTGCTTGGGTTTGTCTGTCCAAATCCTGTCTTTCCAAATAAAGGGAGCAGTAAATATTTCCAAGTTATAAGTATTATTTTTCTGTAGGAAAACAATGGTTACATTCATGAAGAGGAACACATACCAGCGATCAAGCATTATCGGAAATTAAAAGAAAAAGTTCGTACCATTCCCGCCAGTCAGATTAAAGTGGAATCAACTAATCTTCTGGGCATAGGCAAATTCGCTAGGGTTAACACGGGAACGCTGCACGAAAACGATACCATGACCACTGTAACGTGTTACAGTATTTTTGACAAGAAAATGAATCAAGACACCAAGAAAAGTAAGAAGTTATAATTTAGTTTAGTTTTCGTGGACGCACTTCATAAAAATTTGCAAAACTTTCGGCAATCTGTTTTGGTTGCATTATCTGTGTTCCTTTCCATTCAATTTTATCTATTTTATTTTTAATTTTTTTGCGTCCCGTGTTTTCGTTGACGAGCGACCATATCGTTTTCTGTTTATTATCGCTGTTTTTATGATCCCATTGAAGAATTGCTTTTTTTGTTTTATTTACCAGCTGTTTGTGCATTTATTTCTCTTTTTTACGCAGATCATGAAATGCTTCATCTCCTGTCCTTTTCTTGAGCCAGAACAAATTTCTCAGGGCGTTGCTACTTCTCTCAATTTCTCCGAGATTTAATTTCTTTTAGGTTTCTTTTTATGACTATATTTCTTCTTAGATTCTACCGGACAGCATTTGTCAATAGCTGATGATTTGTATTATAGAGCAGTAGATTTCGACTACATCATTTTTGGCGTAAATCTCATTGAAATTTGAGTTTCTTAATTGATGTTCAAGCACTTCAAGTCTAAACTGGCTAAAGTTTCGATAGGTTTCCGCATCATAGTTGCTGTTAAGGAAAATTTCATAATCTATTGCAGTATGGTATGCAGCAAAGCTTTATCATCTCCCAGAATCGGCTCTATTGTCTCTGTTCTGTCATCAGCAATATAATGAAGTAACGTCGTACGCTGTAAGCACAACTTTAACTCTTTTTTTTAAGGACGCTTTCACAAACGCATCAAAGATACGCTAGCAACAAGGAATCAAAAATAGCTTGCCAACTTTAAGTGCCTATTTATTTTTAGGCATGCTTCAGGAGTTGGACGTCCTTATTAAAACCGGCCAAAATGACAACATTGTAAATCTCATTGGCACTTCGGAAACGCCACAAATGGTGGTGGTCATTATGGAATACTGTTCGATGAATCTGAAGGATCTCTTGCTGAGCAGCAGGGACCATTTTCCGGGGAAATTTAGCAACATGTCGGAAAATCAAGCCTTGGACATCGCCCTGGGAGTTTGCAGAGGAATGGCCCATTTGCACAGTGTAAATGTAAGTGTGTACTTGTTAAATCGATTATTTTATTGATAGTAAATTTGTTCTGTTGCTCAAAAATGTTCCCGAGGTCGTAACTGCGACCTTAAGGCTAGGTCATGGTTTTTCTTTTCCTTTTCTGTAACTTTACTCATTTCTTTTTGCTTAAACAAAAAGCTGGTTCATGCTAAAATTCCTTTTCCTTAATTTTAGTCATTAAGGTTCACACTAATGACAAAATACACTCGCAATTTTGGTCTTTTGCTTACAAAATTTGGGATTCTTTTAGTCCTACAAATGTGGAAACTAAATATCCGTTTCTGTAATAACTACTGCTTCAAATAATTTTAAAAAAAACAATCAAGTTTGAGGTTAAAAAGACATCAACAAATATTTTGCCACCCGCACTTGCACAACGCGATTTCTCCGCTTCTTTCTCCGTAAAAGTTAAATATTGGCCAACTTTCAAGGTCATTCCTTAAGGCTTAAGGAAAAAGATGCGGAAAAGGAACAAGCATGAACACCTTAATCTGAATACATGAGATTTAATAATTGCTAAAGGAAAAAGTTACAGAAAAGGAAAAGGAATTTAACCATGAACCAGCCCTTAAACTGTTGTTTTTTCTTTCAGATTGTTCACAAGCAGCTCTGCTCCCGTAGCGTGATGATATCGAACTCGTTCGTACCAAAAATCGGCAGTTACGGTCTGGCTCAGTATTTTAGCCACAACAAAATACCCGATTACACCAGGTGGACGGCATACGAAGTGTTTAAAGACCAACCTCATACCTTTAAAAGTGACGTTTGGTCATTTGCTTGTATCTTGTGGGAAATATGCACACTGGGTAAATTTTGATTGTTATCTTCTTTAAATGCCCGACTCTCTTCGAACTTTGGCTATCCACAGTTTGCTTGAGCTACATATTCAAGGAAAAAAATTGGTGCTAGAAATCACAGATACTCCACCATACAATCAGTTATTTTATGTTGTAAGGAAATGAAAATATCTCGAAAACTGTAGCTTTGAAAGATTTGAACCGTATAACAAAATTTTTGAGTAATATTTACGAAAACCAAAATCTGAAAACCGCATATCAATAACTGCTTTACTTCTAAAGTTATGATTTTTTTACATTAACGTTTTTTTCAAATAACTCGGAAACTAAAGCTCCTACGAATTAAGATTTTATAACAAAATTTGTAGTCCACATTCATGGAAACTTAAATCTGAAAACCTATAAAATGAATCCGGCCCTGCCTACGCATAAAAAATAAGTGGAAAAAGGGAGTTTTGAGGACAAATTTAAATACCTAAAAGAAAAAGGTAGGTGAAAAAATGTAAAAATGTAGTAAAAATACATTAATCTGAACCTAGCCAACTTAACAAGTAGATATGGCATTGGCAATCTGTGAGATGGTCCACGAGCAATGTGTGCGCATGGAATCGGCCGCCCCGGACCTCTTCCGCCATAAATTTTTTCTTATTTTATTAATTTTAATTAATTTTAATAATTTTAAAATATTCAAGTTTACATGTTTTGATGGCTAATAAAACTTCAAGATCCTTACCTAGCGACACATCCAATTTTTTTCACATTGAATCAGTCAGGCATATAAAATGCTTAAACCCGTAGCAACGAAGCACACGAATTCGGAGAGTGGTATTAAGATCGCGAATACACAACACTGGTGTCATTTTCACAAAAACGTTAAGGGTTTTTTTTTGTTTTTTAAAGGTGGAACTCCTTATGGAAATATTCCCAACAACAATGATATCCCTGACAGTATAGGAAAAGGACTGCGACTGCCACAGTTTAAGTACATAAGTGACGAATTGTATCAGATTTTGTTGGATTGCTGGCAGCTTATACCGGACGAAAGGCCTACTTTCCAGGGCCTCCTAGAATCATTACAGAGCTTAAAGGAGCAGGGACAACTTCTATGTTTCACTCTGTATCCGAATTTCCAATACGAGCAGTTCTATCCGGACATGGAGCTATCTTTACGGCCAGTATTCTAAAATGAACTTTTGGGTAATTTTTTTTCTATTCCACAGCTCATATAAAGAAAATTAAAATAAACTAGAAAGCGCATAAAAATCCTGAGGCAAATCACACATGTATATAATATATATAATATATATAATATGAAATGAAACGGTTAAAGAGAAGATTTTTTTAGGTTGTTTTATGGTAACCCAAAAAAAGTATTTTCTGGGCTTGAGATATTTTATATTTCTTTACGGAGATGGATTTCAAATCCCATAATTCCCAACTGATACTTTAAATTGAATGAAAAGGAAGTAAAACATCAAAAGATCCCGTCGATGGAAGTGATCTGGTCTGTCATTTGCTTATTTCTTATCTAATGTTATTTCCTGTATAAAACCAGCGTAAGTCGACAGTGAAACAAGATGTTTTAACTAGATATTTGTGCTTACTTGCAATAATAAATAAATTAAAATGGTCATTCCCATCCACAGGCTGTTCTTAAGAAAAATCACTCTTCATCTTCATCAGCACACACATTTAAAATATATATATATATATATATATATATATATATATATATATATTTTTATGGAACATTCTAAAGAAAGGTATGGTCAAAATCTCAAAAAGCATTGTGAATATTTTCATTGTCCAATGGAATGGCAATACTCGAGTAGTGCAATCAAATGGAATACGAATATTTTCTTCGGTGCGAACCAGTGCATCAAAAGAAAAAAGCCATGAGATTTGATTACTGATTTGGAAAATTTGCCTTCTAGTTTATTTTAATTTGTTTGCCTCATATCATTCCAAAAATAATTTTAATCAATGACACTGCCCAAACCTCGCAAAAATATATCTATTCATTCGAATAAAAAGTACCTACGTTTCATGCGGATCTAATTGGGACTTATTGAACATGGTCGTGTCTTAATAAGGGATTAAGGGAATGCTGTAAAATTTGCTATGTTCATTAACTTAGCCAGATTATTTAATATACTTTGGTTGATTCGTGTAAAATAATGTTGAGGCTTAGAATAAATATAAACTTCATTGCTGCGCAAATAATGAATACCTCTAATAAATTTTTCCTTATCTTGACATCTCTTCTTTTGACAAAATATCGATTAATCAGCTTTAAAATTATGATTTTTATAGTAAGAAGAAGTCCTTTAGTTTCGCGTTTTTATTATTTTCAAGCATCAATAATGGTTTATATCAATCAAACGTAGTAAATATTGTTACGGGTTCTCGAATTTTTAAAGGGAACCCACAAAAAAGCCGAATTTACAAAAACCGAAACACAATTGAACAGAAAATAAAACGTCCGAAACGAAATATGAACGAAAGTAAAACACCCAGAAGATAATGGATACGAATATAATTTTATAGAATTTTAATTTACTCGATCCTTAATTTAACCTATTGTAATTTTCTCGGACCGTTAAAATATCAGAATTACAAAAGTATAGAAAATAATTGTCTAGAAACAAAAAACACCCGACCCACAAATTGATAGAAAATAATAAATAAATGAGCAGAACCACAATCTAGCCGAATCGTTATTGGGCATGCGTCAAATTTAAATCTCTAGAGCGCCGTAGGCCCTGGATTGCGGCGTTGACAAGTTTCTCAGTTTGGAAGATGACGCGGGGATTTTTTTTATGAAAAGATTTTATTTAACTTCACAGTTTCTGGCTATCTAACTCTCTATCAAATCTTGCAATTCATTTAAGTAATGTAGGGCCGCTGACAATACAATATCATGAAGAAATTCCCCGCCGTAAGCCTGGCAACGTAGCAATTGAATTCGTGGCTATCGGTTCAAATCATTTTCGGCCAGATTGGGGTTCTTGAATGTGGTTCGGCATTATCGTTTCGATCAAATTATTTTCGTTAAAAATACTTTCTAACATTTTGTATTTCTATAAAAATATGTTTCGTTTAAATTTAATTCTATGCATATGTTTTCTAGCGATTTGATTTTCCTGTCATTTCATTTTCGACACAATTTTTTTTTTCAGACCAATTATTTTCTTTTTTTTTTAGAGACCCATTTTTAACATCTCGTTAAATAAACTAGTGGGCTCCAAATATAACCAACTTTTTTGCAAATCCTTTTTACAACAAGTATTTAATTTTCCTTAGATTAATGGACATTTTAATAAATTTAGCGGATTCTAATTTCAAACTAAAACAAGAAAATACTCATAATCATTGTTTTACGCCCTTTGAACGCAACATTTATCGTTAAATTTGATGGGATCTTACTTGGGAATCTTTTAGTTAATTGTGGGTGTTATTATTGTAAAGTATTGTGAGCAATAAACTAAGTAAGTAAGTACAATCTCTTTCGTTCTCATTTATTAGCCATTGCGCTTCTTTTTCAATACACGCTATTTTGACGCCCTAGACAAGAACTGTCGAACCCTGTATATATGGACACAACAAAAGAACACTTAACGCTAAATAAACTAGTATCAAAATAAATAACAAACTTGTAACAGTAAAACTCTTAACGCTAAGTAATCTAGTACCTGAATAACGAATAACTCGTAAAAATATTCATTAAAACAAAAATGCGCCATCTATGGCTAAGCTTAAGAACATAGCCAATTGATTGATTGATTAAATTAATGCATTCTCTTATTAAGGTTAAGGTGTTCAAGAAGTCCCACTTACTTTTTCAGAAACCCCGAAACTTCTCCCACTTTTTAGTATTTTTTTGTAAATACAGAGACAGTGGGAAAAGCACTGATTTTTGGACTACTCACGTAAAAACCAGCCTTTTCATTTTCGAAATATTTTTTGATAAACATGAGTAAAAAATCGTTATTTAAAATTTGTGCCAAAATAGTTTTTTCTTGAAAATTTTACCACGACAAAGACGACTGAAACCTTTGGTGTGAAAGATTAATTCTTAAACGTTCTAACAATACAGTACTAAAGTGAAAAACCGTTTTAGAGTTAGAATCCTGACCAAATTTCCGTTAAATAATGTGATGCCGGAATTTAACATATTCCTTCTTTTTCTAGAGTATTTTAAACAAGTTTAGCAAAAAAATACTTGCTTTGACACCCCTTATTTCATTTTTGATCCCGACTTAATTTGACTAGTTTTTTCTTGCCCTTACCTCTCCTATTGCTCATTAAATGATTTGCAGTTAAATGGTGAACCATCGCAAAAAGACACTTGGTGAAAATTAGTAATTTTCACATTTGTAAAACAAATTTTTAAAGTAAACTTTTTTATTTAAGAAAAGAAAGGAAACATGTTTAAAAGGAGATGCAATTTAAAAGAAAAATATCAATATCAAAAATATTTATGTAATTTGAAAACTTTAAGATCATTGGCATGTTATTAGACATTTTGACATTTGTGAAGATAACTTTGTTTTATATGAAACTTTTTTATATTTTATTTAAAAGAAGGAAAACATGTTTAAAAGACAAATGAAAATATCAGGTCTAATAGAAAATCATTTAAATCAAGTCAAAATAGTTATATAATTTAAAAACTTAAAGGTCATTGGTATGTTGTTAGACATTCTCACATTTGTGAACAACATTTTGTTTTGTAGTAAACTGTTTTAATTTAATAGTTAATTTTGATATAAAAAAAGAGGGAAAAAATGCTTAAAAGTCAAATAAAAATATCGGGTCTAATAGAAAACAATTTTAATCAAGTCAAAATATTCATTTAAGATAAAAACTCAAAAGATCGTTGTGAACAAAATTTTGTTTAGTACTTTTATTTTTAACCGACTTCAGAAAAAGGTGACGTTTTTTTTTATGTTTTCATAATTTCTGTTTTATTCGATTCAGGAGAGTACCGTGGTGGTCCCATTTTTGGAGAAAACTTTAAAAAATTATTAGAAAAGCCTGAAAGCCGTCTCTTTGGACTTACACGCGCAATATAATAAAAACAAGATAAAGTCTATGCATGGTGCCTTTAATTTGGGTACGTGAGTCGCTTCTCCGAGCCCATTGTGCGCCGTAAATTTTCACAATTATTTTTTTATTCGATTCAGGAATGTCCCGTGGGGGTCACATTTTACTTTAAAAAAACATACTTCCCCCACCACTCTTACTACAAAATTAAGAAAAACTTTTTGAATAAACATGAAATTTTATAAAAAAAAGTAGGCAGTACTTTTTTTTTATTCATAATAGGTAAATTTTCCCATAGTTTTGATATATAATTTTAACATTTTAATTATTTTTGTGACACTTACATACCAGTTTTTTCCTTGGTGGCGATTTAGATAACAAATTGACTTTTGTGCTCCCCGTATGTTTTTCCATTTTATTTTAACTAAAAATTTTCCAGATATTGTAGTAGGTATTTAAGGTTGGGAGGTTGTGAATTTTTTCTTGGTCTTATAAAACGCTACTGTATTATTTTTTAATTAGTAAATAAAAGTCGGAGCACGTGGTTTGCAAAAGCAAATATATATATAAAAGGGACATAAGATAACCAAAGTATGTTTAAATCTAGTTTTCCTAGTTTTTTTTCAAAAATTTGATGAAGTATCTTAAGTTGTTTACTTAACATTTTACCACTGACTGTTAACATAGGTACTTGATGTTTTTGCAATGTTATACATTCATATAATTATGTTTAGTGATATTATTTGAAACTTAGTATTTCAAAGGTGTAAAACATATATACTTAATAACCTAATTTAAGTATATGGTGTAATTTCGCCATATTTAATGAATCTCTTAAGTTAATTTACTCTGTGAAACTGTAAGTATATTGTTTAATATAAAACAAATGATGATGAGGAAGAAGTCGGTTTTCCTAATTTTATTTTTAACGTTTTAGGGCTACAATTTTTTTCGCCGTCAAGCAGTTAATTTTGTTAGTGAAACAAAAGTTACAAAAAATGTAAAAATAGGTATATATAAAAAAGTTATCTGTCCATTTTCAAGGTAACCTTAAAACCTTTGAGGGTTTTTCAAATGGCTTTGCAAAACTGTTATTCACGTTGAAAGTAACCTCAAATTGTAAAGGTAAAATTCTCCCCTCGGAGGAATGTATCCTAAAAAAAATTCTGATTTCCTAAAATAAAAGATTTTTGCATTGGTCTATGTGAATATCCCAAAAATAAAACTAATCGCTAGATTTTTAAAATTTTAACTTGTAGTAGTAGCAGTAGTATCGTTTATTTGCACATAGTTATATATAAAAAAGAATTATGGCATCAAAGGTTCTTTAAAAAACTGCAAAAAAGGAGCCAGCAGGCAATAAATTGATCTAGGCTAACCCCTACGTTTTGCATTTGAAGGACCATCAAAAGAAGGTATCACTTGCTTTACTTTCCTATTTAAATCACCCCTCGAAAGGGGTGTCTCCTAGGAAAATTCCGATATAGCAAAAAAATGCCCCCCTTGAATAAGAAATTAACTAGATTTTTTGTTTTTTGTTACTACACCCTGTAGGAATTTTTTTTACAAATAGCAAAATTTTTCGTTATATATTTCCACGAAACTTCTTTTCAACAGCAAAATTTCAATATATCCTAACTAGGTATACTTTTTGTTCTTTGCTCCGTCAGGCAGAAATTTTTTCCCAGGTTTCGATTTAAAATTGACCAGGCTAAATACTGCAGCTGTATTGATATCGTGTATAACGTCTGAAATTGGTTAAAGTGGCGCAGTGGCTCGGAGTCTGTTGTCAGGGACGTGCATTGATTTTTTCTAAATTTATTTCCTAACCGAATCCCCACCACCGCGCCACGTGAGAAGCAGACGAAAATGAGAAAACTGCACTGGGGCCTATCGATTTTCTCGGCTCGCCATTGGTTTGACAATAATATATGCAATGCAATGAATTCTGAATATGCTTATTATAGGGTGGGCTTTCAAATCTTGGCACTGTTTTGATGTTCTAATAACTTTTCTGTTCCTTGACCGATTTTTATAAATTTTAGATTTTCTGAAAGGTAAAAGAACAATTTTTACTTTACTAGTTTTTTTACAAAACATGTCAGATGGCGAAAAAATCTAGGAGCTGAAACTTTTTTTGTAATCTTTTGTTACGAAAATAAGAAGCTCATAATTTCGTGTTTAACGAGATACCACTCATAAAATTCGGTTCATTTATACCATAGTTCCATTAGCTCAAATTTCCTTCAATATACAGGGTGTTTCACAACTTATTTCAGAAAGAGAGAGCGTGTTAAGTTGACTGCAAGTCGTACAAAAATATACAAAACCACCAGTACGCCGCCGTTTTCAAAAGCCTCTTCAAAAATGTTTCAATTAGGGAACATTTTTTTAAGACTTGACTGTACCACTAAAAGTATGCAAATAATTCCTTGAAGTATGATACATATAAAAATCCTTAATCGCTGAATATTCTCATAACTAAATAAAAAAGTCTATTAATCTAAGGGGACACAGGAATAAATTCGGTAAGCTTCTGCATCGGGCTCTTGTGCTTCGTTATAAATTAAAACAATATCCACTAATTCGCTGTTTAATTTCCCAAAAAATGAATAGTATGTCATTCTTTACAACAAAACACAAAACAAAATCCTTAATAAATAGTTTGTTTACTTTCCTTGGTACGATATGGAGATACGAGCGGGGCGGGCAACGCCCTTGCTTGATTGATGCTATTTCTTGTTAGGTTCTTTGTTGATAAACTTCAATGTAAAGTCAAAGGCGAAGAAAATGTTTTAGCACATTATTGGTTGTTTTTTTGAGAAAACTTTTGAACAAATTTAAGCAAAATAAATCGTCATTTCAAACACCGACCAGTTATTAAGTATGAAACACCCTAAATACGAAAAAATATTATTTTTAATTAACTTATTTTTTCAGATTTTTTGTTTTGAATGTGTCCACAACGGATTCATATTTCTTCATAATTTTTATGTTACTCCAGTAGATTTTTTTGCTGTGTTGGCAACACTTTTTTTTAATGTTGGTTTTGATAATTTTTTTGTTTTGTAGAATAATAAATCATCATTTTTGGAAAGGAAAAAGAACATTTACTATTTTTCTACCAAAAGTAAACGTCCCATGTCAGAAACCCAAGATGGCGACGTAAATGAAAATGTAATTCTTTAAAAAAAAAGCCGACCAAACTGTTTTTTGCAGACAATACGAAAAAATAAGATTCATAAAAAAGTTATTATAAAAACTATATTTTTTGGTGCTTAGAATAGGCTCTATATTAAAGGAAATTTGAGCTAACGTAACTATTGTATTAATGAACCAAATTTTATTGCTGAAATGGCATAAGCTTCCATATATTTCAAAACCAAAAATTATAGAGTGGTCAAAAAAAAGGTCCAGCTCTTTTTTTAAGAACCTAATTTTGGGATTTTTTCGCCATCTTGTATTTTTGACATTTAACATATTTTGTAAAAAATTGTTCCTTTCCAAAAAGATAAAATTTATAAAAATCGGTCAGGGAACAGAAAAGTTATGTATGGTTATAGTAGATTTGGTGATTATTTCAAGATCAAGAAAAACAAAATGTCCCACAAAATTTTACAGTGGGATTTACTAAGATCTAAAATAGTACCCTCCACAGTGCTAAATATTTACACCTGTGGGGGGTACTAAATTTTAAAACCAATTTTCAAAAAACTTACCCATACAAAAACTACACAAAGTTATTGATTATTTTTTATTGTTATTGCAAAATACCACTGAAAAACTGCTTTTTTTTCTCAAAATGTACCCTATTCTAAGAGAAAATGCCCCCAAAACTAAGCTTCATTATCAGTGTTTGAGGTTAGAAAGTTGGTGATTTTTAGACCACCTCTGGGGGGTGGTTTAAATTTATAGCCCCCAGAAAAGATTGTTTTGTAGAAATTGGTAATAAGTTCGTTTATAATTTCCCTAAGTAACCGTTTTTACAAGAATCAATTTACCTTATTTAATATCCCAAGTTGTTCATTGACGTATAAAACACCTCCAATTTTATCCAGAAAAACGCCATATTTTAAACCCGTTTTCAGCACAAAAAATATATCTATGAGGGCACTACTAGGCAAAACAAACATAAGTGAAGGTCACTGATTATGCACGAAAAATATACTAAACAAAAAAAACCCAAAACAACTATATTAATTTATTTACAAACTGAAATTAAAACATTGAGGTTATCTAAAAGCTCAGTCAAGAAAACCCTCCTTACTCAAAGCCCACTCGTTTCAAAGCTGTAGCGTTCATCAGTAGAAGTTGGTGCAAGCCAAGGTACAAGCAGAGTTAAGAAATCCGAACTCGCTGTTTGTGATTTCAACGCAGCTAATATTTAGAAACTGACATTTCGACAGTGACAGAAATGTAGACAAAACTTGTATTTAAGTTTTTTAATACATTTCATAAATAAAAACACCTCTTAAATAAATACAAAATTAATCTACTCCTTATTTTATTATTACTCATCTAAATCGTAGTGTGACATCAAGTATTAATTGGAAAAATTAATGAACAAGGGTAAGTTTTAATTAGAGTGACATATAACCCCAATTTTAATTTGTTCTAAAGAGTGTTTACTATTTAAAACCCGCGTGGGTTTAAATTTTTTAATTTTCTTTTCTTCTAAATTGAAACTTTCTTCTTAAATCCAACAAAAGATTGTGTTAAGATGATTAGTCAATAAACAAATGTATTCATATTCTTCTTATAAATCAAACTATGTCTAAAACTCAAGGAGGGTTGGTTTAAAATGCTCAAAACCAAAAATTTCACTTAAACTTAGGACCGTTCTAAAATAGACTAAACCCTTTTAGTAAATCCCACCGTTATAGATCTTTGCATTTTAAAAAATTTTGAAACAACCAATATTTTGATTTCGAACTGTACATAGCCAATGTATCAAAAAAATGTTTCCATTTGGTTTGTTTTGAATGCGCTATTTACAGGGTCCACATATTTATATTTCTTCATAATTTTAATATTTTTCCCAATGAAGATTAACTGAGGGAATCCTATGTTGCTCCAGTTGATTTTGTGGCTGTGTTAGCAACACTTTCACATATGTGGTGGTCCCTGTGTTTATATCGTCGGAGAGCTCGTGAAAAAAAGACAGGTGTTTTGGAAAGGCTAATATTTTTAGGATGGACCATATAAAACAGGGAAAATAGAACTTATAGGGAATGGATATTCCAACCGACCAATCTAAAAAAATAGGGGTAACGATGCGATAGACAATTTCATAGCTAAAAAGGCATGACATTTTGGGAAACGTAGTGTGACCATTTATACCATTTATTAAAGCCACAGAAAAAAAATTGAGTTCGGTGTGGCTGGCAGACGTCTATGTTTAAAGCTTTGTACTCTATACTCCATTAAATTAGAACTACTCTTTTTCCCCATATCACAACAATTCAGTAATAATTATTTGCTTTTTATTATATTATTATTCTCAAACCAAATGAACAGCCAATCAAACTAATATCAATTAAATATAAAGTCTAAAAGTAAAATTTTTAAAAAATTCCCCTGCGGCGCTATTAAATCATTATTTTTTGCGATTTTTGTTTAAATTTATACAATTTTTATCAACCAACATTGAGAACTTGTTTAAAATGACACGTTTCGTTTACTTTTTTAGAATTTTTCGCCTGTGGCATGTTTAAAACATGTTTCGCCAAGTTTTAGGTAAACAAATAACACAAACTCTTATAACCACTTTCCCTTGATTCGTTAATGTTTTTAAAAAAATCAACTAGGTCATATTTTGGGAGGGTGGCGCTCGCCCTCCCCTTTTTGCAGCCAACCCAACTCACCTTTTTTAAAAAATTTGATGAAAATATAAACAATCTCAATTTTTGACTTAATTTTCAAAAGTTGCTAAAATTTTCGCATGCGGCGCTACAATCTTATTAGTGATTGTGGTACTTTTAGTTTAATTTTGAGATATTTTTGTCAATAGCATTTAGAAACTTGTAAGAAATAGCATTTTTAAGTATAATTTTGTAAAAAATTTTGCCTGCGGCGCATTTATGACATAATTTTGATAACAAATCTATATTTAAGACTATCATTTTTATTTAAGACACATGATTTTGGAATCAAATCTAGAATTAAGACTTGACTAATCCAAACCAATATCTACTAACTGCCCCCCCCCCTCTTTAAAAAAAAAAAGCTGTAACCGCCTTGACTCAGCTTATTTTTTACAATATGTAAAAATTTTCGATTTTTCTCGTCCTCTGCTGTTGTTTCTTAGGACGTTTGTAGAAAGAATCTCCTCCCGAGGCCCCTGGTGGGGCTATTTATAACCGCAGTTTCCCCTTTTCCGAAGTACTAGAAACACGGATCAAAACGCCAATAGGATGCTTGCATTCTGGCGCGTATAGCAATAATATTCACCAGCCCTTGAATCATGGTACAGGTAGGGGAGGGTATAGGTAACTTTTACCATGCATGTTATTTTAAAAATTATTAAACATCTTGTTTTTTTTAATACGTATATGTACTCTTTTGCTCTTAAAAAATTATGGTTACGCTAGGAAACGTCACTTTTTTTATGCTTTGACAAAAGGGATTGACAACGGCTTTTCAAAATGGCGTATTTTATTGCTGGTTTCATGGCAATAATTTTCTTACATTTTTTTAATTTTGTGTGATTTACGCTAGACAGTGAGTTTAGAATTAAAAATAAAGACAATATTAATACCTCATATGTTCTTTGCAGAAAATACGTACTTTTCGTGAATTATACAATCCGCGAAGCAAGACAACTCTAGAAGTTGAAATGGAGCAATTTATTAGATATTTTAGAGAAAAGATTTCAAAAAAGGCCAAGAAATTCTTTTACTTTAAAAAGTAAACAACACAAAAGAAAAAGTAAAGAAAAAAGTTGGGGTGTACGTCAAGTCGGACCATAGATAAAGTTTACCCAGGGAATATAAATTTACCTAACCGTTACGCCTCTCAGATTGCTCCATCCGCTTGTTCAAAATTTGCCACTTTTTCTTGGTGATATCCATTCCCTATATGTTCTATTTTCCCTGATATAAAAGGACGTAGCTGGATATAGGGACACCTGGCACTGGGGCGATAATAAAGTTGTTTCCGATAAACCGGTATTTTTGCTAAATGTTAATATTTATTGAACTGTAGAGTAAGGTGCCCTCTAGCCAAATGGAAAATTTTTTAAATTTAGTGACTATTATTTTCGAAAGTTTATTATTTCCAACAGTAAAATTCAATTAAAAAATTAGAAAATATTTTAAATCCCAAAAACAGACGCAAATAAATGGTTGCCAAGATGTTTGAACACCTTCCACGTGAAATTATTTTTAAAATATAACTTTAACAATGAATTTTTAGCCTTTCCAAAACATTTTAGGAACACAACAAATTAATTCCAATAAAAAACCTTCTTTATCGTCCCAGCGTGTCTCCATACCCAGCTTGCTGACTCTACAGTCTTTTTCTATGGTCGAAGTAATGTTCACTCTAAAAATATCAAGCTTTCCAAAACTCTTGCACTTTTTTTTCGCGAGTTATTTTATATTTTTATTTATTTATGATCTTTAAATCTATGAGAGAGTCGTTTTATATGTAAGGTAAGGCTTGTTTTTTGCTAAAAATTCCTTTTCCTTATATACAAACGAAAATGGCTAGCCAAGATATTTTTACGTTGCAGTGGTTTGCGTCATCAAACTTATTTTAACCAATTGAATATTATTGTCTCAAATATTTACTCAGGATATGCTACTATTTTCACGGCTAAATACAAACAACCCAACACATGAAATCACTTTTATTTTAACTTCATAAACTGTTTAAAAAGTGAATCATTGACGAAGGTCGTACAGGGTGTACCAACAAAATAGAGGCTTTTTGTTATTAAAAGAAGACATTTTTTGGCTATACTGGAATTTTCACAACTCACCCCTTTCGACCGATGAGTTTCACCGCCAGAATTTAAATGAGAAAGCGATACCTTATTTTGAAGGTCTTTCATATGCCTTTTATTTTAAAAATCTAGCGAGATATTCAAAATAGCATGGGCCAATACAAAAACCTTTTTTTTACGAAATTAAAATTTTCTTTTTGAGAAATCTCGGAACAGGTCGATTTTGTTTTCGTTAATAGTACATTTTAGCATTTCATTTTTGCTTCTAGGATATATTCCCACGAGGGGGAAGTCTACTTAATTGTACTATTTCACTGTATTTTATGCAGGCAAAATTCAAGATGAAAGAAACATTTGTTGAATAAATAAAATTCAGCGTCCACACTCCTTACATATTTAATACAAGTTTTTTACCTAGTACATAAAAGTAACACATTTTAGAAAAATGTACATAAACGTACATAAAATCGGACTCTTTTGACTGACCTATTTAATTATTAATACCTGGGCTCATAGCTCATTCTTTACTGGCTTATTAACTCGACATTTTAATTCAAATTCATTTTTGTTAACGATTTCAGTAATTCATACTCAGATTCTTTTTTGAACCCATGTAAAAAAGAGAAAACTAAACGCCAGGTTGTTGAATAGATCGACGCCTGGCATATGAGGCATAATCTACACGCAGCTTTTCTCGGTTACTTTCTTTCCTAAAGAACACGCATTAAAAAGAGAAATACCACAAGCTGGGAGTTCCTTTAGGTGCGCGAATAACGCTTCTCGCATGTGTTAGGAACTACATTTTTTCTAGCGTAAAATTGTTATTTAAACTTTATTTTAACAAAATTAAAAAAAAAATGCGTGCGGGAAATTGACACTTTGCGAACTAAAATGCGTGCGAGAAGTAGGTACTTCTCGCACGGAAGTAGAAAGAAGTCATTTTTACTTTACATATATTATACATAAAAAAAATATTGGTACATAAAAGTACATATTTGTAACCGAGGTGGCTGACGCCGCTGATAATTCTAAAACAGCGTAGCAAAAAAAACAGCATTATTTTTCAAAACCGGAATTTGTAAAACCCGTTGTTTATCAGAAAATTTTTCCTAAATTGATTGCGCATTCGCCAATAATACATGAACCGGAGGCGTACAATTTAGAAAAATTTTTCTGATAAACAACGGGTTTTACCGGTTTTACGAATTCCGGTTTTGAAAACTAATTGTTTGACAAATTCCGGGTTTTATTAAAAATGGGTTTTACAAATTACGAGTTTGATGAAAAATGGTTCGTTTAAAAACGGGTCTTATAAATTTCGAACTTGTTATTGAATAGGTTTGAAGAAATAAGGTTCGGACAAAAAATTGGTTTAACGAATTGCAGTGTCTATAGTCAATGATTTTAGTATTGAACTTTCTTTTATTTAAGGGGTTTGATTTTGCACATTCTGATATACCGTGGGCGTCCGTTTTGACCATTACACTCCCTATTTTTATCTTCTTTCGCGCTCAATGCATCTTCTGCTACCCCGAAAGCAATGGGCTTCAGTCTTTTCGGCTCCAAAATCCAAGTTTTAACATCTTTGGTGGGTGTACTATTAGTCAGAGACCGTTAGCATTTTTAGGTGAATTTTTCCGGATAAAGCTGGATTGACGGATGCTAGTTTACCCCTATAGTAGTTTGTAAACAACAGTTTCCCTTGAAGGACGCCTGCCTTTTTCGCCATATTTAACGTATATACCGTCGACTTTTAGTACCGCTAGTCTTATTTTATTGATTTTCATTGTTTTTTTGGGGACTTTTTGCGATTTATTAAGGATTTATGCGGTGTACCCAAAAGGTCTTGCAGTGGCGTACGTAGGAGGGGGCTTAGAGTCTCAAGCCCCCTTTCCCTAACACCATCGAATATAAACTCCCAAAGATTGATTTTTTCCCCAAAAATCAAGAATATGCTGTAACTCAAGCCCCCCTCAAGATCAAATGCAGCATACGCCACTGACTTGTGAATCTTCTTTGGCTATGTCCCCAGTAGCAAAGTTACGTTATATAACGTTATTTTAACGTCGCAGAACCTTGCAATAACGTTATCTAACGTCACTTGCTACTAGGGGTGGGAGATTTTGTGTCCAAAACACAAATAGCGTGTTATGAATGGAAACCCAGTTTGTGGTGCTGGTAAGTTAATGCTTTTTTAGTTTTTCTGTTTTTTTCTAATAAAAACTCGAGTAGAACACATTTTTTGAATTTATTAAGTATCCATATATTACGTACCGCTAACATTAATTGGTTTTTATTTCTCTTTTCAATTTTTAGATACATGCTTTCCAAAGATTTGTGTATAATGACAAAACACATCCCAGTTTTCCGAGATCCAAGAGTTTGGTTCGGTGTCCAAGGCAAAAGGTATGAAGGGAAACAGGTAAATAACGTAGCTCTGAATTCCAGCGCTCTCATTGTGCAGATCTGAAAAAGTTGTCAATCGCACGTCGAGCGAGATTTTCATGAGATACGGGTGCTAGCGCGCGCGCTAGAGGGTGGTGTATCGTTACGTCGCGTCGCCTGACCCGGTAGCTGAAATCGCGTTAGCCGAGATGGAAACGCCCTCTGCCGGTTTTCACCAATGAGAGCGCTGGATTTCAGAGCTACGTTTACGCGGTGGTTTGGCTTTTAGTATAGACCAATTATATTAAAGAAAAAAGCTTTTAATCCCGAATAACAACGTTTCGTTAAGAGATTCCTTTACGTACGAATAGCGACCAAGCGACAAAAGGAATTTTTGGTACAATTAAGAAAATCTATTCATAAACTTAATTTCACACAGGCCGGAAAATATATATTGGAAAAAATGATTATGTAACGCTGCCTCAACCGCTTCCTTCACCCTTTACGTAACGTGTTTTTAACGCTTTGACCGAACAGTACTTCGATTTATATTCCAACCTTTGAACTACGAATTTCACTCTCAAATTCAATGAAATAGAATGTAACCTCTAGTAATAGTTTTTCAATGTTGACTTTCGTTTTTGTGAAAATGGATCCAAATATGGCGTATTTTGCCTGTTCATATCTGCAAGACTAGACAAAAATTGCAAAAAGTGGTACCATAAGAGAACCCTAGATTCAAGTTTTAAATGAGACTAAAATGTTTGAAAAACTTCAGTATTTGGATAGAAAAATGTGGGGCCAAAAATACCCTCGCAAGCGAAATTTTGCACGAGTCAGGCAAGGAAGGCTGCCAGCAAAGACTACCGGGTGGGCCATAAAAAACCGGCAAAATGTTTTCCGTCTTTTAAACCATACCACCGATTTTAATGCAACAAACTGTTCTTTATAGGGAATTGAGCAAGACTTTAATTAGGAATATTTTTTTTCCGCCATCTTAAAATCTAAGATGGCAGACAGAAACAAACTTTACCCTTCAAAGAGCCTCGTTTATTCGTATGTTACGGAAATTTTTGTTTCCATTACTGTTTTCCAGATTATACGATTGCCTTCTAAAATTGATACTCAACCGATTTCAATAAAATAAAAAGCATAATGACGAAGATAAAACTCTTAAAATATCACTACCGAAATTTGTCGCCATTTTGAAACCCAAACCAATTAAATTTATCTCTTCAAAGAGGCTCGTTTCAAGAACCTTTCTCCAACGCGCATAGCTAGGTACGAATCATTAAAATCGGTTTAGTGGTTCTCAAAAAATTAATTTTTTAATAACCACTAAACCGTTTTTAATGATTTGTACCTAGTTATACGCGGCGGAGACAAAGCTTTTTTACGAATTTAAAGAAAGTCGAAAAGGTTATCGAAAAATAAAAATAATCGAACGTCTTTGAAGGGTAAAATTTGATTTTGTCCGCAATTTTGGGTTTACAAATTACGACAAATTTCAACAGTGGTCTTTTAAATCATGAATTCTAATAATGAATTTATGAGAAAATGTATGCAGACAGAATTGAGACGGGAATCACATAATCCGTAAAACACTGATTAAATTTTAGATTTTAATATGGCGGACAAAAAAATATTTTTACTCAGTCTTGCTCAATTCCCTGCAAAGAGCAGTTTGTTGCATTAAAATCGGTGGTATGCTTCGAAAGTTATAACGGAAAACATTTTTTCCGGTTTTTTATGGCCCACCCGGTATATACTCTTAAAATTTTTTACCTGGTTTTTACAACCCAAAAAATACTGGAATGACCACTTATTAAAATATAACAATTGGTTACACACTCATGACAACAACCACCACCAGAACATTGTAATATTAGTTTACATAACAAGCATGTTATGATGGTCATTAAACGCGAAGATGAAGTTTGAGACGCCAGCCGCAGGCGAGTGTCTTAATTTATCTGAGCGTGCAATGACCATAACATGCGAGTTAGTGTACTATACTTTAAATATGACCAATGAAAATGTCATCATAAATATCAGAAATTATTAAAAATATCAAACACTCTTAAGTCAACAACCTTCATAACCTGAAGTTTCAATGACGTTCTATCTAAAACGTCAAAACAAATAAGGTTACTAAGGGACTTTTCATATATCTTTAAAACAAAAAACAAGGTTTTTTTTCTTAAAAATGCGTAATATGTCAACTTAACGGGACTTATTTTTGGTTAGCTACTAAAATTATATTGGATTTATTGTCGTTCAATAAATATTTAATGTTTTAAAAATATAGAACAATAATTCATGTTTTGCCTCAATTAGTGCTCTTATAAAATAAAGTTTCATCGCTTGTCACGCCATCTTGTAGTTTACGTCGAAGCTTTATTATTATCCTAGCTGAGGGCGTTGTAAAATTAGTATTATTTGTTGGTCGTAGGTAAAAATAGTTACTTTATTACCACTAAAACAGAATTCGGTGAGCCGCTATATTATTCCGCGGCCAATTGAATTTTCCTTGAGCATAGTAACTCCAACAGGGGCAGGGGCCATAGTGTTATAAGACCGAGAAGGGTTGGCGTCTCTAGGATGAGCACTGTCCCCTACACGTGAAATATAGCGCAAAAGTCTGTCTTCTTTTTATCTACCAAAAAAAAAAGACTTCCGCTACTACAGATATTAGAATCCCTTCCCTCTGGGTCTTGTGCGAGCCTTTTTATCAAGGCCACGATTACGGCGTCCATATTACCTTACTCAAACTGTTAACGCGCGAGTTTTGCCGAGAGAGCCGAAAGAGAAAAATGTCCGGATCTGACAAATTCCACGTACGTTCTTTAACCAACTTTGGCCAATCGTAAAAAGTTTGACAACAAAAAATCTATTAGACTAATTAGTCACGCAACATAGGACATTTATCTAAATATGAATCACACTGTATTTAGTAAAAAATAATGAGTACCTGCTAAAATGAAGACCATTGAAATGACAGAATTTTGTTATAATGCCAATATTTTTTATTGTCAGAAGTTTTAGCTAAAAATAAACTACTACACGACGCCAGAAAAAATACATTTATTATTTATAAAACAAGCACAGGCAACAAATCATAAACTGCCATTTTCGATCAAGCAATATCCCAACCTATCATAAAATTAATTTGTAGTATTTTGCAGATTTTTTACGGTGATTTCACCGCATTTTTCAGCTAAGGCCTCTCTTACGTCTTTTACTGCTTCATACCCATTTTCTACGTAAATTTGATCCCACAGATATCCTCATGCATAAAGCCATTCATTTGGAACCATGTCTGATAGTTATTTCCTGCAACGGCATCAATGGTAGGCACTATATCTTCCTGGAACAGTTGTAGGAAATTTTGGCCATTATTTATTCCTGCCCAAACATTAACGCTTTCAGGATATTGAGTGTTTGCCAATATCGAAAATTTTAAATATTTGGTTCTCCTTGTTTGGTAAACGTACCTTTGTCTGTGAAACAAGTGTTACCTAAACCAATTGGGGTCTGCGTTGGCACGTTCCATCACGTCTAAATAGAAGTCAGCTCTTCATAAGGTATCTCCTGGTCAAAGTTTTTGGTACTTATTCTTGCTAGTTTCGTGCTGCTTTACTGTGTGTTTTCTTCAGGAGCCTTACAAATTTTCATTTCATATCACAAACAGAGGAAGTTTAAAATTGTTCAGCACACTCTCGCTTTCATCAAACCTTTTAACTTATGTTGAAGGTTGTGCAACTGGGTGGTCGGGAAGTGCCATTTCATCATAGTTATTATTTCTTGTGTCATATAATATTTAATTTTTAGTTAACAGTGTTTTGACAATTTTTTGATACAGTAAATAAATTGACCAATTGTCGCAGTTTCAGTGGTTTCCATTATGACTTGTTTTATAAATGATTCGTTAATTTTAAAGATCCTGTATTTTATTTATAGAAGTTTGCACAGTTAGATACTTGTAGGTATAATTACGATTTCGTCATGACATAGTTTAAAATGTACTCAATAATAATTCTAAACCCAATTTAATTTTTTTAACTGAAATTACCTATTTTAAATCTGTTGGGAATTTTTACACATCTGCATGTGCCATTTATTTTATACAGCAGATAACACTTTAAAAAAAAATAAACCTACCTATGTGGAGTGCTAAAAATCAAATATATATCAAAAACTGTTGTTCTGACTAATTTGATTTATGGAAATGTGTAAACATAAAGAACAATATTTTAATGACTGTTCTGGTCCACATTTTACCCATTTAATAATTATTTAACAGGTATTAGGTATGATAAAAACACATCATTTTTATTTTCGCTTAAATGTTCCATAAGCCACATTTTTTAAGGTGAATTTAAAAAAAAAATCGTTAGGGATGCCGTGATTGTATGAAAGGAGTATCCCTCCCAAAAAAACACAAGTTTCTGGATTTTGAAAAATTTATTGATATCCGACCAGATATACTTGACAGATATTATAACGGAAAACAAATAGAGCTGGTAGCATTTTAATACATATTCATACATTTATATATAGCACATCCAAAGTGATTTGTTCCATGTTTTTCTGAAACACATAGATTGGGTTGGAAGAGGGGGTAACGGTCTCAACGACCGTGCTTCATAATATAAAAATCGAACTTAAAAAAGCCGGCCAAAACGAGGCATAAAAAGGCGTGATTCTGGAGATTACGTTTTTATAAAAAAGTGAAAAAAGAAACAGAAAACATAACTAAAACAACGGTATTAAATAATAAATTTAATAATTAACAAGTTAGAATTAAGTGCTGGAAAAATGTCAAAAGTAAATTACACATTTTAGGAGGGATATATATAATATATAAAATAATTAAATATAAAAACAATTATAATAAAAAGATGAAAAAAAAATGACATTTTATCACACAATGTCCAACAGGCATTATGGCTTTTTCAGAAAGGATCGTGGAAGTACCGCTGGTTGTGTGACAATTGTGAAATATAATTTAACGATTTACATATCTCCTAAAAACATTTGTTAAATATCAAAAGTTTCATCGGCATGAAACTTAAAACTGTCAATGAAACTTCACAACAAAGTTTGACAAATACGTTAACTTACATGAAATTTCATTTGTAACGAATAAAGTTAAAAAAAGGGACGTCACACTTCAGTTATCACCAGCTTCTTGGGGTTCATCTGCTTCACCCTGAAACAAATACATACAACATTAAACTTTTCCCTTTTTTTTTCCTACAAGGATTTATAACAATGTGGTGCTTTCGAGTTGGTGCAGTGCTGCGCTTTTTGAGCGAGTACACTACAATCTCAGGTAATGTGATTGAAAGGAAACATAAGGATTTTTTTTTAATGTACTTTGTGCCAAGAACCTTTTTTTATTATTTTATAAATACAATCTAAGACAAATAATAAAATCGAACAACATTTCAATACAATTGTCCCTTTGGGGCTAGTTGCACCTTAGGCTCGAAAGCACCTCCGATTCCATTAAAGAACATCAAATAATTTTTTCTTATCCTTGATCCAAAAAATTGTTAAAGCAAAAATGTTCACTGCCAAAAACAAAATTGATCAACAATTTAAAAAAATCATTCATATCATGTGATATATGATATTGTGATGCAAACTTATGATTTAATTATAAATTAACATTGCATTGACAAAATTAACACTTATTAAACAATTATAATACATCACAAATGTGACACAAAGCTTAAGCTAATATAAGATGTATTTATATAGCAGTGTCGCACCGAGGGAGGAAGGGGGTTAAAAAACCTCTGAGAAGCCTGGTTATGGTCACATTTTTCCTTCAAATTAAGTTGTTTTTATTATTTATTCTCAACCCCCCCCCCCTCCCGAAGTCAATTCCTGGGTGTTGTATAGCCCACATTTTTCTTTCTAGACAATGAATTCAAATATGTCACAAAAAGATTGTAAGTAGGTACAGTTGTTCTGGATTTTAGGTGTACTTTTGAATGCCTAAATTAAATCTTTTACTTAAAACTATAATTGGCTTTTAGCACTGAAAGTAAAAACTCATATGTATTAAGAATAATTAAATAAAATGCTGTCATTTAATCCAAATGTGAATGTTTATAAAAAAAAACATCCAAGCATCCAAACATCCACAACTTTCGTCTCAGTTTCATGGAAAATATGATTGAACCCATTTTTAGTAAAGGATTGATACTGTACAAAAATTTTTAAAATAAGGTTATATATTAACTAACACTAAACCAAGTGTAACCAATATACTTTTTCCAATGTTTACATTTTAAAGAGTCATGAATTAAATTTAACACTAACATTAATAACAGACAGTGCATTATAACTATCTGTATTTAAAATTAAATAGGTATATTAATGTATTTATAATTTTGTGAATTAGTAAGATTTTTGCCAAAAGACAGAGTGTATATTAAATTTGTTTCTATAAAAATTGCCAATATATTTACTTGTCACCATGGGTAAAACAGTAAAATTGTTTATGAGAAAATTTAACAACTGAATGTGACAAATCCTAAGATGCCTACCTGCGTGTCACTCGTCCAAAGTGTGAGGTTATCCCTCAAAAGTTGCATAATGAGAGTACTATCTTTGTATGAATCTTCATTGAGTGTATCCAACTCCGCGATCGCGTCATCAAAGGCCTTAAAAAAACCAAGTGTGTAAATAAACGCTTTTAAAACCACACTGTCCTTTAAAAGATTTATCAGAAGAGCCAATGAACAACAAAAAATATATATACATGAATTTGGTATAGTGCTTTTACAGATTTAAATTAAATTTAATCAAACATTTTTTTAGAACCATAGAGAGAATCGATTTAAGCGGGGAGGGAGAAACGGGAATAATTTTTTAATTGATTTTTCGTCTCCAGTCAAAGCTTTGTAAAACCAAACGCAGGCATTTTTTTAGAATTTTTCATTTTAAAAAATGTGGTAAAAATGTAGGAATTTTTTTTTGTATAATAAAAAGGGCATTAATGAATGGGGGGGGGGGGAAACCAGCTAGGCTTTTAAAAATTTGATGTGTTTTGTGGTGGGACCCAGGGGGAAGATTTTAAATTCGAGGTCCTTCTGAAAAACCTACACTTTGTAGGACAGTGGGATCTTTTTTTTATAAGACTAAATACTTTTACAAACATAAACTTTAAAGTTATAATCATTTTATTCCCAAACACATTATGACACCTCCAATTTCATTAAACTATTCCAGTAATAAGTGACAATAATTTAATTAATTAATAATAACTGTTTAATCTTAAGAAGTAAGGATGCAATTTACTAGAAAATCAAATATTTTAGCAGTGTTTCTATGGTTAGTAAGTATAAAAAAAAGTCTAAATTGTTGAAGCCATTTTTATCTAACTACAAGGATAGGAAATTTGATGGTTACTTATAATTACAAAAATAATGCAGTACTGGGGGAGCCAACTAATAAGGACTGTGCTTATTAGGGTTGCAGTCGAAATTGCAAGGTGTCACAAAGGCATATCTATAGATAAGGTTGTTAGTGCAGGCAGAATTACAGGGGGACGTTAGGTAGACACACACACGACAAACCTGTTTTGCCAGGTGACATGCGCGCGCTGGCGAATTGATTATTTCATAGTAAAACACCGAGAAATTTAATGCCAGGCCCAGGCGAATGGGGTGTGTGGATTGCATTTTTGATTTTGCTATGTCAAAGGCTTCTTGATATGCCTTTTGAGAGTCTTCCACAACTTCTAGGAGAAAGAAAACATTTTAAGCAAATACAATTCAAAATACTGTTACAAAATTCGCGGACCTTTGCCAATTGTAATTCTGCCTATGTAGCCCAAAAGACGAAAAGAGAGTACCCATTTTGAAAAAAATATTTTTGAAATGTTTTCAATTGAAACAAAAAAAAATAATTTTTCCTAATAGTTTTTTCCCAAAAAGCCTCTCTTTTATGTTTTGGTCTGTTAGTGTATAATAAAAGTAGTTATTAACCTGTTTCGCCAATTGGCAGGCCTTGTCTGGCGAATTTAATATTTCATAATAGAAAACTGAGAAATTTAGGGCTAGACCCAGCCTAATGGGATGTGTAGGTGTCATTTTCGCCTTTGAGATTTCAAAAGCGTCCTGGTATGCTTTTTGTGAATAATCCACAACAGCTGAAAAATTACAATTATGATACACATAACCAATCCTAGGAAAAACATGTATGTAATTAAAATTGTTTGTAATTTCCTTAATTTATCCAGAAGATTGAGTTTTTTTTTATTTCCACAAATAATTTTATAACCATTTTTAGCTTGAAATTAACTGTGTGTCGGACTTCCATTGTCTATATTTTATATATACACGACGTTTCGACTGATTGAAACATCGTGTATAAGTAAAATATAGACAATGGAAGTCTAAAAGACAGAGTTAATTTCAAATACATCATTGTCTCATTTTTAGCATATTCTGCTTTTTTAAAATCAAGGTAAAATAGGGTTATAAATAATTTTTAACTATGAATAACTAATAAATAATAGTGATTTTCCAGCACTGCATCAGAGAACCATTCAGGATTTCAGTGAACTCATCAAACTATGCATGTCAGTCTGAGAACCATTTGAGAATTGTAGTAATGATGGAAAATTTCATGAACTTTTGGATTTGAATTTATTTTGTCTTGTCATTTTATGGTTTTTATTACTTGAGTAATTGTTTTTTGTGTTCTTTTCCTGAATCTGACGAAAGTTACTACTCATTTTATATAACATATAATATAAAAACATATACCTTCTTTTTTGTTTTTTTTTTTAATGCTGATCGAAATCAAGTGCAAAAACACGAAATAACAAAAAAACCTTTTTTACCCCCACCCAAAAGACTACAAAATACCTGCTCCAGAGTAAAAACTATTTCTGACATTTAAGATTTTGTGTGGAGTTGGAACACAAAAATTTCAATATGCAGGAGTCATGAAATCCAGAACTAGTTCAGAACTATGTTGGAACAGCCCTAATTTCATAACTTAATTTATAAATAGAGCAAAAATTTGTGATTGGTTTCATAAATATCAACTTACTATTCCGTGTGTCGCCTGTTGCTACTTCGGCAAGGTACCTGTAGTAATCTCCCTTCATTTTAAGGTAGAATACTTTGGATTCAGCATTTGATGCTTTTGGAATAAGGTATTTGTCCAAGAGACCCTGTAAGAAATGTAAGAAGTTGATTAAATATAAATATCAATTACAATAGTTATAAAAAATATAAAATATTTATTAGAGTCAGCAAATTAAATGTTTCTTCAAAATTTCTCAGAAGAACGAAAGTTAATTATTAATTAAATCATCATGCAGATATTATTATTTTAAGAAAAACAACATTAATTTATTTAGGTTTTGTGAAAATGTACTAAACTGTCACCATTATTGTTGAGTCATTTATGCAAGAGTTCATTTTATTATAAAAATATTACTTACAAGAACATCATCACATATTTCTCTTAATTCTTTTTCAACCTTTTCCCTGTATTCTTTTGCCATTTGTTGCTTGCGCTCAGAGCCTTCAGTCTTTTGTTCGATTGAGGATATCACCCTCCATGACGACCTTCTAGCTCCAACAACATTTTTGTATGCCACTGATAACAGATTCCTTTCCTCATTGCTTAACTCAACTCCGGTTTCTGTGACAGCCTTCATTGCTGATGCCATGTCATCATACCTTTCTGCCTGTTCGGCCAATTTTGCCCTCTGGACCAACTCATCTTTATCAGGAGTCGACATTTTTATCTTCTATATCTAAATCTGAAAAGAGAAAATATTTAATATATGTTAGTGTTTTAATCCAATGAGGAAGCAGCTGACTGTTGTTTATTTTTGGGTTGAGCGGTGGGGTTATCTTGTGCAGCAGCAACCAAATTTTGCAAACCAGTTTTTGGACACTATTAAGTAACTTGAAAATATTACATGAAAAAAAACACCAGTTTTTTGACATTAGCAGTTTCATTTAAGTAATATCTGTAAATGTTAAGCCGCCATATTGAAATTGATTGGAAAACTTTAATTATAATTAAGATTAATTGAACATTATTATAGTAAAGTATTGTTTATAATTGGCACAGGCACAGTGTTAGGAGTCTCTAGGCAGCCAACAATGTAATAGAATATTATAGCCTATATATTTTCACATAAGGAAGTTGAAAGCACAGAAATAAAAACTTTATTTTTACTTCAGTGGTTGAAAATTCTCAACAGAGAAAAATTTTATTTAGTGATTATGGTGGGTTTACCCATCAATTAAGCATAAATTTATCAGTATCTTTAAATTTGGCAGTAGTGTCAAAAAAGTTAAATATGTACAAACACATGGGCCTGTTTACTCAAAATTTATATAGTGTTAATCACAAACACAACCACAAATTTCATTTTCATTTCATCATTAAGAAAAGTTGGTAACTTTTAACATTTATATTTGTGCTTGTTAAAAATCGTTGGATGCGCATGCGTCAATCGAAATCAAATATCCCGCCACATCAATTGTCAATTGCAGTCAACATAACCTCAACAAAACTTTTTTTTAAGGTAAGGTGACCAACTTCTAAAGGGGCAAAACCGGGACACTCCGGCCATTCAATGTATTGTATATCATGTATTTTTTCTTATATGCACCCCTAATAATATTAAGATGTACTTTCCAAAATACATATTAAAGAAAAATAATTTAAGTAAGGTTTCAATTCAAATATATAGATGGCATCCGCTTTTTTTTATTGCAGTGATTTTAAAGTTACAAAATACAGTGGTATCAAAACCGGGGCGAACCGGAACTTTTGCGGAAAAACCGGGACTATCCGGGACGGATTTTTTCCCCGGGACACATGGTTAAAAATCGGGACTGTGCCGGCCAAACCGGAACGGTTGGTCACCTTATTTAAGGGAACGCGTTTTATTGTTTAAAAAAAAACATGGATAGTCATGAAGAAGGGCTTTTTATTGAAATTGTGGAACGTTTTCCATGGATAGGTATACCTATGGAATATAAAAGGCAAAGGCCATAAATTTTATTCTACCAATTGTCCATAAATTTGTTTGTGTTTAAAGAATGGGTAAATCAGGTAATTTTTATAAAGCTTATTAGAGATGTGTGATTCGTGAACAATTCGTTCACTATGATCGAATCACTTGCGAGTATTGAGTGATCGAATAATGTTTGCTCGATATGATTCAATCAGTCAAATGAATGATGAAGACAGAATGAATCAAACGAGTGAATCAAATTGGAACGGATCAAAAATCAACGAACTGACCCACTGTGGCGATACACTGAATCAGTTGGACATAGGTCAATCATTTTGTTCATTCGTTTCTTTAATTCAAATTTCTGCGTGCGGAGTAATCTGTATGAAAATAGATTTTTTGGTCAGCAGAGTATGTCATATTTAGCTGCATCCTGATAGACCTTTTTTTTTTTTGGTCACCATTTTCTTTAATTTAATTTCAAATGATTGATTCAAAAGATTCGATCACTCTAGAAATGAATCACTGATCGATTCGTTCAGTACAAAATGATCGAATTTAAAGATACTGATACATTTCTGCTTAATTCATGGGTAAACCCACCAATAGTTACAAGATAGACAGATATGTTATTGCAAATACTACAGCTAATCAAGAGACTGACTATTCCAATTATGAACTGTACTTATATTAATTATCTAAAGAAAATGTTAATAACTCTCAATTGAATTATTTATTCTTAAAATACCTATAATATAAAATTACTTAATTATATCTATTTATTAAAATAAAGGTAAGCATCAAATACCTATTTCTAATCAATGTGAAGTAATACTATGTATACTATTAATATACCTCCTATTAACACTAATGGGCATAAAAATATTTAACTATACCTTATTTACTCCTTTAGATTACTTTCAGGCCTTTGGATTAATAAAAAAACTGATTTGAAATTAACCAGAACTAATATAAAAAAGTAGTAGACGCCTGAAGAAGAAAAAAAAGCCAATCGCCCCCGGGACTAAGTGGTGTGTAATACTGAATGCCGATTAGGCGCGGGGTTAAGAGAAAAAGAGGCAGAAGCGGCTGCGCGACCATCATGGCGTGTAGCCACACCTTGCGCCGGGCCCGGCCGAAATGCGTAGTTGCCGACACAGTGTTGCCTAATGACTCACCATAAAAATCGCGAAAATACCAGATAAAACAATCTTACATTCGGTCATGCTTAGTTTATCGTTTTAGAGACTTATTAAGAAAATGCCTTATTTAATCAGTAAAATTTGATATGTTCATATAGCTTAGCCAAAGCGGCGAATTTTCTTGAAATCAATTATTTACTACACTTGATAGATATGAACTATTATTGTTGATCCTAAAAAATAAGAATTTTCAATCTGATTAGTTCAACCAAAGGAAAATTTATTATGCTTAATTCGGTACCAGTATTTGTGCAGTAATAAAATCAAGAAACTTTATTTAAGTTTTCCTTAATAGATTTTACCTTATGGTGAGGTTTTTTCTTTTCACTGTTCTTGGCAAAATGTCAACCAACCAAATTTTAAATCATGATTTTAGCGGTTTAGTTCCACCTTTATATTATTTTTAAGCATCAACAATGGTATTATATCAATTAGAATAAGTCTAGTAAATAATTAATTAAAAGAAAATGCGCCCTATATGGCCAAGCTTAAGAACTGCTGATTAAATATAAGGCATTCCTTTATAAAAAGGCATGACCTTGTTCAATGTCCCTGTATGAAGAAAATAAGTTGATTCCTAACCAATGTGTAGTTCTCAGGATAATTCCGATTTCAAGTTTTGAAATATTTCATTTGTAATATATATTTATTATCAGATGATCTAAACTATTATATTAATTGCTTCATTATTTATGTAACACACATGATGATAGGTTAAGTGTTTTTTTTTAAAAACAAAATTTTTATTGGCCAATTAACTACATTTACAAAATTGTCAAGGGAAGTCCAACTGGGATTGTTTAAATTATCTTTATTTTCATAAGCTTTTAAAATTTTGCTAATTTAAGATATTATCATAATGAAGGGAAAATTTAAATAAAACCAATGTTTAAGTCTATTTTTGCTTTTCTCCTCACAAATTTATTATGCATAAGAAATTTTAGGATCACAGTTGATTTTAGTTGATTTGTTCACAGGACACAAAGAACATACAAAAACTAACAAAAATTGATGATGAAAGTTTTTTTTTATAAACTAAAGAGGCTTTTATTGGTGTCTTCTTTACTTAAACACTTTCACTCAATTATTAATTTTCCAGGGTGAACATATCTTTCTATTGCTAACAATGTACCTTATTATTATATTATCTAGGTATATATTATAAAAAGATGATGGATGGGATAAGGAAGGACAGCTTAAAAAAACATGGCCCTAAGATGAATATTGGAAATATACAGTAGGTTGGTGTTACCTGTTAAAACTTTAATACCAATAATAAGGGGTAGATTTTTGCATTAGAAAAAACTATAATATACCAAGGTTATCAGGAACTTATTTTATTCATTATGAAAATATATCCAATATTTATATTTTCATAATTAATAAAATAACTCCCTGTTAACTTTAACCTTGACCTCATCGTTATAAAATCGTTAGGAATACAATATTTCCTTAAAGAAAAATTAAAACAGTCCCCAGTACAAAACTTCTGAAAGAAAATTTTCCCAAACTATTGAATAAGTGGTAAATCTCTGCATTATCAGATTGGCTGATTTGAAGAAGGCCAACAAAGTGGCTCAGGCATAATCTTTTTTACATTTTCAATAAAAAAAAAGGTGCTGCAAGCACATACCTATAATCAATCCTAAAATTACTGCCTGCATTCCACTGTAGATACAACTTAAACTGTCTGCTAAGTTATACATAATAAAATATAGGTATAACTTAGTACCTATATACATATATACTGTACTCCGTAAGTTAGACAGATTTTTTAGAAACAATTATTTGCAGTAAATAACTTACTTTTATCATTCAAAAAATTTTACAAAAAAGACTTGATGAACATAGAAAAGCGGGAAATTCTGGCAACACTGGTTTGGACCCCGTTGCGCGGAAACCGGCCCGCACCCCACTCCCAAAATGGTAAATCCTACAATCTTTCAAAATGAAAAGGAGGAAATTTCTTTGGAATTTAAAGAAAAATGTCACCTTTCAGGTAAAATTTTCTTAAACTTATAATGAAGGTTAGAATCTATTCTTATAATTTGACCGTTTCACTCAAAAAAAATTGAAGGTCATTCAATGCAGACATGAAAATGGACACGCTTTCCTCTTAATCTGGCACGTCAAATTAAACTTTAAAGGACACATGGAATATAATAAATAAAAAGCGGTAAAAGATCAAGTACTTACAAGTTATTGGAGAAATTTAAGTCAACTTTTTCGGGCAGGAAGATGCCGACAACCCACTCAGGCTAGCATTCACAGAACAACGCAAAGACTAGAACACGACTACGGCGAAAACGATCGATATGGGGTTTAGAAATGCTTGTCCAGGGACCGACAAAATGGCGACCAGAGCATTAATCAATTTCAAAACGGAATTACTCTGGTTCGAGCGATGGATTGCTTTTAGCTAAAGGCGTCCCCTATTCTAGCTACCAAAATTTAAATGATAAGACTACTTACTTGATGATTTATTCCTGTAGAAGTTTAAAATATCACTCCGAAAACGACTAAAATTTTTTGACAGACAAAAAAACCGGTCCAGATGACAGCGACTAAATAAAGAACGAAAATCAGTAGATGGCGCAACATCACGCGCACTGGTCACACAGAAAAAAATAAGACAGTGGGTAGAAAGCGCTAATGCGGTTACTTCATGAGTTCCGCCATTTTGAATACAGACGTTAAACTCTCCCGTTTGCAACGCCAAAACTTTTTTTAGCAACGTTGAGATGGAGATGGACAGACTTTTTATCTTTTTCACTCCGTTTGTTAATGAAAACTTTAGTCAGACCTCATATTTAAATGGTAATAAAAATATATTATTTTTGCTCTGCCTTTTCTCCTCTATACTTATCATCTCGAAGTGCATTCTTATCATCATTTGCTATCACTGGATTAAAGGATCTGTACCGCTCGTTGGAATACACCTATCTTTGTTTCCTTGAGACATTAAACAGAAATAAATATAGTTGGCCTATTTTGTTTCTTTAATCTATGGTTTGTTAAATCTGTGTTTTTTTTTCATGCTATATGGTTTGTTCGTGGGTCGGTCAAGTTTGCCCCCCTCCCCAGCAGCCTTTTAAAAAAAATTAAATGCTAATATTCCGCATTTGATTTAAAATATTATTTAAAATAAAATTTAATTTTGCACAACCTCCCACGACTGTGGCCATTTTTCTATGGGGGAAGGCTAACTTGACGGTTGCCCCCCAGATGATATATTTTTAAAATTTTTATGTCATTCAAAACGTATAATTTTGCAAAATTTTGCACACCCAATTTCAAATTTTGCACACTCAATTTCAAATTTTGCACAGACCCCCCGCCCCTCAGAAGCCCACATGAGGTTTCCTGAGTAACCGACGTTCCAGACAATATTCTTTTTTTTAATTTTTATGTCGTTTGAAAGGTAATTTTAAACACCCAATAGAGAGTTAATAGAGACCTTTTGCATCTATAATTTTGATGCCTTTTTACTTTATCGGTTATTTCGGGCATGCGCAGTTACGAGGTAATAACGGAATCCCTTACTAACCGATAAAGTTTGACGTTACCTGCGGGAGAATACCGTATCCCTTATAATTGACATTGTTTCCGACAGCAAAACGTTAAGTAGAAACACACAAATTAAATTGATTTTTTAATACAAATATGTTCTGTAGTCTTTTTTTATTGTAAAGATAAGTGTCAATTTTTGTTTAATCATTTTCTTTGGCTAGAATTTCGTAAGAAATGTAAAACATTGACTTGCATTGTCAACTATGACAAGTGATTCCGATCTGTTTATCATAACCTCCCTTTTCTCTGTTGTGTTTTTAAGTTTTTAAAGATTAATAACAATTAAAATTCACCGTAAAAATCACAAGAATAAGATATTCTAAATGAAAAATATTATTGGACAAATTCTTTTTGTAAATCTTTATAATAATAAATACCGTATAAAGTCGGTCATAAACAAATCAAAGGCGGCGTGCAAAAACTAAAAATGCGGCCTTAAAAATAACGTAACGTTAGCTACGTCACAACGCGTTATTAAGCGATAAAGTCACCTAACGGGGATTTTTTATAAGAGGTGCAAAAGGTCTCTAATAGACCACTAATTTAACGTCACCTTATTTGTTTACCGTATTACCGTAATTGAGATGCAAAAAAGAGTTTTTAAACCACAAACACAAATTACTGTAACGTTATTCTTTTGCCCACATACAAACTATCAATTTAAATAGAATAGAAAAGAAAATAAAAATTTCTGTTTTTGCAAATTCACTTTCACAAAAAAATTAAAAACTCAACTAAACAAAAAAACAAATTATCATCTACCAGCTGCAGCTTTTGCGCAGAAATAAATCTGGTTGTTTCAAAAAATAACCGAGCGGATCCCGTTAAGCCTCCACCATATTTCGGTTCGGTTATTTTTGGATACGGGAGAAAAATAACCGATTTTGCTTACGGTATCACCAATTTTGATGGTCTATTAACGCTCTAGTGTGTCAAATTTAAAGTATAGGCCGACTTTATTTTAATTAAAACGCCTTTTCATGAAAACAGTTTGTGTTATACACGTTTTTATTGTGCAATGTGGCAACAAGGCGAATTAAATTACCGTGACGTCATTAATTTTGCCATACGAGTATGCTGTAATAACCGATCGGTCTAATCCACGGTCCCTTGAGCTTTTCAAGGGACCGTGGATCTAATCGGGCCTGGCAGGACTTTCTTGACTATGCCAGCTTGATCGATACTTTCTACTTTCTTATTCTTACTAAAAAGAACCAGAAAGGCGTAAAAAGGTATTAATTTATTGGAAATATTTAGCGAAAAAATAAACGCGGCGTCCCTCTAGCACACAAATAGCAATTTTTTGTGTGCTTACTAGGATTCCTATTGTCCTGTTTTTTTAATTGCGTCGGCCTGAGAGAGATTAAGCTTACCAGGAAATGCTCTCCCTGCACCCCTCTGCCCATAAAACATAACTCCTAAACTATTCTCCTTGATATGGTTATCGTTGACAGATATACGGGGTCGAAGGGTGTACAGGCGGGTCTTTTTCCCGGGCCATTTTCCTGGTATGTTGTAGTATGTTGGATCTGTCTCCTGAGAGAGATTAAGCTTATCAGGAAATGCTCCCCCTGCACCCCTCTGCCCTGTTTGCCCATAAAACATAACTCCTAAACTAATCTCCTTGATATGGTTCTCGTTGACGGATATACGGGGTCGAAGGGTGTACAGGCGGGTCAGACAGGCCGTTTTCCTGGTATGTTGTAGTATGCTGGATCTCTCTCAGCCCAATGTATTTAGAAAAAGAGAATAGTAACTATAGTAAGCTCACAAAAATTTGCTAAAAAAGGTAAGATGACGGTTATCAGCACAGATCGAAGATTGGATGGTTAACGACAAACTCCTGACGGGGTCCCATAAAATAAAGAAAAGTAAAATGCAGGAATCGTTATTTATAGAAACAAACTTTGGCAAAATCGTATTTTGTAGAAATCGAAATTTGGAGAAAAGTACATCAAAGAAATCCTAAAACAGGGAAACCGTAAAACGTAAAAATTGGTAAGGCGAAATCTGTTCTCTGCCTGACAGGTTTGCATGCGAGCTTAGAGTAAGAAAGGACATAGAAGATACATTTTTTATATTTTTTTATGCTAAATTTCAAAAAGTGGTGGGTTGGTTTGGGTTGCTTTTTAAAGTGTTTTGGATTGATCTGGGTTGGGTTGGGTTGGATTAAGTTTTTTTAAGTTGGGAGAAGTCGAGTTGGTTTAGAAAAAAATAACTTGATCTACACCCTTTCTTATACTAAGCATAGATAAATTATATTAAAGAAAAAAATACTAAGGGCACATACAAACAGCTGTCAGGCACAGAACAGATTTTCGCCTTTCCAATTTCTACGTTTTACGGTTTCTCTGTTTTACGATTTCTGCTATGTATAATTTCTCCGAAGTTCGATTTCTACAAAGTACGATTTTGCCATTGTTCATTTCTATGAAATACGTTTTCTCTATTGTATTTTTTCTACAAACTATAGGGACTCATTTATTTCTGACCTCTACAAAATATGTGGCGTCATCTAGTAGCATATCGGTATACTACAGGGTGAAAATCAATAAAGACCTTGAAGGACGAGATACTGTATAATTCGCAACATCGTTATCAACCAAAAAGCCAGTTTCAGTGCTCTTTAGCCTACTGTTGCCGCCATTTTTATAACTAAATTGACAGGTAAAACATGGATTTTCTGTCAGTTTGTGGTCAAATGGCTTTTGGTTGAGAAGGTGGATTGACTATGAATTGCTATGTTTTCATGGGTATTGAGTTCGTTTTCAAAACTCATTGTATCTTTTTCTTTTTTATAGCGTGTTCTTGCTCTTGATAAAGAACACGCTCTATAAAAGAAGAAGATACAATGAGTTTTGAAAACGAACTCAATACCCATGAAAACATAGCAAATGTTTGTTAAAAAAGGATAGATTAATGTAAATTATTAAAGGAATGGATTGAATTTTGCCAGAGAACAAAAATCATGAAGCACAGAATATTAATCTGTGTTCGGTCTAGCCCCGAACATGAAGGCTGAACATACACAAAAGTAGCCGACTGGTGCCCCTAGTAAAAAAAGAATAGAGATTTTTCCTGATTCGGTGTACTTTATTTTGTTATCTTCATAAAAACAAAAAACTATTTATATCTTTTTACAACTTTTGGTAAAATTATAATTATTTATTGAAAACTAATAAACATAGTCTTTGCAGACCATGATAATTCATAAGTGCATTGGTTCTCTAACCTCAAAAAAATGGGGATATGTTGATTTTGCAAAATTTCTGTGATCAAAATATATTATTTTAAGTCGATTTTTATTTTTTTTACATACAAAATACCTGGGAAAGAGAAATCATGGCAAGTGTATCCTATCAAATTGCCAATTTACTGGAAAAGGTACGTTGGTATTTAGAATTAGGTACAAATAATAATGTTTTTTGCCTTAAATTTAAGCCTGGCAGTAAAATACCCTATAACCTTTTATTTTCTATTTAATATTCCTATACATAAGATAAAACCCACAAAAACTATATAGACATATTTACTTCTAAAAACATATTGCACAATCAACAAATTTAGGCCTCATTTACCGAGCAATGTAATACATAATCAACAAATTCAGTGCATAATTTTATGTCTTTTTCTTTCGTGGTTACAGGTGGATCTACAGCATTCTGGGATGAACTCTTATAGTTCTTCACAGGTTAAGTTTTAAAAAATAAGCTAAAAGATATTTGAACAGCTTATGGTCTGATGGTTCGTATATGCACTCATTATACTCTCTTGACAGTTCTACACCCACATTAGTAAAGTTGTATTCATACAATTGTATAGAACAAATAAGTCCTCATTAAATACTATTTAATTTAAGTTTAAATTTAACTGTTCTTCATAATATGGTCTGACAATGAGGCATTCTCCATGCATGCCCACCAAACTCATCATCAGAGTAGTCACATATGAAAAATTCATAGATGGGTACCATGTGTAAAATACCAATTATATTTAAACTGGGTTTAACATATGGTTTAATTTGACTTTACACCTCCAAAATATGTGAATGGAACCCCTACTAAAGATGATTTATAATTACAATAATTGTATTGCTAAATAAGAACTTATGAGGAAATCAAAACCTTTATTTTACTTTTAAATAAAAAGTGGCATATTATGATTTTATCTTTATGTATTTATTTATACCTTATAAAGAAATGGCAAAGGGAAAAAAATGTGACTGGCTCCCCTGCTAAGTATTTCCAGTGAGAGATACTGCCTTTCTATTGGTTGTTTTAAATTTCAAAATCATATACCTTGCTTCCCATTGGTTGATATTTTTGATGGCGGCCCTGGAGTGTTGCCAAATGATTATTTTCATATATTAAAATCCAGATTCATCTGGACTTTTTCCACTTTTTTTTGCTTGTTTTTGTGTTTTTTTTCGCTAAATTTACCATGTTTGTTTGGATCAAACATTATAACTCCATTGTGGAGGACAATAAGGTACAGTATCCATATTTTGTTAGTATACCTATTCCCTCTCCATGGTTTAGGCGTCCACCATATTGGATTTGGCAGAAGCGGTTGGCCATTAGTGCTTTGTCTTTGGTGTGGGTTCTGTTTTTTAAGAATTAATTAAAACATGTGGAGAAGAAGATTGGGAAGACTGGAGCGGGTGCCTGAGGGAGAGGAACCTGAAGATATCCCTGAGGACGAGGAAGCTGAAGATATCTCTGAGGACGAGGAAGCTGAAGAAATACCTTGGGAAGAGGAACCTGAAGAAATTCCTGAGCAAGAGGAACCTGAAGAAATCCATGAGGAAGAGGAACCTGAAGAAATCCCTGACGAACAGGAACCTGGAGAAATGATTGAGGCAGAGGACCCTGGAGAAATGATTGAGGCAGAGGAACCTAGATTATTAATTGAGGCAGAGGACGACGAGGACAGGCCTCTATCACCTGAAAGGGTCTCATCAAGGGCGTCATCGGTGAACAGTCCTCCATCACCTGAAATGAGCTCATCAAGGGCATCATCACAGGAACGATTTCCATCTTTTAGAGATCTAGAGGAACCTGGGCCTTCTCAGGCAATAGATAACCCTGACTTATCCCCCTTGTCTTACCCGGATCTTGTACTGGCCAATCTGGAGCCTGAATTAGAGGTGCCCTCTTATAGAGCCCCGGTGCCACAATTGATAAGTGAAGCTGAGAACTTGGAGATGGAAATGCAGCGTTATGTTGATTCATGTTTGGGAAAAGTAATTTCAGTTTAAAGTTTTTGTTTACACTTTTAATGCATGAGACCAGTGATACTCCTCTAGTCTTCTGTCATATAAATGGGAGAAGATTTTTTTTTAATTTTTTATTTTTCAGATGCAGTCCAATGACAAGGACTTCCGTTTTATGGCTACTAATGACTTGATGACTGAATTACAAAAGGACAGTATCAAACTTGATGATGACTCGGAAAGAAAAGTGGTACGAATGCTGTTGAAACTTCTTGAAGATAAAAATGGAGAAGTGCAGAATTTGGCTGTCAAATGGTGAGAGACATAGGGCAAGTTTCTAAAGTAATCGGGGGATCCACCGGTAGAATCAAAGGTTTCTTTAAACTTTGAATTTCATCAAAAATGTTTTTCAGATTTTCTAGTGGAGACAATTGTTTTTATCAATGCTCACTGACTTCGGAGGTCAGTGAAGACTTTTTGGTAGAACCTAAAAAAAACACTTATTTTTATTTTTTTTTATTTTTGCTTTAAATAAAAATGTAAATAAAGTGGTTATTGGGGTAATTATGAAATTGGTGAAAGTTCGGATGACGACTGCTCAGACAAACTCCCTTCATAGTTTTATTGAAACAATCAACAACTTGACTGCATATTTTTGGAAACGATAGAGGAAAAAAAACCGTAAAAGAATATCAAGACGAAAATAATCGGCATTGAACAAAAAATTTTTAAAATAAATTTTCTTTAAATATAGGGATTTAATTTTGTTTTTTAAATAATTCACAAAATTTTTTTAAAAAATCAAAATTTTTTAAGAATGTTTGGCTAAAACTTATAAAATGGTATTAATAAGGGTTATGTATGTAATACAGTTGCAAATCCTGCCCATTAGGTATGTGTAAAACAAAAAATAAAATATTTAAAAAAATTTAAAATAAAATCAATTTTTAGCTTGGGGCCCTTAGTAAACAAAGTGAAAGAATATCAAGTGGACACCATAGTAGAAGCTCTCTGTGCCAATATGATCTCGGATAAAGAACAGTTGAGAGATATTTCTAGCATTGCTCTTAAAACTGTAATCGCAGAGTTACCTCAGTCTTCAACAGGAATGTCGGCATCGATTTGCAAGAGAATCACTGGCCGCTTAACAACTGCCATTGAAAGGGTAAGTGAGGCTAAATTTAGTGTTTCCCACTAACGGGTCCCTTATTCCCTAAAAAGTCCGTAATTCTTGCGAAGGCCCTATTTTTTATATGGTTTTATCATTACTTTTTATTTTTGTACTACAATTAGCTTTTTTCTCAGGGATTTTAATCTGCTTTGATTGGCAAACTTTTAGATACCTAATTATTGTTTTTACATTACCATATGGGAGTTAAAGCTACATTTAAATTGAATTTTGAACGTCTTTAATTCACTTTGCAATTGACATTTCTGTAAGCCAGCATGTTTTGTTTTTCGATAGAGCACCGTAATCGGTGTGATGCATTACCGTTCATGAAAAGTCACCCAAGAAGTAAAGAAAATGCCAAATTAAAAAAATTATCCAAGATGGCGGATATCAAAAAAAAAAAAATAGGTACTTTTCAGCCATTCCATAGAATTTGAAACCAAGTGGTAAAAATTAAATTTATTCATATGCAATATATATGGAATATAATTTTTATAGTCTAAAATTTTTCCTATTTTTAGGTAAAAATATTGATTACTTTTACTGCAGAGAAATTATTTTTACATTGGGTAAATCCACCTTAACGGAAATACTAAGATTAGGTCATTTCAAATTTAAATTTAAATTCCTTTATTGGTGCTAAGGATGCTCTTGCATTTACAATTTAGTAGGTTGTTGATAGACTCATTTGTGTAACAGACGCCATTATTTTTTTGTTGAAGTGTGAATTCTGTCATCTATTCAGAGAAGTTTTTGTATTAAAAAATGGGTAAGTATTTTTTTTATTTATATTTTTAGTATTTGTTCATTAGTATAAATTCTCATTGAAAATTGAAAATTATTAATTTTTTTATTGACAACCAGCCACTGCAATGTTGGAGTTATATTTCTTTAACGGCAAAAATATTAGCTCAGTTTTATACATTTGCTTTGAGTGAGTCCTGCTATGATTTAAGTTTTAGTGTCTGTTATTTATGTAAGGTCCCTCATAGGTTTTTTTTTGTATCAAGTTAAAATTGATTTACCTAGTTATTTATAAAAACTGTTTTCTAAGCATATTTTTTTTAATTGGCGGACTAAATCAAAATTCTTCAGGATAACATTACTTGGGATAAATTTAAGCAATTTGGTTGCTCAGTTTTGGCACATGAATCATATTTTAAACATTTACTTATCAAATTGACCCTGACTGAATACAAATATTTTAAGTATATACTCAAAATCAAAGGCAATAATATTTTAGTAAGCTTAAAATTTTATTTAATATCAATTTGCTGGTACAGGGTGTTTCATTATAAATGGCCCCCTCTGTTATATCTGTTAATAAATGAGCTAGAAAAATGTTTTAAATACAAAAGTTATTTGATTTATAAAGATCTTCAAAAATATTTTTTTTAATTAAATTCTTTAATTAGGAAAGGTACAAAGAAAGTACAGCTAATTGTATAATATAATATTAAAATAAAAAAACCCAAGTGTCATTCGAAGTGTCAAATATTGATAGCAACTTTCTTATTTTAAATACAACGCACTGTATTTTTTTGCATTAAATTCTATGTTTCTTTCTGATTTCAGAAATGTATAACTCATGTCCATTGGGTTCAATAGTTTTTGAGACATTGGAGTTTTTTCACTTAGGTGGCTATGACTCATAATGGAGGATGTTTATCATTTTTTAAAACGCAAAACTCTTCAATATCGCGAACTATGATTTAGCAATTTTTTAAAAACGACATGTCTAATAGAAACACCGCAAATTGTAATTCACAGCCACCAAAATGAAAAAACTTTAAAGTCTAATATCTCAAAAACTATTGAACCCAGTGCATATAAGTTATATATTTCTTAAATCAGGAAAAACCTTAGAATTCAAAAATGCAAAAAAATACAGGGTGTTGTATTTAAAATAAGAAAGTTGCTACCAATATTTGACACTTTGAATGACACTTGGTTTTTTTGACTTTAATATTTTTGAAGATCTTCATAAATCAAATAACTTTTGTATTTAAAACTTTTTCCTAGCTCACATATTAACAGATATAATAGGAGGGGCCATTTATAATGAAACACCCTGTACTTGCAGAGTAGTTGGTAACGTCTGTCATCAAAAAATAAAAAAAAAATTACCCTCCAACCTTAAATGACACCAAACTATTCTACCCATTTTTTTTTAACCATGTATTTTATTTTATTAATTTAACAATAACTAAAAAGAAGGTAAACAGTTAAAATAAAATGAATAGATAAATAATAATTAAATAAAAGAATTACAAAGCATAAAACAATTTTCTTTTATACCTGATCCATGAGGGACGGTCCCTATCACTGACGCTGCATTGCCTCGTTGAATAGTAAGGCTAATTTTTTGTGTTATAAAACTTTTGCTCCTTTTTGAGGGAATCAAGCTACTCAAATCCAATTTTTTTTATTGTATAAAAATTTGTATGAATGGTAACGTCCGTCATCATGGAATGGCTGTTTGGCGTGTTGAGCTTTATTTTTCCCAACTGTACTGATGTATCGCTTGTTAAATTCGGTTAAGAAACAAGGAACTTATAAATTCTTGAAATAAATGCATTTTTAAAATTGTAGATCCCTCCTCCACCTTACCCCACATTTTATACGTAAATATTGCATGTGTTATTATCACATTAACATCTATAATTTAAATGCAAGAAGGCAGCAGTAATATTATTAGGTCGTGTACAGGGAGCATTCATTTTATTCACAACCAAGACTAGGTACGAGATTTTTTTTTTGGAGTTGTCCCAAGGAAAACTTATCATTTCTAAACCTAGATAGACTATTTCTGTTTTAGAATTTTTGTCTCTTTGTTTCAGCATTACAAAAAAAAGTTTCTCACCTGCATTTCTTTCATTCCTGGACAGTACATAGGGTCTAAGTCATGTCCATTCATAGCAAAAAGTTTTGATAAAAATTTCGGGGAAGAACCGCAGGCAAAGCTAGGGTCATTTATAAATAATAGCATTGTCTAATATACAGGGTGGCAATTTAAAAACTATCCACCCCAGGTATTTTGATAACCGATAGAGATAATTACCTAATTCCGAAAATAGTTCGAGAGATTGGAGGGGGAACGTTATTCATGTATTTAATGCCTTGGTCGCACCAACCATCAGGTTTTCTTAAATTAAAACTCCCCCCTTGTGATACCTCTTTGGAAAGGGTTTTGCATCAGCTTTAGAAGGGTGTATGTTTTTCTTAATTTAAGATAGCAGTTTTTGAGATACTAGCGGTTAAAATGTAAAAACATTGATATTTTTGCCAAGAAAATGATTTGATTACCATTTAAAAAATATCCAAAAGTTCATTTAAGATTTCATAGAAGAATGCATTCAGAATGTTGCAGGCCACGCCCATTATTTAAAAAATAATAAGAGCACTTAATTATTATAATACCTTCTGGAAAACGGGTTTGAATTTACTTCTCCGAGGGGGGTAAGGACTGGAAACATTCTGAATACACAATTTGCATTCTTCTATGAACCCTTGAATTAACTTTTGGGTATTTTGTAAGCGGTAATCAAATCATTTCGATGGTAAAAATAACAATGATTTTACCTTTTACCCGCTAACATCTCAAAAACGGCTATATCAAATTGTAAAGTCTTGTCTTGTCTTATGCTTTCTTGGCACTACCCTGTCATGGGGTTTGGCCAGCTCCAGTTGATAGAACTTGGGGTAGTCTGAATCTTCTAGTTACCCAAATTCTGGTGGTTTGCCTGTTTCTTTCCTCTTCAATCTTCAGTCTCTCTTTTTTTTTCCAACCTTTATTCTTCCTTGTTTTTTTTTAACTTTAGTGGGTTGGGATTAGGATCGAAGGGACTTAAGTTAATTCATACACACACACACACACACATAGATTTTGCATGCATAGAAAAAACACAAATAGACATGTACTATAATGGGTCTCTGTATTAAGTTTTTTCTTTTTTTTGGGGGGGGGGGGAAATGTTGGTTAAGTGAATTCCTTTTTTTTTCCTCTTTCCTAATTATTTTAATTCATTTTTATTTAAAATAACCATACATATAATTTTAAAGTTTTATTTTATTGTAACTTAAAAAGGCCATGATTAATTTAATTTTTTTTTTCATTTAGCGCTTCCAGCACGTTTTTAATTGAAAAGGGCCGGACCATACCTGTGTCCGTCAATGCACTATAAAGGTCAAAATTGTCAATCTGGTTTATAAAGCCGATTCCTTAATTTTGATTTTATGCAGGTGTTCAGCAGTCAGGCAATGTCCTGTTCTGAGTTTGGTCATAGTTGTTAAACTTTTTCTGTCAGTAAAACTCAATTTCTCATGCCAAGGTCTTCTGGGAAATTCCTTTTGAATTTGGCCATACCACACCCCTCTTAACTTTTATTTCTTCTTTCCATTTTGTTTTGAAACTGAGTATTGTATTATTTCTATAAAAATTTGTCAGGTCTCCTTTTGTATAATCAATTTACCATTGTAAAGCTGAGGCAAAAACCTTTCCAAAGAGGGGGGGGGGGTCCAATTTAAGGAAAACGGGTGGGCGTGGCCGGCGCCAACATGGTGGGTGCGACCAAGTTATTGAATACATAAATAACGTTCCCCCTCTAATCCCTCGAAATGTTTTCGGAATTAGGTAAATATCTATTGGTTCTCATAATGCCTTGGGTGGATAGTTTTTAAATTGTCACCCTGTATAGGAAAGTCGGCCAACGTTATGGACAAAATAGTTGACACTTTTTGGGTCAAATTGTGGTTCACATCATTAAATATCTTGGACAAAATGAGTCCAACGTTTTTCATTTCATGTAGATTTTATTTTAAAATCTATCCAAAATAAAATCTAAGCTATTTAATGAGAAAGACCAAAAAAAGTGTCAAATGTGTTGTCCATAAGGTTGGGGGACTTTCCTGTATACTAGACAACTAGCTGGTCGCCCGCGTCTTCGTTCGTGTGTTTCAAATTGTGGATTTCCCCTCCCCCTCCACCGTGCCACACTTTCAGCCCCTTAAACCCTCCCACCCACTCGAATACCCGCGTTGCCTGCGATTTTTTCCCGATTTTTGCTTTAAATGGTCCTAACTTTTGTTCCCGTGAACCGATTCTGATGAAATAAACCCTATGTACTCTCCAGGAATCCAAGGAATACAACAGTCAGAAAGACTGTCTGACTGAGTTTGGTTCCCTAAACACACTAAATTTCTTACCCGATGTTAACAAGGGATACATCAGTATATTTTGGAAACACGCAAAAGTTAATTTTCCCCAGTAGGGCACACAAAATAATTGCAGGGGGATCAAAATTACCTAGTTTTGGGCTTTTCAAAGTGGTTAAAATTGTTGAAATCGGACAAAAACTTTTTAAGCAACGGGAAGTAAAAAAAGTCCCTTTTTTTTGGATCATCTTGTATAAGGTATGTATTTGCAGCAAGAAGATGTGTCTGTCCAACTTGAAGCCCTCGACATAATTGCAGATTTGTTGTTGCGTTTCGGTCCCCTGTTGACCACTTTCCACCAATCCATTTTAAGTGCCCTATTGCCCCAACTGGAGTCTCAAAGACAGGCTGTGAGAAAGCGCACCATCAGCGCGCTGAGTTATCTGGTATTGTCATGTAGCAATCAACTTTACCTGCAGCTCATTGAACATTTATATGACGGACTAATGGCCAACCAAGCTAACTCACAAACTCGTACATTGATTCAGTGTGTAGCTGCTGTATGGTAAGTCAATTTTTATGCTTTTTTAAATAAAAAAAATACTACTTTAAGTAATAACATATTTTAATACATGGTCTAACATCTAAATATTGTAACTTTTCCTGATGTTTATATTTATAAACGTATCATGTTTCTTTTTAAAAACTTCTCACATTTTAGACATTTTTGCCACATGAATATAATACAAGAAATACAAACCTAAATGTTCCCATGCATAAATTATCGTTAACAGAGTGCAGTCCACTCTATGTGTTTGTGAAATTTTACAAAAAAATTTCAAATGAAATAAAAAACAAATAACTAACCTTAATTTTCAATTGTTTTTAATTGTTGTAATTTTTGTTGTGTGTTTTTGATTATTTAAATTTGTTTTTATTTTACTATTTAAGACTTTTTATAGTTTTCTAGTTTAATTTAAAAAAACTTATACAGTCGTGTTCATTTTAAGGTCTTTCCTAATTTTTATGATATTACTATATTTTTAATTTATTTTTTAAATGTTTTACTGACACTACTTGCTCATTTATGTCAAAAATGTATGCAAATAAAGATTACTCTACTCTACTCTAAAACGTTTGAGTGGGAAATTTGTTAATGGGTGATTTTAGTGACATTTTAAAAATTGAAATGTTGTTACCGCCAAATGATTCAATTTATTACGATCCAAAAGTGTCCTACGCACACTACGCCGACAGGTTACAGAGATACAGGCTGTCAAAAAAACTTCTACAATGGGTAAAAAATACATTTTTATTAATTTAATTTTTAGGAAAAAAAAAACATTTAAATTTTAGAAAAACGCCAGGATATATTTATTTTATGTGTACCTGGGGACCTCTCTTTAATATCAGAAAAACATTCAATGTCTTGGAATTTTTTTAAAAATGAATACCAAATAAACATTTTCTTGAAAATTTTGACACCATTTTTTTTGTAAAATGCGCGGCTATACAAAAAAATTCCAGGATACGTTCATGTTACCTATGTCTCTTAACTCCCAAAAAAACATTCAGGAGGTCCCCTTTTACTTTGAAATTGTTTAATATTATTGCAATTAATCATATTTACTTTAATTCTTTTCAACTTCTATCGCTAACGGAAGTAATGTAGTTTGAAGGTGGTAGACAATGTTGAAATATGAAAACTAAAGTTTTCAACTTCCATTGTCTTTATATTTTACTTTTTCAAAAATCCAATTTTGTGTGCCAAATAATTCAAGCCGTTGATTGAAATGTCAAAGAAAAAGTAGCCCATGTTAATAAGATCCAGGTTCCACCCTATTTTCTTACCAAATTGCATCCAAATCGGTTCATCCGTGTTTGCTTGATTGTTGGGCAAACTTAGTTTATTAGCGCTAAAATGTGACATATATAGGGTTTGTCAAAAAAATGCACTTTTTTAAATGAATATAACTTAGCGGGAAGTTGTCCGATTTTAATAATATTTAGCTTTTTAGAAAGCCAAAGCTTCAAAATTTGTAGGACCAATGTCAAACTTGACATTTCCTAAAAATCCAAGATGGCGGACCTATTTCAAAAATAGGGATTTTTAACCCCCCTAGATATATACCAAGCCACATTCTTTAGAAGCATATCGATTTAACATTTTAAAAATTCGGACAAGATATAAGAAAGTTTGCAATTTTTAAATAGACTAGAATTTACCTGCAAAATCAAGCTTATTAAGAAAAAATCTACTTGTTTAAATAGTAATAACTTCCTCAAAAATTGATCGATTTTAATAAGTTTAAACTTTTTAACATGCACAAGCTTCAAAATGTATAGAACTAATCATAAAAATGACATTTACTACTACTACTACATATTGACCCTCCTAAAAAAAACTTTTTCTGCGACACTGTATTGAATCTCAAACATCGATTAGAAAACCACATCCTTTCCAAGCACATCAATGTAACATTAAAAATATTCGTACAAGAAATAAAGAAGTTTTAAATCTTTATATAGACCAGATTTTTCATGCAAAATCAAGGGTATTAAGAAAAAGTTACTTGATTTTGCAGGCAAACGCTGGTCTGTATAAAGATCTAAAACTTCCTTATTTCTTGTACGAATTTTTTTATGTTACATTGATGTGCTTGGAAAGGATGTGGCTTTGTAACCGAGGTTTGAGATTGAATACAGTGTTGCAGAAAAAGTTTTTTCTAGCGGGGTCAAAAATGCCTATTTTTAAATAGGTCCACCATCTTGGATTTTTAGTAAATGTTATTTTTATGATTAGTTCTATAAATTTTAAGACCCTTTGAAAAACTTTAACTTATTAAAATCGACCAATTTTTGAAGAGGTTATTGCTATTTAAACAAGTACATTTTTTCTTAATAAGCTGATTTTGCAGGTAAACTTATTTCTTGTCCGAATTTTGAAAATGTTGCATCGATGTGCTTCGAAAGAATGTGACTTCGTAACCGATGTTTCAGATTTATTACAGTGTCGCACACACAAAAATATCTAGGGGGGTTAAAAATGCCTATTTTTCAAATAGGTCCGCCATCTTGGATTTTTAGGAAATGTCAAGTTTTGGCTTTCTAAAAAGCTAAATATTATTAAAATCGGGACAATTTCCCGCTAAGGTATAATCATTTTAAAAAGTGCGTTTTTTTTGGCACACCCTATATATAGGAAATACAAAATGTGGTAAAAAAAGTCTGGATACATCTAGGAAAAGTCTAAATACACTATAAAAGAAAAAGTACGTCTTAAAAAAATATGGATAAAAAGGCTGGATGCACCCTGGATATGCCATGTACAAGTCTGGATATACCATGGAAAGATCCGAATACCTCCTGGAAACGTCTGGTTACATCCTGTAAATGCCTGGATACACCTTGGAAAAGTCTGAATACAATCCAAAAAAGTCTGCATACACTCAGAAAAAGTCTGGATACAATCTGGAAAAGTCTGTATTTTATTTTCTTGAGCGGGGGAAATTTTGGAGTAAATCTTTACTCGATTTATTGTAAATAGTTTTATTAGTTTTTTACTCATATTATGATGTATGACTACGAAATTGGTTTTTTTTCTTGTGATTTCTAAACAAAATATAACAAAAAAAAATCGCACGCTTTGACATCTTGTATCTCCAAAAAAAAGGACTTTTGACGCCCACGTTAATACTTTTTTAGTCTTTATGATAAAATTTTCTACCAGCAAGCAAACAAATTATTTCTGTGTTTCTAGTCGAACATCGGGTCACAAATTCGGTGAGCACATCGAAAAATTTGTCTCGGTAATCTTGGAGAGGTGCGATCTCGATGACGAAGAATTAAGAGAATTCTGTCTGCAGGCGTTCGAAAGTTTTATCAACAAGTGTCCCAAAGAAATTACACCCAATATTCCTCAGGTAAGACTTATTCGTTTGATTTAAATCGGATGCAAGGTGAAGCTGCAAGGGTTACTCTGGCCTTAAGTTTAGATGATCAACCATTTTTTGTTTAAAGAAAACATTGTATTATTTTTTATGCGAAGATTAGTACTAGGGTTCTCTGATGGTACTTTTGTAAGTCGTTGAGAGAGAAATAATTAAATGATGTTTCGATGACTAGCTTATTATAATTCAAATGTCTTCCAAAACTGCAAACATTTAGTTAGAACGACTTAATTTAAGAAGAACCACAAGGTGATCATAATAAAACATACATAAAAATTAAAAAGTAAATCTTTAAAAATAAGACCAACAGAGTTTGTAAATACAACAATGTGACAATAATAAAAACACTAAAAATTTATAAACATCATTACAAAGTAGATGTTGAAAAGACAACATAAAGTTTCTAAATGGTTAAAATTTTTGAAATCAGACAAAACAGAATGTACATTTATTTTAGGTTTCGGACTCCATTGTCTATATTTTATTTATCGTTTCGATCAGTACTATCTCTGATCGTCTTCAGGTGCAAAATACAATCTATTCCTAAGGCTATATACTATGGGAAATCACTCAACCCTGAAGTTTAAGAAGTTGGCTCCGCCCAAGAAAGAAAGAAGAACTTCTTAAACGGTTAATTGATTTCCCATAGTAAGTACGTAGCCTTAGGCCTTAGATTGTAGTTTGCACGTGAAGACGGTCAGAGATTGTACTGTGTATAAATAAAATATAGACAATGGAAGTCCGAAACACAGAGTTTATTTCAAACACATTATTTTGTCAAATTTTCAAACAAACGTATTTGATTTGCATGCTTTTTAACGTAGATAACGGAACTGTGCCTGAACTTTATGTCCTACGACCCCAATTACAATTACGATGAGGAAGAGATCAATGACGGCTTCGATGGAGATGATGACGAGGACGATGAGGGGAATGATGAGTACAGGTAGGTTCTAACTTCATGTAATACAAAATGTTTGTCTTTGTATTTAATGTACAGGGTGGGTTAAATTCGAGTGGATTGGTGGGGGGAGGGTTTCAGGTATTTCTAAGGGAAAAACTGATATATATGTTATGGGCTCGATTTTTAAGAAATTAATAATGGTAAAAACCGTAGATTGGAAGCAAACAAAGAAAGTGATCAAGCTAAATAAAACCGTTTAAAAGTCTTATTTCGACCTGAAAAATTGCGCCTTTAAAATCTTGATACTGAATTTTGAAACACCCCATGGAGATCTTTTACACTTCTTACGAAAAATCTCCGTTAGGTGATTTTATCGCCTATTGATGCATTGTGACTTCACGATTTTTTTAAGGCACATTCTAAGTTTTTTGCACGTTGCCTTTGGTTTGTTTATAAGCGACTTACGTCATTTATTATTGCCAAGATTTACAAAAGGATTTTGTCTAATAATTATTGCATTAAAATATCTCCTTCTTGTTCTTTTAATGGTGCATATTGATTTTTAATAATCTTTAAAAAAATCCCAAAAAAAAACAGAGAAAAGAGAGGTTACGATAAACAGATCTGCATAACTTTGGCACAGTTGTTTACTTTTCTTACGAAATTCTTGCCACAGAAAATTATAAAAAAAACTAAATTAAATAATGTTTCTTCAAATTGTTTTAGCGACGACGACGACATGAGCTGGAAAGTTCGTAGAGCTTCAGCTAAATGCCTGGAGGTAATAATCACGACTCGTCACGAAATGCTTGCCGAATTCTACCGAGTTTTGGCCCCAGCTCTAATATCCAGATTTAAAGGCAAGTTATCTCACTATCAGACATTTAGCATTCGATTGAATCTGGAAGGAAACCTCGGGTGTGTTATATCTTTGAATGTTGTTTAAATGTACAGATAATGGATTGATATTTAAATATGTATGTAATCAAAAGTCTTATTTTGTATGAATTTCGGGATTGTACTGGTTGATATTCTCAACTCTCATGACGCGCTATCTACAGCGATTTTTTTCTCTTCATGTAAGCTGATACGTGACGTCATAGCTATATTGATCAGAAAATTTGAGTAACATCCTGAAATTCAAAAAATAAAATTTCACAAAAAACGTGAAAGAAATCGCTTAAAATGCAAAAAAATTAAAATTATTAGTAATTTTTGTCAACAACATTTAAAGTGGGTAAAAGATGGCATTTTTTACATTTTTCTCAATATTTACGTCTGTGGCACATTTAGGCCTGCTTATGGCATCAAGTCTATAATTGGGACTAGATCCGTCCAAGGATAAATAACTACATATTTTTTTTAAACAATCTGATCACCCCTGTTTATGATAAGACATTTTTTTATGTAGTTGTTTTTGTCAGAAAATGGGTTTGTTTGTTTTTTTTTAGAAGTTAGGTACATTTTTTACAAAAAAAATCAGTCATCAACATTTTTTGGTTAATTTTTATTCAACTGCTATATTAAATCGAAACTCATTTACCTAATTTTATGTTAATACAAAACAACAGTGTATCGGGAGTAAAAAAGTCGAGCTTAGCCAGCTTGGTTTCGCATTGGCTTTCATTTTTTAGCAGATATTAAACATTACGAATTTTTCTCTGGTTTCCCTGTTTGATCTTTTTTCATTTTTTGTATCCTGGAAATTTAGTAAGATATAACCTGAACCGGGAAATTAAAGATCGTTTTTGCGTATGAACCCTGAACAACTAAGCACACGAATTCGGAAATATATCATGTGTTTTTGTTTTTCAGAACGCGAAGAAAACGTAAAATCAGACATAATTCACGCATTCATAGCCTTATTAAAGCAAACTAAGTCCACCGTAAGCGTAAATTACAATCCCAACGCGATGGTCATGGACGAGGAGGAAGAAACCCCCATTAACTTGTTACAACAGCAAATGGACGTCATCGTCAAGGCCGTAGGCCCTCAACTTAAGGAAAAGAGTCTTAAAACTAGGTGAGTTGCTGATCGTTGGGGACATATTTTACATTATTTTTACTTTGATCTTGACTGGTGTGAAGGTATAAGTGCAGTTATTTTATTGGGTGATAGGGATGGCCAAACACAAGAAAAAAAATCATTTCACATGGGGGGTCAATAATTGAGCATAAACACAATTAAGGAACAATTGGTTTTAACATTTTAAAGAAAATACTTGTTCTTTCGATACCAATTTTAAAAGTAAAAGGGCTGTTTTAAATGCTTTTCTGGTATTGAATATCGTGAACATGTCCTGCTATTTTTCTAAATGTTAAGGTTTTTTTTAAAATTAAATTAATAACAGTGTCTTTTTTACCCATTGCAGACGTTTTTTTGACTGTCTGTGTCTCCTTAAACTATCTGTTTCAATAAAAACTTGCGGGTGAAGCTTACCTAATTTTTTAAACTGCCCGTCATCCTTGGATATCTCTCTTTACAAAAACATTTTTTTTTAACATCGAGTGTGCAAAATAAATAAGTAGAAACGCTAGTAATGCTTTCAGAGACTCACCTCTTGACGACGACCATACATATCTCTTTTGGGTCTCAAAATATTGGGGGTGGGGGGTGGAGGGCATTTTAAAAAATCGTCACCCTGTATTTGGTTGTCGAAATAAAACAATTGTTTCAATTTTCTCGCAGGCAAGACATATTCCTGCTGCTAAAGGAGGTGTGCGGCGTCCTTCCCGGAGCGCTCAGTGGCCACGTGGGATACCTCATTCCCGGAATTTTATATTCTCTGAGCGAAAAGAACGCGAGCAGCAACATGAAAATCGAGGCTCTGTCGTTCATTTATTGCATGTTGACCACTCACCAACCGACTATCTTTCATCCACATATCGAGACCCTGTTGACACCTGTCATAACGGCGGTCGGTGATAACTTCTACAAGATCACTGCCGAGGCTCTTGGCGTTTTGCAGGAACTTGTCAAAGTTATAAGGCCAATGCAGGTAAGTTTATTTGAAACAAATATTTCAGGGTTCCCACATATCCTGGAAACATGTAATTCACCTGGAATTTTAGAAAAAAGTTAATTTTCCTGGAACTTTGTGAAGATTTACTTGAAGGGGGTAATGATCAGTTGGTGGAAGATTTTATCAGTTTATTTTATAATTTTATTTTGTTCACGCGAATCAATCAATGTAAAACACAACTTATCCTAATTTATGTAAATGTATAATTAACTAGGGTAGGTTGTAGGGAAATAGAGAACCTATAGTTTATATCTATGAGTGACTAACCCAACCCATTTTTTTTATGTATTTTGAGGGAAGAAAACATCAAAATTTTGAAAGGATTTTTAACAATTTGGAAAAAATTGCTAAATGTAAAATTAAGACAAAATCTCATCTCAGCACTACCCACATTTTTTTTTGCTTTACAAAAAACTCAAAATAAAATTTTGCCTGCAGTGCTATAATAAAATTGAACATTTAAAATCATAGCTTTTGTCTGTTTCCCATTGAAAAAAGACATGCTTATTTTGGCAACAAATTATGAAGTAGTACTAGATCCGCTTTTGCTTTTTGCACATGCTAACCCAACCGAACATGTACTCATCCCCCTATTTTAATATTTTTCAAGCAGTTTTAAATTCTGAGAACAAAAAAAAATGCCCTAGAACTTTTGTAAAATGTCCTGGAAAACATTATTGGGATTTCTGTGGGGACCCTGTATTTATACATATATGTAATTAATTGTGTATCCCTTAGGGTACGGCAGATTTTCGTGCAGGAGAAGCAGCCGTAGTCGGGAAATATTTTTTTAAAGTTTATTTTATTTCAATTCGTTAATTTATCACTCGAAAACAATGAGTAATGGTCATTTACACATTTAGGTTCATACCGGATTCGACTTTACTCCATTCACACAAAGCATTTACAGTTGCACCTTGGTGAGACTCAAGGCGAACGACATAGATCAGGAAGTCAAGGAGAAGGCGATCTCGACCATGGGCCAAGTGATATGCAACCTCGGCGACCAACTAAGCGGAGAGTTGCCGTATTGTCTGCCCCTTTTCCTAGACAGGCTAAGAAACGAAATCACACGACTAACAACAGTTAAAGCCCTGAAGAAAATCGCCGGATCCCCATTGGGCATTGACTTGCCCATTTTGCCCGAAGCCATGCCCATATTGGGATTGTTCCTGAGGAAAAATCAACGAGCTCTAAAACTGAGCACCCTCCAACTGATCGAGTGTATCATTCAGAATTATCACAGAAAACTGAACGTGCAAATGCTGCAACCAATCGTGGTCGAACTGCCTCCCCTACTGGACGAATCTGACTTGCACATTGCTCAATGGACGCTTGTCATTTTGAAATCGATCGCCGCCCAACATCCTAAAGCGTTGCAGGAGTGCAGCACCACCATCATGCCCAACATACTAACTCTAGTCAAGAGTCCGTTGCTTCAAGGTAATGTATCTTCTATTTTTGTCGATTGAAAAGTTATTTTTGTTCAACGAATAATGTCTGTAGACTTCGTGCGGAACTGGAAAATCGGGAAAAGTCGCGGAATTTGCTATCTTAAGTCATGGAAAAGTCGGGGAATTTTACTATACTGCTAACCATTTTTATTTAAAATTAATAATATCTGAATTTTAGGATCCGCATTGCAATCGATGTTGGAATTTTTCAAGCAACTGATGAATTGTAATATTCCAGGACTCTCTTATCACTCGCTGTTGAGACTGCTGTGGAATCCCATTTCCAATCTTTCCACTAATCAATCCCCCACCCTTCACAAACAAGCCTTCTATTCCCTGGCCAAATGCGTGGCCGCCATTACCGTCACTTTCGATTCCCAGGCCCTTCCCGTCATCCCGAAATTCATAAACGAGATCGAGAATGCGCAGAACGACTCCCAGCAGATCTTTGCATTGCTGGTAGTGGGCGAGATAGGACGTGAAATGTGAGTAATTTTACCTGTTTATGTGATATTTTTGACAAATTTTGTTTGCCTTTTTTTAAATTCAAAAACTTTATATTTTCCATTATCTACACGAATTTCGCTAACTAAGCATTTCAGGAGATGCTCAACTAAATATATATGTCTAACACCATTGTCTAATATATAGAGAACAAGAAATATTAAAAAAAAAACGATTACGCCGATTTCAAAAGCCTCCTCAAAAATGTTTCAATTAGGGAACATTTTTCAAAGACATGACTTTACCATTAAAAGTGTATGCAAATAATGTTGAAGTATGATACAGATAAAGTGGCGAAAACCCCTAATCGCTGAATAATCTTCAAACTAAATAAAAAGGTCAAAGAAGATACAGGAATAAATTCGGTAAGCTTCTGCGGCGCGTTGTTGTGCTTCCTTATAAATTAAAATAATATCCACTGATTCGCTGTTCAAATTTTCCAAGAAATGAATAGTTGTTTGAAGGTTTTACTTTTTCACAACGTTTCGAATGCTTATGTATTTTCAATCGTCATCAGGTGAATACTAACAAAAAACTAAGATTACCTAATCTTATATACCAGCATGTGTTCAGTGAACCATAAAACTACTGGTTGGCTCCGCCCTTTCACAGTTGAAATCTATTACCACCGAAAAGTGTGGGTTTCCAAATATCCTTGATGGTTACGCTTGTTTGAGAAAATACATTCTGGTTCCTCAGGATGAATGCTGTTTCTTTCAATTTTCGCTTGAATAGGTTTTCCTCCTTGGCGATGATCTTTGCCTCTTTCCATTCCATATGATGTTGATTTTCCCAGCCATGTTGAGCTATTTTCGATTCAGTTGTGCCCCTTGTCGAGTCTTAAGTTTGTGTTCAGTAAGTCGAAAGATAGCTCAACATTGCTGGAAAAAATCATATGGAATGGAAAGAGGCAAAGATCGTCGCCAAGGAGGAAAACCTATTCAAGCGAAAATTCAAAGAAACAGCATTCAACCTGAGGAACTAGAATGTATTTTCTCAAACAAGTGTCACCATGAAGGATATTTGGAAACCCACACTTTTCGGAGGTAACAGATTTCAACTGTGTAAGGGCCACCAGTAGTTTTATGGTCCACTGAACACATGCTAGTATATAAGATTAGGTAGTCTTAGTTTTTTGTTAGTATTCACCTGATGACGATTGCAGATACATAAGCATTCGAAACGTTGTGAAAAAGTAAAAAATAAAGACAATGGAAGTTCGAAACTCTAGTTTACTCTCAAATGAATAGTTGTATGTCATTTTTTACAACAAAATCACTAAAAAAAACTAATACTCTGCACCACAAGGAGATCTGACATTCAAAACTGAATCAACTAATATTGCTGTTTAATTACTTTCTGTGGTACGATACGGAGATAAAAGTGGAGCGGGCAACGGACTTGCTTACTTGATGATTGTTTTTTTAGGTACTTTGTATGTATAAGCTTTAATGTAGAGTAGAAGGCGAAGAAAATGTTTAAGCACATTTTTGGTTATTTTTTTTAGAAAACTTACGAAATAAATCGTCATCTCAAACACCGACCAGTATTAGGAGTCACGTCTTTTATTTTTATACATAAGTTCTGAATCACCCTGTATAAAGTTTTGGTAAAGCGGTAAAACGTTTTTGAATTAATCGTTCACACCAAAGGTTCCAGTCTTCTTAGTAGTACCTTTTTTTTTTCTTGTTTTAGAGACCTGACATCCATCCAAAATTTGAAACAAGTAATCTTGGCATCGTTCTCGGTAGTATCGGAGGAAGTGAAGTCGGCTGCCAGTTACGCCCTCGGCAGCATCTGCATCGGTAATTTGCAACAGTACCTGCCGTTTATTTTGCAAGAGAGTCGAGAACAGCCGAAAAGACAGTACCTCCTGCTTCAGTCGGTTAAAGAGGTAAACCGGTTTTTTTTTGGGCCGCTTGATCATCAACAGGTCTCTTAGTTCCCTTAAAAGTCTGTATTTTTTTTAGTAAGAAAAGCCCTATTTTTACATTGTTTGCCAATATTTTTTATTTTTGTACGACAATTAGCTCTATATTTTCCCAGTGATGATACTGTTTTCAGGAGTTTTAATCTACTTTTATTGGCAGATCTTTTAGATTTTTTTTGACATTTGCAGTTGAGAATTTTGATGATGTATGTCATGTTTATGGTAAGTTGTGCAACTTCTGTCTTTAATACTTATTTCTAGCTGCAATAGTAAGGGAGTTAAGAGGGTTAGAAATTATGGCAAATCACCCTGTGACGTCTTGTGCCTTCTAAATTAAATCAGTCAAGTCATGACATGGTTTAAAATGCTAGATGCTAATAAAGCCACTTTTTGATGATTCCTTTGTTAAGATTTTTACAAATAAGCTACCATTTTATCCATATATCATTTTTAAATTAAAACGTGGTCAAATTCTAAATCTTGTGCTCCTCTGCTTTTCTTCTTGGGCTTGAGCAACACTTTCTCAATTGTGGATCTCCTTGGCAGACAGCACTCCACAGTGCGCAGCTTCTAATTGCGACTAAGAGCGAAGCAGGATCCAGCATCCTCGGTAGAATGCACCACATCTCAATAGGTAGCATTGGAAACTCGGTTTTGGAAAAGTCGACGAATGGAAGAACATATTTGCGTACTAATTGACAGCTGCAGAACCAAACAAAAACTGAAGGCTTGTCTGGAGTAGCTGATTTTATACTAATCCTAATGTAATGAACCGTGAACTTAGTTGGAAACCACGCCGCCACAACCGACTTTCCAACCCTACCTATTGAGATGCTACTGAGGGGGTTCTTTTAATTTTCTGCGTATTTTTTCCATTTTTGCAACAATACCTTGTGTCATCAAAAATTTTGTATGCAGTGTTTTTTGCAAGATATATTGAAAATAGGTCACTAATTTGGTTCCTAAGGTATCTATGTAAGTAAGCATTCGCTAGATAATAAATCTTTCATTTTAGGTCATAACCTGTCTATCCCAAACTCCAGAAGGAATCCAGCAACTGCTCCCATACGTGCCTGACATTTGGGCGCAACTGTACAGCCACTGCGAGTGCAAGGAGGAGGGGACCCGCAACGTGGTTGCCGAATGTTTGGGAAAATTGACATTAATCGATCCGGCCAACTTGTTGCCGAAACTGAAACGTTCCCTGAACTCTCCTTCACCATTGATGAGGACCACCGTCGTTACCGCTATTAAATTTACAATTTCTGATCAGGTATGCACACATTCTGCTATTGGCGACTTACTGGACACTGCTCTTTACCATTTTTATTAATGATCTGAAAGAGGTTTTTCAGTACTCTGCATTTCTTTGTCTTGCTGATGATGTAAAATGCTTTATGGTTATTAAAAACCCAAATGATATCCAAAACTTACAAAGTGACTTGAATAGATTTTGATTTTCTAACTGGGGGTCTATTCTTGAAGCCAGAAAAAATTTGCTCCCAGGGAGTCAAATTCTCTTGCTACTATGCATCTCATTGGTCCAAATCTTCGGTTTAAATCGGTTTCTCTCACTTTTGCCCGATACTGACCGAAAGTAATTCTATTGGTTTTGACTAAGAGAATTACTTTCGATCAATATCGGGCAAAAGTGAGAGAAACCGATTAAACCGAAAATTTGAACCAATGGGATGCAATTTGACTACCTGGGAGCAAATTTTCTCTCGATTCAAGAATAGACGCACTGGTGTGTTTGTAACAAACTTTCTTTAAATATTTTAAAATGAAAAGTCATTACTTTCTCAAAACAAAATTCATTGCATACTTTCTCAACAATAACGAAATTATGAGAGTTCCAACCATCAGACATCTGGGAGTTCTCTTTTGTTCAGAATTAAGCTTTATTGAATATATTGACATAATTGAAAATAGGGCGCTAAAAATATTAGGTTTCATGTTTAGGTCGTTGAAAGAGTTTGAAAATAAATAAAATAAATTTACGCTAAAAATGCTTATTGCTCGGTCATTGCTCAGTATGCTTGTCCTGTTTGATCGCCTCACTATGGAGTGCACAAAATTCGTTTTGATTGATATTAATCAATAATTAAGTTCTCTTAATTTTTTATACAAAATTCACAAATTAAAAAAAAAGTCTCACTGAAATCATAGTTAATATATTGAGGGGCTGAGGGGATTTAATCATTTAAAAGTTTAAGGTTGTTATGTTCATGATTAATTAATATGAAACATTGGTATGGTCGTGTTTTAGTTTACTTAATAAGTCAAACCTTTGTAAACTGTAAATTTCAATATCGTAAATAAAGATTCTATTCTATTCTATGAAAAAAGGTTTTTTTTTTATCTAAAACGTATTCACAGAAACTTTCAAGCCCGATTAATCAAATTTTGTTGCAGCCATCTCAAATCGACCCTCTGCTGAGACAGTGCATCGGAGAATTTTTGAACACCCTCCAAGACCCAGATCTGAACGTGCGACGCGTGGCGCTGGTTGCCTTCAATTCTGCCGCTCACAATAAGCCTTCTCTGATTCGAGATCTTCTGGAGTCCATTTTGCCCCAACTCTACAATGAAACCAACATAAGGGTGTGTATGAAAAATTTGTATTTTTGCGCCCACCCATCAGTTCGATTCGTTGTAAAAGTTCACATAGATTAAAGTGAGTTAGAAATATATGATTAGTTTATTGGCAATTATTTAACAAAACAATGCAAGGTTTTAAAGTTGGCCAATGAGAATTAAATAATGTTCTTGAAGGTGTAGATTTATGGGTTTAGGGATCTTGTTAATGAAATGTCCTTTTTTTAAAATGCCAACGTTTCGCAAAATTTATTTGCTTCTTCAGAGCTATTCAAGACGGCCGTTGCGCATGTCAATTCTATTGCCAAAAGACGTCATCGTATGGTAAAAAGGCATTATTTTTGAACAGAGACGTAATTTTGATTAAAATTTTAAAAGACGAAACCAACACATTCAAATATTATTAGTATGGAGAGTATCTCGGTCAAATTTAATTTTTACATTGAAGTTTAAAAATTATGAATATTATTGGCTTCGTTTGTGGTTCAAAGGACTAGTGGAGTAGGCCAAAAATTCACAAGTTTTCGCTTTTGGCTAACTTCTCTCTTTTTATATTTAACCCCACAATGGACATGAAATTTATTCCTTGTTTTTTTTAAATGACATTTTTTCCATTTGCAGAGAGATCTGATCCGCGAGGTAGAAATGGGTCCGTTCAAGCACACAGTCGACGACGGTCTGGACATTCGGAAAGCGGCATTCGAGTGCATGTACACGCTGCTGGACTCCTGCCTGGATAAAATCGACATTTTCGACTTTATAAATCACGTCGAGTCCGGACTGAAGGACCATTATGATATCAAGATGCTCACCTACTTGATGGTCGCTAGATTGGCTCAGATTTGCCCCGGATTCGTTTTACAAAGTGAGTTTCCTTTTCGTTTCAAACTTGAGTTTACTTTTTTTCAGGGCGAATTGTTACATACTCCATTCAAGATATTCTGAGCATTTTACGATAGAACCACACCTTACATGCCTCAAATTTTTTGCACAACCATCCAACACCGTCTTAACTAAAAAGCTCTTATCGCCTTATGCCCTTTAGATTCAGATTCTTTATTGTTTCTTAAAACTTGATCGTTTTATAACAATAGAGTACAGTAAAAGTAATATTCTTTTAAAAAATAAGAGAAAAAAAAGAAAAACTAGGTTTATCTAATTGTTTTAACATTAGAACCACTAAAAACGGGAAAATAGTAAATTTTCTAGTAGTAGGTACTGTAGGTAAACGTAAGAATAATAATTTAACAAATAGGAAACATACAGATATATATGTATTCTACAATGGAAGTAGGTTATTACATTAACTATTCATTAATTATAAATGAGAGGAGTTTAAGAATGTTCCATATTTGGTTCCAAAGTTGTTTTATTGCAACTGGTTCAGGGTGGTTTAAAAATACCCTCTGCCTGTCTAACACCATTGTAGACGGGACATTCCAGCAGAACATGAGCTAATGTTTCTTCTTTCATGAGATTACAGATAGAGCAAATTTCTGCTGGGTTAAAACGGTATGTAGAGCCTTTATATGAAAATTTGACGTAATAATTGCTGGATACTCTTAATTGGGCTATAGTTCTTACTAAATGAATAGACAGATTCCGTAAACGGCCGCGCTGTCAGACAGGCTTAAATATGGATATAAAGTAAGGAAAAAACAATTGGAAGCTAAACGTTTATTTGTTTGCAATAACTTATTATAGTAAAGAGATATCATTTTCTTTTTGTTTCGAATAAAAAAATTACTTGACATAAATGGGGACCATGGAACCTCCACGTCGATAAATTTGAAAAATTCTTTAATCTGGATTACCCAGTTGTAACGGCTATCCGCTTCATTACTGAGTTCCAGTTTTCTTAGAAAACAGATTTTGGGCAACCTAGTGTTAGACATATTTAAAGTTTGTATTATCCAGTTAATCAGTCGTTTGAATAAGTTAAAAGAAAGTTTTACCCTTGCGGTTTCTGCTCTGACCACATACCCTGGGGTATTTAGCGGTAGATAAAGAAGTTTTAAAAAAAAATTAGTTTGAATTTTTTCGAGCATATCCATATATCTTAACCCCCAGACTGGGAGACAGTTGGAAACAATGCTAATGACCAGAGAGTCAAATAACTGAATTAGTCCGCCAGTTGTTTATTGGTAGTCTAGACAGAATTGCAAAGACAGAACTAGATTCTTGGAAAGCTTTTTCCTGTGTTAATTCTGCCATCCCGTTGAACAAGGATGAGCATGTAAAGGTGACGCCAAGATATATATAACTTTTTACTTGTTCAACAGTTTCATTGGTATAGTAGAAATCAGGTGATGTTTTATGAAAGCCACCCTTTGAAAAAGGCAATATTTTCGTTTTTGAAACATTAACAGATAGTAAATTCTTTTCACGATATTTTTCCAAGATCTTTATTACACGCCTCAACTCTATTTCTGAGTCACATAGAAAAACAAGGTCGTCCGCGTAAGCTTACACCCCTCGCACCATGCTCCCTAAAAAAAGAATCGATATCTGATAAAAATATGTCAAAGAGCAAGGGGCTTAAAGTTTCACCTTGCAAGATGCCTACACCTAATTCAATTGGGTCGGACAGGCCATCAGCGGCCTTCATGGACATAGTAGCGGATTCATACATATACGAAGGAGATTTGTCAAATTACCACACACACCAAACTCATAAATTTTTTCCATAGCAATTGGTGATTCAAAGAATCAAAGGCTCTTCGGAAGTTACGAACAATGCAAAGAACTTACGTTTTTTCAATCTTAATTGTAGGTGAATTGCGTTACTCAATACAAAAACATTATCCACGCAGCCTCTGTTTTTGCGAAATCCAGATTGCGTCTCCGGCAACAAGTTATTAACCTTAACCCAATCATTCAAACGGTTAAGTAAATATCTTACTGATACAATTTGTAAGGGAAATTATTCTGAAATTGTTAGGTTCGTTGATCGGCCGTTTTTATGCAAAGCTGTACCAATTATTTTAGACCAATCTTTAGGTATTTTTCCAGTATTTAGGACTTTATTGAATAAACAGACCAAGTAGCAAACCCAATTATTAGGTAGATTTTTATAGAATTCATAGCTAATTAAATCGCTTCCAGGACTTTTGTTATTTTTACAATTATTCAACATCGCATAAACCTCGCAGACAGAAATTGCGGAATCGAAGAATGGGTGGCGGGCATGTTTTGGCGAGCATAATCCTACTGGAAATATTAACACGCCAGGACGAATTCGTATTAGGTAACTTGGATAAGTAAGTACCAGTGCGGAACGATGCCTATTTGTGAGTGGTTCAAGGTTGGAAATCTAAGTGTATGATGGTGTTTAATGATGTATAGTATAGGGTGACCAGTGAAACTACTGATGAGCCCACGGTGGTTACCCAGGGCGAAACATCGTTTATTCATTTCTCTTTTCGCTTTGATCTTTTGTGTGTTCCTTGTGGAATACTCATCCAAGTTTGAATTTTCGTTATTTCCACCCAAGATCTTTTGATCTTTTGTTTTTTATGATCTGGCTTGTTTAGTTCTTGCACGGACTTCTTGCGTGTTGTCATTAAGCTGCACTTCTTTGATATGCCTGTAGGGTTTTCTTTCCTTGGCACAACCATAGTTTGGTTTTTCAAACATTCAAATTGCGAAACTTTACTACAATTTGATTCAACATTTCTTGACTTTATCTCGTTTTAACAGCCACAGCGAGAAGCTGATGGATCAAAAGATAAGTGGCTATTAAAACTTACATTTAAGGAAATTTTTGAAAATGGAGAGGGAATTTTGTTACGTGAAAGAGTTGCGTTACGGCGGGAGGGGGATCGAAATTCCCTCTTTTCGTGACTTTTTAAGTTTTAATTTTATTGTGTTTTTCAGGACTGGATAGACTTATAGAACCATTAAGAGTGACTCTGACGCTGAAGGTCAAAGCGAACTCTGTCAAACAAGAATACGAGAAACAAGACGAGCTTAAACGATCAGCTATGCGAGCTGTAATTGCCCTGCTCAATATCCCGGATGCCGGTAAGAACCACCTTGAGTGTGTTAAGTTGACTATAAACCTATTGGGGACTTATTCTGCCTTAATAAAGGAAGGCCTTATTGAATCGGTAAAATTTGGTGTGTTCATAAGTTTAGCCATACATGGCGCTTTTTATTTTTAATAAATATTTATTCTTTACTATAGATTTTATTAATATAAACTATTGTTCATGCTTAACATAACAAATCATAATTTTGAATGTGGTTGGTTGAGATTTTGCCGAGAGCGGTTAAAAGAGGAAACGTCACCATAAGGTAAAATTTATTAGACGAAACTTTTTCTTGAAATACAAATACTGTATAGAATTAACAATAATAAATTTTTTCTTAGGTTGACATTTCGTTTGACTTTTCTCGACAAAATGCCAACTTACCAGATTAAAATGATGAATTTTGGTGCCACTTGTTTTATTATTATTAATAGTTAATGACGGTTAATGTTAATTAAATGTAGTAAATATTCATATTCAAAAATGCGCCATCTATGGCTAAGCTTATGAACATAGCACATTTTAGTGATTACATAAAACATTCCCTTATTAAGGCACGACCGTGTTTAATAAGTCTCTAGTTTTGTATTTAAATTTTATAAGGGAGGTCGAATTTTGTTTTTAAAATATTTGAAAAATAGTTTCTCTTTTAAAATTGAGTCATCAAAATAAAGTGGAACAGTATTGGGAATTGGGAGATATTTTTGACCTGAATACTTTAAACGCTGGAACAATTCACCTGACTAGTAGGAAACTACTGTTTGCATTTGCATTACCACCTACAGTTTTACGTGGCATTACTCACAATACATGTTAAAATTTCTTGTCATTACCTATAGTTTTACATGGCATTACCTGCAATACATGTACAAATTTTGGGTCAGTTGATAACCCCTCGAACAAAAATCCTTTTGTAATTAAAATTTTTGTTTTTGCAGATAAAAATCATCACCTGAACGAATTCGTAAGCCAAATCAAAAACTCATCTGATTTACAGCCAATCTTCGAATCGATCCAAAAAGACAACATTGCCACTCACGCTGATTCATTCATGATGGATCAGAGTTAAAATCATTTTCGGTTCGTGCATACTTATTTCGTTTTCAAATTTTAGTTCGTTTTTGTAAGAGACCCAACAAGTGACATTGTTTTGCAAAAATGCATATTATTCGGTTTTGCTTGTGAATTTAATCAATATTACTATTTATTTTGAATGACAAAACTACTTAAAAATGTGTCACTGGTAGCCTTAAAAAAAAAGTTTTCCTACTTAATTTTTGTCCAGTTTTTAAAATCATCTGTTCGATAAAACTATTTAATAATAAAAGTTTCGTTTTTCTTACATTGTTGTTTTTTTTTAATTGTGGGAATTTTGGACGAGTTTTTTCTAGTTTTAGTGTTTTTGTTCGGAACAAAAAGTCAAAAACTTGGTTTTGGTTATTTTTGCGCTTTTTGCTATCAAAAAGTTCAGCTTGATACAAATTATTTACAAGAATTTGATGAACTGGGCCCAAAGGAATGTAAGGAAGTCGAAATTTAAAACATAAAACTGTTCCAAATACCCAAAAATGCACACTTACGCAGATTCGTTTATACAGGGTGTTTCACAACTTATGTCAGAAACCTTTAAAGCGTATTAAGTGGCCTGCAAGTAATACCAAAATATATAAAAGAAACGATTAAGCCGTTTTCAAAAACCTCTTGAAAAATGTTTGAATTAGGGAACATTTTTCCAAGGCCTGACTACCATTAAAAGTATATGCAAGTGATACATATAAAGTGACAAAAATCCCTAACCGCTGAAAATGCTCATAACTAAATGAAAAGGTCAAATAATGACATATCTCTATTGATGTAAGGGGATACAGGAATAAATTCGGTAAGCTTCTGTGGCGGGTTGTTGTGCTTCGTTATAAATTAAAACAATATCCACTAATTCGCTGTTTTCCAAAAAATGAATAATTTTAAGTGGGAAAACTTTTGAACAAATTTAAGCGAAATAAATCGTCATTTCAAACACCGACCAGTATTAGGAATCGCGTCTTTCATTTTTATACAACACCCAGTATATGGATCAGAGTTTAAACTCATTTTCGGTTCGTGCGTACTTGATTCGTTTTCAAACTAGTTCGTTTTTTAAGAGACCCAACAAGTGACATTGTTTTGCAAAAATATTTCCACTACTTAATTTTTGTTCATTTTTTAAAATCATCTGTTCAATAAAACTATTAAATAATAAAATTTTAGTTTTTTCTACAGTTCAGTGAATTTTCGGCCAAATTTGATACTTTTCGACCATCTTGTGTTTTAGGGTGTAAAAGCTTGATTTTTATTATTCTTGCGCTTTTTGCTTTCCAAAAATTCCGCTTGGTATGAATTAGTTATAAGAATTTTTCTAATTGGATCAAAAAAGTCAGGAAGTCCAAATATACAACATACTAAAACTGGTCCAGAGAATTTTTCTAATTGGATGGTCTTGATCAAAAAAACTATGTCAGCAAGTCCAAATATACAACATACTAAAACTGGTTCAAATCCCAACAAAAAGAACCAGAATACAGAGTGAAAATTTGAATGGGTGATAGGGGAGGCCAAAACAAGAAAAAAAAATCATCGCAAGGTGGGGGTCAAAAGTCCCTCGAAGTGCGCGATTTTTGGTTGGTTTTTTTGTTTTATCTTGTTTAGAAATCACATCTTAATATTGAGCAAAAAAACAATTTACAAAAAATTTTTGTCTACATTTTAAAGAAAATAAGTAGGTACTTACTGGATTTTTGGTACTAATTAAGATTACTTCCCTTTAGCAAGGGAAGTAAAAAAAAATAACTAAAAGGGACCTATTAATGTTTTTAAAGAGGTCCCCAGGTGAACATAACATCCTGGTATTTTTCTAAAGGTAACGGTTTTTTTTTTATTTAAAAAACTGAATAGGACGTTTTTAGATCCTAGTAAATTGAAAAATCATTTGGCGCAATCAATTTTTGAAATTTTTTCCTCACTCCTCGAACATTAAAAACCAAATGTCCTTGAAACATAAAATAGTAATTTTCACAACTAGTGGGTAAAATAGTGCTTTTTTTACAAGCGTTGGTTTAAATAACGAGCGCAGCGACGTATTTAAAAACGCGAGTAAAAAAAGCACAGTGTGGCCGCGAGTTGTTAACACTATTTTTTTTTTAATACCTTATCAAAAAATCCAAGAAAAACAGGGAAATACTTTTAAAAATCTCGAACGAAGAGCACTTCTCGCTACACACCATCTTTACACTATAAATCAAGGCGGCTGGTAAATAAATAATAAAATAAAACTATGGAACTATTGTTGCGACATTTTAATCTTTGACAGTTTTATATTTTAAAGATGTTTTTAAAGGATTTTTTTCCGTAAATCGCCCATAAAAATATTTGCACTCCTATCTTTTACCCCCTGCATTTTTATACCACAAAAGGTAGATAAGTTTAAAGACAATGTGATGTAAATACAAGTTTTAATATTTCCAAAAATGAAACAAAATATAATGATTAATTTCTAACAAAACTTTATAAAATCCTATTAAAAATGTAAAAACACGATAACTAAAATATCACTAATGATATGTATTCAAATCATATACCGCAAAATTATTGAATGAAAATTAAAACAGGAAGAATATTATGCTATTTTAATGACTTTAACATTAACTATTACCTTAAAAAACAAGTGGCAAATCTTATCTTAAATCGATTACACTATTAGTTAGTCTTTTTTACATTATATATATAAAAGGCTGGTTTACTATTTTTGTAGAACACAATCAAGGTTCCTTCCTTTTTTATTTCAACTAGACCAACTAAAAGCAAAATGTTTTCATGTTTTTATTGGTAGGTAAGTAAAATAGTAGTTTTTACAACTAATGGCTAAAATATTGCTTTTTTTACAACCGTGCTTTTAAAGAACGAGCTCAGCGAGTAAAAAAAGCACATTTTAACCGCGAGTTGTAAACACTATTTTTTAATACCATCATCAAAAAATTAAAAAGCATACCAAAAACTAGAACACCGTTTTCAAATTTTGCACCATATCCTTGTGTTAGCCATTAAAATTTTTGACATTATTAGTGTGCAAAAATAATAAAAATCATATTTTTGCAATCCTGAACAATAAAAAAATGTTTTGCATCGGTAACAAAAAAGCCATGGATTTGTTATTTTCGGACAGTGAGTAAAATTGTGTTTTTGATAAAGGTATAGAAAAAAGCATTTTTTTTAACTGAAACATCGCTTTCCATATAGTCCAAGAGCTCGCAAAAACAACAGTTTTGGAAAGACTGATATTTTTAGGATAGACTAAACTGCGACTGTAGTCAGCAAGCTGGTTATTGGGACACCTCTGGCACTGTAGCGAATTTCTAAAATTAATTGGTGTTCTCAAAAAGTTGTGAAAAGGCCGAAACCGAAGGCATTTGATTGGGGGGGGGGGAGAGATAAAGACCATTTTCTCAGCCAATATTAAAAATTAAAAGCGATTCCAAAGTTACCTGAAATTTTGAGATTTTTTTTATTGTCGTTTGAAGCAATTAGAAATACAAAATGTACTTAAATTTACCAACTTAACCTTCATATTTCCCAACTGGCAACATAGTGGTGAAGGCTTCGAAAAGTAATTGATCGAGAAAAATTAAAACATTGTGTACGATAATGTTGTATTTACTATTTCTTACCGATATCAAATATTTTCTTATTTTTACTGTTGGGTAAATATTTTACACTAAATTTGGTATTTGGCTAGTACCCCTTATTCTACACTTTACGGTTCAATAAATATTAAGTTTTAGTGTACAGGGTGCGCAAAAATACCTGGTATTATCGCCCAAGCGCCAGGTATCGCCTTACTCAGCTTGCTGACTCTACAGTCCTCCTATATGGTCGAAGTAGGGTCCATCCAAGCAGATTTTACCTTTTCATGGCACAGCCAGTTTGTCTTCTGGAGTTTTTAAGTAAGATTTCAATGTACTTTTGCTTTTAGTTGCTCTATATTGTAAGTTAAATAATAATATATCAAACAGAACGAGAGGCATTTCCATCAAAATTGGGATTAAACAAAAACAGCACTGAAAAAATAAGGACTCAAAATGTACAAGGTGGGACACGACGGTCATTTTAATGCCACTACGAATAATTGAATGGGATGAAGCAAAAAAACGGATGATGGTGAACAAAAGATAGATCTAGAACTTCTGATAAAAATGAAGAAAGATAGTGGTTCGAACTTATTCGGATATTTTAATAGGTACACAATATTAAGTAAAAAATTATCACATACTGGGTGGCTTCATGTAAATATATAAACACAAAAGCAAAAGGCATTTGAAAGACCTTCAAAATGAGGTATTACTTGTTGTTTGAAGTTGGTAGACAATTACTACGTTTATACGCACCTAAAAGCGCTTTTATATAAGGACGGTTTTAAATAAAATCGCTTTCTGCGAGGGTTTATACGTCCTTCATTAAATGTTACTAAATATCTCAGTTAAAAAAAAATAATCTTAGTTAACAACAATTTTTCGGAAAACCAGGGTTGAGTATTTCTTTAGTTTCGAAGAAATTCGCTAAAGCGTTTATAACGACCCTAAAATGGGTTTTAAATCGATATACCACTTTCTTAAATCGCTTTAAAATAGAAACGATTTAGTGCTTAAAACATTTTCAAACCCTCACATAAAAGCGCTTTAAGAGGACCGTATAAACAAAGTAAATGTGGAACTTGAGAGTGACCTAGAAATTCGAATTTCCATTGTCCTTATTTTTACTTTTTTCACAACGTTTCGAATGCTTATGTATCTGCAATCGTCATCAGGTGAATACTAACAACAACTAATACTACCTAATCCTATATACTAGTATGTGTTACGCTTGGTTGGCTCCGCCCTTTCAGTTGAAATCTGTTTCATCCCAAAAGTGTCGGTTTTCAAATATCGTTAATGGTGACGCTTGTTTCAGAAAATACATTCTTTAGTTTTTGTCAATTGACTTCTTATTGTTGAGGTCGTTTTGAAGACAGTCCGAAGATGGTATTGTTTGCCTATTCTTATCTTTTCTGAGAACTAAACCACAACGCCACGACACCAAGAACTGCATCTACCAGGTACCATGCGAGTCTGGGGATATCTACATCGGACAAACCAGCCGACCTATGGAATCGGCTTACAGAACACAAACGCAAAACTTGACAAGGGGACACAACTGGATCGAAAATAGCTCAACATGGCTGGGAAAAATCAACATCATATGGAATGGAAAGAGGCAAAGATCGTCGTCAAGGAGGAAAACCTATTCAAGCGAAAATTGAAAGAAACAGCATTCATCCTGAGGAACCATCAAGGATATTTGGAAACCCATACTTTTCGGAGGGAACAGATTTCAACAGGGCGGAGCCAACCCAGTGTAAACTTCATGGTTAACTGACCACAGGTTAATTTTATGGTTCACTGAACACGTGCTAGTATGTAAGATTAGGTAGTCTTTGTTTTTATTAGTATTCACCCGATGACGATTGCAGATACATAAGCATTCGAAACGTTGTGAAAAAGTAAAAATAAAGATACTGGAAATTCGAAACTCTAGTTTACTCACGAGGTATTACCATAAAGTAAGTAACTAAGTATTACTTGTCCCACTTTCCCTATTGAAATTCTGGTGGTGAAACTCGCTAAAACTAGCCAAAAAGTGTACATCAACCAAATTTTGCAGTTAAAATATGTTATTTGTCATGGTTTTAAAATATTTTTATTGGTCTCACGTATTTTTGGTTATCTTGAAAACGCTTAGTGAGGATATGATAAGAGGATTTAAAAATTTTTATAAAATTAAACAAAATATAGTATGAAGAATAAATAATATTTGTTAATTCTTGAAAATGTTATAGGAACTTAATGGCACCAAAATCGAATAATATATAGGGTGGCCCAAAAAAATGGACTTTTTTACCTGTCTACAACAAAAGTTTTTGTCCAATTTTGAAAACTTAAAATTTAAGAATTTGATGCGAAATTTGACAATTTATGAAAATCCAAAATGGTGGACATTTTTTAAAAAATAGCTATTTTTAACTGCCCCTGCAATTTTTAATAGTTACAATTTTTGAAATCTGATAAAAACTTTTTTAGTAATGGACACTCAAAAAAGTCCCGTTTTTTTGGGTCCTCCTACACAAACAAAAAAAAACACTTTTACGTTAATAGATATGCGCCACAGTAAAAACATACGAGGCGTCCGAAAAAAAAAACGATACCCCCAAATATCTCCAAAACCAAAAAGAGGAAAATTTCACATACCTACAAAAATGCATCTCAGTCGGGAGCTAAGTTAGGGCTATGGGACACCCTTTATATATGCCGACTTTTTCTCTAACGATTTTTAAATAAAATGACAAGCGAAACCAAGTCACTTAATTCACCCATTCAAAAACATGTATCTATTACATGCAAAATATTTCTTCCTAGAATTTTGTATTTACTTTTTATTTAGAATTACTGGTTATTATTAACAATTATAATTTCAATATAAAAAAAAACTAAATATTATTGTAATCTTAATCTTTCGACTGAGCAACCTTAACACTTAAAAATTGCACACAAAAACGATCTAAAAGTATCCTAGTTAAGGCAGGGACACGCAAATCGTGTACAGGGTGTCCCAAAAGTTCGAGCCCCCCCCCCCTAGTATCCGCAAAACCAAAAGAGGCAGGAAACTCAGATTTCACATACTTGAGATGGTTTACAAAAACGTATCCTTGAATGCAGATACGGTTACCTTCCTTTTTTTTAACGGGACACCCTTTATATTTTGACCACTTTAAATAGCGCTTTTAGTTCTATCGGTTTTTAGCATGCAAAAAGAAAGTTTTTTGTAAACCATCCAAGTTTTCTCTGCCTCTTTTTGTTTTAGAGATATTAAGGGGGGCTTAAAATTTTGAGACACCCCGTATAACAAATATGAAAAACTGAACACTTTAACTAATGTTATTTTAGGGGCTTATTTTCAAGATATTATTTGTTTTGTGTCAACTGAACCTTACTTATGAGCTAGGAGGCGCCAACTCTAACATTATCTAATTCAATTCCTTTATCTTTTAAAATAAAGTTGTTTTGATTGTTCAGGCACGTTTTTTAGAAGTCTCTAATGTTTCAGAAACGTAAAAGGTATCTACTTTTTTATTATAAGTTCTACAGCCGACTACAACGAAAACTGGTTTGTGGAGTTCACCCCTTTAAAATTAACATGCTCGAGGTTTTTTTTCGAAATATTCTCGAAAACGCCTCTGTTTCGTTTTCGTTGGTCCACCTAGATAATTTTTACCTGCTGAAACAGTATGGTATTTTTGGTCAGTACATTTAACGGCGAAGTTATCGCTTTTGTTATGATTTTTATTTTTAATAACGGTAAGGGAATGTTCGCAGAAAATTTTTGCTCAGATCCACTTTTGTAGTTGACGTTAAATATTATCTAACTTTTTTTGTTAAATATAACTCTACTTTTATACCGATTTTCTTCGAATTAAGGAAGATAAAGGCGATCATAAGCACCTTTTCAGTAAATTTAGCAATTTTATAAATAGGTTTTTCAAAAATATTGCGAAAACAAGTAAACGATAACTATAAAGTTATTCTTCCTTAAATACCGGACTCCGTTATGGTTAATAACCACTAGAGAATGAAATTTAGGAACTGCGCAGTCTCAGAAATAACGAAAACTATAACAAAGAGTCAAAAACACTGACCAAAAATATCCTAATAATGATATTTATATCTTATTATTATTAGTTATAGTTTTAGAAATCCCGGTAGAACAAATTTAAAATCGCTATTTATCAAAAAAAGGGCAAGAGAAAAACAGGGATTAACCAGAACAGGATATTTAAGTGATCGAAACGTCTATAAAAAATAATTTTGTGTCTTTTAATTAGGCTCAGATTGATTTAGAGCGAGTTAGGATGAGCTTGTCTGATGACAGTCCCGTTCTTTTGTTTGGGTTGACATTTGTCGTTTTTGAATATTTTTGAAAGTAATCCGATGAGAAAAAACGTTTTTCTTTTAAATGCAGAGTTGAGCCACGGCGTGAATACAAGGTGTCTCAAAAGTCCAAAATATCCCAAAATCGAAAGAGACAGAAAAGTCAATTTTCACGTACCTATATGGTTTATAAAAAAAGCATCTTTTCATATCTGCCTCTTTTAGTTTTGGAAAAATCAGAGGAGACTCGAGATTTTGGGACACCCTGCATTATACTTCCTATTTGAGTAGATTTTCTAGGACACAAAAAGATTATACATACAGAAAATTCGCGCCCAACGGGATAAGAAACTGAGACTCGATAGATCCCGAGATATCTGACGTTTTAAATTGCAACAGAATTATCTACAGGGCAATCGAATTTTGAGATACTCTGTATACTAATGAGATTTAAATTTTTGTAGAAATTTTCAATAAATAAAGATAAATTTAGAAAAATTAGTTTAAAAACCCGATCATTTTAGGAATCAAAAGATAGACAAACGCTAAAAAATGGGCATACTTAAAGTCAATAAATGATCCCTGTCGTTTCCTACCCTCAGGCTGTGATGATCAACCACAGCGTATATCACCACAACCTGGGAGCAGGGCTGACGGCAGGAAAATATATGGGTCGTATCAGGATGCCTATCTCAAAGCGGTTCTATAGGGTGTGTCAAAAAAAAACCGCACTGTTTTAAATGATTATAGCTTAGCGGGAAATTGTCCGATTTTAATAATATTTAGCTTTTTAGAAATTCAAATCTTCAAAATTTATAGGACCAATGTCAAACTTGACATTTCCTAAAAATCCAAGATGGCGGAGCTATTTGAAAAATACGCATTTTTAACCCCCCTAGATATTTTTTTGTGTGGGATATTGTAATAAATCTGAAACATCGGTGGCGAAGCCACATTCTGACGAAGAACATTGATGTAACATTTTAAAAAATCGGATAAGAAATAAGAAAGTTTGCAATTTTTAAATAGACCAGAGCTTACCTGCAAAATCAAGCTTATTAAGAAAAAATCTACTTGTTTAAATAGCAATAACTTTTTCCAAAATTTATCGGTTTTAATAATTTTGAACTTTTTAAAAGGCACAGGCCTCAAAATTAATAGAACTTGTTAAAAATTCAATTCAATTCAAGATGGCGGACTTATTTAAATAACAGGCATTTTTGACCTTGCCACATCCTTGCCAATCACACTAATGAAATATTTTTAAAATTCGGACACGAAATAAGGAAGTGTTAAATCTTTATATAGACCAGACTGCCTGCAAAATCAAGCAATTTTTTCTTAGTAGGCTTGACTTTGCATGCAAACTCTGGTCTATATAAAGATTTAAAGCTTTTTTATTTCTTGTACGATTTTTTTTATTTGTTACATTGATGTCGCTTTGTAACCAATGTTTTGAGATTGAATACAGTGTCGCAGAAAATTTTCTAGGGGGGTGAAATATGTCTATTTCTTAAATAGGTCCGCCATCTTGGATTTTTTGAAATGTCAGTTTTATCATCAGTTCTATAAATTTTGAAGCTTGTGCCTTTTAAAAACTTTAAACTTATTAAAATCGATCAATTTCAACAAGTAGATTTTTTCTTAATAAGCTTGATTTTGTAGGTAAAGACTGGTCTATTTAAAAATTGCAATCGTCCTTATTTCTTGTCCGAATTTTTGAAATGATATATCGATGCGCTTCGTCAGAATGTGGCTTCGTCACCGATGTTTCAGATTTATTACAATGTCCCACACAAAAAAATATCTAGGGGGGTTAAAAATGCCTATTTTTCAAAAAGCTCCGCCATCTTGGATTTTTAGGAAATGTCAAGTTTGACATTGGTCCTATAAATTTTAAAGCCTTGGCTTTCTAAAAAGCTAAACATTATTAAAATCGGACAATTTTCCGTTAAGTTATAATCATTTAAAAAAGTGCGGTTTTTTTGCACACCATATATCATCAAAGCATAAAGTCACGTCAGGTACAGCTGCCAATTTCACGTGATCAATTTATTTTTAATAATTTTGATGGCACCGTCATAACTTTTTCTATATATATATACAACAAAAGCTAATCAAATCTGTTCATTGGCTTGTAAGGCTGAGGAAAGTGGGCCCATTCAGAAATGTCAATCGATCAAGTGTAAGGGAGTCGCACAAACTGTCTTTCGACTATATACTTTGTCTATGTACATTTAATAGAAGTAAATAATGACCTGATCATATTTTCTGGGTCTCTAAAACAATAATCACCTACAATTTCAGTTTATAAAAGTGTTTTTACAGTCTAGAAAAAAACTTAAATTTTAAACACAAAAATATAGTGTCTTTATTTACCATGTACAGAGTATTTTTTTAATTTATTATATAGAGCTTTAAAAAAAAAGTGGTTCGATTGGGTTACAAAACTGTCAAAAGATCCAACCTAGTCAGATCATATCTTATTAAAATACTTTTCAAAGGCAAAATGATCTCCGCAAAAAAACACTTAAGCAATTTTCCAACTTCAAAATTTGGAAAAAAAACTTATGAGCTTTACTGACAAGAAAAAATGTTTCTTTCTGTCAAAGATTTTAATGTCACTCTGCCTCCAGTAATTAAATTCCCTTTGAGTTCATAAGAATAACATCATCTCATTTTTTTGGTCCCACAGTTTATGTCACCCTCAATTTGACTGGCTACTGAAAATTATTTAAGGTAAAAGGGACTCATTGAACACAAGCATATTTTTTTCGTCCTAGTTAGCCTAGATAAAGTATTTTTTTGTTAATGAATATTTACTATATTTGAACGATATAAATTAGTGCTGATTCTTAAAAATAATAAAAAAGTGAGAACAGTCAAAATGTCAACCAACCAAATTTAACATTATGAATTTTGTTATGTTTTGCTAATATAAATAAACCTTTTTATTATTTCTAAGCATCAACAATAGTATATCAATTAGGTGTAGTAAGTAATCATTTAAAATAAAATGCGCCCTCTATGGCTAAGCCTATGAACACAACGCAAATTTTACTGATTAAATAAGGCATTCCCCTATTCCCTTATTACTGAAAACAGGCAGTTAAAAAAAACGCCACGACTTGTACTCATTCCACAGGAAAAGCAAAGTGACATTTTGACAAAAGGGTGACATTTTTAACCAAACGAAGTTTTTTATTATGGAAATCACCCATAATTTAATGTTCTTTGGATTCAAAACCACTCTGTACACAAATGAGACATATAACGTGACTTTCTAGACTTTAAAACATTCTCCTTATGTACTGACGACTCTTACTAAACTAAAAAAATTGTTAGTGGCAGTCGAGTGTACAGGTTTTTCTTGTTTCAAATTGCTACAGGTAAGAAAATATATATACTTAATATTTTTCAATACCATACGATTTACTTTATAGACAATATAATTGGATAATGGCATTTAAGTGGCTCTTAATTGAGGAGCGCTCTACAAAATACCACCTTGACAAAAGAGCGCATGACAAAAGGGCACCGTAACAAAAGAGGACCTGTGACAAGAGAGCGAAAGGGACAAAATAGCGCCTGTGACAAACGAGTGAAAAGGGCAGAACAGCCCCGCGCGAGTAGAAAAATAGGTACCATCATTCTATGGTCAGAAAGCAAGTTTGATTGTCTTTTTAGAAAAATTCGCGAATCCTAATAAAAAAGCTTTTTAAAAAAACAACCAAACTTACTCTCTGACCATAGAATGATGATAGCTACTTTTCTACCCGCGCGGCACTTTTTTTTTTGCTCTTTTGCCTTGCGCTCTCTTTTGTCACAGGCGATCTTTTGTCACACGCGTTCTTAACACACAGTGCTCTTTTGTTGCAGGCACCGTTTTGTCACGGCGCTCTTTTGTCACATGCACTCTTGCAGAGCGCCCTTTCATTACAGAACCCTTTTAAGTAAGTTGTATGCCCCAAGAACCTGTCAAAAGTAACATTGCAACACTTTCCGATTGTCAATATGATTTTCAAGTCGGTCCACAATAATCAACAATATTTACAGTTGGGTTCAACATTTCGTCTCTAGTAACAAACAGTGGCAGACCGTCAGACACACGGGCGGAACACTGCGGCAAATGGTCTCCAATCTGGTGATTTTCGGGGAGGGGGTGGCACTTTTACTGCACGATTTTAAATCGGGATGTGGCTGCGGTGGCGAGGCGCCACCTGTCTCCTTCTGCTAGAGCAACTTCTCGTCCACGGAACTCGAGGTGCCCGAACTAAAAGTGACATCCCCGCCATTTAGTATTTGTCAGTTGTCCAGTTCCACCATTATGAATTGTTTTAGTCGTTCTAGGTACACGGGATACAGTTCCACGTCGTTGTGACCGGCTCCCTATAATATAATATGTATAAAATAATACCTCACACTTCACTTTTTGGTCGATCCAAGAAAAAAAGTAATACATACAGGGTGTTTCACAACTTATGTCAGAAACTTTTAGAGGGTTTTAAGTGGCCTGCAAGTAATAAAAAATATATAAAAACTATTACGCCGTTTTCAAAAACAGTGGCGGTCCCAGTTATTTGAAAAGGGGGGGGGGCGGTTTCGATACCAAAAAAAAACTACAATAAAGGCATAGCTTTTATGAGGAACATATCAATATATGCAAAGCTAGGGGGGGGGGTGATTACACTAAAATCTTAAATATCAACGTCGAAAATTTTTAAGAAAATTGCCTTGAAAAATGCATGCATTTCTTGATTTAAAATTAAAATAAAATTGTAAATGGTCTCAAAGCGCAGCAGGCAAAAATTTTTAAGAAAGTGACACTACAAATGCCATTATTAACGCAAAATTAAACTAATACAGTAAATATCAAAGGTGTTATAGCGCCGCAAGTTATACCCTACTTTTGATTTTCAAAATATTTTCATACCTACCCCCCTGAAATCCGCGCTTGAGAATCTACATATAATTTTTTCAGTTATAAAAAACATCGATAACAAACAAACTACAAACAAAACCTAATATAGCTAAATACTTTTTCTGGAGATCTAAAAAGCTTTTTAAGTTGAAACATTACCTTTTATATTGCATATCTCAAATATAAGATGCCTATCTCAAAAAAAAGTTCGTTTCCAGTTTTTTTGGGCAAACCGGTCAATGACTCGCTCAATGTCAATTTTAATATGTCTGTTGATATGCAGCAACGCTAAGCCCGACACATAAATTTCCGTCATAATGTTTTGAAGTACTTATATTTTCAATATTCTGAGGCAGGAGAAGCTTCTTTCTGACAAACACACAAGAATGTTTTTATCAACGAAAAATATCGCCAAACTTTTGTTCATTGCCTCGAAAACGTTACCATATATGTTTTGATTTAAGCTTTTGCCTACTTCTGACCAATATTGTTTCCAAATACTGACTTCTCCCAATAAAAGTTCAAGAATTTGTGTTTTGTATTAATTAAAAAGTATTTGGAAAAGACATTAGTTAACTTTGCCCTGATTTTGGCTTCACGTTGTACAAAACTTGGTATGAATATGTTCAGGTCAGAAATACTTAGAGTCACGTTACTGAACCTTTATTTTATGTCCGAAATGATTTTGTCTAAAACTTGTTTATAAATTGAAACTCTATAATATTGAAGGAACGTTCTGTAACTTCTCGTTTTTTCTCCAAAGACTTCAGGGTTACCACCAGCATCTTTGTTGTCTACTTTTTTCTGGAGCAAAGGGGGGGGCGGTCAACCCCCTACCCCTCCCCCCTGGAACCGCTACTGTCAAAAGCCTCTTCAAAAATGTTTCAATTAGGAAAAAATTTTCCAAGACATGACTTTACCATTAAAAATACAGACCGCTTCAAGCTACTACGAACATAGGGGGAATCAAGTCCAATTTACTCTCCGTGCCGTACGACCGAGGTGGATTCGAAGCACGCTGCAGTGTTATCTTTTGGAAATTCATTTTGTTTTTATTATTTTGTTTTATTTCTGCCTTGCTCGAGAAACAGATGGGTAAGTTCTTAATTGAAATAATACATTTTTAAAACTAAAAATGGATGTCTACGAAGTTGCCGAAAAAGTGCAGATGGTCAAATGGTCAAATCGTCATAACCCAACACACGTTCGATATTGGTCGAGGGAAAATTTGCATTTGTATTTTGACGTAAGAACACAGTATCCACAAAAACTAAATGTTTGGGGGGGGTATTGTAGGGGAACACGTAATTGGGCCATTTTTTATTAACGGCAATTGCAATTTGAATGGTCCTAGATACTTGGATCTACTGCAGCAGCACATTATTCCAACTGCTAGGCAGTTGTTAGGTGTAAGATTTGGTGAAACATGGTTTCAACCAGATGGTTGTTCCGCTCACAATGTTGGCCTTGTTAGGGAATATCTTGATAATGTATTTCCTAATCGGGTTATAAGTACACGGGCAACTATTTTATGGCCAGCTCGATCTCCCGATCTTGCTCCTAATGACTTCAATCTGTTTTTGAAGAAGCTTTTCAAATTATCACCCCTAACATGCTTGGAAACGTTAGAAGGGGTTTTTATAGTAGGCTCGGATATTGTCTAGCCGAGCAAGGAGGACTTTTCGAACATTTGCTTTAATTTTTTTTTGACTGGGACAATCTTTTCGGTTTTTAGAATGTATTATTTTATTTTGAGAACTTGCTTTTATTTTGTTTCTCCTTATTATTTTCATTGTAACACGTCGTCACTGATAAATCTGAGCAGTTGACAATAAAACGCTCTTATTTATCAGTGACAAAAAATAAGAAAATTACGTTATAAAAATTTGCGTATTTATTGACCAAATTCCGGTTTCATTGACTACGCTCCACACAGCACCGTGGTTAGAGGCGTACTAAATACAAGGCGAAAGGCGGCGAACGGCAGCGAATGGCGATCGAAAGCCTGAGTGTTGGTTGCTTCACTGATAGGCGTGCGGTGTCTCTGCATGTACGTACACTAGCAAGTTAGACTTCTTCCGCCCTATGTTCGCAGTAGCTTGAAGCGGTCTGTATATGCAAATGATTCGTTGAAGTATGGTACATATAGTGAAGAAAACCCCTAATCGCTGAATATTTTTATAACTAAATAAAAAAGTGAAATAATAATGACATACCTTTATTAATGCAAGGGGACACAGGAATAAATTCGGTAAGCTTCTGCGGCGGGTCGTTGTGCTTCCGTATAAATTAAAACAATTTATCCACTAATTCGATGTTTAATTTTCCAAGAAATGAATAGTTGCATGTAATTTTTACAACAAAACAGAAAACAAATCACTACAAAAACTAATACTCTGCACCACACCGCGAGTGATGTTCAAAACTGAATCAGCTAATATTGCATAGTTTGTTCACTTTCTGTGGTACGATACGGAGATAAAACCGGGACGGGCTTGCTTGATCGTTTTTTGTTATAGATACTTTGTTTATAAGCTTCAATATATGGTCAAAGGCGAAGAAAATGTTTAAGCACATTTTTGGTTATTTTTTTTGGGAAAACTTTTGAACAAATTTAGGCGAAATGAATCGTCACCTCAAACGCCGACCAGTATTAGGAAGCACGTCTTTCATTTTTATACATAAGTTGTGAAACATCCTGTATATTTGTTGAATTAGGGATTTTTAGGTTTGTGTTTAACATGAAAATCAAACTCCCCCATATACATCTTAGAGAGTAATGCCCCCAAAAACCTGTTTAAAAAATTCCACAATTTCTCAAAATTTTAAAAATAAAATTTTGAAGAAAAAAAATTTTTTGCTAATAAATAAAAAATGTAATAAACTTTTATGCACCACATGTGGTTTTTAAAGAAATGATTAAACGATGTTTTGCACTGGTTACCCTCCTCAAACATCATTAAACACCATTATACACTTTGATTTCCAACTTTGAATCACTCACAAATAGGCATTGTTCCGCACTGGCACTTATCTAAGTCACCTGATACGGGTTCATCCTGGCATGTTAATTTTTCCAATAGGGTTATGCCCCTAAGGCAATTATAACAAAAAAGAATGAAGTTCAAAAAAGTAAGGGCATAACCATATTGGAAAAATTAGTAGTAATAGGTGACTTAGATAAGTGCAGTGCGGAACGATGCCTATTTGCGAGTGATTCAAAGCTGGAAATCAAAGTGTATAATGGTGTTTAATGATGTTTGGGGAGGGTGACGAGTGAAACCACTGATGAGCCCACGCTGGTTGCCTAGGGCGCAATATCGTTTAATCATTTCTTTTGTCCTTTGTGTGTTCCTTGTGGGATGCTCATCTAACTTTGAACTTTCGTTTTTTCCACCCAAGATCTTTTGATCCTTTGTTTTTGGATTCTTTGCGCTTGAAGGAACTGATATGGAGGTTTCTTAACTTCTTTCTTTTTTGAAAAAACACCTAGTTTGACAATCGTACAAAAATGATCAATCTTATTGGTATTTTTTTCACCCAGGTTTTACCAGGTAGTTGGCATTAAAAAAAATCAGATACTTATGCCAAAGAAAGCTGTATTCTTTGTCTCGCAGATAGCATTAAAAAAATATATATATTAATATCCAGTTTGTCAAAATTACTTTATTGCCCTTAAGGTTGGCTTAAAATGGGTTCATGGCAAAGGCCGTAATTTTTATAAAGTGGACATTAAAATGTTAAAATACATATATTGGTGAATATGGCATTTTTGTTTTCTTTTTTTTTAATGACAAATACCTGGAAAAACCTACAAAAAAGGCCAATAAAATTGTCCCATTTTTGAGGACTTTCCAAATTAGTGTTTTTTTTGTGACAAAACTGTAGGTGCTATACAACTCTCAATTTCTTCCTTAAATTTGAATGCGTTAATAAAAAAAATTTAATTCTTAAAATTTTGAGAAATTGTGGCATTTTTAAACAGGTTTTGGGGTATTACTAGGGCTGCACCGAGTAGTTCGGTGCTTGTTCAGAATTTTAACCGAGAATTTTAGCCGAGTACTCGGTACTCAGTTAAGTTAAAAAAGAGGGCTCATTACTCTTTAAGATATACATGGAATATTTCGATTTTCATCTTAAATGATAGTTCTGGATGCCACAAACACATAATTCAAAGAGTGAAGTGTGACCTATTATTTGAATGTCATTTGGCAGCTGTTATAGAGCGAAATGTCAAATAAAAAGCAGCCTATGTTTCAATCCAGGTCACACCCTATCTTCTTACCAGATTTCATCCAAATCGGATCAGCCGTTTTTAGTGCTTTTGAGTAAAAAACACACACACACTTATGCATTTACAAAATTAGTAGGATAGTTGTTGTCTTTGAGTAATATATAGTGTTCAGGGCTCCCAAGTCCCAACAGCAGAAAAGTAAAATTATAAAATATAAGTAGGGTTAATAGAAAAAAATCGAAACATTTTTGCAAAACTGGAAAAAGTAAAAAAACTGTTAAAAACCGAAAAAGTTAAAATACCAAGAAAATTAAATGATCTTAAGAAAGTGAAAAACATCTTAAAAAGTAAAAAAAAAATTGAAAAAACAAATCTCATTTTCTCTTGCCATCCTGGAAAAGGATCAACAAAGAGTTACCTTATTAGCAACTACGTAAAGCAAAATGGGTGTTCCATTAAAAATGTAACCCTCCACTTTTCTCCATTATAATGCATAAATACAAATATTATGTAACTTTTTGTGATCTTTCAAAATATATATGTCAACTTTGTCAAATGTCAAATTTTGACACCATCTTTATTATTTTAAATACAACACCCTGTATTTTATTGCATTTCTAAAATTCTCCTTTTTACTAATTTCAATTTTCAATTTTGTTGAGATATAGCCCATTAAAATTTGACCCCTAAGGATGCTATGATCTCATCTACTGTAATTGTAATGACATTTGACAACCTTGTTGACAACAAATTATGGTAGATGAGATCATAGCTCCCTTAATAGTAAAATATTAATGTGCTATATCTCAAAAAGTATTTATCATAGCTAAGCATGGACATATTATATATTTAATTATAAAAAAGGAAGAAATTAAAAAATGCAATAGAATACAGTGTGTTCTGTTTAAAATAAGAAAGCTGGTGTCAAAATTTGACATTTTTAATGAGATTTCACAACTTTGGCATACATATTCTAAAAAGTTATATAACTTTTGTATGTAAAACTGTTTTGTGGCATGCATAATAACACAGAAAACTTAAAATCTTTTATAAAAAAGGTTATTAAGAACTAAAAGAAGAAGACCGAACTAAATTTTAATTCATGCATTAAAATTGGTTTATTGTAGGAGGTACAAAATGTCAATAAATAAATACCAAATGCAGGGTAATACACATATTTTCTGTCTCCCTTAATGCCCTAACTATTGCAGCTACAAATAAGTAAAAAACAACAATTACAAATGTAAAATATCTGACAATTAAATCAGATTCAAATTCTTCAGAATAGTATCATCACTAGCAAAATATAAAGGAAATTTTCATATAAAAATAATCACAGGCAAAGCATGTAAAAATATTGCAAATATTGTAAACAGGGTTTTTTTAGGAAATAGGGTACCTGTTGGGAGCCCGGAGTGTTAAAACAAAGTTTGTGTAATCAGAATCGGTACATATTTTGAAGTGACATTAACTCTGTATAGGAGGAGAGTAAACTAGTTACGAACTTCTGTTGTCTTTATTTTTACTTCTTCACTGAGAAAAAGTAAAAATAGAGACAATGGAAGTTTGAAACTCTAGTTGTCAAAACTTAACATATTTTTAATTTTGTTATCTAACCTGATAAAAAATTGTACATCTTTTTTTCCTGTATAATAAAGGATACCAAAAACATACTTCTTAATTCTCTTTAACTGTTTTCTCATTAATTATTGATAGCATGCATAATAAATAATAATTGACTTAAACTTCCAGGAGACTTTAAATGTTCACATACATATAGAAAAATTTTATATTGATGTTTAAAAATAGAATAATAAATGTAATATTGAACTTCATATCTACTATTTTTAAATACTTAATACTTAATTTGGATTTTATGGTTACAAAATTATCCAATGTTATCACAAATGTCAAATTTTGACATAAAATTATAAATCTTAAATAAGACACCTTGTATATTGCATTATTTTGTAAATCCTTTAAAAAAAAGCATTTTCAAAATGCCCCATACTTTTATTTTTTCAGGGATATTCATCTTTTCATCCAAATTTAAACATAAATATCTTGGAAAAGCTTAAAGATGGACCCTTAGTATGTGGTATTTTTAAAATGCTTATTTTTTTGAGGATCCAGAAAATAAATAATATAATACACATGTCTCATTTAAATTTGATGTGAAAATTTGACATCAACAATGCCATTTGACGAATTTTATACTTTCATAGTTCAAACTTTTTCCTAGCTACCATAATAAGGGACAAATGGGCAAGACATACTTTACAGAGTGGTCCAATTTCATTATTCATTTATAGAGACAATTTAAAAATTGTTGTCACATTGCTTTCAGTTTTTAACATTTACTTAAATTTGTTTCATTGCCTGCCTCTACAACACTTAAAAAACTCAACATTAATCCCCCCAATCGGTATTTTTTAACTAATTTGCTGGCATTTTAAATAAAAATATAAAAGTATCATGAACAAAAACTAGTAAATTTTGCTAAACTATAAGCATACTGAAAAATTTCAGTCTCATAAAAAAGGGATGAAGACTTCTTTCTGGGGTAAAAAAATATAGTGTTTAGCAACAAATCAAGACAGAGGCTTCTTCAGAAAAATACCTTTAAAGTCTTTTAAATTCCTCTACAATTGTTAAAACTGTCTCAAAAAGTAACACTATTTTAAAGGCATTTGAAAGACCTTTAAATTAATGACTCATGTGACTCACTTTTTCTAATTAAATTCTGGTTGTAAAAGTCACTACTAAAAAGATGTGGCCTATGAAAATTCCAATAAAGCCAAAAAGTTACCTCCTTAAATGCCTCTGTCTCATTTTCATTAGTACACCATGCATATAAAGCATGAACTAAAATGTGTGACAAACTTACCTCGACCCAAAGAGGTTCCACTGCTTTGGGGCATTTTTCAAAAATTGTTAAACCATGAGAAAAATCTATAACCTCATCTTCAGTCCCGTGAATGATTAATGTTGGTGACATGACTTTTGGTACTTTATCGATGCTGTAAAAAAAAGTATTTTTGCCGAACAAAATCTAACACAATAAAAAATACTTGAACCAATCAATCAATAAATTATGTAAAATTAAAAATAAAACAACTCAAAATTAACAACATTGGATGATTGCTTACCTTGGAAATGCATCAAAGAACCAAGTTCTTTTAGTTTTTGGAAATGCTACCTTCATTCCAGAAATAAGGGGAGAATGTAATATCACAGCTCCAACCTCATAACGTGCAGCCAAATCAACAGTAGGCACTGTGCCAATACTTTGGCCGTAAAGGATGATATTTTCAGGACTAATTCCGTACCTAAAAAAGCCCACATGAGTTACATACAAAATAAGTTATATCACAATAATAAATAATTTATTTTCAAAAAAGCTTTTTGGCACTGGGTATATCCATAGCAGAACAAAATGTACCTACCTAGTTCTAAGAGCCTGCCAGGCAGCATCAATATCTGCATATAGGTTTTTCTCTGAAGGCTTCCCACCACTCACTCCATATCCAGAGTAGTCATAACTAAATATATTACAATTTATTCGGGACCCTAAGCCCAAATAGAAGCTGCTCATTTGTCCAAGGTCGACGGCATTAGCATGAGAAAAGAGAATGGTAAACCTGGCAGTATTGCTACATCTAACAAACAAACAAGCAATTCTGTTTCCTCGGGAGGTTCTGGTAAAAAAGACCTGGAAAGCAAGACAGGACATGAGAGTTTACATAAGAAGGCTACCAGTTTAGAATACATGTCATACAATTCTATTTTCTGCAATACAATTTATGTTTTTTTTAATCTTGAAGGCTCACAGGTTGGAAGAGAAGAACAGGATATAGAAATGGAAATTGTTATGTAGGGTGGACACATACCTCAATATTTTCTTTTTCCCTGTCGGAGAACTGCCATTCTGCTCTTTCCGTGAGAGCAAAGGTGCACTTGCCGTTCTCGTCTGTGACAATTTCGTATGTGGTCTCTGGGGGAATGAAGGCTAACTTGGCCGCTATCCGACTGGGGCACGGGGGACAACAGAACAGGCAACAGAACTCACTGAAACTCAGCCCGTTCATGGTTGAAAACAAGGCAACTTGGCTCAGGCGATTGAACAAAAAATCATACAAACTAAACTTTACTTTTGTTGACAACGGACGCCATTTAAAAAAAAAAACAAAGGAAGACACGACACTAAGAGAACCGTGCCCGTTCGATTTGGATAGCCCGGTTCTAGGGATGCGTTCGAATACCACATATGGGCTTTTTTTCGCCAACTTAACACGTTATGCGAAATTAGAACATCCGATCCATATAAAAAATATATAGCGCTTTCGTTTGTTGCTCTAAAACCCGAGCTTGCTAAAACCACTCTTGCGTACTCCAAGATCGATCCGAAAAGGATTTGGATGTTCAAATATGTACTCCTGCTCAGAGTAACGTAATCCGTTTTCCGAATCTGTTACTCCGGATTTGATGTCGTGACCCAATTTTGACAACATTTTTATCTTGCTGTTTATAAGTAAAAAAAATGGATCGAAAAGGAAAGTTTATTGAATTGAAGAAATGTTTGTCCAACTTGTACTCGATAGGTGTAGCCTTCAAAAGCGGATCATACGCAATTATGTGTTTAAGGTGGTTCCAAACTATAATTGTTAAGTTCTATAATTGTTTAACCGTTGTATGAACAGCTTATTTAACCAAATCTGAGCAATTTTAAGTCACGTAACGACGGAGTAAACGGATTTAATCGAAATAAAGGAACGCATTGTCCATGGACCATTTGTGGGCATCAATTGGATAAAGGTTTTTCCTGATGCAGTGGATGACAAAAAAACTGAGTCCAAAAGACTTCCAATTTTGATCCATACTGCTTTTTTTCAGTTAGTTTTTGGATATCCAATGGATGACGATGTTTCTTCGTCCATCGGACCAAAAGTAATCTATATCCGGCGGACGTCCATTTTGTGTCCTGCAAAGGTGATGTACTTTATACATTGACTAAACATTGAATATTTATCAAAAAATCTATGTCAATCGGGCTTGGCCTGGTTGGCACATTAATAAATATGTATTTTGTCTGAACTGTTTTGGATATCCAATGGATAATGTTTTTTCTTATTCATTACCAAAAATAACAGTTCTCTCATATCTAGCCGAATCATTTGTATATTATAATTAAGTATTTTTCATTATTTTAGACTAATTGGTATTTTAGTGTTTTAATACCCATCCTTTGCTAGAAACTCCATCCTCGAGGATCGACAATCAGACTTATGATGTTGGAGTGGTTTTGACAAAACTGTCCACTGGATATCCATTGGAACAAATATATCCAGTGTACTAAGAAAATTATACCAACGGATATACATTGTAATTATTTTTTTTCAACAGTGAGCCATAAAGATACTTTTTTGATAACTTTTGGACAGAATTTCGTTCCACTGGATAACTATTGGATTTAGTATAGTAATACATTAGTCAAAATATTGACACTTTTGGACTTTTTTGGGATGTCCAAGAGTCGTCCATTATTTTGACAATTCTATTATCCAATGGATATGCTTTGGACAAAGTTTCTTACAGATTTGGTTGTCCAATGGACTACTGCATTGTCCAGAAAACTCTCTCCACTGGACATCTTTGGGACAGAGTTGTGCTGTCTGGGTTGTTTCCCTTAAACTGTAAAATCAATGCGAACCAGTGATTGGGTACAGCGGACAGTGGGGCTGAACATGAAGAGACAGCACAGTCGGCTCCGCCAGGTATAAATCAAAGGACACGCGCGCTCACTTTTACCTCAACAGCAAGATTAAACAAAATTTGCGCTGATTTCGAGAAACAAGCACAAAAATTATGGAACCGCTAAAAAGTCCATTAGTTAATCTTATTTTTTTTTAATTAACCAAGCTTCGTAAAATCTCGATTTAAATCCGGAGCAAACAGATTTCCTCCAAACGCTCGCGATGAAATAAAGGAACGGACAGAAATTTCGCGATTACCTGTAGATTGTAAAAAGGAACGCAGCAGAGCAAAAAGATTGAAAAGATTTGGATAATGAAACTTAACAAGTAAGGAGCAAGTAAGCAACTTAAAAATTATTTTGAAGGCATAGGTACAAACGACTAGACTACTTTTACTTTTTTAATTAATATTCTGTTCTGTTTGCTTTTTGTGAAATCGCGTCTTTTTCAAAAAGCTCTCCAATTTTAAAAATATTGAAACTGAAATATATAAATAAAAAGTGAGGTTGAATGTAATTTTTCGAGCAAATGGCGTTCGATAATCACTCTCTGCGCGAGCACTCCGGCTTGGAGTGCACCTGCAGGTAGATTCGTGACATCACCGATCTACTCCGGATCTGTTATTGGAAGGCTAACCTTCCATTAGCAGATAATTCGCGCGGATTTCAAGTTATGGTGAAGGTGCCAATCGTTCTGTCACTGTTTCACTCACTGACAAACAAGGTCAAATTTCAAAATCCGTGCGGAAAAAAAGCTTAGGCTAGCCTTCCAGTAGCAGATTTTCCGCGCGGATTTCAAGTTATGGTGAAGGTGCCAATCGTTCTGTCATCTGTTATAGAAACTCAGCCTTACGCCTAATCCACAGTTTCACTTCTAGTCTTCTAGTCCATACTTCTATCTTTCTCTTTGAGTGAGATGACAATAGAAAATATATTTCCCTCTTTCTCTAAACGACGAAGAGGGAAATAGATGTGATCTCAAAGAGGTAAAACTGTGGATCAGGCTGGATCCACAGTTTCATTTTTTGCAGCTCACTTCTATTTCCCTCTTCGTCGAAAAGAGTGAGAGGGCAATAGAAAATATACTTCCTTCTTTCTCTAAATGACAATAAGGAAAATAGAAGTGGCATTAGGAGTAAGGCTTTTTTGTTTAGGAAGGCACAGGTTACACCAAGAAAGAGCAGCACTGTACAGCTCGAAAGCGCCTCGTGTAGTGTATTGAACGAACTAGCCTCCAGCGATTTCCATTTGTTGCATCAGTGCGCATTAAGTCTATCGCTACCCTTTATTTTGATGCAAAATAGAAAAGGACAGAGAAACTTCGTGCGCACCAGTGCATCAAAAGGAACACGCTATCTATTTACTTTTGACGTTTCCTATTTAATTTTTTTTTATTTCCAAATTTTTTCAATTTTTTTAGTATTTTTTTTTAATATTAATTGGCTTAATTAAATCAAAAGCAGTGTACAGCGTTTTAAGGTGATTTAGAGGCGTACCGCCAGTTCATCTTTTGATCTGCTGCATTATCCACCTTATCTTGTTTACACGGCCGTGTTTTTGTATATTTTTTTTTGGTTCATTAGTTGTTCAAGGACTCGTGACGTTGATTAATTGTTGAAAACCTTGTTAAACAAATTGCGAAAAACATTCCATTGTTTCGAGGTGTTTTTTGGAGAAAGGCTGGTTCCTGCATGCCAGCTTATTTGTGGATCTGTTTGTCCCATACCTACTTTTGTTTCTTACCTAATTTGTGGTAAGTAGTACTTTGTTTATTTACCCAACTTTTGTGTACATTAAGGTCAGGTTATAAATTGACTAAATAACCCTCCTGTACCTCTTGTACCTCACAATCATATTATTGGTAGAACGGAAGCATGACTAGATTTGAAGTCCTTAGGATGGAGTGGCGAAGACTTCAACTTGTACATATTTATCATATTTTTTTTTTATAAAAGCAAAAACACTTCTATAATTTTAGCTTGCACAGCATTTTAATGCACAATTCTTAAATTTAGTCCTCTCTGTCTTTTTCTAACATACTATGTTGGAAAAAGGTAGAGATATAAAATCAAGCACTAAATTTTAGAATTGTGCATTATGTTGCTGGGTTATCATGCCTTAATTTTATTCAGACCCAATATAGTTAATTAAAGGTGGAATTACACAGCAACATAATGCAAATTCTTAAATTTAGTGCTTAATTTTTTATCTATCTTTTTCCAACAGAGTACAGTAGAAAAACACAGAGATGAAAAATTATGCACTAAATTTAAGAATTGTGTGTTAAATAAGTTGCTGCATAAACCTGCCCTAATACCTCTAAAAAAATAAAACATTAAAAAAAATACTGAAAAAATAGTTTTCAGAAAAGCCTTAATTATAACAGCAGCATATTTCATATTATTTAATAAAATTAGTTTTAGGTGGTATTTTTTCTGTTTTAATTGTGGATTCATTCTTTTATTTAGTTTTTTAAATTTATTACCTCAATTTCAGGATTTTAATTGTTTTTTAACACTATTACAATGACAGAAACAATGAATGAGTACATAGGATTATATAGTCTTAAGCATTAATAAGATTTTATAGATATTGTGTTTTAAGTGCGAATTTTTTAGGTGTTTTAGGTTAGTTCTAAAAATGTTAATAGTAGGGGTGTTGTTGCAAATTTGACACATTGTAATTTAATATATTTATTTCTATTCCTTTATGAATTTTACAAATCACTATTCCCTTCTTCCTGATGAACAGAAATAAATAGAGGAATCCACTGAAGCCTTCAAGAAGCTTATTTTATTTTTTTTAATTTTTTTATTTAGTTTAATGTAGGTACACTACAGGTTTGTACCTAAATAGTACTATTATCCTAACAGTAGATCAAAATTATATAAAAAAAACTTATTGCATTGTATATAATAGCAAAAATTGCAAAGCATAGATAGCTACAATTAGGGCTGTAACGAACCCTGTTTTTTAACTTGACTGAGTACCGAGTCCTCAGCTAAAGGTAATGGTCGAGTACCTAGTATTCGGCTGCTAAATAGTAGAATTGTCGGTTTTTTAATAGTCTTTCAGCATTTTTAGCAAAAGATTATTTTCAGAAGCAGGAAATGTCTTTGAGATAAAAAGATATGCTTTGAATTACATCATGATTATCCTCTTTTAGATTATAAGTTTTAAATTATTATTTCACTGTGTTTGTGTTATTAAATTTAATTAATTGTTATTACTTAGTGTATTTTATTATTTACCACTCTGACTCTCATTTCTTTCTGTTTTTGACATGCATAAATGGATTGTTTCTATTACTCTACTTTACTTGGTCTACTTGGCTGAGTAAGACAGAGCACTGAGTACATATTACTCAGTTAAAAAAACTACTTGGTACCTGGTGCAGCCCTAGCTACAATTACAACAAAGGTACTTTCACTTGTTCAAATTGTTCAATTACCTAGTTCTTAAAATATAATGAACACCAAGGTAAAACATATTTTAGATACAAGGATATAAAAATTAATCTTCAATAAAAAAGTAATACAATAATTAAAGTAAAAACACGAGCAAACTTTAAAAATAATATAAAATAGTATAAAACTATAACTTCCGAAGTCTAAATTTAAATGATAATGATCTACAGTGCCAAATAAAATTGAAGGAATATATAAGTTAAAGAAAGTCATCAGATGGTTACTCACACTATTTGTATCTATTTTAGTGTTTATATTTACGTTATTAGCTCACACACAATACCTTAGAGTATCATTGTGAGTTTAAAATATGTAATAGCTGGTTGGCTGTAAAAATTGTTACCTATTTAGTTTAAGTTGAGATTGTAAAACGCTATTACTGAAATAAATAATAATAATAACAAAATAAATAGTTTGACACTTCTTTGTATAGGATACATTGTTTGATATGGTTATGTCAGTAAGTAAGTAATCGTTTATTTAGCTCAAAGAAATTGGGACTTTTTACCTCAGAATATTCATTCTAGGAGTTGGAGAGAGGTAAAAAGTAGTGGAGAACAGAATCGTAATCAGACCTAGGGGTGGGACACTCCTGAAATAGGTGTACAAATATTGTTTAAAATACTTTGAAATACATTGAAATATTTTAAAATCCGATCAAAACCTGTTGTCATTTTCTTGTCAGGGGGTGTTACACTCTTGAAATAGGTGTACAAATTTTTTTTTAAAATACTTTTAAATACATTGAAATACATTAAAATACTTTGAAATACATTGAAATACATTGAAAAAATTATATATATATATATATATATATATATATATATATATATATATAATAGAATAGAATAGAATATCTTTATTTTTCAAAATGAAACTTAAGTGTAAGTAACTAACAATACAGTATAATTTAAAAAACAAGAAATTCTCAGTTATCTTTGTTCAGAAACAAGTCTATGCTATAATAACATTTTTCAATTAAAAATTACTTTAAGGGGTTTTTAAATTTTGTTTTGTGTTATCTCAACAGGCAATTTATTGAAAAGTTTTGGTCCCAAATTTGTGACAAAAAGCTTGGTTTTAGTAAGTCTGTTTTTGGCAGCATAAAGTTATTTTCAAGCCTGGTAATATAGCTATGGAAGTGATTATTTCTAGGAAATAAGTCTTGGTATAAATATACATAAATGCACATTTGATATATAACTGTTAAGGTTTTGTATTTGTCCCACTTCCGTTATCAAACGTAATATGCGTTTTTGATACAGAAATACTTTTTGCGCATATGGAGAAACCCCCCAGAACTGAGCACCATACATACAACGAGACTGAACTAGTGCATGGTAAGTCTGCAATAGTTGTCTCTGTTATTAGTGGTTTTAAATTTATGGGTACACTGTACTGTACACTGCTCTTCCCAAGAGAGAACATTGTCCAGTATAATACCTAAAAATTTATCCGATTTTTTACGTTTTAATATCTGTCCATTATATTGCAAGTTCAAAACTAAATTTACTTTAACTTGAAGATTGAGGAAAAACCATAAAATAAGTGTTTTGAAAATTTAAAAAGAGTTGGTTTATACTAAACCAGTCATTTAGCTCTTTAAGGGCTTTATTTGCTGCAGACTGCATAGCGGGTTTCTGGTTCAGTCTAACGACACTTGATTCGTCATCTGCAAATGCTGTGGGTTTACAAAAATCAAAAACAAAATGGGGCCCAAAATGGAGCCTTGAGGAACTCCCGGTTCCATGTTTATAATATATATACTCTCTGTTATTGATTACTATTAAGTGCCATTATTTTTATATTTATTTTTATCTTACATTTAAAACTTAAGAGTGGTTTGTCAATGAGATGAACCAAAAATCAGTAGCCACCTCTTTGAATCAATGAATACTTTTGTATATTTTTGCGAAAAACCTATTTTTGTCTTCACCTTTATTTGTTTTTGACTTTTGACAGACAGAATACTATCAAATTATAAACATAATTTCAGTTGAATTTTAACAGAACATGGTACCTATATTTTTAAATTAGCACTCCAATTTTGTTGTATTATGTTCAAAATTTTAACACTAATAATGGATAATGTCCAGACAAAATGCTCATTGTTTTTTTATGTCAATTAAATATCTATTGAATATGAAGAAAATTTAAGTTAACTCTGTAATTATTATATGGAGTGCTTTGTTGTTTAAAATTTGCTTAGATAATCCTTAATTGTTGTTTACCAAAATGCTGATTGTTTTTTAATTATTACAGAGAAGTTTTAAACAAATTCTTATTGATATTATATTTTATCCGTCACATACCATCAATTCATAACAAAAAAGTTCATCCTCGACTCATTTTTTTTTCTTCTAAAACTGGGTACATAACCTATTTATTAAATCAGAAGTTTAAAAAAAACAACTTGTTTAGAATTCAGACCATTATTACCACATATTCAAAATAAACACACGAAAAAGCTCCCTCAGATCCATGTAGATTGTAATAAATAAAAAAGTTGTCTGTAGATATTATTTGTTGATATTAGGTGCCTAAATAAAAAAACTGATAGATATACACTTGATTAATAATTGTAAAAACCCAAGTTTTGAAAGTAATTCCCTACGAATTTTAATTAAATAATGATAATTTTAGTTAAAAAATTAAACCTTTGTAAATACCTATTACTACTGAAAAAATTAAATTGAGAGCACCTAAATATTAAAAAGTAATTAGAATAAGTTTGTTAAAACTTGTTCGGCCTTGACTAAGATAAGTTTGCAAGATAAAAATATTTACCTACCTCAATATTTTTCAAATATAACCTTATCTATACCTCGGTTCACTAGGAGCCCATGTCATATTTGAACAATTTTACCAAACACACAAATGCATAATGGAATTTATAAGAAGACCATAGGTAGCATACAGACCGCTTCAAGCTACTGCGAACATAGGGGGAATCAAGTCCAATTTACTCTCCGTGCCGTACGACCGAGGTGGATTCGAAGCACGCTGCAGTGTTATCTTTTGGAAATTCATTTTGTTTTTATTATTTTGTTTTATTTCTGTTTTGCTCGAGAAACAGATGGGTAAGTTCTTAATTGAAATAATACATTTTTAAAACCAAAAATGGATGTCGACGAAGTTGCCGAAAAAGTGCAGATGGTCAAATGGTCAAATCGTCATAACCCAACACACGTTCGATATTGGTCGAGGGAAAATTTGCATTTGTATTTTGACGTAAGAACACAGTATCCCCAAAAACTAAATGTTTGGGGGGGGGGGGTATTATAGGGGAACACGTAATTGGGCCATTTTTTATTAACGGCAATTGCAATTTGAATGGTCCTAGATACTTGGATCTACTGCAGCAGCACATTATTCCAACTGCTAGGCAGTTGTTAGGTGTAAGATTTGGTGTAAGCTCCTAATGACTTCTATCTGTTTTTGAAGAAGCTTTTCAAATTATCACCCCTAACATGCTTGGAAACGTTAGAAGGGGTTTTTATAGTAGGCTCGGATATTGTCTAGCCGAGCAAGGAGGACTTTTCGAACATTTGCTTTAATTTTTTTTTGACTGGGAGAATCTTTTTGGTTTTTAGAATGTATTATTTTATTTTGAGAACTTGCTTTTATTTTGTTTCTCCTTATTATTTTCATTGTAACACGTCGTCACTGATAAACCTGAGCAGTTGACAATAAAACGCTCTTATTTATCAGTGACAAAAAATAAGAAAATTACGTTATAAAAATTTGCGTATTTATTGACCAAATTCCGGTTCCATTGACTACGCTCCACACAGCACCGTGGTTAGAGGCGTACTAAATACCAAAGGAAAGTCATGCAAGTGGTGATCGCAAGCCTGAGTATTGGTTGCTTCACTGATAGGCGTGCGGTGTCTCTGCATGTACGTACACTGGCAAATTAGACTTCTTCCGCCCTATGTTCGCAGTAGCTTGAAGCGGTCTGTATACAGAACAACCAATACTCAGGCTTGCGATCACCACTTGCATGACTTTCCTTTGGTATTTAGTACGCCTCTAACGACGGTGCTGTGTGGAGCGTAGTCAATGAAACCGGAATTTGGTCAATAAATACGCAAATTTTTATAACGTAATTTTCTTATTTTTTGTCACTGATAAATAAGAGCGTTTTATTGTCAACTGCTCAGATTTATCAGTGACGACGTCTTACAATGAAAATAATAAGGAGAAACAAAATAAAAGCAAGTTCTCAAAATAAAATAATACATTCTAAAAACCAAAAAGATTCTCCCAGTCAAAAAAAAATTAAAGCAAATGTTCGAAAAGTCCTCCTTGCTCGGCTAGACAATATCCGAGTCTACTATAAAAACCCCTTCTAACGTTTCCAAGCATGTTAGGGGTGATAATTTGAAAAGCTTCTTCAAAAACAGATAGAAGTCATTAGGAGCAAGATCGGGAGATCGAGCTGACTATAAAATAGTTCCCCGTGTACTTATAACCCGATTAGGAAATACATTATCAAGATATTCCCTAACAAGGCCAACATTGTGAGCGGAACAACCATCTTGTTGAAACCATGTTTCACCAAATCTTACACCTAACAACTGCCTAGCAGTTGGAATAATGTGCTGCTTCAGTAGATCCAAGTATCTAGGACCATTCAAATTGCAATTGCCGTTAATAAAAAATGGCCCAATTACGTGTTCCCCTATAATACCCCCCCCCCAAACATTTAGTTTTTGGGGATACTGTGTTCTTACGTCAAAATACAAATGCAAATTTTCCCTCGACCAATATCGAACGTGTGTTGGGTTATGACGATTTGACCATTTGACCATCTGCACTTTTTCGGCAACTTCGTAGACATCCATTTTTGGTTTTAAAAATGTATTATTTCAATTAAGAACAAAATGAATTTCCAAAAGATAACACTGCAGCGTGCTTCGAATCCACCTCGGTCGTACGGCACGGAGAGTAAATTGGACTTGATTCCCCCTTTGTTCGCAGTAGCTTGAAGCGGTCTGTATACCAAGAAAACATTAGTACAACCTACATTGCAATATTAAGATTATTTTTGGGTACTTATTAGTTACTATAGATGTATGTTGGAATTTTTAATATTGTAACATTCGCCCTTACGATCCAGTTACGCAACTGATGAGCACAGATTTAGTGCTAATTCTGTATCTCTGTCTCTTTAATTTGATAAGGAAAGAAAAGAACAGACATAAAAAATTAGCACTAAATTTATTCTTATGAGTTGGGTAAATCGGCCTTGAGTGTACCAAGTATGTGTGCAACTAAATATTGTTTAAACAACAAATATAATTTTAAGCACACATAAACACAGAAAATTTGGTTTTATGTTTTGGTATAGTTAAATTTTGTTTGTGACCAGTTTTACTTATATTTACAGGACAGGCCTACATAGACATTTAACATTGTCCCAATTTTATTTGTGGAAACTAGTGAAAAGTGAATTGTGATGAGTAGTCATATTTACCATTGACTTATTTGTTTCAGAGGGACCCAGTTTCTAAAAGATGTTTTGGTAAAGCGTCTCTTAACTTAGTTTTCAAAGGGATGGAATCAGAAGACGCCCTCAGATATTATTTAGAGGAGATTAAAGATACTCAGAATGATATCAATCTGATTACCCAAGATGATCAAATACTAAATGGTAAGAAAATTAAAGATGAGATTAACTAGGGTAGCTTTACCAATCCATTTATAAACAATACAAAATCTTACTCAAAACAAACACATTTTATGTAAAAAATTGGCAAAGTAGACACAAAAAGTTTTAAGTTCACTTGGTTATTCCAGTCAATTTTTTTTATCTAACTTTAAAAATACCATATATTCTGAGTTTCTGGACATAATAGTTCAAAACATTTTTAAACTACTTGAAAATGAGATAAATGTATTCTGGAGAACTTGACTATAGTTTTCATCTCGTTTTGTTTGAATTTTTTTTTTCAAAGTTAACATGGCAAGTAGTTAGATTATGGCACACGTGACTTCTGGTCCATTTTAGTTGGTAAAAAAGCTCTTAGAAACCACATGCTTATTAAATACTCTATTTCCAACTTAAATATAGATTTTGACTTGAATTTTTCATTAAACTTTTTGTGACTTTTTTTAAACGCCATTTGCACTGCCAACATTGACCTGGCCTGGTTTTGATATAGTTCCTATCTGCTTTCTAGCATTTTTTAAAGTTGTGCTTCTTTTTGCCTGGTAAACGAAATTTACAGGGACTATCCATTTTATCGGGATCTACAACTGGGAGGGGGGACTATAAAAAGGAAAAATGTAATCCAGACGTCATGGTTGATATTTCACCAATTTTTTTTAAATTGTGAAAACTTCTTCAGTTATATCTGTTATTAAATTTGAACAACCTTAGTGGAACACAAGGGCAGCTTTCGTTCTAAAGTTATGAATTTTAATATATCATGCCCCTTTTACCTCCCGTTAACGACCCCTCCAGCGATGTAGTTTTTTCATAATGTCGTGTTATCACAGAAGTCGAGCAGGCAGCCGATTTTCTCAGCAAAGCAGGCCTGTCAAGTCTGATTAACCTGAACGAACAAGGCAAGGAGATACCGGAACATGTTCTGGACGATTCGATAAGTAGCCGCAATCTCACCAACAAGCAGGCTCAGACGATAAGGTCACGCGTCGCTACTTTGAACAGGACTTTAAAGGGCAGACAGCCGAGGCGGAAACATCGGCAGGATGTCAGGGATGTCGCATGGAACCTTGAGGTGAGCCAGTTGTTTATTGATCAGGGTTCCCAACAGATCACTAATTTCCTAAAAATTCCCTAATTTTTGCAAAAAATCCCTATTCAGCCATTCCAGCTAAAAGTCCACCACAGGTAATATCACAAAATACGAATTAACGAAGGCATTAAGCTACTCGAAATTAACTCTGTGTTTCGGACTTCCATTGTCTATATTTTATTTATACACGACGTTTCGATCAGTACAATCTCTGATCGTCTTCAGGTGCAAACTACAATCAATTCCTAAGGCTACGTGCTTATATACTGTGAGAAATCACTCAACCTTGAAGTTTAAGAAGTTGGCTCCGCCCAAGGAGGGGCTTCCAAATATTTGGGATTTCAACACTTGGTTTACTGAAAATACACTGATTCTGCCCAATAAAGGCAGCTTCAAGGAATTTTCGTTTCTTCCAGTGTGACTCCTTGTGCAAAACCTTTGCTTCTGCCCACTTCATTCGGTGTTGTTTTGACCATGCATGTTCGGCGATTCCTGATTTCGTGGTTTCACCTTTTTGGGTATTCGTCTGATGTTCCTTAAGTCTAACAGATAGTGGTCTTTTAGTTTCGCCTATGTATGATTCACCACACTCACAAGGAACTTGGTAAATGCATTCCTTATTTTGTTTGTTCTCTGGTTTTGTTTTACTAAGCAGGCTTCTAATTGTATTACTAGATTTAAAAGCTGTTTTAATATTAAAGTTTTTCGCTACTCTTCGAATTTTCTCTGATACTCCTTTAACGTATGGGATTGTAAGGAATGCATTTGCCTGATTTTGGTCTTGTAATCTCTGTCCTGTTTGTTGAAATTTAGAAATAGTATCTGTTATAATTTTAAGGCTGTAACCATTCTGCTGCAGATCCTTCTTAATGTTTCTTATTTCGATTTCCAAGTCATGAGAATTGTTACAAATTTGAACGGCTCTGTTATACAAAGTTTTGATTATGCCTCGTTTGGTTGTAGCAGAATGATTTGAACCTTGATTTAATTTGCCTCAGGAGGTTAAAACTGTTTCTATTAAAAAATCATTTAAAAGGTTTCTATGTGTCAAAAAAGATCAGCTTAAACTTTTTACTCTCAAATATTTTCGCATACTATTCATGAAATAATTATATAAAAAATAAATAAAGTAGGCTTGCTAGTATTACCAAGATATATTCATTTTGTGTAAATCACTTTTCTTCTAATTTAAATATTGTGTCAATTTTGAGTGAAAACTCTTTTGTTTTTTGGTAAAATAGTTACAAGTATTATTTTAGTGTGATTTAAACTTTACGATTATATTAAATTTTGGCATTTTATTAGGTCCTATTGGCAAACAAATAAGTAATACAAAAATTAATGAAAGTATGCTTCTTTTTGCTGTTCCCTATGTTACGTATATTAAAAGGCTTTTTACTAAGTTATTAAAGTAGGCAAAGAAATAGGTTTACATTTGAATTGTTTGACTACAATTAATGTATTTATTATTTGGTATCAGCGTTAAATATTTGCAGTTCCTAATGGCATTATTTAATTTAAAATTAAAAAAAGTCGTGCCAACTGTTCAGTCCGTTACACTGGAATGGCTATATTTTTACATGATTTGCCATTGATTTATACAACAATTAGCTCTATATTTTCGCAGTGATTATATTGTTTTAAAATATTTTCATCTGCTTTGATTGACATATCTTTTACAATTATTTTTATATTATTGGGAAAGTAAATGTCACAATTCGACATTTGCAGTGACAGTTGATTTAAAGGTTTTGCAACTTTTGTGTTTAATACTTATTTAAGTAGTTGAAATAGTAGGGGAGGTAAGGGGGGGGGGGCGTGAAAAATATGGTGAATTATTATGTACTTTCCTTTAGGTCCCTTTTTGTTGATTCTTTTCCAGGATGACAAGAGAAGATTTTTTTCCCTTTAAGATTTTTTTTGTTGTCTTCTATTTTAATTTTCTTGGTATTTTTTAGTTTTGGTTTTTAACATTTTAAACTATTTTTATGGTTTTATCCTTTTTTTATTTAGTTTGTGGCCCAAAAATGTTTAGTTTATCTACAGGGTGTTCTAACATAAATGTCACACTTTGTTCTGTTATTATTACTACAAAAAAGTTTTAGATACAAAAGCTGACAACTTTGGCATACATATTCTGAAAGGTCGCAAATATTTATACAACTTTTGTATTTATAGTTAGTTTTTACGTAAGTAGCTGCTAAAGTAGTGTTTTTTTTGCAGGCGTTTTTTAAGTAACGAGTGGAGCGAGTGATTGAAAAATCGCGATTAAAAAAAGCACAGTTTAGCCGCGAGTTGTTAACACTATTTTTTTGATACCTTTATCAAGAAATCCTAAAAAAACAGGAAAAAAACTTACAAAATAAAACTCGAACAACACATCCACTAAGAGCTCGCCATTTTGATACTATAAACGAAGGGCGGCCGTGGATGACACGTCAATGGTTTCTATGGTAACCTACATTGTTTTTTTATTAATTTAATTTCTGCTAGTTTTTTTATTTTCGTAGTTTTTAAATATTTTTTTTTCGAATATGTGAAAAACACTCAATAAAATGGCGTAATTTTTAGGTAAGACTAATTAAATTTTCTTAGTATTGTCATTTTACGCTATTTTTCTTCATCTCGTTCTTCATATTTGGGATGTGAATTTTTTTTTGCACCAATGATCAAAAAAAAAATTATTGTGTCAGTTACCAAAAAAACCATAAAGAATTAATTTAGCAATAAAAGAAAAAAAGTGGAGGTGATATTTATGTAATTTTACGTATATTTTTTAAATAAATAGACACTTAAAGTTGCACGAATAGAGAGTGCTTAATTGTAATCGTATCTCAGTGCGCATGCTCAGAACGGATACGCCGTGCAACAGCAACTACGTCTCACCTATTTCTATGACCACCTTTGCAGTATTCGTACCCAGCTAGAGTATCCTAAACATTTTGTTATCTGTGGGTGTTCATAAATGCCTGATTTCACAGTTTCACTCCTTCTATTTGCCCTCTCACTTTTTTCGAAAGGAAGGAAATAGAAGTGAGCGGCATGAAGTAAAACTGTGCATCAAGCACTGAAGAAGAATTGGTTTGGTTAAGTCGTACGTTGTAAGCACAACTTTAACTCTTTTTTTTTTAAGGACGCTTTCACAAACGCATCAAAGATACGCTAACAACAAGGAATCAAAAATAGCTTGCCAGCTTTAAATGTTCATATCCGCCGACACGAAAATTCTCCGATTAAGATTAACACTAGCAACAGCTCTTAATTTAATATTTAATAAGTGTCTAAAACAACAGATATTTCCAGACATCTGGAAAGTGGCAAAAATTATTCCAATTTTTAAATCTGGTAGCAAAGATAGGGTAGAAAATTATCGGACGATCTCAATTTTAAATGGTACGGATATTAAATGTGTCAACAGTGTCAGGGATCTGGGCATCACCTTAGATACAAATCTGTCTTTTGATATACACATTGAGAGCATTGACCAACGCGCCAATAAAATGCTTGGCTTTCTCAGGGCTTTAAAAACTTTAAATCACTTTTAGCTATGTTTAAAACAGTTTGGAGTTTTGTTCTACAATTTGGAACCTAAAATATTTTAAATACATAGATCGCATTGAAAAAGTTCAAAGAAAATTTATTAACTATAAATTACAGATTTAATAGGCAAAGGCATTTTTTCTCATACGCACAAAATTTAGAATTTTATAAGTTGCATTCTTTGGAAAACAGACGAAAATATTTTGATTCTTGTTTTATTTTTAAAATTGTAAATAACTTAATAGATTCAAATAATTGTACAAGTCTTATATCATTTAATGCCTGTCCATATAATCTGAGAACAAGAAATACTTTTATTCAGCAAAGAATTACCTCAAACTACTTTTTGAACTCTCCCTTCATAAAATGTATAAACACCTATCACTTTTTACAAAATAGTGACATAGAAAATCTACTGGATATTTTTGGCATATCTTTTAATAAATTTAAAAACAATGTTTTGCTGGCACTGAGAATACATTTTTAGTTTTTTTTTGTGGCGTAGGAATGATTTATTGTAACTAAGTAGTATAGTAACAATACACTTATTCAATTTTTTTTTGTTCTTTTTATGGTTATTATTTTTATATTCTTCTTCATAGTATTTAGTTTCTGTATTCACCTATTATGTGTAGAATTAAGAATATTGTATTTGTTAAGCTGTGTCACCCTTAAATAGCGCATTTGTTTGTCTGTATGGGTAGCCTTTTGAAATAAAATAAAATAAAATAAAAAAATAAAACACTAATCGGAGTTTAGAATGAGTCTTACCAATAATTCATCACATTCAAAACTCCGATTAGTATTTAATCATGATTAAAGCCTAATTGGGGAATTTTTGCATTGGTGGATATTAGCATTAATGTTTTCTCTTTCTTAGACCTCAAGCACTGGAACAAGATCTCGAAGTGCCACACCAGATTCTTTGGACTCCGGTGACAATCCCAACTTTAACAACGAAGATCTGACATCTGATGAAGATCAGCAGCTGTCGTCTTTACCATCATTGTAAGTGCGATATATTTGATTTACTTCCTTTTTAGGATAATAACGCGCTGTATTTACGGAAGATAAAAGTTTTGCTTGTCATTATTTTTTATACAAGGTGTTTCACAACTTATGTATAAAAATGAAAGGTGTGATTCCTAATACTGGTCGGTGTTTGAAATTTGATCAAAAGTTTTCCTAAAAAAATAACCAAAAATGTGCAAAAACATTTTCTTCGCCTTCGAATATCCATTGAAGTTTATAAGTACAGTACAGTACCTAAGAGAAACCAATCATCAAGCAAGCAAGTGCGTTGGCCGCCCAGCTCTTATCTCCGTATCCTACCATAGAAAGTAACCAAACTATGCAATATTAGCTGATTCAGTTTTGGATGCCTCGTTGCGTTGTGGTGCGAAGTATTAGTTTTTTTAGTGATTTTGTTTTGTGTTTTGTTGAAAAAATTACATACAACTATTAATTTCTTGGGAAATTAAACAGCGAATTAATGAATATTGGATTATACAATAACCCGCCGCAGAAGCTTACTGAATTTATTGTGCCCCCTTACATTAATAGAGGTATGTCATTATTATACCTTTTTATTTAGTTATGAGAATATTCACATTAGAGGTTTTTGTGCATTTTCATACTTTTAGTGGCACGGTCATGTTCCCTAATTGAAACATTTTTGAAGAGGCTTTTGAAAACGGCGAAATCGTTTTTTTAAATATATTTTTGTATTACTTGCAGGCCCCTTAATACGCTCTAAAAGTTTTTGACATAAGTTGTGAGGCACCCTGCTAGAGATGTCTAACATGATGAAGTTGAGTGTAGGCGCATGCTTTTCTGTAAAATTATTACAATTTTTTTCTTTTTTTTCTTTAATGTTGAAATAATGTGACCCAACTAACCAACGTTATGTTAAATCACTGAATAAGCTAGCTAGCCAGCAGTTGGTTGCAATAAAATTATATTTTTTTCCAGACAAAAAAAATTAAGCAGTTTAGGAGTTTCGCCTTTCTTCAGGTTTTCTTCGGCAAAACTCGATCGTTAGAGTTACGTCGATACGTTAAATGTCACGTTTACAATAACGTCTTTTGTGACTAATTTAAACTGACTATTATTCGCTTAGCGTATCATTATTTTGCACTCACCTAAGTAAGCATTCTGATAGGGATTTCAAGAAAATCTATTTCTTTGTGTACTTTTTGATTTACGATTGTCATGTATACTAGGTGCAGCTTATCTTTTCCACTAAATCAGGCGATAATAGATGTATCATCTGTAACACTAAATAGATAGAATATAGATTTTTTAATTTAATCTCCGTTATCAGAACCATTTTTAATTTTTTGCTTGTATTTGTCCATGAGCCAATTAGTAATCGCAGTAGAGGGGCGGGAGGGTTTTAAATACATTATTAAAAAGCTACAAAGATAGATTTTAAACGAAACTGAAAAAATTACACAAAAAAAGGATGGCGCTGACCTTGGTATTTTGCGTAAATGTAATTTTTTGACATTGAGCCTACAAGAAAGTTTTTTAGCTTTAACAACCTTTGTAGCATTCAAATACAACAAAAAATGAAAAAGTTACAGAGACAAAAAATCAATCAGTTTTTTTTTGGATCACAATATATAGGGTGTGCCAAAAAAAACGCACTCTTTTAAATGATTATAACTTAGCGGAAAATTGTCCGATTTTAATAATATTTAGCTTTTTAGAAATCCAAACCTTCAAAATTTATTTAAAAAAATCCAAGATGGCGGACCTATTTCAAAAATAGTCTTTTTTAACCCCCCTAGATATTTTTGTCTGTGCGACAAGAAATAAGGAAGTTTGCAATTTTTAAATAGACCAGAGTTTACCTGCAAAATCAAGCTTATTAAGAAAAAATCTACTTGTTTAAATCTTGTGGCTTCGTAACCGATGTTTTAGATTTAATACAGTGTCGCACACAAAAAAATATCTAGGGGGGTTAAAAATGCCTATTTTTTAAATAGGTCCGCCATGTTGGATTTTTAAGAAATATCAAGTTTGCCATTGGTCCTATAAATTTTGAAGCTTTGGCTTTCTGAAAAGCTAAATATTATTAAAATCGGACAATTTCACGCTAAGTTATAATCATTTTTAAAAAATCGTTTTTTTTGGCACATTGATTCTTGATTGACACTAGGGACTTCTGGAACACGGTCGTGCCTTTTAATTAGTAAAATTTGCTATGTTCATCAGCTAAACCATACATAAATATTTACTACATTTAATTGACATAAACTATTGTTGATGGTTAAAAATGAAATGGAACTAAACATTTTACCTTTACCAAAATATAAATGTGGTTAGTTTACATTTTGTCAAGAACAGCCAAAAGAAGAAATGTCAACTTAAGGAAAAACTTATTATGGTTAATCCTGTACAATATTAGTGCAGTAATAAAATAAAGAAACTTTATTTAATTCATTTTACCTTATGGTGGCTATTCTTCTTTTGACTATGATTTTTATTATGTTTTGTTCATAGGAAATTGGTTAGTTCCAACAATATATTATTTTATGGAATCAATAAGAGTTTATATCAATCAATTGTAGTAAATAATAAGTATAATAACTTTTAAACAAATTGTAATCTTTCCCCGAAGATGCTAACTCGGTTAGAAAAAATTCATGTAGGGAGTTGAAAAATTATAAGGTTTGGATAAAGCAATAAACCAAAAGAAAATAAAGATTAAATGATGGTATGTTCTTTATGAATGACCCGGTATGTATCTTTAGGGTGCGTCGTAGTAAAAAGTCCGACTGGTTCATGGACTCGCTCTAAAACCAGTTAGTGGTAGAGCTAGTGGAGTAGACCAAAAATCCAAAAGTTTTCTCTTTTGGTAAAAATTATCTTTCTTAGTCCACCATACCAATATGGTATGGCGGACTATTAAAATCGTGAAATTTTTACTTTTCTTAATTTTACCAAGAATGAGTTACTAAGGTTCCAAAACACCTAAATCGACGAAAAAAAAAAGTTGTCTGTCGGTATGTTGTCTGTCTGTATACACGATAACTCAAGAACACCTTAATCGATTTTAACGAAATTAGTGCAAAAATCGTCTATCGGCTGACCATGAACTAATTAACTTTTGGGTAGGGTGGTGGGGGGTTGAAGGGTGGACAAGGGGAATGAAATATTTTAAAAAATTGGAACTTTGAAACAAAACCAAGTAGCGATATACGGTTTTCAGATTTAAGTTTCCATTAATATTGACTACAAATTTTGTTATACAGTCCAAATTCGTGGGAGCTTGAGTTTCCGAGTTATTTGAAAAAAACATTAAAATATATTTAAAAAAATCATAACTTTGGAAGTAAAGCAGCTGTTGATATGCGGTTTCAGATAATGGTTTTCGTAAATATTACCCAAAAATTTTGTTATAAGGTTCAAATCTTTCAAAGCTACAGTTTTCGAGATATTTTCATTTAATTTCAACATAAAATAATTGATTGTATGGTGAACTATCCGTGCTTTCTAGCACCAATTCTTATATTTAACTCATCGATGTATGATTTAACTCCACCAATATTTTTCACACGTTATCTTTCAAGATTTTTTACGATCGATTGTTTATTTTTTGTGCTTATATTTTTACGATTTTTTTTTTAATCTAAAGAATCACGTACCACAAGAAAAAAGGTATCCGTGGTATCCTTGGAAAAATTAAATTATTTGTCGGGCCATTTTTAAGATACAGGATGTCCAAAAAGACAATTTTTATTTTTAATGTAATTGAATTCAATTTTTTTGTTTATTTATTTTAGAAATGAATCCACGCTATCGTCCCGAATATTTTTCCTAGTATAAGCAACATTAAGCAAGGGCTAAAAGTTCAGGGCGTGTCAAAAGTGATTTTATGACTTTCGATCTTTCCTTTTTAGAAGGAATTAACAAGGCAATAGCAAGCCGTTTTTTTGTCATATGTACGGGGTGATTCAGAATTGCCTAGAAATATTTTTACAGTGGTTAGATATCATTCATCCAAGAAAACTTCTGAACATTTCTTTGAATTTCATATTTTTATTACTTCGGTCTAAAATTTTCGTTCTTCTGGAGAATCACCTCTAAAAATTTTATGGTTAATTATTTATGGCTTTTGTCAAGAATTTTGAAGCCAAAATTTTGTTTTCAACAACTTATGTTGCTGGTGATATGTAGGTAAATGGTGCTTCTCAGAAAATATTAACAATTTTTAAATGCAAATATCTCTGTAACGTAAGAGTTGAAGAAATCTTTCTACGGAATTTTGAATCACCCTGTATATCCAAGGTTTGCGTTTGTGGTGGAAAATATTTTTTAGGGCATCCCCTCTAATAGGGGCTTATTGAATACAGTCGTGTCTTAATAAGGGAATAGATAGCGCACTTTTTTTAAATGATTATTTACTACACTTGATTGATATAAACTATTGGGTAATTTTATAACAGATCTTGATGTCTTCGGGTGTAATAATTTCTTATATGTTGGTAACCTAAAACCTACAAATCTTAAAAATGCATTTTTTTGTCATGGAAATATCATCTTATGCCGATTGAAGATTAATTTTAAAAAAATCATGTCTTTGAAAAAGTTTTCTCTTTTGATAGAAAAGGTTATTTAAAAACACTAATATGAATTTGTCAAAGATACTTCCTTCAATATAATTGGAATGGAAGCATAAGGGCCCTATGAACTAAACATTTCTTTCAAAATTATCTGATTTCGTACTTCCGCCAGATACACAGATTATAAAATGCAAAGAAACTTATGCAACACAAAAAAATATAAACCTTTGTCATTATGATAAGTACAAAAGAAATCGAAAAAAAAATGCCATCTATAGGCCAAACTTAGTTAGGGGTGGATTTTCGCGCCCTTATCTTGAATAAAAGTTACAAAAATATAGTATCAATAACTCCCCAACCATTGAACAAAAGTCATAATTTAAAGTTTGGTTGGTTGATATATTGGCAATAGCAATCAAAAGAAACACCATCATAGGGTAAAATTCATTGGAAACTTAAATAAAGTTTCTTGATTTTATTACTGCACGCACTATCCGTGCAGTAATAAAATCTAGAACTAACACTAATAAATTTTTCTTTAGGTCGTCGTATTAATTAAATGTAGTAAATATTTATTAACAAGACTATAGGGTCAAACCATATCAAATCAACCAAAAAAAAGGCACTTTTCGTTTTGACCATCTCCGATTTTAATGATTTTTGGTACACTTATTCGTCTTATCAAAAAACTCAAAAATCCAAAAAATCAAATTTTTTGGATAAGCGGTTTTTGTTTTATTGATTTTTGTCCTTGACAGACACTTACAAAAATAGTAATATAGAAGATAGAGATATAGAAGCGAGTGATAGCTCATTTTGAAGGGTTTTTAAAGACCTTTTTAAAGATGTGTGACACAATATAGTTTGTTTAATTTTTTTTTCTTAATTAAAAAAAAAAAAATTTTTTGAAAAATCTCAAAAACACATTTTTTAATTTTTTCAAAAAAAATATTTCTTTTTTTTCAATGTTTTTTTAACATTTTTGGAAAATTTTAGGATGGAGAAATAATGTAGTCATACTTTTAAAAAAATAATAAGATATTTAATACCTGTATAATACCTGTATTAAATATGTTATTATTTTTTTAAAGTATGACTCCATTATTTCTCCATCCTAAAATTTTCCAAAAATGTTACAAAAACATTGAAAAAAATTAAAAAATGTGTTTTTGAGATTTTTTTTTTTTAATTAAGAAAAAAAATTAAACAAACTATATTGTGTCACACATCTTTAAAAAGGTTTTTAAAGACCCTTCAAAATGAGGTATCACTCGCTTCTATAGGATCAATAGTTTTTGAGATATTACTATTTTTGTAAGTGTCTGTCAAGGACATATTGGTCAATTTCTTGATTTTCAAAAATCAATAAAACAAAAACCGCTTATCCAACAAATTTGAATTTTTGGATTTTTGAGTTTTTTGATAAGACGACTAAGTGTACCAAAAATCATCAAAATCGGAGATGGTCAAAACTATTGCCTGGTTGACTTGATATGGTTTGACCCTATATAAATTTTACTGATTAAATAGCATGTTCTCTTATTCCCTTAGTAAGGCACAACCATATTCCATAAGCCCTTAATATCTCGGGGTAACCAAATTCCATTTAAATACCGCCTGCTTCTTTGGTAAATTTCATGGAGCCTAAATTTAGGAACACTCTGTATTTGACTTAAACACTTTACGTTTAACCAATAGTATATTAATTAATTCAAGACGGCATTGTTGGCAGATTAGCATATCTAAAAATTATTAAAGTTGTCTACAAACTACATTAACGATTCAGTAGGACATGCGATGTGACCTTGACAAATATTTCGTCGTTTTTGTGCACAAACGTAATAAGTCCTTTTTTAGCGAATGTGATTTAAGAGAATAGAGACTTTTCGGTACATGAAGTCGGCATCGCCTGACTTTAATAAAGTCGACACTGTTTTTGACAGTTCCTCACACAACTACATATTTTTAAATAATACCTGTGTATTTGTGGCGGATTTATAATGCTGAAACTAGTTTCAGTACATATTTTTAGGCACTGTAACCACCACCTTCAAATTCCTAGAACAAATCCTCGTATTTTTCGTATGAATCCTTTATTAAAGGTCGGCACAAACATTATAAAAGAAAAATAGAGTGTTATGATTGTTTATGACTGAAATAGAGCCAAAATATTTTTTGAAAAATTTTCTTGGGTCGAAAATAAAAATAGGACCACAATAATTTAGTAACATTTATTGTATAGACAGACCATTTGAGAATTTTATATTTATATATTTTTATAAACTACCGTATCTCTACATATTATAAGAACTACTATACTTAGTGATTAGTCTAATATTAAATCTAATTAATATATAGCTAATTAAAATATTGACAAATTAAACTAATCACTATGTCTTTTTAAGTTTATCTTATAACACATCCTCTGGTTCTTCTCGACAAAGCGTCCAACAGTAATCCGCTAACATTCCATTCCCTTGGTATCTTTTTTCCATATTTGTAATTTCTTTATGGAATCGTTCTCCATGTTCGTCATTCACATCTCCACAGTTTTCGGGAAAGTGGTCTAAGTGAGAGTGTAGAAAGTGTATTTTTGCATAATTTTCTGCTTTTTTATTTTGCTAAGAAAGAAGAATTTGGTCACCACCATTCTAAAGGCCTCCTTCTCAGGCACAGCGTCAAATCCCGAATCCACGAGAAGCTTTCTCATTTGGGGTGCCACAAAAATTCCCTCTTTAATCTTGGCTTCATTTATTCTGCGAAGTTTTTGTTTTATGCGATTGACGGCCGAAAGATCTCTATTCATAGCTTTAACGAAGTTAAAAACTTAATAACTTAATTAGTCAAGTTTGATATGTAACGGCAGAAGTAATATTTTATTTGAAGGAACTAAAGGATTGTTAAGATTGTCTTTGTGGACAATTTCTGTGATGCTTTTTAGCTCGGCTATCCCATTCGCGTAGAAAACAACAGTATTTTGTATACCCCTGCCTAACTGCATGTCAAGTGAAACAGCTACTTCCTTCAAATCTGCACAAATTTGCCAACTATATTTGTTGTATTGCACAGTTGTCAACAATAGCTTCATATTGGAATGTGTTTCTTTCATATAAGCAGCATAACCAATTGGAACTGATCGAAATATGTTGCCATTATGTAGTAATACACGCATGCGCCAGCGTAAAAATAGTTCGTAGGCAGGTATACTGCGCGTATTATGTAAACCGGACCTCGGAAAATATTTTAAGCGATGGATTTGTGTCGAGCAGGTCAAAATCTATAAGACTGAGCTATTTTTGTTGCCGCCCATTTTTTTGTGTTGACTAGTGTAATCAGTTTTGATAAAATAACTATGTTCTCTTCCTTACAGTTGGATAAAGGCATTTAAACGTAAAAATTTCAAAAATAGTGCCGACCTTATTAAAGTCAGGCTCTGCCAAGTTTAGGTACCGATAAGTCTCCGATAATATCTTCATATCATCGTCAGCGCAGTTGCTGGACTGCGACAGATTTAGTTGCGGGAGACGACAGAAGGCATATAACTATGAGATCATATAGCGGCCCTTCCCTTGCTTTTCCCGAGAAAAATACGTACCGATAATAACTCTTCGAATCAAGTTGGCCTGGAAAAAAATCCAGGGACGAGGAGTGTAACGAGCGGGCGCATCGATTGCGTCAGTAGTGAAAGCAACTGACAACCATCTGATTTAGGTTTATGTTTAAAATTTTTGTTTACTTTTGGAAAATTTATTACAATAACATAAACAAAATGTGAAAACCACACCTCGTCAAAAATCTAAAGTTTTCGACGATGCCGAGCTTTCTCAGGAAGTGGGTTCGACACTTGGGCGTCACGTCCAGGTTAAACTTGCGGTTGGAGATTTTATCCATAATATAATAAATAAATGGAATTAAATGAAATTAAAGTTTTCGGACAGATGATGTCGTAGTCACGGTCACTCAAATATCTTGTCATTAAATTATCGTAAGGTCACTACGACACTGACTGGTATGGATAAGTTTTACTGTGACGATAACGATGTTTGAGACAATGATATAATTAACTCTGTGTTTCGGACTTCCATTGTCTATATTTTATTAAACTACAATCAATTCCTATGTACTTATATACTGTGAGAAATCACTCAACCTTGAAGTTTAAGAAGTTGGCTCCGCCCAAGGAGGGGCTTCCAAATATTTGGAATTTTAACACTTGGTATACTGAAAATACCCTGATTCTGCCCAATAAAGGAATTTTCGTTTCTTCCAGTGTGACTCCTTGTGCAAAACCTTTTCTTCTGCCCACTTCATTCGGTGTTGTTTTGACCATGCATGTTCGGCGATTCCTGATTTCGTTGTTTCACCTTTTTGGGTATTCGTCTGATGTTCCTTAAGCAACAAGGAACTTGGTAACTGCATTCCTTATTTTGTTTGTTCTCCGGTTTTGTTTTACTAAGAAGGCTTCGAATTGTATTACTAGATTTAAAAGCTGTTTTAATATTAAAGTTTTTCGCTACTCTTCGAATTTTCTCTGATACTCCATTAACGTATGGAATTGTAGGAATGCATTTGCCTGGTTTTGGTCTTGTAATCTCTGTCCTGTTTGTTGAAATTTAGAAATAGTATCTGTTATAAGTTTAAGGCGGTAACCATTTTGCTGCAGATCCTTCTTAATGTTTCTTATTTCGATTTCCAAGTCATGAGAATTGTTACAAATTTGAACGTCTCTGTTATACCTCGTTTGGTTGTAGCAGAATGATTTGAACCTTGATTTAAATATTGTCCTGTGTGAGTGGGTTTAACTTTAATATTAAAACAGCTTTTAAATCTAGCAATACAATTCGAAGCCTTCTTAGTAAAACAAAACCGGAGAACAAACAAAATAAGGAATGCATTTACCAAGTTCCTTGTGAGTGTGGTGAATCATACATAGGCGAAACAAAAAGACCACTATCTGTTAGGCTTAAGGAACGAAGGTGAAACAACGAAATCAGGAATCGCCGAACATGCATGGTCAAAATAACATCGAATGAAGTGGGCAGAATCAGGGTATTTTCAGTAAACCAAGTGTTGAAATTCCAAATATTTGGAAGCCCCTCCTTGGGCGGAGCCAACTTCTTAAACTTCAAGTACATAGCCTTAGGAATTGATTGCAATTTGCACCTGAAGACGATCAGATATTGTACTGATCGAAACGTCGCGGCGTCGTGTATAAATAAAATATAGACAATGAAAGTCCGAAACGCAGAGTTAATTTCAGACGATAACGATGTTAGATAGATGCAAGGCTAACGTGTAGCTAGCGAAGCACCCGTCGGAGGGAGTGTAAAGCTGGTGGTCCACTGTGTATGCTCGCTACGCAGTCTAAAGATCGCTGCCCTCGACAAAAAGGTGTCAGGCAAAATTAAGCCCTCTTACCTCTTAACGTGCATCAATTAGGGGCGCACGGGGGTTTGGTAAAAAGGATCTAGGCCTACTTGCCTGGCTTAAAAAGCCACCCCTCCTCTACACTGCTGTAAAATATAACGATTTCGACTTGGACTTAGTACGTTTGTGCTCTGAGCCGACGATTAACTCGTTTAATTAATCATATTTATTTTTTTACATTGGAGTGCAATTTCAAATTTTGCAAAATATTTAACGATTTAAAAAAAAAATATACTGTTATAAATATACTGAATTTTTACAGTATGGTTTTTACATTTTATGCTTTCCTCACTCCGTTCCTCGTATAATGTCAAAAAAACAGTATTTTTTCTTTTGTTTTTCGATATTTATTTTCGTTTTTCCAGATTTCGCAAGAAACATGAAAATATCAATACTGGCTGCGGCGTGTTAACTTCTTTAATTATTACAATTTTAGTTTAATTCAACAGCCTTCCAAAGTTCGTCGCATTTATGACATGATTTTAGCAACACAAAAAAAGCTGTGATCGCCCCTGAATAATATTTCGCAAAAACGTGAAAAATATCAACATTTTTGAGGAATTTCCTGCCTATATTGCAAAAATTTGCGCGTGACATCATAGAAAACGTTTAAAAAAATGGTATTTTTGGTATACTTTTCTTAACATTTTTGCCTTTGGTACATTTATGACATGATATTGGCAAAAAAATCCAAAATTGAGACTGAATCCCACCCCATAAACATTTAAATAAAATGTTTTTTTGGTCAAGGAAAACCTGGAAAAGTCAGGAAATTGAAAATCAGTTTCAATCCTGGTAGAAAAGAAACGAAAAAAAGATGATTGTTAAGAAAAACGGCTTAAATTAAAAAAAAAACTTGCCTGACAAAAATTTTGCCATAGACATGTGAAAAAGTCAGTGAATTAAAAATGAAAAAAAAACTGGGAACCCTGAATAATCTTTATGACAGACGCGAGGGAGTCAAAACAAATTAGTAGGCCTGTTATTAATTGTTATGATAATTATCGACCTGTTCGATTCGTCTTAGTATTTTATAATCATAGAGAAGCCATGCATATTGCATTAGTCATTTGCATTATCTTTTGCGATGTTTACATGATGTTTTTTTTAAATGGGTTAAATGGGAGACCCATGTGGACAGCCAATTGAGAAAAAAACAACAACAATCGAACGTCAACCTACTTGATTTAGTTGGGTTGCAGTACTTTGCGTTTCTAGCAATTAATTGTTACATAGTTTTATTTATTTAACAAACAAATAGTGATATGTTCTAATCTGTGATATTAGTTTGTAGTTTTGTTTTATTTATTTTTTTTTTTAATGAGGATTTTCTATTGTATAAAATGGCAAGTATTTTTATTTACTAACTTACTCTTGGATATATTTAGAGAACATGTAAAAAACTGATGTGTTGGACGAAAAAGCAGCAACGTCAGAGAAAAGCTGGATTTTTTATTAAGAAAGATATTTTTAGAATACATTTTTCGGTCAGGAAAAACCGGGAGAAGTGTCAGGTTGCAAGATTTCAGAATTTTAGGTGAAAAAAACGAATATCATTGCAACTGTCACATTTTGACATTAGGTGTTTTTAAAAAATGACACACTTGATGGTAAAATTAAAATTTGCCATTGTCATTACAATTTAAAAAAAAAACGTTTTAGGTTAAAAAAAAATCTGTGGAATTCAAAGTTATCTCAAGATGTGTAAGTGCGCATTTTATACGTAAATATTGCATGTATTATTATCACATTAACAACTATAATTTAAATGCAAGAAGGCAGCAGTATTATTATTAACTCATGCACAGGGAGTATTAATTTTATTTACAAACAAGACAGGGTGATTTACATCGAAAGTAAATGGTCAAAAAATTTCCTAATAAACTAGATTTTTTTTTGGAGTTGTCCCAATAAAAACTTTGAGGCTCAATCAAGGTACATGCCCCCCTCCCCTCAGCGAAACTCAATTTGGATATTGTAAAAATTATGTACTAATTTCGTCTTCTTCTAGAAAATGGCCTAAATTTTGTGGGGTGAGTGCCTTGATATCAAGCTACACACCCCATAAAAACAAAAAAAATAAAGTTATCTTGAGGGTAGGCAATTTTCTAGAAGGGTACCTAAAAGTATATAATCAGTAGCAAATTATGGCATAATTACTTTTTTCAAATCTTTTTCCTAGGCAGAGGGGGGTGTGCCTTGATATCAAGCTACACACCCCATAAAAAAAATGAAGTTATCTTGAGAGTAGGCAATTTTTTAAAAGGGGACGAAATTAGTACAAAATTAGTAGCAAGTTATGGCATAATTATTTTTGTTCAAATCTCTGTTCTAAGCAGAGGGGGGTGTATCATGATATCAAGCTACACACCCCATAACAAACAAACAAAAATCTTAGGAACCGATGGTTTTTGTAAACTAAAAGTATCCTTCTTTAAGAGTACATAATTAGTACAAAATTATGACATATCAGCTTTCATTAAATCTGTCTCCTAAGCATGAGGGGTGCAGCTTAGCGCCAAGCCAACCCCCCTCCCCCTTTTAAGTCCATATTCATTAAGTACAAATTTTTTTAAAAGGGAACTAAATTAGTACATAATTTTTACAATTTTGAAATTGAGTTTCGTTGAGGGGGGGGGGGTGTAGCTTGATTGAGCCAAACTTTGGTTATTTCTTAGCTTAGATAGACTATATCTGTACATTGAATATATTTTTTTTAATTTTTGGTATTTGCTTTTAACCAAAAATCCTATTTTTAGAATTTTTGTCACACAGCATTACGAAAAAAATTACTAAACAGATTTCGATAGAGGTTTCTCAACTGCATTTATTTCATTCGTGGGCAGTACATAGGCTCTAAGTTAGCTAGCTAAAGCTATTTTATAAATAATAGCATTGTCTAATATGGAAAAAACAGTTGACAGTTTTTGAACCAAATAAACCTATGCAAAATAAAATCTCCAAGATAATTAATGAGATAGACCAAAAAAAGTGTCAAATGTGTTGTCCATAAGGTTGGGGGACTTTCCTATATATTAGACAACTAGCTGGTCGCCCGCGACTTCGTTCGCGTGTTTAAAATTGTAGATTTCTCCTCCACCTTACCCCACTTTCATGCTCTCAAACCTTCAGCCCCTTAAACCCTCCCATCCACTCGAAATCCCGCTTTGCCTGCGGTTTTTTCCAGTTTTTTGCTTTAAATCGTCATAAGTTTTGTTCCGTCAACCGATTTGGATCAAATAAAGCCTATGTACTCCCCAGGGGGCTGATTCTTGAATTTCTTAGGAAAGATCGCACGGGAACGGTCATCTCCCTGATATCGACCAATAGTAGGCTTTGAAGCGAGCGCGAGTTATCCCCAAACCTATCCGACCACGACCGAACCTTACCCGATTGCCGTGTATCGAAGGAACTTTCCTACACTTTCATACACCTGCCCCCGGACCATGCAAGCTCGGCAGCTTCTGAGCCTTTTTACTGGGCGAAACGAAGGATGTGAAAGTTCCCGTGCGATCTTTCCTACGATATTCAAGAATAGGCCCCCAGGGGCTCTATTCTGGGCGTAATAGAACGATTATACCCTGAGAAGTGATCAATCGCACAAAAGTTATTCGAACGACGCACGGTGGCCGATTTTCCGGAAAACGCGGACATAAATGAAAAAAATTCAAAATGTATCTAAATTTGCCCCTATATCGTTGTCAAGATACTAGGCGAATAGTTGGCCAAAGAATAAACTATGCTTTTTTACGAGTTTGTATTCAACATCAAATTTCAAATAGAAGACCCAGAGTATGACAGTATTCAACTGTTAATATCTCGAAAACAGTTGAAGATCGACATAGGGTACGTTAATATAATATTAATATAACCGATATACATAAAAATATTCTAGTATACCTTAACATTTATATATTGTGTCAATTACTTTAAAGTAAATTTGATTTTTCTAAACTAACATTTTTAGTTTAATTTTGTGAAGTGAGCTTAAAATTAAAATATCATGTGACTTTAACTGTAACCAAAATTATCACGTGACTGGACACTTAAATAGTCACATGACCATCAGTGCTATATTCAAACTGTATTTGACATCCCTTGGCTAAATAAAACCCATTCAAGCTCCAATGTCTTTCAATCTACATGTCCTTCGACCCTTCGTAGATCCCCCCTCACACCACCATCACAAATTTAGCTAATTAATTAATATATATCTTTTACCTCTTAAAAACAATGTGGAAGTTTTTTTTAATATCCGCGTCTTTACAAAAATCGACCACTGTGCGAGTCCTACTCTAAAAGACGGTCAAGTTTGCCGTAGCATGCGCATTAGCGAGTTCGGTCACGAGTGACGTTTTTCACACGAGCTTTCCTACAACTCCCAACTACTGGGTCTATTTGAGAGAACGGCTTCGCTCAAAAATTTTTGTTCGAGACAGCTCTGCGCGTGCCCATAATAGCTGGGTGTTTCTTCGATCGTCTCGTCACTGCTTTTAAACTCGTTTATTGGTTGAAACTACTTTTCTTCTCTCAGGCAAACGATCACTTCCTATGACTTCCAGAATCGGTACCCAGGAGTCTTAGGAAATCGGTCCAGTAGTTTTTTACAGACCAACAAAAATTCTACTGGATTTTTGTAATCTATATCGCTTGTTTAGAAGCCCCCACCAAGAATTTTCTTTTAAATATTCAATGTACAGAAATCGTCTATAACACTGGGGAGCAGCAAAAATGTTTCCTAGACCAAAACAGCAAAGTCTTACTTATTTTATTATACTCATTAACAATCCGTCTTGCAGAAGTCTCAGTTAGCTCCGGTTTTATAGATCCGTGCTAATTATGATAATTACCTACTGCTCTTAATGTATGGAAAAATTCGACCATTAAATAAATTGTTAGTTACATTTTTATATAGGATTGTTAGGGAGACTTAGAGAGTGAATTTTGTGGGTGTATTTGAATTTTACTAAACCATGAGAGTCTTTTGAACCAAGGAAATTTAACCAGCGCACCATTAGTTCCCCCAGAAAAGATTTTATTACCGCCACTTCATATAAAATTAGGTATGAAAAATTTTGCGAAGGGAATATTTGTGTGTCCCCAGATTAGGAAACTTTTCAAAGGTGCGCAGTTCGATTCCATACTTCAAGGCAAGGAAAAAGACGCTTGGAATGCATTTAAAATGGTTGCATCAAATTTTTTGGGGAACTCTAGAGCAGTACATGGCTGCCCAACTTCTTTTGAGCGTGGTGAGAGTTTCCACCTAGGTATTTTAAACATGGAAAGAAGGTATCAGGGAAAGTGAAACTGTGATATTTTATCCGACTACTGCTGGGCTAGATGTCTACACTTTTAAAAAGTAGATTCGATAATAAAAGTGTGCTATTTAATTGATTTTGTTAAATTAAAAATATATGCCTATAGTTCTTTTTTGCGAGCCAACTTATATCTTTAATTGTTATTTTTTCGTTACTTGGGTGTAGTTAAATCCACGAGATTCAGGAAACAAAAAAAAGTTTGAATTTGTTCCCTAGTGTAATAGACACACAATTTTGAAAACCATAAATTACACGAAAGTATTTAAGCCCTTGCTTTTAATCTTGTTTCTAAAGAAAATTTTGTGTGTAAATAATGCGCTTATTATTTTTTTTAGCGCATCATCCGGCCATCCTCGAGTCAGTAACAAAACAAAAGTAAAATGGACTTTAAGTGAGCCTTTGCAGAGCAAAAAAATTAGCCGGAACGATAAGGTAAACACTTTATTCATGTCCTAAAATTTAAAAAAATTAGGGACTTATTGAACACGGTCATGCCCGAGGTCGTGTCTTATCTTTTAAATGATTATTCACTACACTTATTGATATAAACTAATGTTGATGCTTAAAAATAATAAAAAGGTGGAACCAAACAACTTCCTATTAACAAAACAACAAAAATCATGAAATTAACTCTGTGTTTCGGACTTCCATTGTCTATATTTTATTTATACACGACGTTTCGATCAGTACAATCTCTGATCGTCTTCAGGTGCAAACTACAATCTATTCCTGAGGCTACGTACTTATATGCCATGGGAAATTACTCAACCGTGCTGTTTAAGAAGTTGGCTCCGCCCAAGGAGGGGCTTCGAAATATTTGGAATTTCAATACTTGGTTTACTGAAAATACCCTGATTCTGCCCAGTAAAGGCAGCTTCAAGGAATTTTCGTTTCTTCCAGAGTGACTCCTGGTGCAAAACCTTTGCTTCTGTCCATTTCATTCGGTGTTGTTTTGACCATGCATGTTCGGCGATTCCTGATTTCGTTGTTTCACCTCTTTGGGTATTCGTCTTAAGTAAACGTATAAATAAAATATAGACAATGGAAGTCCGAAACACAGAGTTCATTGTCTGAAACTTTCAAACAAACAAAAATCATTATTTTAAATCCGGTTAGTTGACACTTTTTCGAGAACATTCAAAAGAAAATTGTCAACCTAAGCAAAAAATTTGTTATGATTTCTGTGCAGTAATAAAGTTCCTAATAAAAGTGTTATTTTAAAGGGTGATGTAGCTCATTCAAACTCGGAAAATGTGGTACTGAAAGGGTACCAACCATTGACTGAAAGTGGACCTGTTCCCAGGGCTCAAAGGGAACGCAGCGGCAGCGATCCCACCACAGACATTCACTTAAAGCCTCTCACCATAAGAAATTCGGTAAGTTTATTCTACAGCTTAGTCGCAATTACGTTTTTAGGTTTGCTAAAAGTCCCTAATAAGGGGACAGGACTTTTTTAAATTATTATAATCAAAGACGAAGAAAAAGCTTTAAATTTTATCATTTCAATGTCAAAAGTTACTAAGTTTTCACGTGGAACTGAATATATTCACTTTTCAGTTTTCATGAAGCGATTTGAGCTTTTGACATTTGCCTGATGTATTTTGAGGTTAGTTTTTGCCAATTTTGCTTCTTTGTTTGCTTTTTTAAAGCTAATCAGTTTACAGCACAATAATATAATTAAAAACAGTTTATTATCGGTGTCATCAATCAGTTCGATACGATAACAGTTTTCATGCAGTTGGATCCCGATACGATCCCAAAAAAAGCGGTATTGAACTTGGGCAGGGCCCACGAAAAAAAAGTTCGAGTCGCCGCGTTTTCATGGAACATTTGAAAGTGAATCGTATTGAAAACGTATTCAGTTCCACGTGTAGACGTAGTTAAAATATTTATCAAAGAAAAAAAAACAGGAATTTAAAAATGCAATAAAATAAAGGGTGTTGTATTTAAAATAAGAAAGCTGGTGTCAAAATTTGACATTTGTAATGTCATTTGAAAAATTTGGTATACATATTCTGAAGCGTGCATAATAACGGAGAAAAGTTGGGGTGACATTTATGGTAGAACGCCCTGTGCTGTATTCTATTTAATTATAAAAGATTAGTGCCAATTTTTGTTTAATATATTTCTTTCGCTAGAATTCCGTAGCAAAAGTAAAACATTTACTTGCACTAGCAATTGTGTCTGTTTATCATAACTACTCTTTTCCCTGTTTTTTTTTCGAGTCCTTAATAGTAGTTTACGTAACAAGCATGTTATGATCGTCATTAAACGCCAAGATTAAGTTTGAGACGCGAGCCGCGGGCCAGTGTTTTAATTTATCTGAGCGTTTAATGACCATAAAATGCGAGTTAGTGTAATATCAGAAATTATTAAAAATATTAAATTAAGTTCTATCTAAAACATCAAAACAAATAAGGTTACTAAGGAACTTTTCTTATATCTTTTTAAAAATAAGGTTTTTTTTATTAAAAATGCGTAATATCTTAAATTAACGGGACTTATTTTTGGTTAGGTACTAAAATTATATTGGATTTATTTACGTTTAATAAATATTTATTGTCTTAAAAATCAAAGTCAATTAGTGCTCTTATAAAATTGTTTGTCACGCTTGTCACGTCATCTTGTGGTTTATGTCTAAGCCTTATTATTATTCTAGGACCGTAAATGAGCCATTAAAATCGTGCTGAGATGATCGTAAAATTAGTATTATTCGTTGGTCATAGGTAAAGATTATTAATAACCAAAATGCACCATAAAAGAACAAGAGTAAGATATTTTAATGCAAAAGATTATCGGATTATAGTCACCTAACTGAGATTTTTTAAGTGCAAAAGGTCTCTAATAAAGAATGATTAACGTACTTCGATTTGGCAGTCCCTGGTTATGTTAAATGAGGCTAAAGGAATAACAAGTTGCTACTGCAATAGAGAGTTTTTTGTCAGCATACAAAAATAACAACCTTTGTGATTATCGTTATTTAACAAGCCGTCAAGAATAAAGTTATTTCGGTTTATTTTCTGTTTTTATGCTTACCCATAAACAACAACAAACAAACAACTTCTTTAATTAAAAAGGAAAAATTCTACATTCTTTTTTAAATTTGTTTCCAAAAATACAAAAGGAACACTTTGACGTGAATTGACAGAATTAAATATAAAGTAAGGTTAACCACAAAAATAATGTAATTTTGGCCGTAATAAGCACATAAAAGAACGATTTTTTTATCTTTATTTTGTTTAAATTTACTTTTGTCAATCCACGCCAAAGTATTTGTGTTTTTGGCGAATTTTGCAAAAAGAAAACTTAAAATTGTGACTTTTTGATTATAGAAGATGCAGAATACATTGCTTTATGAGTAAGCGTAGAAATAGTTAAGAAAATAAACCGAAATAACTGTATTCTTGACGGCTTCTCAAATAACGATAACCACAAAGGTTGTTTGTTTTTGTTTGCTGACCAAAAACTCTCTAATCAATCCATGACGGAACTTCCTTTTATTTATTTTTTTTGCTTTAGGATTTGTACAATGAACCAAAGGAAAACAACCTTAGTCAGCTGTCGACGAGTCCGAATAAAGATGTGCCAACAAGTACAAATAACAATTGCAGCAGGGTCTATATACATTGCAACGAACCAAATGAAAACAGTGCGCTTAGTTTCGAAGGACTGATTAGGCAAAACGAAAATAATATTATTTTAGATATAAGTAGAGTAAGTATCGTTTGTTTCGTTTAACAATATTAAGACCATAGTTACGATCTAGGGAAGAAGTAGTCCATTGGTGGAGAGATTTCAAATTAATGGAAATACTATGACACTGAAGTTTCGATCGATTAAGTTTGGATCGAAGATATAAATAGTAGTGGCCAATTTCTTTTATTGCTTTTTAGGTTTTAGGGTATCTTGAGTCTTCAGATCAAACTATACTATAAGTAAAGTCAATTGCGGAAGATATCTCTTCCACGCTTAAAATCAGCCCTTTAAAACTAAAAAGTGTGTAGGCATTGATTCAAAAATATATGTACTTTTTGGCTTTTTCACAAAAGTCGAAAACATTCAGTGAAATCTGTTGCGGAACAACCTCTTTTTACCCTTTAAAGTTACCCCTAGAAGCTAAACCTGGTATTTATTAAAAGATCCAAAATTTTTTTGCTTTCAGCAAGTTCAGGACGGGCGTAAACTTTGTGTAAAATCGTATCGCTATATATCTTTTTCCCGAACACCTTTTTTTACTCTTTAAAGCACCCCTAAATACTAAAACTTGTATTTATAAAATGACCCAAAATTTTATTTCGTTTTTTGGTTCCTTAAGACGATAGAAAATATTGTGTAAACTCTTGTCGCCATATCACTTGGGGAACTCCCCTTTTTCACCCTTTAAAGTACCCCCAAAAGCTAAAATTTGTATTTATGAAATTACCCAAAATTTTATTTGGTTTGTTTGCTTCTTCAAGACACTTGAAAACAGTTTGTAAACTCTCGTCGCTATATTTTTTGCGGAGCACACCTTTTTCAACCCTTACAGAACCCCTAAAAGCTAAAACCTGTATGTACAAAATAACCCAAAATATTCTTTCGTTTTTTGCGTCTTGACAGAAAAAAAAAGAATCGCCACTTTTAAAGACGCAAAAAAACGAAAGAAAACTGTGGGTTATTTTGTACATGGGTCGTTTTTGAAAAAAGGGGTCATTTCATAAATACAAATTTTAGCTTTTGAGGGTACTTTAAAGAGTGAAAAAGGGGAATTCCCCAAATGATATAGCGACAAGAGTTAACACAATTTTTTTCTAGCGTCTTAAGGACCCAAAAAACGAAAATTTTGGGTCATTTTATAAATACAAGTATTAGTATTTAGGGGTGCTTTAAAGGGTGAACAAGAGTGATTGGGAAAAGATATGTAGCGATGCGATTTTACACAACGTTTACGTCGGTCCTGAAGTTGCTGAAAACAAACAAATTTTGGATCTTTTTATAAATACCAGTTTTAGCTTTTAGGGGTAAAAAGAGGGTGTCCCGCAACAGATAATGCCCCGAGATATCCCTGAATGTTTACGACTTTTGTGAAGAAGCCAAAAAGTACATACATTTTTGGGGCATTTCCTAAACACACTTTATAGTTTTAAAGGGCTGGTTTTAAGGGTGGAAGAGACATCTTCCGTAATTGACTTTACTTCAATAGTTTGATAAAACCTAAAAATCCATAAAATTGGCCACTACTATTTATATTTTCGACCAAAACTTGATCGATCAAAACTTCAGTGTCATAAAATATTTACAAAGATTCATCCAACACGTTTGAACAGTGTAGACTGTCATCTTCAGGGGTTTACTAAAAGAACCCAAGAAAACTTATAATAACGACATTCTCTGAATATAGAGCGGTGCTTGGTCTACCCATCCGTCAGGCACAAGCCCGGCGCCAGCCACCCAATAGGAAGATGGAAAATAACTCGCAAGGGAAGGTCCACACCGAGCCAGCAATCAACTAATGGAAAGACCAAGCATACTCCAAGACTGAAAACCGTAAAATCTTATCTTTGACAGAAAACTTACCCTAGGGTGGTGCTACAAGTATGGCGACATCTTATGTCTATCGAAAAGAAGGAATATTTTTAGCAGCTCACATAGCTTATTCTGTTTTCTTTGTTTTCAGTTCTCCATTTAACACAATAAGCTATGTGAGCTGCTCCATAGACATAAGCAGTGGGATTTACTAAGATCTAAAATGGTACCCCCCACAGGTCTAAATATTTACACCTGCGGGGGGTACTAAATTTTAAAACCAATTTTCAAAAAATACTTACAGAAAAGACAAAAAGTTATTGATTATTTTTTATTGTTATTGCAAAATACCGCTGAAAAAACTGCTTTTTTTCTCAAAATACACCAAATTTTAGAAGAAAATGTCCTAAAACTAATTTATTTTTGACAGGCTTCAAAATGGCGAATACGCCAAAAATTTGGCACATAATAGCTTCATTATTTGTGTTTGAGGTTATAAAGTTGGTGATTTTTTAGACCATCTCAGGGGGGTGGTTTAAATTTATAGCCCCTAGAAAGGATTGTTTTGTGGCATATGGTAATAAATTCGTTTATAATTTCACTAAGTAACCGTTTTTACAAGGATTAATTTACCTTATTTAATATCCCAAGTTGTTCATTACCCAATAAGACACCTCCTATTTTGTCCAGAAAAGCGCCATATCTTGAACCCGTTTTCAGCACACAAAATATATTTATGAGGGCACTTCGAGGCAAAACAAAAAGTGAAGGTCACTGATTATGCACGAAAAATATACCAAACAAAAAACCCCAAAACAACTATATTAATTTATTTACAAACTGAAAGTAAAACATTGAGTTTATCTAAAAGCTCAGTCAAAAAAACTTTGCTGTAGCTTTCATCAGTAGAGGTTGGTGCAAGCCAAGGTGCAAGCAGAGGTAAAAGATCCGAACTCGCTGTTTGTCATTGAACGCAGCGCTAATATTTTTAAACTGACATTTCGACAGTGACAGAAATGTAAAAAAAAACTTGCATTTAAGTTTTTTAGTACATTTCATAAATAAAAACACCTTTTAAATAGATACAATATTAATCTACTCCTTATTTTATTATTACTCATCTAAATCGTTGTGTGACATCAAGTATTAATTGGAAAAATCAATCAAGGGTAAGTTTTAATTAGAGTGACATATAACCCCAATGTTAATTTATTCTATAGAGTGTTTACTATTGAATCCCCGCGTGGGTTTAAATTTTTTAATTTTCCTTCCTTCTAAATTGAAAATTTCCTCTTAAATCCAACAAAAGATTGTGTTAAGATGATTATTCAACAAACAAATTTATTAAAATTCTTCTTATAAATCAAACTACGTCCAAAACTCAAAGAGGGTTCGTTTAAAATGCTGAAAATCAAAAATTTCACTTAAACTTAGGACCGTTTTAAAATAGACTAAACCGTTTTAGTAAATCCCACTGAAGATGTCGCCATACTTGTAGCACTACCCTAAAGTAAGCGTCTTGTCAAAGATTAGATTTTAAGGTTTATGTAATTATTATAACAAATCTTCTTGGATTCTTTTAGTAAACCCCTGAAGATGACACTATACTGTTGACACATGTTGTTTGAATCTTTAGTAACGAATGGAGAATGACATAAGTATTTTCAAATAGTTTTCGTATGACATTTATAATAAAATCGGTTTTTCAGGAGGGTGGGAGGCGGCTAAATTTTAGAGAGTGCCTGCCCCCCTTCCCTGGCGTCGCCGCTGTGGTCAAGATTTAAAGATTATGGAAAATATGGTACATAATAATTGTACGTATTTCAACGCGCGCTCAGTAATTTGGTAGAGACATGAGTGGACTGTAATCTAATTTATTTTATGAGATACATAAAAACATTTTAGTCGAGCAAAAAGGGTGCGTTTTCAGCCACTTACCAGTAAATCTTCGTTTCTAGTAGAACCTAGAGGCGCCTCCCAGGTGTTGATCGGTCCAGAGATAATCCAGAGTCACCAAACGGGCACAAAAATAGTTTTTTTTTTCGGAAACGTAAAATAACGTGTTAAAAATCAGCGAGTATCACGCACACCGACCGTTTGTCATCAACTGATTCTTGGATTATTTTCGCGGCACTTTATTTAGTAAAACATCCTTTTTTGCTTATAATATAAAAACGCGATAAGAAAATAAAAGGTAAATTCCAATTTAATTAGTTGAATAAAGATCTAAAGTAGTGCATTTAAAGTGCACAATATAATTCATATCTGCCTTTGTTTTGCAGAACTATTTGGGCGACTATTCTTATTTTAATCCCAAAAAAGTACAGAAACATATTTATATTTTTAATTAAAGGACCCCGCCCACTTAGCATTGCTACTGGCTTTCGGTTGAAATGAGCTGGGCGTTTGATATTTGTAGATCTGTTCTCCCTGATCAACGTTTAAATAGACTTCTTTTTGATCCGACCCACGGTTTCAAAGATATAGGTGTTGAAAGTTGGAGGTTTCAGATTTTAGAGATTTTTCACTAAAATCAGTTTTTTGGGCTCAACTTTCATTTACATGAAATGTGACATTGAAAAAAAAAAATATTGGGGGTCTTCTATAGGACCCTCTGAGTTTGAATATAAAAGCTAAAATTTGCGGAAACCGTTTTCGAGAAAAATTGAAAAATAGAAACTTTGTGTAGAAATGCGATAAAGAAAAAATAAAAACGGTTTTAGATTTCACTTCTTCTCTTCAATGCAAATAAGGAAATGAAAATCCGTGAGAATGCATTGTTTTCGAGAAACAGTTAAAAAAACTTTTTGTAGAAATTTGATAAGAAAAAAAATAAAACGGCTCTAGATTTCACTTTTTCTCCTCAATGCAAATATGGAAATGAAAATCTGCGGAAATGCATTATCACATTTCTACAAAAAGTGACCTTTTTTCACTTTTTCTCAAAAACAATGCATTTCTGTAGATTTTCATTTCCATATTTGCATTGAGGAGAAGAAGTGAAATCTAGAGCCGTTTCAATTTTTTTCATATCACATTTCTACAAGAAGTTCAAAAACGGTACATTTCCGCACTTTTTTAATGATATAGTTATATTCACGAGAATGTTCAAATTTCAAAATATTTCAGATTTCTATAGAAAATTGTCTTTTTTTCAGTTTTTCTCAAAAATAATGCATTTTCGCACATTTTCATATCTATATTTCCATTGAAGAAATAAAGTAGAAAGTAAAACCGTTTTTATTTTTTCTGTAACACATTTCTACACAAAGTTTCCATTTTTTCCATTTTTCTCGAAAACGGTGCATTTCCGCATTTTTTTCTGTCATTCAATTCAGAAGGCATTCCAAAAAAATTTTTTTTTCTAGATTTCATGTAAAAAAAATTTGGCCCGTTTTTTGCCTATTTTGTTGTATTCGAGTAGCTAATTTGCTACTTTCAGTTCACCAGTTTTTAGGTAGAGAACCAGGCTATTGGATGCAGTTGAAAAAATTGACATATTTCATTTACGTCACTCTCAGTGGCGGCACAAACTTGAAAAACGTAAAAAACTTTATTCAAAAATACAATTTTTCGTAAAATCGCTGATTCAAAAAGAACAAACGGTGAAATATTTTTTTTTATATGTTATAGAAAAATCTTCAGAGAAAAAAAAAAGATAAGCTATAAGCTCATCACACTTTGTGAAAAACGTCCGTAAACCTGGAAAATTCTCGGGTTATTGTCCCCATTTCTACTATGTATATGCTCGTGTATGTGTGTATGTTATGCTAGAGACCAGAAGGCTTAGCCGATTTTGATAAAAGTGGTACCGCTGGAGTGCTCTGAGTCTCAGAGGTACTATATGCCATGTATTGTTCAAGAAGAAAATAATACCTCCCCTAGCCGTGTGGGTTAGGGAGGTAAAAATTACAGAATGGCGGCTCGCACCCGCCATAATGATTTTCTTCTTGAACAAGTGAGAAATCCCTAAAATGTGAAACTTTCAACAACTATATCTATGAAACCGTGGGTCGCATCAAAAAGAGCTCCGTTTAAACCTTGATCAGAGAGAACAGATCTACAACATATCAAACGCCCAGCCCATTCCAACCGAAAGCCAGTGGCCCAGTGACAATGCTAAGTGAGCGGGGTCCTTTTACCTGAACAATAATAATAATAATTTGCTTTCAATAATTTAACGTTTTTTTTAGACCACAACGTCAGACGACGGCGTGCTAGTAGATACATTAAGCGATAGCGAATATCAGTATTTGAAACCACTTGTTTATATGGAATTAGTTGCCATATTCGACCAATATAAAATTAGTTACAATAAGAAGAAGAAACAAGCAAATAAGAGTAAAGGTTAGTCTTTTTTAAACCTTCCTGAAAATTACTTTTTATATGATTTTGGACCGCTTTTTCTTGCCCCGTCAATCTTGACGGATCAAAGGGTAGGATCAAAACAACAGCCATAACTTTTTATAGGATTCGTCCGTCCCCTTACATTTTTAACTTCCATTGTATGTAACTATGTTTGTTCGGGTGGAATCTTGCAACTTAATTTTGATCAACTTCCCGACATCCGATTGGCTTCAAATTTGGCATGCTTATATAGTTGCGGTGACAATACAAGAATATAGTCTGATGAAATTGACAGATCCCCCCTACTCGAAGGGGTGGAGGGGGGTACAGTTGAAGTACGCCCGATTTCATTGAAATTTGGTGTGTTGGGGCACTTGGGGATGGAGATCTTTTGCTAACATCCGATTGCCTTCAAATTTGGCATGCATTTATAGTTCCGATGGCAATACAATAATATGTTATTATTAGGCACCCTTCCCCCTTACGAGGGGAGTGGAGGGGGGACAAAGAAATTGGCATAGAGGGGCTTTTGGGGATAAGTTTGATATGCGTTTATAGTTCCGGTGAAAATACAATAATATGGTATTCTCAAGTACCCACCTCCCTCTAACATACGGGGGTTTTTAAGGAGGGGGATTATGAAATTTGATCAGATTAGAAAATTTCAATATGGCGGATTCAAAATGGACGATTAAGGTTACAAATTTAAAAATTAAAGGTGTGTGTTTAAATTTGGTATGCGTTTATAGTTCCGGCGACAATACAATAATTAGGTACACACTTCCCTCTAAGGAGGGAAGTGAAGGGGGAAAAAGATTTAGTTTGTTCGAATCAAAATTGGCATATAGCGGTTTTTCGGGAAGGGGATATGAATTTTTAATCAGATTTGAAAATTTCAATATGGCGGATTCAAAATGGACGATTTAGGGTACAAATTTGCGCCCATCTCTTTTATTATGGTATAAGAAAGATAAAAAGTTATTTTCTACTTTTTTTAATAAATATTTATTAAGTGGTTTAAATTCGTGGGTTATAGGGATGCGCGTAAATAAAACATTTTGCGACATTCCGTGACTTTTTCAAGCCTTGAGAAACACACTGTATTAAAATAAATATATAAATATAATTTTACATTTAAATATATAGAGTGTGCCAAAAAAAAACTGCACTTTTTGAAATGATTATAACTTAGCGGGAAATTGTCCGATTTTATTAATATTAAGCTTTTTAGAAAGCCAAAGCTTCAAAATTTATAGGACCAATGTCAAACTTGACATTTCCTAAAAATCCAAGATGGCGAACCAATTTGAAAAATAGGCATTTTTAACCCACCTAGATATTTTTTTGTGGGCGACACTGTAATAAATCTGAAACATTGGTTACGAAGCCACATTCTTTCGAAGCACATTGATGTAGTCCGAATTTTTTAAATGAAACATTGATGTGCTTGGAAAGGATGTGGCTTTGTAACCGATGTTTGAGTCGCAGAAATAGTTTTTTCTAGGTGGGTGAAATCTTTTAAATAGGTCCACCATCTTGAATTTTTGGGTAAATAAATGTCAGTTTTATCATTAGTTCTATAAATTTTGAAGCTTGTGCCTTTTAAAAAGTTTAAACTTATTCAAATCAATCAATTTTTGAAAAAGTTATTGCTATTTAAAGTAGATTTTTTCTTAATAAGCTTGATTTTGCAGGTAAACTCTGGTCTATTTAAAATTGCAAACTTCCTTATTTCTTGCCCGAATTTTAAAAATGATATATCGATATGCTTCGAAACAATGTGACTTCGTAACTGATGTTTCAGATTTATTACAGTGTCACACACAAAAAAATATCTAAGACTGTCAAAAATGCCTATTTTTTAAATAGGTCCGCCATCTTGGATTTTTAGGAAATATCAAGTTTGACATTGGTCCTATAAATTTTGAAGCTTTAGCTTTCTAAAAAGCTAAATATTCTTAAAAGCGGACAATTTCCCGCTAACTTATAATCATTTAAAAAAGTGCGGTTTTTTTGGGCACGCCGTATATAATCAAAGCTTGAAACAATTAATATCACATAAAACAGCTCTAGAAACAAATTTAGATGGAGTAAAAAATTTTTTTAAGGATATATTTTAATATTATATTATTATTCTGAGAATATTACTTGCTCAAATCATTTGTGTTATATCCATGATGGTCAGGAAGACGACATAATAGACATAACCTGACTTTGTTATTTTTTTTGCCTTTTATTTTTTATGGCGTCTTTTTTGACAAAAAAATGGACAATAGTAGTTTACATAACAAGCATGCTACGCATGAGGCGCGAGCAGCAGGCGAGTGTCTTAACTTATCTGAGCGTGTAATGACCATAACATGCGAGTTAGTGTACTATACTTTATCTACGAAAATGTGATCATAAATATCAGAAATTATTAAAAATATCAAACGCGAACAACAACCTTCATAACCTGAAGTTTCAATGACGTTCTATCTAAAACGTCAAAACAAATAAGGTTACTAAGGGACTTTTTATATATCTTTGTAAAACCAAGTTTAATACGTTTAATAATGCGCAATTTTACAACTCATAGTTAAACGTCAAACCTCAGTTTAAACCACAGATGTCGACTTTTTTACGTTTTATAGGTGCAGTTTACCAACAAACTTCGGTTTAACCGTTACCGGCGGTCTGGGTGTTTGTTAAACTTCAGTTTAATAGTTACCGAAAGATTCTAACCTCAAAAAAGTTATTAAAAATTTGTTTTTGGTAAAAAGACTGTAAGTATTTAGTGAAATCGCTATGATCAATGACTTAAAATTTATTTTTGATCAACTGGATGAAGTATTACGAAATTATTGACATTGTCGAAGCACGAAGGCCAAATATTATTTGTCCTAGAACAAATCATTTGGAGGAGTCCGACGATATGTAGATTTTAAAAAGAGGTTTGAATTATCTAAAGAGATATGCGAAATTGTGCACAAGGAAATTCGACAAGAGTTGGAACAGCTCACAGACCAGCAAGTTTTATTCTCACATCGAGCTCACACGTATATATATATATAATTTATATCTTTTTGACAAATCTGAACGTTTTTGTTTGTGTCGTCTAGCTGTATATCTGGCTGTATGTCTGTCTGTAACCAACGCTGATATCTCAAAAACTACTTGAGTCATTTTTATCAAGTTTGGCTCTAGTTGGTGCCATTTTGGTTAAAATAATCAACCCTATATATGTAAAGAAAATTTAGTCTTTCTTCATGGCCGTGGTTTAACTCCGACTTATAAAATTGAGCAACTTGTTTACCGATGGATTAATCCAAAGATTAAACTGAAGTTTAAACTATGGTTTAATCTGGAGTTTTACCTTTGGTTGTAAAATTAGCCCTAAATATTTATGGTCTCAAAAATATAGAAAAATAATTAACATTTTTGCGTCAATTAGTGCTCTTATAAAATAAAGTTTTATCGCTTGTCACGCCATCTTGTGGTTATCGTCTAAACTTTATTATTATCCTAGGATAGTAAATGAGCCATTAAAATCGTGTTGAGATGGTCGTTAAATTAGTATAATTCATTTGTCGTAGGTAAAACTATTTTCCGGGCATCTGGTTTCATCAGAAAGGTTGTGAAATTTTGAAGACATCTATCTCTTCTAATTAACTCTCTTAATTTCATTTCAAACCTCTCATCTTGTTGCATAATTTTTAAACTAGTTTATAAAAATTACAGCATGAAAAAGAAAGGTGAGATCCATTGATGTCCCTTAAGCTGTGAAAAAAGATCATATGGGTCATTCCATATCAAATCAACCAAAAAATCACAAAAATTTTACGCGACCAATTCCAATTTTGATGATTTTTGGTATATATTTTCTTCTTACCATAAAAGTTGAAAATGCAAATTTTTAGATTTTTTTGATTCGTAGTTTTTTTTTTTTTTATTTTTCAAAATAAAAAAGTCAGCATTTTGACCTTAACAAGAATGTACAAAACTAGCAATATCTCGAGAACCACTTACACTAGGAAAGTAATAAATGGCTCATTTTAAAGTCATTTTGAAGCTCTTTTTTATGAAATATCACAACATAATTTTAACAAAAAAAAAATTGAAAATAAAAAATTGAAAAAAACAAATTGAAAAATTCAAAAAGGCCATTTTTATTTTTTTTGAAAAAAATATATAATTTTGGTCAAAGTGTTACTTAATTATCCACAAAATTTTATGATGGAGAAATGATGGGTTCAATGTCAAAAAAAATATCAAAAATATTAAGTACATTAAAAATCATGCATTTAAAAAAATAAACATATTTTAGGAGCACCAATAGTGCACTGGATATTAAAATAAATAAATTTGTTGGATGGATACAGGTTTTAAAAAATACCCAGAGGCTTTATCTACAAATTATTTTATTTTAAACTCGCAAAAGAAATAAACAAACTTTTCTACTTCGTTGATAAAAATTAGACAGAAAACACTAAGACTAACTATATACCTTAAATTTATTTTTTTAACTTTCTTTTAAGAATTTCTGATGAATCTGACATTTCTTTTTTGCTGACATTGTAAGTTCTGCCAGTAGCAGTGTTGGGTTCAACTTTTTTTATAAGACTTTCTGGTTTATTAATTAAAATATCTTGAGGTGTTGGGTAAAAAAATGATGAGGCAGGTCCTCGTGGATGAAGAAAGCTTACTTTCAGTTCTCCGCTATCATTATTTTTCCCCAAGACACAAGCCAGCCACCAAGCACTGTCATATTCTACAGTGACAAACCCTGACTCGATATTTTGCAAAATAATGCTTCCACCTTTAAAAAGATTATGTGTTTCGACCTCTAAGCATGTAGAAAACTGTTTTGCCAAAAACGTGCTTTCTGTAAGAGGAATTACAGCATGAATTTTTTGTGTCCCCGGTATTGTTAAGACTTCCGCAAATCTTTTATTCAAAATTATTTCATGATTTGTATAATCTGCTTCTGTGCAATATTTAAAATCAATGCCAGATATGTTTTCTTCACACCAAGTAAACAATTGTAGAGGTGTCATTATTTGATTGTCATAGGGCCTCTGCAAACTGGCTTTGGCAGCAAGTCTTTTAACAGTTCCTCCCAAGCCATCGCAGGCACTTTTGCCATGCGAGGTGGCAAAATAATGCCACTCTGCTTCAACACCAAAATCTTTTTTATGCAGGCATATATTCAGAAAATTCTTTTTGTTTTTGTACTGCGCAGCACATCCATCCGAAAAATAAAAAATTTTGTTAAGTCCTGGTATTTTGATTTTTAAATCAGGCATTAATTTTTTTAAAAATAAATGAAATGCAATTGTATTATGTGTCAAGCTTTCCGAAATAAACACATAATTCAGGTTGTGCAGTTTACCATCACTTAGAAAATAAATGCATAACAAAGGAATAATTTTCCGCAAAGTCGCAAGTGATCAAAGACTCTCCAGGTTTAAGGTTAATTTTTATTTCATTGTATCTATCTTTTTGCATTTTTGCAATAAAAGAATGTGATTTAAGTTTTACAAGATCATCAGTAAATTCCTGGACAAAATCATCACTTTTCTTAACAACGGTTTCCATAGTACACCTATCTACTGAGACCCACTTTTTAAATAAGACCTCATCAATTAATTCTTCCTCAAATTTTTCTATTAACGTATTTTTAAACTGTTCTACTCCAGGACATTGCTTGCTTCTATTGCTTAAAAAACAGTCCACTGAAGGTGGATTACACATTAGTTTATAAAGGCAATCATGATAAGATATTGCAAGAGGCCTGTTATTTTCATCATATAGCTTATTTAATTTGGAGCCATTGAGCATTAGTTTTATATTTTGATGTATAGTACATACACATACAGTATGAGTCCCACTTTTTCCTGCCAGTATACAGTTTTTGGGTCGCAGTTCACAAAATTTTGAAAACCCAATTTTTTCATTGGGGTACTCAGTTTTAAACAATGCATAAATTTCTTTTAAATTAGCTAAGACTAATTTTTTTTGTACATATTCTTTTTCAGCTCCATATTTTCTGATAACAACATAATCTTTTTTACCTGGCATGGTCCTGCTAATGTCATCCCTTTGGTAAAAATCTACCACTATTTGGGCCACTCTATCACTAAGGGTCTTTCCCGGTTTGGGGTTAGGAGAACATAATATCCCATTGTCCTTAACTAACTGTTTTACAGCTCTGGCCAAATATTGAGAAACTTCAAATTCTTCTTCAATCTTCTTTCTACTCCAACTTTGAGGTAAACATGATAAAACTAGTATTTTCTCACTCCTCTTTTCGGTTTTTAAAAATTTGTCCTTTAACTGCTTAATCATTTCACTTTCGTCACTCTGGCATTCCTTTACTAGCGTTGAATCTGATTCCTTTGTAAATGCTTTCGCAATTGTATGCTGTACAATATCAATTTTTTCTTTGTATACATTTTTTCTTTTAATCGGCGACACACCAAGAAGCTCCAATTACTTGTTTAAAAGAGTAAATGATTCAGCAGGATCTTGAAAATCTGGATCATTTTCTGGAACTTGACTGGGTCTAAAAAAATTTAAAAAGTTAGTTTTTTATAAGAACTTAAAAAGGGGGTAACAGCTGACCCAAAATGTGTACATAATGCCAAGAAATTTGTACATAATGTCTGCATTCTCAAAATGCCATGCAAAATAATGCCATGCAAAATAATGCCATGAGATTTTTCCACTCCGTACTTGACGCAATTGGTTTAGTTTATTAATTTTATATTAAAAAATACTATTTGTTACTTACCCTGCCTCATCTTCTTCAGATGCCTTAAACTCCTTTGAAAGCTTTAGTCTACAACCATCACAGATTTTCATTCCCATTTTGACATTTTTGTCACTGCACATCCACTTGGTCACATTTCTTAATTTCGCAAAATGCTTGATTTTTAACTCTAGTGGATCACAGCACTTTACTTTATATTTAGTCCATCCACTTGCCTCACCCATAGTTGAAACTTTTAAAATTACACAGAGATGACTTCTGATAAACCTTCAGTCGAACTATTATGTATCGATTATTTGGAGCTGTATCAGGAAGATACTTGCCAAAAATTTAAAATCAATTTATGCAGGAATTTTCATGTCAGCAAATCCCCACAATGTACCTAAACAGACCAATAAAATGAAGGAGGTGTGTCCTTAATGTTAAACAGGAATAAACAGGCAGTATTTCACAAAAGTATTGGCAGGTTTATACAGGCATATTTTCCTAAGAATTGGAACATCCAATAGTACGTCTCCGGTGGAAAAGAGGTTTTGTAAGTAAATATTACAATGGGGGGCAATGTTAATCTGATTACTGATACAGAATGAAACGTAGGATATAATTTTTTATTAAATAAAATATTGTTAAATATTTTTATAATATCGCTTTAAATCCCATTATATTCTTCTAATTACCAAAATGCATTGTCTATTTATAGGCGATTTTTCATGCATGTGACATTTTTAATAAATTTTTTCACATTGAACCCATGATTTGTCCATCTCAAAATTTTGTGAATAGTTTAATAACACTTTAAAGAAAATAATATAATTTTTTGAAAAAAATTAAAAATGGCCTTTTTGAAATTTTTCAAAAAAAAAAAATCAAAATTTTTTTTTTATTTTTTTTTTCAATATATGTTATGCAATATTCTCATATGAAAGGTCTTTATAAGAGCTTTAAAATGAACCTTCACCTACTTTTCTATTATAAGTGGTTCTTTGGATATTCCTAATTTTGTGCGCACATGTTAAGGACAAATAAGTGACTTTTTCGATTTTCAAAAATTAATTCAAAATAAACAACTGGTCAAAAAAGTCTGAAATTTTGGATTTTCCAGTTTTTTGGTAGGAAAAACATGTATACTAAAAATCATCAACATCGGAGATGGTGTGGTAAAATACCCTGGTTGACTTGATATGGACTGACCCATATTTATGTTGAAAAATTGTTATTGTATGATGTGAGTTTCATAATTGTTACTTTCCAATAAATCCTTAAGGTATTCCAAAGTTTCTGAGAGAGACGAAACGTCAAAAGATACCAATATTTCTCTATTATTTACTGTCAAATCCTTGATTTTTCTTTGGGAAAAGTTAATTCGTCAAACTTTGAAATGTTTTAAGTAAAACGTTTTTGAATTAATTTTGTAGAGTAATTGGCATAATTTGGTGCTCCCAAACTGCAATCGTTTTGAAATCCTATTTTAGGAGGCAATGTTTTCGGAGTGAACCTCTCAACTCTACTGATGCGAGACATGCCACGCGTCACCGACAACTCGATGGTGCCTCAAATATTTCAAATGCTCCTCGATCAGCTGAACTCCAGGTGAGCGCCTATAATTCGCACAACCTGGAAAACACCTGGAAAAACTATCATTATGACCTGGAAAAATGATTCGGATAAATATTTTACCTCAAAAAAACATTAAACAGATCAAAATTTTTGAAGAATTTTTGGTTTAAATATCAAAAATTTTTGCCGATGTACGTAGACTATTACTATTGTATTTTTTGCTACTCAACGTTTTTTATGTTAAGCTTTTTTATTAATTATTCGACCTCCTCCAGGTGCGTCAGCGACGAGGGGATCCTTCGGATAGCCTGTCAAAAGCAAAAATTGGACAATCTGTGCGTCGAGGTGGAAAAGAACTTCTATTCCAACCGGAAAGTGGTAGAAAGTATCTTTCAGAACGCCACCGTCCACGAGTTGTGCGGAATTCTGAAGAAGCTGATAAGGGACTTGCCCGATCCGCTTTTTACCACGGAATTTATGGACATGTTTTACAATGCCAGTGGTGAGTATGAGATGTTACATAAAAATCCGTACCTACTTTTTTTGATGATCTAGGACTTTCCCGTTTATTTTACGAATTTCACAATTTTAAATGAATTTTGTTTCTGGACCTTTGTTGTGGAGTCCCTAAATTATTTATGTAAATTCAATATCAAAAATGAAGGTTATGTAAAGATTATTTGCCGATGACGCAGCCATAAATTATTGTGTAAAAACATTAGTTAAAGTAAATCATACTATCAATCAAATAAACAAAATAAACTATTTTAATGAAGAAATGAAATTCTCCTAGCAATTAAATTTTTGGAAGCTGAAACTTGAAGTCGCATAAATCATCGTAACCATCTAATAAATGGTATTGGCCCTATAATTAAATTTTTTTTATAAAATAAGAAATTACATTCCTCGTAAATATTTTATTCTATCTGTGTAAATAAATGAAAGACGTCATCTCTAATACTAGTCGGTGTTTGAAATGACGATTCATTTCGCTTAAATTTGGTCAAAAGTTTTCCCAAAAAAGATGACCAAAAATGCGCTAAAACATTTTCTTCGCCTTCGACTGTGCATTGAAGCTTATAAAAAAAGTACTTAACAAAAGACAATCAATCAAGCAGGCACGTTCTTTGCTCGTCCGCTTTTATTACCGTTTCGTACCACAGAAAGTAAACAAACTATGATTAGCTAATTCAGTTTTTTTTAGTGATTTTGCTTTGTGTTTTGTTGTAAAAAATTACATACAACTATTGAGTTCTTGAGAAATTAAACAGCGAACTAGTAGATATTGTTTTAATTTATAACGAATTTCAACAACCCGCCGCAGAAGCTTACGGAATTTATTCCTGTGTCCCTAATTGTAACATTTTTGAAGAGCCTTGTGAAAACAGCGTAATCGTTTTTTTAAATATATTTTTGTATTACATGCAGGCAACTTAGTATGATCTAAAAGTTTCTGACATAAGTTGTGAAACACCCTGTATATTTCATATCTAGAACCTACTGTAAATTTACGTAAACCCATTAAATATTTAGATATAGAACATCTATTTAAATCAAAATCATCGACCCTGGTTCACTTGATAAAAATACTTTGTTTTCAGTATTTAATAATATCAAAAAACGGAAAAAAAACTAGAACACAAAAGCGTTTACTTCGCCACCGACTACGCCATTTTTGTTGGCCATTAATTTTTTTACATTATTTCTGCTGTGTTGGGAATTTGGAACCTTTGGTTGCACTAAAACAAAATTATGATTGTTTTCTACAAACCAAAACTACACTTTTTTGCAAAATAATAATATTTTTTTTGCGCCCCTGAACAATAATAATAGTAGTTTTAACAACTAGTGGCTAAAATAGTGCTTTTTTTACAAGCGTTGGTTTAAGTAACGAGCGCAGCGAGGTATTTAAAAACGCGAGTAAAAAAAGCACAGTTTAGGCGCGAGTTGTTAACACTATTTTTTTTAATACCTTTATTAAAAAATCCAATGAAAACAGGAAAATCCTTTTAAAAATCTCGAACGAAGAGCACTTTTCGCAACACGCCATTTTTACACTATAAATCAAGGCGGCTGGTAAATAAAATAACTATGGTTTCCATAGCGATTGCCTTTTTACTCTTTGGCAGTTTGATATTTTGACGATGTTTTTAAATGATTTTTTCGTAAATACTTGGTGAAAACTGGCAGAAATGGCTTCATTTTTATGCAAGAATAATTGGCTTTTTCAATATTACTATATTCCGCTATTTCTCTTTAATTTTGGGTAAAAAACGGAACAAAATCTTTTTTTGCACCCGTGATCAAAAAAGAAAGTTTTTTTTGCATCGGTAACCAAAAAAAGCCTTGGTTTAGTTATCTGGAGACAGTTACTAAAATCATGTTTTTGATTAAGGTATAAAAAAAATGTTTTTTGAAGGTGGTAGACAATATTGAACTTGAGAGTAAAAGTTTCGAATGCTTCTGTATCTGCAATCGTCATCAGGTGAATACTAACAAAAACTAAGACAACCTAATCTTATATACTAGCATGTGTTCAGTGAACCATAAAAACTAACCATGAAGTTTACACTTGATTGGCTTCGCCCTTTCGAGGTTAAAATCTGTTACCTCCGAAAATTATGGGTTTCCAAATATCCTTGATGGTGACGCTTTGTTGAGAAAACCCATTCTGGTTCCACTTGAATAGATTTTCCTCCTTGGCGACGACCTTTGCGTCCTTCCATTCCATATGATGATTTTCCCAGCAATGTTCAGCTATTTTTGATCCAGTTGTGTCCCCTTCTCGAGTTTTGCGTTTGTGTTCTGTAAGGCGAACTTTCATGGATCGGCTGGTTTCTCCGATTTAGATATCCTCACACTCACATAATACCTGGTAGATGCAGTTCTTGGTGTTGTGGCGATATGGTTTAGTTTTTATTAATTGACTTGTTATTGTTGTGATCGTTCATGGTTCACTGAAAACAGCTAGTATATAAGATTAGGTAGTCTTAGTTTTTTGTTAGTATTCACCTGATGACGATTGCAGATGCATAAGCATTCGAAACGTTGAAAAAAAAAATAAAGACAATGGAATTTCGAAACGCTAGTTTACTCTCAATAATTTTTTTTTTATATGAAATCTAGAATTTTTTTTTTGGAATACCTTGTAGAAGGCCTTCTGAATTGAATGACATAAAAATAAAAATTGCGGAAATGCACCGTTTTCGAGAAAAATGGAAACTTTGTGTAGAAATGTGTTACAGAAAAAATAAAAACGGTTTTAGCTTCTACTTGATTTCCTCAATGGAAATATAGAAATCAAAAATGTGCGAAAATGCATAATTTTTGAGAAAAACTGAAAAAAGACAATTTTCTATAGAAATCTGTTTTTAAAAAAATTATTACGATTTTGGAATTTGAACATTCTCCTGAATATAACTATATCATTGAAAATGTGCGGAAATATACCGTTTTTGAACTTCTTGTAGGAATGTGATATGAAAAAAATTGGAACGGCTCTTCTTCTCCTCAATGCAAATATGGAAATGAAAATTTGCGGAAATGCATTGTTTTTGAGAAATAGTGCAAAAAGGCCACTTTTTGTAGAAATGTGATATGAAAAAAATAGAAAAAGTTCTAGATTTCACTTCTGCTCCTTAATGCAAATAAGGAAATTAAAATCCGCGGAAATGTTTTGTTTTCGAGAAAAAGTGAAGAAAGTCAACTTGTTGTAGAAATGTGATACCTTGTAGAAGGCCTTCTGAATTGAATGACATAAAAATAAAAATTGCGGAAATGCACCGTTTTCGAGAAAAATGGAAACTTTGTGTAGAAATGTGTTACAGAAAAAATAAAAACGGTTTTAGCTTCTACTTGATTTCTTCAATGGAAATATAGAAATCAAAAATGTGCGAAAATGCATAATTTGTGAGAAAAACTGAAAAAAGACAATTTTCTATAAAAATCTGTTTTAAAAAAAATTATTACGATTTTTGAATTTGAACATTCTCCTGAATATAACTATATCATTGAAAATGTGCGGAAATATACCGTTTTTGAACTTCTTGTAGGAATGTGATATGAAAAAAATTGAAACGGCTCTTCTTCTCCTCAATGCAAATATGGAAACGAAAATTTGCGGAAATGCATTGTTTTTGAGAAATAGTGCAAAAAGGCCACTTTTTGTAGAAATGTGATATGAAAAAAATAGAAACAGTTCTGGATTTCACTTCTGCTCCTCAATGCAAATAAGGAAATTAAAATCCGCGGAAATGCTTTGTTTTCGAGAAAAAGTGAAGAAAGTCAACTTGTTGTAGAAATGTGATATGAAAGCCACTTCTTCTCCTCAATGCAAATATGGAAAAGAAAATCAGCGGAAATTCATTGTTTTACTGGTTTTTTTATATCAGATTTCTATAAAAAGTGCCTTTTTTCACTTCTTCTCAAAAAACAATGCGTTTCCGCGAATTTTCATTTCCACATTTGCGTTGAGGAGAAGATGTGAAATCTAGAGCCGTTTCAATTTTTTTCATATCACATTTCTACAAAAAGTGGCCTTTTTTCAATTTTTCTCAAAAACAATGGATTTCCGCAGATTTTCATTTCCATATTTGCATTGAGGAAGAAGAAGTGAAATCTAGAACCGTTTCAATTTTTTTCATATCACATTTCTACAAAAAGTTGTCTTTTTCTCAATTCTTCTCGAAAACAATGCATTTCCGCGGATTTTCATTTCCTTATTTGCATTAAATTGAACCGTTTTTATTTTTTCTTTATCGCATTTCTACACTAATTTCTATTTTTTAATTTTTCTCGAAAGCGGTACGTTTCCGCAAATTTTTGCTTTTATATTCAAACTCAGGGGGTCCTATAGAAGACCCCCAATATTTTTTTTTTTCAATATCACATTTCATATAAACGAAAGTTGAGCCAAAATGTTTTGCATCGAGAACCAAAAAAGTCATGTTTTTGTTATTTGCAGATAGTGAGTCAAATCGTGTTTTTAATGTAGTTATAAGAAAATACTTTATAGAAAACTGAAAACATGGACTTTTGACTCAAGGCAGTTTAAATCCTTTTTTTGATACCTTCATCGAAAACAAAATTTTATTCACTACAAATAACAAAACTAGGCTTTTTTCGTTACCGTTGCGAAAAAAAAATATTCTTTTGTTCAGAAGTTTTTATAGACCAATGTTAAAAATTAAATGGGCACCAGTAAGAATATGTTGCGAAATTTGAAAACGGAGTAGGCGATGGTGAAACCAAATGTTGTTGTGTAGCGCCATAGCCGTCCTTGATTTATAGTATAAAGATGGTGACTTGTCAAGGGCTTTTGCCTTCTAGTTTTTTCCGTTTTTTTATTTATTTTTTTTGATGAAGCTGTTAAAAAAGATAGTGTTTAAAGCTTTTGGCTAAACTGTGGTGTTTTTTTACTCGCGTTTTTAATTCACTCACTATGCCAGCTCTATAAAACCACGCTTGTTAAAAAGGATATTTTATTTCTTGTAAGATTTTTAACAAATCTGTTTTTTTCCAGCAATACCAAATCAGTCCGATCAGCTACGAGCTATAAATTTGTTGGTCGTGCTTCTTCCGATAGAGCACAGGAACACGTTCCGAGCATTCTTGGATTTCCTGTTGAACGTTATCAATCATCAGGACAAGAACCGAATGAATTTGCACAACGTTGGCATGATAACTGCTCCCTCGTTTTTCCCTACCAGGATGATGTTACCTAAGTAAGTACTAAAAAAAAATCCTAAATATTTTCATTTTTGTTTTATTAAATTTTCGGGACCCTAAAATTCATGAATCAAAATGAGGCATTGAGCATAAAAGCAAATAAAAAATAGTATTAAAATTTTAAGGAAAAAATACTGATTTTTTGACTAATAAGTTATTTATTTTTTGGTATACAACAAAAAAATTTTTTAAAAAAATTTAATTAATAAAAATATTTTTTTTTACCTGCTGCAGAGGTTTTTTTGAAATTGGAATGTACTTTTTGTCCCAAGCCTCGAACTTTAAAAAAGAATTTAAAAACGTAGATTTCTTGTCCGTGAAAAATAAATAAAAAGAACGCAAGCCTCCTCTGAAGTGATTGTTGCTGAGCCTTAATATAAGGCGACATAGTATAAACTCCAATTGTGGGTGGATGGAGTTGCTGCGAACGTTGTATTTTGAACGATCTTCTTTCAGTAACCGGTACATTTTTGCAGGTTTTTATGTTCTGGTCGCAAATTTCATTTTTATGATATTTGCATCCTTTAACATTTTGCTTTTTGCTTTATTCCGACAGGCGGCGCGTTGCATATTTTCATACCAACATCCTGCGTTATTTGAACGACGAAATTTGTTTAAATTCGCTGGGTGTGGTTGCTTATGTTATGCTTCATATGCCATGATGATTCCTAATAAGGATGAAATAGGCCTGTAGGTTTATCTATCCATTAGATCTTGGAGGCCTGGTCGTAATGAATTGAAAAGCAAAATCTGTCACGATCATGTGGCTGTTGACAACTAGGTAAACCGAGAGGTAAACAAAGCGATTTTCCGTAAAATGTAGTCCTAACTTAAATCAACATTTTTGCAATCTGGAAAAAGATCCACTTTAAACAAAAGGCGATTTCGGCAAGCCTTCCTTGGTATACCATTTGGTTAACCTGTGACGTCATAGTAATGACGTAACATACCACTTTCTTCCGAATTCGTTCGGTATGCCAAGAGAAACGAGCCTTAACCAAACTTTTTTGCTTTTTTTTTGTGGTTATTTTCCTATTTAAGTGGTTTATTTTGCTGAAGAAGATTTAACAAATGTCTAAAAGAAAAGCTACACAATCTTCCACAACCTTTAAATCTATTCTATTCAAGAATATGTGTCAGTATGTCATATTTTTCATCCCCTGTTGACCAACAAACGTAACCATCATACAGAAATATTAACCTTTGAGTGACCTATGAGCTAACTCAGCGTTTTCGGTAAAAGTAAAAGATATTCCATTTAAGAAAAAAGTTACCATCGGTCGTTTAAATCCATTACAACTGAAAACGAAAAATTTCAAAACTTATTTTTTTATATTTACAAAGCAGGACAAAATGAAAATAGAGGGAGATAGCACTATACCAAACCACAGAACCGTGTTACATTCCACGGTATGCAATTTAACATTCCAAAAAGGATACCAGAGTCACGGTGACGTCATCATTTTTGTATTCGAAATCGGTTGATAAGCATTTGACGGACCAAACAGGGTACCAAACCATGGACCAAACAGGGCACCAAACCATGTACCAAAGCTTGTTGAAATCGCCTAAAGTGTCGATAATTAAATTAAACATAGTCTTTCTCTTCTGAATAAGCTCAAAATTCTCACTGTAAAGGGGACTGTCGTGCACTTTTACAACAGTTATTTACAATAGACAAGAGCGAGGGAGATGGAAGTCAAGTACATAGTTCCTTTGAGCTGAAAATTATGAGTGGCTATTTTGTAAAGTAATCCTCTCTAAATCGGAGAAAAATAAGCATTTGGTGCAGTTGATAATTAAATCAAACATGGTCTTTTTTCACTGAAATTTACTTTTTCACTTAAATTCAGTGGAAGACCATAGTTATTTGATTTATTTGCTTAAACGTTAACAATAAACTCAAAATTCTCACTTTAAAGGGGAATGTCGTGTACTTTTTAGCTCTCTCGTGCTTGTGTACTGTAGATAAGCATTGTCTCTCACTTCGGCCTGAAATTGGGCAATTCAATAAGAGATGGAGATACCTGCTGTACTAGAGAGTCAAAGTCATCTACAATAGACAAGAGCGAGGGAGATGGAGTACATAGCTCCTTTGAGTTTATCTTGTAACATTTTTCTAAAATGATTATTTTTGCCCCAATTTAGAAAGGATTACTCTACAAAATAGGTAAATCCTTTTCCACATTGCAAACATTGATTTAATTCCACAGTTGGTTGACAGACAGTTCTCATGCAAGATGGTATAGGGCGCTGGTAATCCTTTTAAAGAATTTTGGACCATTGCCTACTCTGACACCTTACCGTTGTCTTATCAGGGACTTATTGAACACGTCGCGTCTTAATAAGGGTAATAATAAGAGAATGCCTTATTTAATCAGTGAAAATTGCCATGTTCATAAGCTTAGCCATATATGGCGCATTTCCGTTTAAATAAAAAAAAACAAATCATCAGAATTTAACTATGTTGGGAATTTGGAACCTTTGATTGCACTAAAATAAAATTATGATTGTTTCCCACAAACCAAAACTACACTTTTTTGCACTCGATGCTAACGTTGTTAGCGAAACGCGCGTCGAGTGCAAAAAAGTGTAGTTTTGGTTTGTGGGAAACAATCATAACTTTGTATCAGAATTTAAAATCTGGTAAGTTGACATTTTGTCGAGAACAGTCAAAAGAGATACGTTTCTTCTTTTGACTGCGGTCGGAAAATGTCATTTATAATATTCTACAGCATCAACAATAAGTTTATATCAATCAGGTACAGGAAATAATTATTTTAAAAAAGTTAGCCATCTATGGCTGAGCTAAATAAGGCATTGCCTTGTTAAAGTCCGAGTTCAATAATACATCTTGGCATTTTATATCTTTTCAGAGATATTAAACATATAGAAAAATCGAGTCCAAGCAACAACGGTTTAAAAGGTATGGCAGTGTGCTGTCTCATCGTGGATCTTCTGCTTATGGCTGGCCCAAAGTTATGGTACGTCCCGCGAGACTTGGCCCATCAAGCCAAAGAGGCGCAGAAAAAGGCGCAGACCAAAAAAGACAAAAAATTGGTAAGTTTTGGAGCTGCCATTTAATTCTAGTTGTTTTCTTTCTTATTGACTTTAGTTCTAAAATTTACCAAACGCGTAAACACAGGAAGGAGACCTCGAATGTGTTTTTGGAATCTCTTTGAATGTTGCTTAAATGTGATCAAAAATCTTTTATTTTTATGAATTTCGGGATCGCTTCAATCTCAACTTAAATTTTAAGACTAATATTGCTATACAGAAATAGAAGTTAAAAACCCTCGGAATTTTACCTCGGAAGTTACTTTAATCGAAAGATCAAAGGATCTTGGGTGGAAAAACAAAAATTTCAAATTGGATGGTTGTCCCACCAGGAACACTCAAAGGACCAAAGCGTTAAGAGAAATAATCAAACGATGTTTTGCCCTCGACAACCAGCGTGGGCTTATCAGTGGTTCCACAGGTCACCCTCCCCATACCTCATTGAACACCATCAGACACTTTGATCAAGACGAAACCTTATCAGGTGACTTGTATTAAGTACGAGTGCGGAACGATGCCTATTTGTGAGTGATTCAAAGTTGGTATTCAAATAAGTGTGTGTCGGATTGTGCCTCTTGTAATAATCCGTGCTTGAATTGAAGTTAGAATTATAACTAGCCATTTTTGCTGGTTCAGAACAGTTGCGACTCTCAAGACATGGATCATCAATCATCACAGGATGCCCACGATCTAAATCCATTTTTTCTGTTCATGCCAGGTGATAGGTGACGTCATAGGAATATTGATTTGAGAATTTAAGTTGGGATTCAAACACATGCATATTTAAATATAAACAATCAGTTGTAAATCAAATAATATTTAAAGATACTACACAATTGAGGTCTCCTTGTGTTTATGCTTCTGGCGAATTTTAGAACCAAGTTCAACCAGAACCGTGATTAATCGAAAATGACTCCTTTTGAATTATTTCATTTTTTTTACAGAAAATAGAAAAATCTTAATGGAATCAAACCTTAGGAAAAATTTACAACTTTCCTACTAGCTCTCAATTTTGCTGTTATTTGTCAAAAATTTTGTCAGCTGCCCAATCAAATTCTTCCCGTTCTTGTATTCGTTTATAAATTGTAAAAAACTGGCGGCCATCTTTGTTTCGGCATGCGTACTGTTGATTTTACTTAAAGAAATTTAAGAAAAGATAAAAGTTGGTCATCTCTTAAATTAAATTAAGTTAGCGGGTGTTTAGCGTTTGTTTTTTGCATTTTTACGACGATAGTTACATTGCGTTGTTCTGTTTTGTTTTTGCTTCTAAGTGTTGTAATTCTTCTTACTTTTTAATGGGATTTGGGAATAAAAAAACAAATTCACGCCGATTGCACACTGCACTAGGGTTGAAAACAACTTTTTTGGGACATACGTCTCAATAGTAGCCAGTGTAAGTTGGTCATAGCGTAACGTACGCGTCGACGTGGAATATAGCGCAATAGTCGGTCTTCTTTTTTTTTAATTTATAAAAAAAAACAAATGCTCGAATACGGATTTTACAATTCCATCTCTCCGGTCTTGCGAAAACCTTTCTATCAAGGCCACGGCGTTTATATCGACGTCAACTAACGTAGCTTAGCGTTTACTCTAACCGCTTACGTTAACTAGAAAGCTCGAAGAATCGTTAGATTGGATCCGAAAAATTTCACGGTTACGCGTACGTATCATGACCAAATTAAACTGACCAGTTTGATAGTAACCACCGAAAAAAGTTTCTTTTTGAGTGCCTTACTTGATGATTTTTTTCTTTAATAAATGTGTTATTTTTAGGATGAATTATAATTATTGAAGATCTAATTAGTAGCCTTTACTAACATTGCAGTGAGGTACGCTTATTATAATGTACATGTAAATATTAACACATTGTTTTTCTATACATAGTTATTTTCTGTAGTAAATTTTATGCATGTTCTTTTTAATTTCTAAAACTAGTCAAGTGGCTTGTAAGAAAACATACAAATACCACTGACAGAAGACCATTTTTATTCGCGTCTTAAGCAATTCTAGGATCTTAAATTATTTCAATTTGCGCTGTCTAAGATCAGACGCAAGTAGTAAACTTTTAAACGCGATTTCTGTCAAATTGAACTATGACTATTGACTACGACTTTACTGTACACTAATTAAGGAATCAAAGATTATTTTTGGTTTAATTAAAGAATTTTCCGCCTTTTCCAAATTTTATTGAAATAATTTTAATTGGTAATGGTTTTTGCTTTACTCATTTTACCGTTTTTTTTTTGACAGTTTCCTATTTTTTTTGCAAAGATTCCAAGCATTTTTTTAAAAGCAAAATATAATTTTAGTTATTTTTTATTGAAAATGTACTTTTATTTTTTCAGCGATATGGAAAAACCAAACTTACGAGAAGCAGTACTCAGTATGAACCGGGTTCTATGAACCTGCCGAGAATAAAAAGAGATTTCTTTATCTAACAGGTATTTAACTCATTCCACTAGCTATTAGACTTACTGAAGACGGTTATGTTCATAAGGTTGGCCTCAGGTGGCGCATTTCCTTTTAAATGATTATAAATCTAAACTTCCCATGAAGAAAACAACAAATATCCCAACTTACTGGTTGCCTGATCTTTTGATGAGAACAGTCAAAAGAAGAAAAAATTATTAAAGGGAACTTAAAAAAAATTTAATGACTTTATTACCGCACAGTACTATTTTTGTTATATTTTGTTAATAGGAAGTTGTTTGGTTCCACTTTTTTTTAAATTATTTTTAGGCATGAATGAAATTTAGTTTATATTCATTCAAAAGAAAAAACGCCATTCATAAGGCATTCCCTTATTAACGAATGACCGTGTTCAGTAAGTCCCTATTATTATCGGGGCCAAAAACCTACGTGCTTAACCGTACTTAATTAAACTTAATTGATATTATTTAAGCAATTAGTTATTATTATTAGTAATTTGTTTTGTTGTACATTTGGTATTCGATGGTTAATTAAGCAATATTTAAAAAAATTATTCCAACAGGACTGACTGATCTTCCAAACTTTTGTACTCGAGTTTTCCATTTGTATATCTTGCTTTTTAATTTATTTCGGACTGGGTCTAAAAATTAGGGATTTACTGAAAATAATTTCCAGAAAAGAAAAATATTCCTAAAATATAAAAGCCACAAAAAAAGCCCAGAAAGAGTATGCAAAACTAATTAACTTTATCCAGAGGAGTACCCAAAAAATAGAATTATTTGAAAAGAAATTTACAAGGAGGCTTATATGTCTTTAAGAATAACAAAAAAATATTATTTTTAAATTATCCTTTTAGTGAATTGTTTTCAGTGGATCCTTAAAATTGGACCAATTTTTTTCGACTATGTTCATTCCATTTAAATAATTAGATTTTATACATTGGTTAAACCAGGAGTTATTTTACAAGTTGTGCAATATTTTGATGCGCGTTGGTTAACAGTATTTTTTTTTTAATTTAGATACTAACCGAGGAGAATTTCACTGATCAATTTTTTTTTGGTACAGGTTGTTTTAGTATATTCCTTCCCACTCATTTTAAACATTCATTTTGGTGCTAGACAAATAATTTGAAAATCATTTATATCGTCAATTTTTTTTGAGATTTACCATAATCACTCTTTTATAAAATTTATTTAGACCTTTTTTATTTGATGTTCTTGAGTAAAATAAAACTGTTATGACAAATATTTGGTCGACTTCTTCAAAGACCCTTAAAAATAAACGTAAACGGGTGTGTTATAAAAAAATACCCGCCGTCTCTATATAATTATAGTAAATTTAAATATGAATGTCCTGATGTAACTGGAAAATATTTTCCAATTTAAACGGTTTTCAAATTATTTTTCTAGGACAAAAACTAATGGTTCAAATGGATATCAGGTGTCTTATTGTATCCCCCTGTGAGCTCGTTTAATACGAGAGATCCAAAAAAAAACTTTGTTCAAAAATTTTATAATATTCACTGCAAATGTCAAATTAGACATCAGGTTTGTAGTTTTAAGCGAAACACCCACTATATTATTGCATTTCTAAATTGACCATTCCTTGCTGATTTTAAAAACACCAAACACGTTATTTCTATCTTTACTGGTTTGTGAGAAAATGTGAGAAACGCATTATGTGCTAAACAGAGAGCAATAAGTTTTTTCAATCTCCCGTATTAAACGACTTACCAGGTGTTCAGAATATAATGAGACATATGTATGTCTTACCTTGTTTGCTAGAATGTGGATAACACGAAAATTTCTACAAAAATATATTGCGGTCAGTAAAAGCCTCCCCGAAAAAAATTTATATAGGGTGATTTCGAAGCACTGTCATTTCTTTTAGCAGGGCTTTAATTAGCTTCCCCTAAGTCTAAAAATCATATTTTAAACTTTATTGAAAGATTACAAAATTTTCATAAAAAATACTTACATTTCTTCAAAATCTCTTAAACCAACTAAACAGAGTACGGTCCTGGCATATTCAGCACTGAATTTATTTAACGATACTGTTATCCCCGTTTTGTTAAAGGCAGGGATTGGCCCGGCCCGTCTTAATCATGCTTCGGTGCAAATCGGGTTATTTTGGATGTGGATCAAGATCTGGTGATCTGGGTGGCCACCCAACAGGTCCTCTGCGGCGGATTTTCAAAACTTTGGTTAAAAATTGGCAAAAAAAAACAGACAAAAAACCGATCCGATTCTCTTTCGATCTTTGAATCACTAACACAAATGCCCTCGCCGAAGGACGAACGTTCTGGGAAAAGTTTCAGCTTATACCCCATTCGTATCGGCCGACACTTGCTCGACTTTTCCATAAATAAGGACTGTTATTAAAGAGACACATTTTTATGAAAAAATGGGACACGAGACTACACCAAATTCGCGAAATATTAGGGAAATTTTGGAACGCTGGAAACCTGTTCAGCCCTTATAGTAGAGTTTAGCAACCACTACCACGCGCCTATTTTATCAGAGTTTTTGGAACACATTAAAAACTGTCGCTTGTAAAAAATGTAGAGATGAGAAAAAACACGAAATTGGGCTTTATTTTACAAAATAAGTGTTTTATATAGGGTGCCCATAAAAAACCGCACATTTTTTTAAAGGAATAAATTCGTTACCACTATAGCTTTAGACTATAGGATACAGTCACCAAGATTGACATTTCGCTAAAACTCAAGATGGCGGACGCTTTTGAGAAATGCCGATTTTTTGCCCGCCCTGCCAATTTTTTATGTGCGCCACTGCCTTTCCTGACTAATGTCAGTTAAAAAGCCACACCCTTGACGTGTTCAAAAAGGTATCACTTGTTAAAATTGGTCATGAAATACGAAAGATGTAAAAATTAACAGGGTGAGTTTTTGTTGTCAGGGGGGAGAAAAATTAGCATTTTTCAAAAGCGTCCGCAATCTTAAATTTTAGCGAAATGTCAATCCTGGTGACAGGATCCTATAGCTTAAAACTATACAGTAAAACAAAAAATTTTTGAAATCGGACAAGTGGGCTCGAATTTATACCATAAAAAAAATGTGCGGTTTTTTATGGTCCACCCTTTATATTGAAACCTGGTAATGTTTTATAATTTTTAAAATTAATTGCGCCAAAATTAACCAAAAAAATAACCACAAGCACAACGTAATGGATTCGTAGCTTACGGCGGTGGTAGTGATTAATTATCACAACGGCATGACGTTTGGCTATTGCGCAGACGCATTAATTACCACAACGGGCGAGTTTGTAATCTCATCGATTGAGCAATCGATGTATCAAACAAGTTCTTGAAGCGTTCCGATGCCATCAAACGCGTTCTTTTGGATTTCCGATGCAACCGACTTGATGCCCACAATTGCAATCGGCTCCGAGGGCTGATGGCTATTGATGGATGGATTAATTATCAGTGATTGCTGTCAGAAACAGATGTTCAATTAAATGTTGACATCGGTGCCAACGTTTAGATGAATTTCAGACGATTTTAAAAACTTGCCCAACCCGATACAATAACAATGCAAAACTGATACGGCGCGTATCGGACTGCCCCCTTCCAATTTTGCTTTTAGCAAGACAGGTTCGTACCCAAAAACCATAATAGTAATTTCTCCCTTGTTCTTGATTTTTCTGAAAAAAGTATTTGATATAAAGTAATTCTCAGATCGAGTTTTATATGTTAGTAAAAGGAACGACAGTACTTCGAAATAACCCTGTATATAATTCTCACGTGAACTAAGAATTGGAACATTTTCGTAGTGTCATCTGCTGTTTGTCTTTTGTTTACCTCTCTGTCTATAAACACTTTAAGTTGGTGCAGGACGTAAGCGTTAACTTAAAACTTCAGTCGAACGTCTCTTTCTTTTATATTCAGTGCCAGTATTTCTATCTTGCTTTAACGTCGGTGCAGACGCCGTGTAAACGTGGCCTTGTTAAGAGAGCTTAGGCAAGACGACAGAGGCGTGATTCTGATATTCGTATTCAACCAAAAGTATACGCTACATTCCAAGTTAACGTTAAAAGTGTTTTGCACAGCTGAAAGTGTCTAATGTGTACCGTAATTTGCTCATAACTAAGTGATTTTATATTTTATGTCGTACTTATACCTACCAGAAAACAGATTTTTGTGAATCCCGTGCCAAATTACATATTTTTAAACATATTTTTTGTTAATTTTTAAATCCTGGTAAAAAAATGGAGAAAGAACTAAAAATTTTATAAAGCATCAAAGAATTATTTTATTAATTAACTATACATTTTTGTTTAAACTAACTTTACAATGTACAAAACCTGTAATTCCTTACAAAAATATTAGTATACCCTATTGATAATTCATCTTAAAAATTTACCTAAACAAAGTACGGTTACTCTATAAATTAAACATAAATTTATCACATATTACAAGCCTGATAATATATCCTACTACTCTTTTTATGTACAGCCAAAAGGCCCAAACGTACAATAATTGCGGGAGGTCAAAAACGAAGGATACAAGACAAAATATGGAGTGGGTTGGGTTGGGGTGAAAAGGACCGTTCCGTTAATTTTTTAATGAGTGACTTGTATCCAAAATATTGAGTTTTG